>CM062294.1:335840217-336440217 GCA_031216915.1 Pictodentalium vernedei
ATTAGGCAGGTTGTGAAAGGATTTTTTTTTTGGGTAAAATAAATCTCTGAAAGTTGGCACTTCGACATTTGATTTGTCCCAGAGACGTTTCACCCACGAGGCGTTTCGTGACTTTCGTCCTGTATTATAATTTTCACGTTTCACTGAAAAAACATACATTCAAACCCCACTTCATTTACGACCCAACACCCCTATGGTGAATAACCAATATATTTGCGAAATTTTGCGAGGTCCACCAGGCGTTTGGGTGGGGGTCAAATTACCACAAACAACCTCTCGGGGAGAAAATAAAAAAAAAAAAAAAAAACTGCCCGCCCGTATGCTTTTTTGGAAAAATGGCCTGAGAAACAGACAATCAACTTTGTATGGCCTTAATGTGTTACTTTACATGTTAGGCCCTGTCCCGATGTTCTTGTCCTAGTTGTGGAGTGGTATATCCACACTTAGGCTCTATAGGGGTGTCCTTGGGCTCATTAGGTTCCCTTGGGGTACTTGGGCTGTCATCTACATTTTTAGAAAATTTTATTTAGTCTGTGTGAAACACACAGACTATTGTTTTTGCACGGTTTCTTTTTCTTTTCTTTTTTTTTTCTTCTTCTTCTACTTCTTCTTCTTCTTCTTCTCATCACTTTTCTGTCCGCAAGATAACTCGAAAACAAATTGCCCTATCTCGTTAATTTTTGGCATACTGATAGACAGCCACAAGTTCTCGGCCACCTATGTTTTTCAGATTCCTGGGGTATTAGTGGTGTCTGTAGGGGTGTTTTGAAAGTGGGTCACGCCCATAACTCAGGCGTGGTATGGACCTGGGACCAACACCAAATGAGTCGACACTCGATGGAGATTCAAAATATGGGTCAAGGTCACGGGGGTCACCTAGGGGTCATTAAGTGCATTTTTAGCTCACCTGACTGAAAGTCAGGGTGAGCTTTTCTTATCACTCTTTGTCCGTCGTCCGTCTGTCGACCTGCGTGGAGGTGGTGTTTGAGCCTCTTTCTCCTATACCACTGGCCACATTTTAATTAAATTTCATGTAAGTAGTGGTTATATAGGGGCATTTGGGTTTTTCTTCAAATTGGATTTCTGCTCATATTGTGGAGTGGGGTGGGGCCAAAACGCACAAAATTTAAAAAAATCTCCTTCTCATGAACCAGCCATAGCAGAGACTTGATATTTGGTATGCAGCTTCCATTTGAGGTGTAGACTCAAGTTTGTTCAAGAAAAGTTTGACTGGCAATATTTACCTTTGTTCTGAGAGGGGCAAGAATTTTTGCGCCGCCCAAAATTTCTATTTTCTGAACCCAGAGGCCGATTTGAACCAAATTTAATATGAGGTATTATTGGGTTATAAGTACTTGATTTATGCCAAAAAAAATTTCCCTGCAGCCCTGTGGGAACCGCAGGAGCTTAAAATTAAAACGCCCATATCTCCAAAACTGCACGGTACCGAGAATTTTTATTTGGTGTGAAGCTTCATTAGGACCAACAGAAAGGATTGGTAAAAAAAATTGCCATCTGTTTTATCATAGGGTACAGTTTCAGGACTTTGAAAAAGTGCTGAGTCAGCACTTTTTAACGCTGTAGGCAATGGGAAAAACATTAAAAAATCTTCTTCTCCAGATCCAGCAGGCAGAATCTTTTGATATTTGGTATGCAACATTGTAGGGTTGATCTGATTCAAGTTTGTTCAAATTGACCCCCTGGGTTCATATTTGGGCTCAGTATAGGAGCCCGATTTCGAACTTATTGCATTTCAGGCAAATTTCTTAAAAATCTTCTTCTCCACATCCAGCAGGCAGAATCTTTTGATATTTGGTCTGCAACATTGTGGGTTGGATCTGATCCAAGTTTGTTCAAATCGGCTCCCTGGATTCATATTTGGGCTCACTATAGAAGCTCGAATTGGAACTTAGTGCATTTCAGGCAAATTTCTTTAAAAATCTTCTTCTCCAGATCCAGCAGGCAGAATCTTTTGATATTTGGTATGCAACATTGTAGGGTGGATCTGATTCAAGTTTGTTCAAATCGGCCCCCTGGATTCATATTTGGGCTCACTATAGAAGCCTGAATTCGAACTTAGTGCATTTCAGGCAAATTTCTTAAAAAATCTTCTCCAGATCCAGCAGGCAGAATCTTTTGAAATTGGTATGCAACATTATTGTGGGGTGGATCTGATTCAAGTTTGTTCAAATCGGTCCCCTGGGTTTATATTTGGGCTCAGTATAGGAGCCCAAATTTGAACTTAGTGCATTTCAGGCAAATTTCTTTGAAAATCTTCTCAAGATCCAGCAGGCAGAATCTTTTGATATTGGGTATGCACCATGCTTAGGGGGGTGAGATTCAACTTTGTTCAAGCCAAGTCTCTGGGTTCATATTTGGGCTCACTGTGGGAGCCCGGATTATAACTTAGTTCAAAATGTGGAATTTTCTTTGAAAATCTTCTTCTCCAGATCCAGCAATCGTAATGTTTTGATATTTGGTATGCAGCATCCTTAAGGGGGTGAGATTCAAGTTTATTCAAGCCATGTCCCTAAGTCCAGATTTGGGCTCACTGTGGGAGCTTGAATTGTAACTTAGTTCGAAATGAGGAATTTTCTTAAAAAATCTTCTTCTTCAGATCCAGCAGTCAGAATGTTTTGATATGTGGTGTGTAGCATCCTTAGGGGGTGAGATTCAAGTTTGTTAAAGCCAAGTCCCTGGGTCCATATTTGGGCCCCCTGTGGGAGCCCAAATTATAACTTAGTCAATATGAGGAATTTTTCTTTAAAAATCTTCTTCTTCAGATTCAGCAGTCGGAATGTTTTGATATTTGGCATGCAGCAACCTTAGGGGGCTGAAATTCAAGTTTGTTCAAGCCAGGTCCCTTGGTTCATATTTGGGCTCTCTTTGGGAGCCCAAATGGCAACTCAGTTCAAACTGAGGAATTTTCTTTAAAAATCTTCTTCAGATCCAGCAGATGAATGCTTTTGATATTTTTTATGCAGCATCCTTAGGGGGGTAAGATTCAAGTTTGTTCAAACCATGTCCCTAGGTCCATATTTGGGCTCATTGTGGGAGCTCGAATTGTAACTTATTTCAAAATGAGGAATTTTGTTTAAAAATCTTCTTCAGATCCAGCAGTCGGAATGTTTTGATATTTGGTGTGCAGCATCCTTGGGGGGGGGGGGGAGGGGGGGGGGGGGGGAGATTCAAGTTTGTTAAAGCCAAGACCCTAGGTCCATATTTGGGCTCATTGTGGGAGCTCGAATTGTAACTTATTTCAAAATGAGGAATTTTCTTTAAAAATCTTCTTCTTCAGATCCAGCAGTCGGAATGTTTTGATATTTGGTGTGCAGCATCCTTGGGGGGGGGGGGGGGGGGGGGGGGGAGATTCAAGTTTGTTAAAGCCAAGTCCCTGGGTTCATATATAGGCTCTCTATGGGAGCCCAAATGGCAACTCAGTGGGAGCCTGAATTATAACTTAGTTCAATATGAGGAATATTTTTTAAAAATCTTTTTTTTTAGATCCACTGGTCAGAATCTTTGGATATTTGGTATAAACTTTTCTTAGGAGGAGCAGATGCAACTTGTTGAAATCGATTCTCTGGGTTGATATTTAGGCTACCATGTCAGGTGAGTGCCCTCAGGCCCCCTGGGGCCTCTTGTTCATAATTGCTAGAAATCACATTTTTTGACCCCCTAAAGCATTCCTGATGTACACACATGCATTTTGCCGTAAAAAAAGTGGGCGTGGGCAAAATTTTGGAAAGTGGGTCACGCTTATATCTCAAGCATGACGTAGGGACCTGGGACTAACACCAAATGAGTCGACACTCGATGGAGATTCAAAATATGAATCAAGGTCACGGAGGTCACCTAGGGGTCATTAAGTGCATTTTTCATAATTGCTAGAAATCACATTTTTTGACCCCCTAAAGCATTCCTGACATACACACATGCATTTTGACATAAAAAAGTGGGCGTCGCCAAAATTTTTGAAAGTGGATCATGCTCATATCTCAAGCATGGTACGACGTATGGACCTGGGACCAACACCAAATGAGTCGACACTCGATTGAGATTCAATGTATGGATGAAGGTCACGGAGGTCACCTAGGGGTCATAAAGTGCATTTTTCATAATTGCTGGAAATCACATTTTTTGACCCCCTGAAGCATTCCTGTCGTACAAACATGCATTTTGATGTAAAAAAAAATGGGCATGGCCAAAATTTTTAAAAGTGGGTCATATCTCAAGCATGGTGTGATAAATGGACCTGGAACTAACACCAAATGAGTCGAAACACGATAGAGGTTCAAAATATGGATCAAGGTCATGGAGGTCTCCTAGGGATCATTGAGTGCATTTTTCGGAATTGCTGGAAATCACATTTTTTGACCCCCTAAAGCATTCCTGAACTCCATACATGAATTTTTACGTAAAAAAGTGGTCATGGCCAAAATTTTTGAAAGTGGGTCATGCTCATATGTCCAGCATGGTGTGACAAATGTACCTGGAACTAACACCAAATGAGTCGAAACTCGATAAAGGTTCAAAATATGGGTCAAGGTCATGGAGGTCACCTAGGGGACATTGAGTGCATTTTTTGGAATGGCTGGAAATCACATTTTTTTTACTCCCCAATGCATTCCCGAAGTCCATACACAAATTTTTACGTAAAAAAGTGGGCATGGCCCAAATTTTTGAAGGTGAGTTATTCTCATATCTCAAGCATGGTATGACGAATGGACCTGAAACTAACACCAAATGAGTCAACACTCAATAGAAGTTCAAAATGTAGGTCAAGGTCATGGAGGTCACCTAGGGATCATTGAGGGCATTTTTCAGAATTAATGGAAATCACATTTCCTGACCCTCCTAATGCATTCCCGAAGTTCATACATGCATTTTTACTTGAAAAAAGGGGATGTGGGCAAAAGTCTTGAGAGTGGGTCACACTCATATCTCAAGGATGGTATGACAAAAAATCATTGAAATAGAAAATAATGTTAATACTAGAGAAATATTTTTAAACAAATCATAGACATGGGACCAACACCAAATGAGTCAATACTCCATAGAGGTTCACAATATGGACAAGGTCATTGAGCTCGCCCAGGGATAACTGAGTGCATTTTTTTAGTATTGGTGGAAATCACATTTTTGGACACCTAATGCATTCTCTGGACAAACCTTTTGAATGCTGTGCACATATATGCCTTCTCTGTTTTCTTGGAAGAATTGTTCTAATTCCTTTATGAATATCTGTAAATACGGTTTACGAAAATCCCTTCCTGATTTGTTTAAAAATATGTTACTCCCGAAAATAACCCTCCATAAATTCTCTTTCTATATAGTTTTTCCCCGATAGATATTTTAACCCTTTTCTTACAAGTTGAATTTACTGGATACAGTAAATTCTATTTCTCTAATATTAACATTATTTTCTATTTCAATGATTTTTATCTGATGGATTCTTTACTATTCTACTGAAATTTGGCACATATGCAGAGCTTCATTAGAAGTTTCTCACCTGGATCATGGCATTTCTGAAGTTTTTCGTTTTCTGCCAAAACCGTGCAAAATGTTGTCACAATGTTACGTTTTGCCACAATTCTCAAACAAAACCCTGGACAATTTGGCTGGAGCTTTCATAATATTTGTAGCATGACTTACTACATCTGACTACATAAGCTGTATTACCCACGTTGATCCCTTTTGACCTCAAAATTCCAAGCAAAGTGCAATTTTGGAAAAACTGGTCAATTTTCACATGCGATTTCTCAGCTCTGCGGCCACATTTTTTCAAAACGTTTTCTATGAGAAGTTTGGGCATTCATCCAAGAATAATTTGACTGTTATAGATTCTATTCAAAGTTTTAACCTGCAACCTGTTTTCGAGCCTTGAATTCGAGTACCCTTAACTTGTTAATAAAAATGGCTCATTTTAGTTCATTTTTCTTCCATTTACAAATGGTATATCAAAAAATGATTTACATGTTTGTATTCACAATTACCTATCGAGCATATTTTCTATTGTAAGTTTGGTCGTAAAGTTTAACCGTTTGCCATTCTGTTTGCATAAAGATAGATGCTATCCAAAAAACTTGCGCTTTTTCAGAATATGGTACCATTAAGTGACAATTTACTCCATTCCTAATTAATTGAGTGCTGAATGTTTTCAATGGCTGCATGCAGCAGTCATAGTATGAAAACTTTTGTTTTATATGTGAGTATTAAAAGTTTAACCCTTAGCAGATTTGAGACTCCCATATGGGTACAGTCTGAATAAGTGTGATTTTTGAAATATCTGAGAATTCTGTTGACATTCAGATTTACAGTTCAAGTCCAAGAAAATTTTCTGTTATAAGGTAGCTGTAAAGTTTAACCCAATCCCTGTTTCAGTTGCAGAAAGATAAGTGCCGTAGAAAATAACTCCATTTTTCAGAATTTGGTAAGTTTAAGTCGCAATTTACTCCATTCCTAATTGATTGAGTGCTGAATGTTGTCTATGGGTGCATGCAGCTAGCAAAGTATGATCACTTTTGTTTTACATGTTATTATTAAAAGTTTAATCCTTGGCAGATTTGAGAGGTCCCAAGTGGGTACTGTTGAAATAATTGTTATTTTCATAAAATCATTCCCTGAATATTGGTAAGCATGCAGTGATCTTTCGGTCCTATATAAAGGTGCAAATAGTTGAAGTTGAACAGTTCATCAGACAGAAATAATGCCAAACTCTGCCATTGACAGGTAAATAATGAATGGAAATTTCATTGCATTGAAAATGAAGTGGCAACCAACCGTTCCCACGGTTTCCATGCAAGGCATGGTGTTTTCCACGCGGTCAAAACATTCAATTTCATGCCCAAATGTCGGCCAGGCTTCGTAGAACAAGTTCTGAAAATTGGAAGTCACTGCCTTTAGCGGTCTAGACACAGTTCGTGTATGTCTGAAGTGCTATTTTAATGTCTATTATGCAAATTTTCATTAATCTTTTCCTGCTAAAACACAACTCACCGCCGTTTTCTTTTCACTTTTAACTTCCGACGATTCTCAAAGGTTTCAAGGTTGCGATGGGATCCCTGCGTGCGTGCTGTTCTAAAAGAAGCTACTTCGATTTACAGCCATCTCTCTGTCAGTCATGCTCAATTGTAACTTTTAAGTGGACCTACCCCAGAGAGGGGGCACAACGAGAGACTGCGCCCATTCCCACCCTCTTCTTTCGCTCCAGCTTGAAAAAGACCAAAAATTCAGAAAATTACCTCCTCTCTTCAAAAACGCTTTATGTCAGTGAATTCTCTGCGGATTTCCACAAAATTTTCACTCAGCATTCACGAATAATTGCTCCATCGGATGCCTGGAAAGGCAACACGAATTGTGCATTTCCTCAAGTCCAATTCAAAAAGAGTGTAAGCACATGCATGTGAGGCTCCCATGGGCTACACGCTCTGTTGTTGGATTTTTCAGGCACAGGTTGAGTTGGGCAGAGCTTCTAGAACAAACATTGAAAATTTTGAGTCACTACTCCAAAAACTCTCTCCACAATCTACTGTACATGGAACGGAGTGTATACTTTTTATGACCTGCCGGCATTCATAACCACCCTTCTAGTTTTATATCATGTTATTAATAAATGTTTAACCCTTGGCAGATTTGAGACTTCTCTTATGGGTACATCCACGGTGTTTTCACCCGGTCGCAGGAAAGATACTAAACTGTCGAGCGGGGATAGTAGAACACATTCTCAGAATTTCAAGTGGCTGCCTTGGATGGTCTGGTTACAATTGGCGTATGTCCTTGTTATGCCCACAACGAATAGTCAGGGGGCATATTGTTTTACCTCTGTCTTTCCCTCTATCTTTCTGCATATAGGGTACATTGTTTGTCCGTCTAACCTCTCTTATTAGCTCATCTTGACAAAGTCAAGCTGAGCTAATCTCATCGCTCTCCATCCGTCCTCCGCCGTGCGTCAACATCCTTTTTTGGTCTTCTCCTCCAAAGCCACTGGGCCAATTCAAGTGAAAGTTTGTGTGAGTGATGGTTCCAAAGGGGCGTTGCATTTTTGTTCAACTCAACAAAACCAGTCCCATAGGAAGGGAGTGGGGAAAATGCTCCAAAATATTTTTAAAATCTGTTTCTCAAGAACCAGTGTGTACAGTGACTTGCTATGGAACTTCCTTTTGGGGTGTAGAATCAAGTTTTTTCAAACGATGTTCGTGAAGCAATATTTGGCTTTGTAATGGGAGGGGTAAGATTTTTTACCCCGCCCAAAATTTCTATTTTCTGAACCGATGGTCCGGTATGAACCAAATTTGGTATGTGGTATTATTGGGTCATAAGTACTTGACCCGTGCAAAAAAAAAAAAATTCCTGCATCCCCATGGGAACCCTGGGAGCTAAAAATAGAAATATTTTCAAACGCCCATATTTCCCAAACCACACGGAACAGAGAGCTGTTATTTGGTGTGAAGTATCCTTAGGACCAGTAGAATTGAATGGTTAAAAAATTGCCATCGGTTATGTTAGGGTGTTCTGTAATGGGCATCGAAAAAAGTGCTGAGTCAGCATATTTGCAAAAATTTTAAAAAATCTTTTCCTCCAGAACCAATCATCAGAATCTATTTGATATACCGCATTCATAGGGGGGGGGGGGGGGGGGGGGGGGTCTGATACAAGTTTGTTGAAATAAAGCTCATTGGTTCATATTTGGGCTCACTACAGGAGCCCGAATTTTTAACATAGGGTTATATGGGGAATATTCTTTAAAAATCTTCTTCTTCAGAACCACCAGTCAGAATCTCTTAATGTTTGGTATGCATCATTGTTACGAGGGTCAGATTCAAGATTGTTCAAACCAAGTCCCTAGATTGATATTTGGGCTTCCTACAGAATCCCAAATTTTAACTTTGTTCAATATTTAAAAATCTTCTTCTTCAGATCCACCAGTCAGAATGCTTTCATATTTGGTATGCAACATCTCTAAGGGTGTGAGATTCAAGTTTGTTCAAATCAGATCCCAAGGTATATATTTGGGCTCGCTATGGTAGCCCAATTTTTTACTTAGTGCAATATGAGGAAATTTCTTTAAAAATCTTCTTCTTCAGATCCACCAGTCAGAATGCTTTCATATTTGGTATACAACATCTCTGGAGGGAGGGGGGGGGGGGGGGGGGGTGGGGGGTGGTCAGATTCAAGTTTGTTCAAATCGGATCCATAGGTTAATATTTGGGCTCGCTATGGTGGCCCAAATTTTAACTTGATGCAATATGAAGAAATTTCTTTAAAATTTCTATTCTTCAGATCCAACAGTCAGAATGCTTTCATATTTGGTACACAACATTTCTAGGGAAGTCAAATTCAACTGTGTTCAAATCGAGAGCTTGGGTTAATATTTGAGCCGGAATTGGCCATTTTGCTGAAGAATTAAAAATTTTGTATTCAATACCCTCTAGAGGTGTGTAACTAAGATTAATCCACAAAGGTTGTATCAAGGGGCTTCATTGGGGAGCTTTACATTTTACTTTATGATCAACTGAAGAAAAGGCATGATGCCCATATTATTTTTGTCACTCCTGAGGGACTCAAGAATTGAGAGTGTAGCATATGGAGATGGCTTGCTTAATGTACTCATTCTTGGACTCTGTTTAAATTGTGTTCTGTTCAAGATGAGCTCTTCAGGCCCCGTGAGGCCTCATGTAATTTTCAAGGTATTACTTTTTTATTAGCTCACCGAAGGGAGCTTAACTTATCACTAGCCGTCCGTCGTCCGGTGTCCGTCGTCGTCCGTCGTCGTCGTCCATCATGAACTTTACATTATCGACTCCTCCCAAACTAGTGGATCAAATTGAACCAAATTTGGTGTGTATGTTCCCCATCATATGTCAATCCAAACTTGTACAAATAAACGTGCCGCACCCACAGGGGGCACCACAAGGGGCATAACTCTGATAGCACCCATGAATTTCTTTCCAAAATTCAAAAAAATCTTCTTCAGATCCACTAGGCAGAATTCTTTCCTATTGGTATACATTATCTCTAGGGTGGGGGGGGGCAGATTCAAGTTTGTTCAAATTGGCCCCCTGGATTCATATTTGGGCTCACTATAGAAGCCCGATTTTGAACTTAGTGCATTTCAGGCAAATTTCTTAAAAAATTTTCTTCTCCAGATCCAGCAGGCAGAATCTTTTGATATTTGGTATGCAATATTGTGGGGTGGATCTGATTCAAGTTGGTACAAATCGACCCCCTGGGTTCATATTTGGGCTCAGTATAGAAGCCCAAATTTGAACTTAGTGCATTTTAGGAAAATTTCTTAAAAAATCTTCTTCTCCAGATCCAGCAGGCAGAATCTTTTGATATTTGGTATGCAACATTGTGGGGTGGATCTGATTCAAGTTTGTAAAAATCTACCCCCTGGGTTCATATTTGGGCTCAGTATAGAAGCTCGAATTTGAACTTAGTGCATTTTAGGCAAATTTCTTAAAAATTCTTCTTCTCCAGATCCAGCAGGCAGAATCTTCTGATATTTGGTATGCAACATTGTGGGGTGGATCTGATTCAAGTTTGTAAAAATCGGCCCCCTGGGCTCATATTTGGGCTCAGTATAGAAGCCCGAATTTGAACTTAGTGCATTTCAGGCAAATTTCTTAAAAAATCTTCTTCTCCAGATCCAGCAGGCAGAATCTTTTGATATTTGATATGCAACATTGTGTGGTATGTCGGATTCAACTTTGTTCAAATCAGCCCCCTGGGTTCATATTTGGGCTCAGTATAGGAGCCCAAATTTGAACTTAGTGCATTTCAGGCAAATTTCTTTAAAAATCTTCTTCTCAAGATCCAGCAGGCAGAATCTTTTCATATTGGGTATGCAGCATGCTTAGGGGGGTGAGATTCAAGTTTGTTCAAGCCAAGTCCCTGGGTTCATATTTGGGCTCACTGTGGTAGCCCGAATTATAACTTAGTTCAAAATGAGGAATTTTCTTTAAAAATCTTCTTCTTCAGATCCAGCAGTTGGAAAGTTTTGATATTTGGTATGCAGTATCCTTATGGGAGTGCGATGCAAGTTTGTTAAAGCCATGTCCCTAGGTCCAGATTTGGGCTCACTATGGGAGCCCGAATGATAACTTAGTTCAAAATGAGGAATTTTCTTTAAAAATCTTCTTCTTCAGATCTTGCAGTCAGAATGTTGTAATATTTGGTATGCAGCATCCTTAGGGGTGAGATTCAATTTTGTTCTTATCTTCAGATCCAGCAGTCAGAATGTTTTGATGTTTGGTATGCAGCATTCTTAGAGGGGTGAGATTCAAGTTTGTTCAAGCCATGTCCCTAGGTCCATATTTGGGCTCACTGTGGGAGCTTGAATTGTAACTTAGTTCGAAATGAGGAATTTTCTTAAAAAATCTTCTTCTTCAGATCCAGCTGTCAGAATGTTTTGATATGTGGTGTGTAGCATCCTTAGGGGGGGGGGGTGGGGTGAGATTCAAGTTCGTTAAAGCCAAGTCCCTGGGTCCATATTTGGGCACCCTGTGGGAGCCCGAATTATAACTTAGTCAATATGAGGAATTTTTCTTTAAAAATCTTCTTCAGATTTAGCAGTCAAAATTTTTTGATATTTGGCATGCAGCATCCTTAGGGGGTGAGATTCAAGTTTGTTCAAGCCAAGTCCCTGGGTTCATATTTGGGCTCACTGTGGGTGCCCGAATGATAACTTAGTTCAAAATGAGGAATTTTCTTTAAAAATCTTCTTCAGATCCAGCAGATGAATGTTTTTGATATTTGGTATCCTGCATCCTTAGCGGGGTAAGATTCAAGTTTGTTCAAGCCATGTCCCTAGTTCCATAAAATTTGTCTCTCATCACTTCATTCCTTTGTAGTGTTGATGAACCATGTCTAACTGAATGTGACCCCAAATACTTCTTTGAACCACTTTGGCCGGTGAGCGATTAAGGCTCCTTGGGGCCTCTTGTTTCACAGGATGTATCTACATTTTCCAGATGTGTGCATATTGTCAGAATTTTGACTTGCCTCAATATTTTACAAAACTACTGGTTGTTAAACTTAGTCCATTTTTAGCTCAACTTTGGCGAAGCCAAATTCGAGGTATTGTCATGGCCAGTCAGCCATCTGTCCGTCTGTCATGCTGTACACACGGCTCGGGCTAGAGGCCATATTTATGAACCGATCTTTACGAAACTTCTTGGGTACCTTTGTTGTCACTGTGAGACGAGAACAAGTGTTTTTGGGCCCGGTCTGAAATTTAAGATGGCCTCTGGCAGCCATTCTGTACAAAATTAGATGCAATCAGATTTTTTTTTGCGCAGAACTTCCGTATGAAAGCTCTGATTTGAATAATTTTTTGTATGGATGTTTAGTACCATGGAATACATCACATATAATATGTTTTTTTTTTTTCTCGTGCGTAAATTATGAAAATTAGACTAACTTTTGATTTAATTAGTGTTACTTTCAGCACTGTAAGTGCAAATACCAATACGGCTCGGGCTAGAGGCTGTATTTATGAACCGATCTTTACGAAACTTCATGGGTACCTTTGTTATCACCGTGGGACGAGAACGAGTGTTTTTGGGTCCGTTCTGAAATTCAAGATGGCCACTGGCAGCCATTTTGTACAAAATTAGGTGCAATCAGATTTTTGCGTAGAACTTCCATATGAAAGCACTGATTTGAATAATTTTGTGTGTAAATGTTTAGTACCGTGGGATACATCACATCTAATACAGGTTTTTTTTCTCGTTCATAAATTATGCCAATTGGACTAACTTTGATCTACCGGTATTTAATGTTACTTTCAGCACTGTAACTGCAAATGCCAATACGGCTCGGGCTAGAGGCTGTATTTATGAACTGATCTTTACGAAACTTCTTGGGTACCTTTGTTATCACATTGGGATGAGAACGAGTGGTTTTGGGTGCAGTCCGAAAATTCAAGATAGCTGCCAGCAGCCATTTTGTACCAAAATTAGTGCAATCAGTTTTTTGTACAGAACTTCTGTACGAAAGTTCTGATTTGAATAAATTTTTGTAGGAATGTTTATTAACATGGAATACATCACATATAATACGGGTTTTTTTCTCATGCGGAAATTATGCAAATTAGATGAACTTTGATTTTTTCAGTGTTACTTGTACACAGTAAGTGCATATGTTAATACGGCTCGGGCTAGAGTCTGTATTTATGAACCGATCTTCCCAAAACTTCTTGGGGTACCTTTGTCATCACCTTGTGACAGGAATGAGTGTATTTGGGTGCCTTTGTTATCACTGTGCTATGAGAACAAATATTGTTCCCCCTACAGACCCCCCCCCACCCCCCCACCCCCCGTCTAAAGTCGGGTGGCATATAGTGATTGAAGTGTGCGTGTGTCCGTCTGTGTGTTTGTTCGTTTGTGCCCGAGCCAATAACTCGAAGACTGTTAGGGCCACAGTCATCAAACTTCACACAATGATAAAGGACCATGGGAGGATGTGCCACACACCATAACCGGGGTTTCTCTAGTTATAAAGTAGTTTTTGCTCATACTTCAGGCTTGGTATGACCTATAGAAATAGTACCTACACCAAATAAGTTGCTGGGGGTTCAAAATGTTGTCCACCTCTATGCGGTCAAGAGAGGTCATTAAATGCACATTTTTGCGACCTATTAGGAATTTCATTTTATACATGTACCAATTAATGCAATTCTGAAGATTAAACATGTATCTCATCATTCAAATGGCAGCGGCAGTAATGTCAATTTCTGATTTCTTGATCGAACCCTATAAATGGTGTGCACATATACGCCTTTTCGGGTTTCTTAGAAAAATTGTTCTGATTCCTGTATGAATATTTTCTCCATGAAAGAATTTCACAAAAAGCAGTTAGAGAGTAAGCTGTGACTGTCACATATGATAAACATGTTCTGTTTATTTAATCTCATTGTACAGAATTAATTCCCAAACCAAGTTAATATAAAAACTAGACTTTATGATTCTGGAGAATCATGGCTTTTCCCGATGAGATTCCATGATTTGTCATGACCCCACAGTGTATGATGAATTGCTTTTGAATCTCTCACTGAAATTCCTTCATTGATGTCATGAAAAAGGTGAGTACAGAAGTCTCAAATGACTCAGTTTGATAAAAAAAAATGTTTAGGTAAAAACCATCATTAACGGTGGAGAGGGTTAATATCAATATCGTCGTCCAACAAGTTAATGACCGACAAAAGCAGTTATGTTTGTTTGACACATAACCACTGAGTGCTGTATCTATTTGAAAATGGTCCGTTTTATCTCAAATGTATCCAAAATATTGATGTCTGGCAGCGTGTTAAGGGTTAACAAGTGCTAACAGGAATATTTATTCATGCAACTTGTAATTTCACACCAAAAACTGTGAATGGCCATTTTTACTTAAAAATCTACGAGATGTTTTCAGAGAAATCCAGGGAGAACATGAATTTTAAGCTGTTGATGGGTATAATTGTTTATCCAGCCCAAAACGGGTTAAGGGTTGTTTTTTAATATGCTTATTACTTATAAAAATAATTCTCAATGAATTCTACTTCCACTTATGTTGATTTCTCCTCTTAACTTTGGGTGCTGCGGGTTTGAAAACACGGCCCACTTTTTCAACATTTTGATGTTTGAGAACCAGCATAGGGTTAACAAATGCTTACTGGAATATTTTGTACATGCAACTTGTGATTCACACTAAGATCTGAGAATGGCCAATTTTTCTTGAAAATCTACGTGATGTTTTTAGAGAAATCCTCGGATAACATGAATTTTTAAACTTTTGAGGGGTATCACCCTGTAACCAGTTCTAAATGGGTTAATGCTTGGTTTTATGAATACCTTCATTACTTACAACAATGATCCTCGGTGAATCCCACTTCCAATGAAGGTGGTTATGTTCATCTCGCAGGTACACATTGGGTGTAATGGGTGGCCAAGTACAGCCCATTTTTCTCAAAATTTGCTGCCTCTGGAGGGTTAATAAACACTTACCGGAATCTTTTGTTCATGCAACTTGTAATGTCATTCCAAGACCTGCAAATGGTCAGTTTCTCTTGAATACTTACTAGATTCTTTGGAGAAATCCACAGAAAATGGGCATTTTAAGCTTTTAAGGGGTACATCTCCTTAACCAGGTGAAAATGGGTGAAGACCTCAATTTTTGAATACCCTTACTACTTACTAAAAATTTTCCCTATCAGTTTTGCGTCCGGTAAAAGAAGTTATGTTTCTCTGCAGCATTCCCATTTGATGTTGTTGGTGTCCAAAAACAGACTATTTTTTTTTTAAATTTTGACATTTAGCAGCCCATGGAGGGTTAACAAATGCTTATCTGAATATTTTATCCATGCAACTGGTAATGTGACTCTAAGACCTATCAATGGCCATTTTCTCTTGAAACCCTACGAGACGTTTGTAAAGAAATTCAGGGAAAACATGATTTTTTTGGCTTTTGATGGGTATTGCTATTAACCATCCCAAAAGGGGTTAATGCTTGGTTTTTTGAATACCCTTATTACTAACAAATTTGGTCCTCGGTGAATTCCACTTCCAACAAAGTAGATTATGTTTATCTCTCAGGTATGCATTGGGTGCTGTTCGCGTCTGAAAACAGCCTATTTCAACAAAATTACGATGCTTAGCAGTCTGTAAAGGGTTAATAAATGCTCACCAGAATACTTTGTCCATGCAGCTTGTAATGTCACACAAAGACCTGTGAATAGTCAATTTTTCTTGAAAACCTACAAGTTGCTTTTAGAGAAATCCACAGAAAATGGGAATTTTAAGCTTTTAAGGGGTATCTCTCTTTAACCAGTCCAAAGTGGGTTAAGACTTCGACTTTTGAATACCCTTACCACTATCAAAAATGTTTCCCCATCCATTTTGCGTCCGATAAAAGAAGGAACCTTTCTCGGTGGTACACCAAGTGGGTGCTGTTGGCGTCCAAATACAGCCCATTTTATCACAATTTTGACTTTTAGCAGCCCGTGGAGGGTTAACAGATGCTCACCGCAGTATTTTATCCATGCAACTTCTATTGTCGTACCAATGCCTGGGAGTGACAAATTTTTCTTCAAAATCTACAAGACTCGTTAGAGAAATCCACGGAAAATACAAATTTTTTAGCTTTATGGGGGTATTGCTGTTTAACCAGCCCAAAACGGGTTAACGCTTGGTTTTTTGAACACCCTTAATACTGACAAAAATGATCCTTGGTGAATTCCACTTCCAATAAAGGAAGTTATGTTTATCTCTCGTGTATCGTTTGGGTGCTCTGGGGGCCTGAAACCGGACCATTTCATCAAAATTTCAATGTTTGGCAACCTGTGGAGGGTTACCATATGCATCTCCTGATATGTCGTGTGTATCAAAGGCCGTGTTACAGACAGGTCTAGCAATGACGAATGTATAAAAAAAATCTACAAGACGTGTTTCAAGAAAGTGCCGATAAACCCCAATTTTGGCAGTTTTTTGCCAATTCTGACAAAATAAGGGTTAAATAAAAAATTCCGCTTTGGTACATTTTTAGATTTTGTGCCCCTCTATGCGTGTGCAAAATTTCGTGAAAATCGGTTCGAAAATGGCTTCTGAATCGTACGGACAAAATGTGTGGGAAAAAAAAAAAAAATAAAAATAAAAAAAATAATAATCCGTAGAAAAACAATAGTCTCTTCCAGAGGGAAAAGCCTAACAAACAACTTGATCATGAAGAATTCCAGTGTACATGTAATTGTAAAACTACACTGAAGATTTGTTATTGAAACCTATCACAATACTGTCAGGATGCCGGTAAAAGATGCAATACTGACAAAGTTGACTATACGGTTAACTGTGTTAGTGCTATGACTGTTTAAAATTAATTTATTACAGAAGTTCTAGTTTTTTGTATGCCTTGTTTAGGTCACTAGATGCCCTTTTAAGAGTAGGCCTTCAAATGAGCTCTTGGGGTTTTTAAGGTTTTTATGACAATATCTCTGATATAGAGTCTATGCACCCTTTGTCAGCGTGACAACTCAAATATGGATCGTCCTATCTCTATGCATTTTGGCATGCTGGTTAACAATAACCAGTTTGCATTCATCTATGTTTTTTTTCACCCGTTCGATCTGAATGACAGATGACAGATCTGAAGTTGGTGGAGCCATTATTTCAAAGTGGTTTGCACTCATTCTTCAGTGTAGATGTAGACATAGGACTACACCGACTGAGTTAAAAATTGCTGGAGATTCAATATATGGTCCACCTGAATGGGGTCATCAAGTGCATATTATTAAGAAAGACTGGGAAATGCATTTACACCTTAATGTATTTCTAAAGTTTATGAATGTATTTCATCACTCAAATTAGTGGGCCGAGCCAAAATTTTTCATTTCTGATTCGCGTATCGAACCCTTTGAATGCTGGGCACATATGCCTTTTCTGGTTTCTGATAAAAATTGTTCTGATTCCTGTATGAATATCTGTAAATACTGTTAATGAAAACCCATTTCTGATTTGTTAAAAAATATATTACTCCAGAAAATAAGCCTCCATAAATTCTCTTTCTGTAGAGTTTATTCCTGATACTTTAACCCTTTTCACACAGACTTGAATTTACTGGATGCAGTAAGTTCTGCTTCTCTATTGTCTTGTTATATCCTATAATGTATAGTGTAGTTTTTTATACAGTTTAGGGATTGTTGAGGGCTTATATTTTTTCCTATTTTCTTGTATGTCATAGAGACCTACGGTGAAGAATCATACTTCGTGTGGGTCCATTAGGTCCTCTTCTGATCTACAGGCCTGCTGGGCTTGTAGCCATTGCACATTTTCTATTCTTGTGCAAGGTGTGAATATTGGATAGACATTCTAGATGGGTGTCGACATACCTTGTGGGCTGCGAAGTTCCGATACGGAACTGGCGCAGCGGGATAATTATTTCTTTTTAGTTTCTTTTTTCAGAGGAACAAGAATATGGTTATGGTTCATCGACACCTGTTCATTCTGTGCAGGCGTCGTTATGCTCATACGAGAAAACAGAGCTTGCTGTAAGGTGCTCGTGATTATATTTTAAGGAGGAATTTAAGGCCTCTAGTTAGTGCTCTTAACTCTCCCGGCAGCTAGCCCGACCGGTGAAGTGGTTCTCCAGTTAGAGCCGGGACGCTGGGTAGGTCTGTTGCAGACATGGAGAGTGTAAAAGTGGGTTGAGTGAGCACCTCAAAATATAAAGCTCACCCAGTGACGATGGTATGGAAGGGGTGGAAGCTGGTCCGTTTTTTCATCGGGATGCTCGTGGTCGAGCCCTCTCCTTCCCGATAACAGTTGGCGTCGACTGTTGCAAGTGTAGTTAGTCGGGGCGTTCGTCCTGACGAACAGGAGAGCTCTCTCCTCCCTGATAGCAGCCGGGGCCGGCTGTTTGGCTTCCTCCTCTTTTGTCATGCACACAATGCACTGTGGACTGCAAGCTAGCTTTCCAACTTCTGATGTTCTGCATTTCCACGGATCCAGGTCCTTTCATCGCCGCTGAAGTCGGATTTTCCAAAGCTAGCACATCGAGGCATTTTCAGTTGGGACATGCACCGATAAGACCTGGTGCCAGGTCATCGTCCCGAGAGCAGCAGACAGTGAAGTATCTTAGATGGCTCCTCATATAAGCCTCGATATTGGACCTTTGGCAGCATGCTGATGCACATATTGTCTGTACAGCCATATCTGCACACATGTGAGTATATCAAGTAGTCGCAGGGTGCTCATATATAGCAGGGAGTAAGGTCGTTGGTGCCTTATTTCCCTGACAGCAGTAACTCGTCCGGTTGTGCCGTTTTCCATTAGTGACATCAGTATCACCAGGTTTGTCCGTTACAGTTGAGATTTGTGTTAGGGTAGAGTGAGCACCTCAAAATATAAAGCCCACCTACCAACAACGGCACACAAGGTGCTGAGGCCAGTTGGTTTTGTTGGGACGCTTGTCGTAATTAGCAGGAGAGTCCTCTCCGTCCCGATAGCAGTCGGATTCGACTATTTAGGCTTCAGTGAAGCACAGTGTGTTGGGGCATTCATCTGAGTGAATAGGAGAGCCTGCTCCTCCCCGACAGCAGCCGGGGCTGGCTACTAGTTCCGCTTCCTCCCCTTCTGTCGTCAGGACTATGTGTAGACGAATGTAAGCTAGCTTCCAACTTCACTTGTCTCTGCAGTTCCATGTATCCAGTTCCATTCATCGCTACTGAAGTCGGGTAACCAATTGCTAGCTCATCAAGGCATATTCAGTCGGGAGATGCTCCGATATGATCTGGGGGTCAGGTCATTGTTCTGTCAACTGCAGATAGTGAAGCTACTGTAGTTTACTCCATTTTTTTTGCCTCGAGGACAGACTTGCTGCTGTAATTGTACAGCTTATTGCATCTTCACATCAACCTTAGCAGCTAACATCGTAAGTCTCCTTTGAGTGAGCTTTCCGAGGCCACAGATGACTCTCAGATTCGGTCTTCATGGATAGGAAGATTGCTAGCTGCATTAGCTAGGTTGAGACCGCTGTCTTTTTTGGAATAGGACCATTAGAAGGAAAAGGTATGTTTTTTCCTTCTTGGTGTTGTATTCTTAGGCGTCGGAGGTATTTAGTCCTATTGTTGATGACATAGTAGCCTTATGTCAATTAAGAACAGTCTTTTTCTATAACATTAGCGGCTAACGTCGTAAGTCTCCATTTAGTGAGCTTTCCAAGGCCAAAGGTTACACCCAGATATCTCTCTTCATGGTTATGAAGACTTCTAAGCTGCATTAGCTAGGCTGAGACCACTATCTTTTTGGAATAAGGCCATTAGAAGGAAAGAGTATGTTTTTTCCTTCTCTGTGTTGTATTCTTAGGTGTCTGAGGCATTTAGTCCTATTGTTGACACCATATTAGTCTAATTAGTATTAAGAGCGGCCTTTTTTCTTAACTTGAGTGGCTAACATCGTAAGTCTCTATTTAGTGAGCTTTCCAAGGCCGCAGGTTACATCCAGATATCTGTCTTCACGGTTATGAAGACTTCTAAGCTGCATTAGCTAGGGTGAGACCGATATCTTTTTGGAATAAGGCCATTAGAAGGAAAGAGTACATTTTTTCCTTCTTTGTGTTGTGTTCTTAGGTGTCTGAGGCATTTAGTCCTATTGTTGATGCCATATTAGTCTAATAGTATTAAGAGCGGCCTTTTTACCTTAACTTTAGCGGCAAACATTGTAAGTCTCTGTTTAGTGAGCTTTTCAAGGCTGCAGGCTACACCCAGATATCTGTCTTCACGGAGATGAAGACTTCTAAGCAGCGTTAGCTAGGCTGAGACCACTGTCTTTTTGGGAATAGGACCGTTAGTAGGAAAGAGTATGTTTTTTCCTTCTCAGTGTTGTATTCCTAGGTGTCACAGACATTTAGTCTTATGGTTGATGCCATAGCAGCCTAGTGAGTATTATGAGCGGTGTTTTTTCTGTATCATTATCGGCTAGCATTGTAAGTCTCCATTTAGTGAGCTTCCAAGTCCGCAGTTTACACCCAGATATTTTCTTCACAGATAGGAAGACCTCAAGCTGTGTCAGCTAGGCTGAGACCACTGTCCTCTTGTACAAGGTACCGTTATAAAGAAATACGTTGTTCTATCCATAACAGTGTTTTTTGTGTTAGTTGTCTGAGGCATTTCGCCGTATTGATGACGCCATATTAGCCGAGTGAGAATTATGAGCATTCTTTCTTGTGCCTGTCGTTAGTTCCTTTTTTCAGGAATATGTTTCCTGCTAACAATCGGGGCGAGGTACAAGGAGTTCATCTTGGTTCCTATGATCGGTGCCGGAACTTAGTTTTTCATTGCCCTCTTCATTTTATGTCCAATCTATCATCGTGGATTATGATTCCACTCTGAGGATTATGGATATTATATCTGTATGGTGTACTCTTTAGGTCCCTGACATACTGTCTTGATTTCAAGAGATATGGCAGCGTTTTTTAGCTCACCTACATCTGTAAGATGTGGTGAGCTATTGTGATAACCTCGGGCGTCAGCGTCAGCGTCGGCGTCCGGCGTGTCCAATATTGTAAGAGTTAATGTTAAGGTGAATTTCTCAAGCATCAGTGGGCTCAGGCCTTTGATATTGCATATGTAGGTTCTAGGGGACTATTAGAACAGTATTTAACCTTGAAACTACGACTTTTTTCCAAATTTCAGCTAAAATTTTCTGCCAAAAGTTGTTGTAAGAATTTGCGTTTAGGTGTTGTAAGAATTTGTGTTAAAGTCAGCTTTTGTGCAGATTGTGCTGGTTTAACTTCTCATTACTGTTGATTTTCATATTTCAATAACAACTGTAGGTATTAACCCTACTGTATGCAGAAATTTAACGAAAATTTTCTTTTTTTTCACTCAAAATTTTCATGTTTTTCTCGGACTTAGTAAATTTTAAGTTGTAAAACTTTGTGTTTAAGTGAGTTGTGTTTCTATGTGGCTTTCCAGGTGATTAATATTCTACACTTGGGTTACTGAACTCCATTGCAGTAATATTTAACCCTCATTACATGCATATTTGAGGAATTTGAGGCTGATTTTCTGCCAAAACTTGTTGTAAGAATTAGCGTTTAGGTGTTGTAAGAATTTGTGTTAAAGTCAGCTTTTGTGAAAATTGTGGTGCTTTAACTTCTCATTACTGTTGATTTTCATATTTCAATAACAACTGTAGGTATTAACCCGACTGTATGCAGAAATTTAACGGAATTTTTTTTTTTTTTCAGTCAAAATTTTCATGTTTTTCTCGGACTTAGTAAATTTTAAGTTCTAAAAGTTTGTGTAAAGGTGAGGTGTTAAGCTGAGTTCTCAAAGATCAGTGGGCTCAGGCCTTTGATATTGCATATGTAGGTTGTAGGGGACTATCAGAACAGTATTTAATCCTGATACTACAACCTTTTTCCAAATTTCACCTAAAATTTTCTGCCAAAATTTGTTGTAAGAATTTGCGTTTAGGTGTTGTAAGAATTTGCGTTAAAGTCAGCTTTTGTGCAGCTTGTGCTACTTTAATTTCTCATTACTGTTGATTTTCATATTTCATTAACAACTGTAGGTATTAACCCTACTGTATGCAGAAATTTAATGGAAATTTTCTTTTTTTTCAGTCAAAATTTTCATGTTTTTCTCGGACTTAGTAAATTTTAAGTTGTAAAACATTGTAAACTTTGTGTTTAGGTGAGTTGTGTTTCTATGTTTGTTTCCAGGCGATTAATATTCTACGCTTGGGTTACTGAACTCCATTGCAGTAATATTTAACCCTCATTACATGCATATTTGAGGAAATTGAGGCTGATTTTCTGCCAAAACTTGTTGTAAGAATTAGCGTTTAGGTGTTGTAAGAATTTGTGTTAAAGTCAGCTTTTGTGCAGATTGTGGTGCCTTCATCTCTCATTACTGTTTATTTTCTCATTTCAATAACAACTGTAGGTATTAACCCTACTGTATGCAGAAATTTAACTGATTTCTTTTCTTTTTTTCAGTCACAATGTTCACGTTTTTGTCTGACTTACTCAATTTTAAGTTCTAAAAGTTTGTGTTAAGGTGAGGGGAATTTTTGGGACTTATAATCACTTTCTTAAAAAAAAATTTTTTTAACTTTTTTTTTTTAATACTTTCTCATACTTGTTACTAGTAACATTAAGGCTTATTTTAGTTGTTGATGTGATGTATTTTTGTTGGGACTTATAGTCACTTTCTTGAATGAATGTTTTTCCGCAACTCCTCTTTAACCAATGAATGTACTTACAATTTCAGTGATTTATGAAAGCCTTGAATGAATGTTTTTCCACAACTCCTCTTTAACCAATGAATGTACTTACAATTTCAGTGATTTATGAAAGCCTTTCCTAATTCTTATTTATGATTTAATATCTGGCCTCACGATTCATATTCTTAATCATAAACATTTCTAAAAGAAAAAAATGCTTTTATATCCAATGATTTTATGTTGATTTGATATATAATAAGTGCAGAAATATAGACTTTCCAAAGCCATCACATAAACCACATTAATCTTTGATGCCTAATTAATGATTTATATTAACTAAATATTAGGCATGTTACATTGGAACGACATTATCAAGCGCGAATGTAGATGAGCGTTGGGATGTAACATCCCTCTTGTTATATCATCGGGTGCATTCCTTGCAATAGTGCCTGGCCATGTTCATGTTTCTGTTGCGTGAGGTTTCCTTTTTCTTATAGTTGAAAAAAGGGATTTTTCGAAGTTCCAAGCTTTTGTATTACTTCACCAACCATACTTATCTAGCAAATCAAGTTTTGCGGGTGGGGGGTTCGATATATGATTTTACGTTGAAGTCCCCGTAACCCCCCCCCCCCTCCCCCCCCCTCCCCCTGCCCATATGTTAGAGGTGATTACAGGGCAGGACGTAGTTCTCTTCCCATAAGCCTTGCATTCATTCGGTTATATTCAAGTCTTCCATTGCTCTCCAATTGGCGGAGGGTTATTGTTCTAATGGCGACTTCAGGGGGCTCAACCATTCATTAATTGGTTTGCGGGTGGGGGGTTCGATATATGATTTTACGTTGAAGTCCCCGTAACCCCCCCCCCCCCCCCCCCCCCTCCCCCCCACCCCCTGCCCATATGTTAGAGGTGATTACAGGGCAGGACATAGTTCTCTTCCCATAAGCCTTGCATTCATTCGGTTATATTCAAGTCTTCCATTGCTCTCCAATTGGCGGAGGGTTATTGTTCTAATGGCGACTTCAGGGGGCTCAACCATTCATTAATTGGTTTGCAACCTGCGGTCGTTCGATCATAGTTCATATCCAAGCATATGATTTTTGGATAAGTAACTGTTTTTGGATTCCAAATTTTTACCTGGAATACATTCGGTTGGTATTGCTAGCCTTCGAGAAACCTGTGCGACAGGCATGTTGGCTTATCGGGGCCACATTCTCCGAATATGGCAATTAGTCCACTCTTGAGAAGTTCGTTCAGAGTCGGCTGCTTCTGTTATGGCATATGAGTTTATTCGTCATGTTATAAAATTGCATTAGCGTTGTTTTATTCCTTCAGTTTCCTGGTTATATTTTGAATTGCTCTGATTATGCCGATGATACAGGCTGTATTCAGGTGAGGACAGATGAGGGATTCTGTTAGTTGCATGGCTTAATATGTATTAATCATTAGGCAGATGCATATCTTGAATGGATTCTCTTAAATTCTTGTTCAGTGTCAGGATAAGAACTTATGAGATTTATGGGCTATTTGGATCAGTAATGGGTATTCCTACAGGCCATCTAAGCATACATCCTCTCTATTTTTCTTCATTATGCAGAGTTGTATATATTCATTCTCCGAACAGTCATTGGTTTTAATGGACCTAGGAAACAATGATTCAAATTGGGATGGTCCTTGATGGGTTTTTTAATCATATACCGTTCCAGGTTCTGAATCCAATCTTCAACCGGAAGCGGTACACAAAGGGGAATCCTACTCTCCCTCATTCTTGTAGATTTGAATGGTTACAGGGTGGAAGTTCATTTATTGGGAATCACTTGTACACCAGGACAAGGTCACCTGTTGGTTGGCTCTGAAGCATCTGAGTTCTCTCACTTAACTTTCCATTGGGATTCGATTGGACAAGTTTAAGGTTGTAACATATTAATATCACTGGTTCTCGTCCGATCTCCATATTAACAATGTTCTGTCTAGTCAGTACTTTGATGTTTTACTGCCTAGGTATTCCGGATGCGGTACTCATTTTAGAAGCTTTCGATGTTATTATAGATCTCCGCTAAGGAAGTTGGAGCTTTATCTTCCTCTTGAGTCTTGAACAGATGATTACATTTAGCTCTAGATGCCTTAGGAAGGCAACGTCTTGGTCACAATAGATTAAATTTTACTTGTAATCGGGAGCCTTTAAAGCAATTATATATACTTTAGTCCACCTTTTATTGCTCAGAGGGGAATCCTATATTAGGTTTCTTTTCTGATATTCTTCAGTACCACTTTATCACTGATTCCAGACCGCTTCCCTCTTTGTTTTGAAGGTTAATTTCCTTCAAAAAAGAGGAGGGGGGAGTGGTGGTTTCTCCTTACCTCTTCTGGCCTTATAGTGAGTGTGTAACTATGGGTGAAGCTGTTATTGTCTATAGATAATACAGATCTTTTATGTAGAGCTCAGTGTGTTGCATTGTATACCACATGTGTCTGGGCGTTAGTATCCAACTCTCGGACACACTTTTCCTAATTTTAAGCGTCTTATTCTGGACTAGCCTTAAAATTGGCGCTCCCTACACCCAATTAGCGTAATTGTTTATGCTAAGTAATAAGGATTCATTTGGCTATTGCTTCTTTTATTTCTTATTGGTGGTATGTCCTTCTCTATTGTTGAAAAGAGAAGGATATATGTAATTCCTCATATTTTAATCTCCTGGTCACCTGTTCATCTCCTGAGTCTTCCTGCAGGCTTGGGAGCTGAAATTTAGACTGCTATTCCTTTAAGTCCTAGGCCCTCAAGCCTTTTTGCTATTCAGCTAAGTCTGCGCCATTGGTACAGTAGAAAAATATGAAAAATTTATAGTAATTTGTATATTTTTTATACTCACCAATGGCTCAGATGGGGATGGCCCTCCCATGAGCGGGCACTCACTTCTCCCCGCTGGATTTTCTACTTTATCAGGCACATAATCTGGTAAGAATGATGACTGGTGCCAATTTCTGTGGCTTCCTGCTTTCAGCACATGCACAGTGTATAAAGGAATGGAGGGCCATATAGGCCCTTAATTTTCTGGATTTCTATGCAAATTTGAGTGTTTGGGGGTTCAAAATTTGTGTTTGGCCCTTAAAAGTTATGAGTTTTCACCAGCTAAGTCTGGGCCATTGGTAAATATAAAAAAAATATACGAATTACTATAAATTTTTCATTTTCCAAATATGGGAAGTGTAAATGAACAAATGTACGTAATGAACTGATGTTTATCAAATGCTGATCGTCTCTTAAATGTTTAGTTTTTAGAATATATGATCCATTTCATCTTGGCCTAACAATAAAATGAACAACAATTAACAACGAAAACACAAATTAAATCAATCAAAACCTATCAATCAAGATAGGTACCAACCGCTGTGAATAACAACTAAGAATCGCACATAATTGAATATTAGCCATACACAAAAATCTGTTTCCATATGCAGTGTTCATAGAAATATTTGTCGGGAATGACAGGTAGACAGCTAATCTGCCTATGCCATCTCCCTATGGTATATATGCTTTATTCTGTAATTGTATGTTTCATTTTATATTTGTAAATTGGCATATCATATATATCGCTAAATAAATCTATCTATCTAAACCTTGCATTAAAAAGCATACAAGTTCGATTGTGAAAGGTGGGGGCATGATGATTGATGTCTCATTTTCCAAATTAGGAAATTCCAAATTAGGAAAATGTAAATAAACAAATGCAAGTGTTATCTGCTCTGTTTATAAAAGTCTCGATGACAAAAAAACAATGAAAATAAGAAAGATAAAAATGAATGGAAATTTCATAGTGGCCAGTGACATTTTTGATGAGGAAATAGACTCTGATTCTGAGATTATAACACAAAATGAATTGGCTTGCAGTACTGAAACTGGCAATAATTTAGACAATGTTAGCAAGTCTACCGGCACCAGTCATTTCAGTATCACCTGTAACAATGACAAAAGTGACCGTGGCAACCTTATTGACCTTCTGTTGTCCATAAACCCTGATGATTTTTTGTCTGACTTTGAATGCGAGGTAGAAAATGAAAATACAAAGCGGAAGACTGAAACAATGAAAGTTGAAAATAATTTAGTGATGCAGCCTGTTATTATTAAAGCAGAAACTGAAAATGTCCCCACATTAATACCTCCCTAGTCTGAGGAGACAAATGACTCTGTACATGTAGTTGAGCCTGATACAAGTGATGGAACATCTAGATTCTTAGAATTTATCAAAGAAAGTGTAAATGATTTTATATCAAAACAAAACAACAAAAATACAGTGAGAAAATCAATGAATGATATAAAATTATTCAACCAATTTCTTCAGATAAATGGAGAAAAGCATGAAATACATCAAATTCCACCAACCGAACTGTACCCTTTAATTGCTAACTTCATTCTTAATGTAAGAAAAGGGGATGGTGTGGATTTTGAGCCAAGATCTCTTAGAGGGCTAATTTCAATCATTTATCAGTCCTTGAGACGACACAAGTATGGCACTTCAATGATGAACAAAAATGACGATTGTTTTGATACTGCTCGACATGCACATGATGCAAACAGAAACAACTTAACAAGTGTGTGAAGGGAAACAAGCCATTTAAAGCTGAAGCAATAGCTGATAGTGAGCTTGAAATTTTGTATGAAAAGAGACTTCTCGGCCTAGAAACCTCTGAAGCAATTTTGAACACTCTGTGGTATAATAACACTATACATTTTGGACAGCGTGGTGTGACTGAACAGTACGATTTGCAGTGGGGTGACATTTCTTTAAAAACAACAGCTGATGATAAAATATTCCTTGAATTCAATGAACGTGAAACTAAAACAAGGACTGGTAACCATGTCCGAATTATCCATGAAATACCTCCCTGGATGTACAGCACTGGAATTGACAATGAAAAAAACCCAGTATTTGTTTATGAGGTGTATAAGGAAAAGAGACCCAAATCTTTCTGTTTGCCCAACAACACTTTCTATATGGCAACAAGGAACACACCAATTGGGCAACAAGGAACACACCAGTTGAAAATGATAGTGATATGTGGTTCAAGAAACAGCAGGTGGGGCAGAATAAACTTTCACACATAATGCAGTTGATGGCAAAGAAGGCAAATTTAGATAAGAACAAACGTTTGACCAACACAAGTGCCAGAAAATACTTTGTTCAAAAACTGAGGTAGCAATGTTGCCCCCCATTGACATTGCCAATGTTACAGGCCACAAAAACCTTGCATTGATAAACAATTATTCTGTTTCAGGAGAGAAAGAACATGAACGATGTTCTTTAATTATGAGTAACCTTACCTCTCCATCCAGTACAGCAGCATGTAACACTAAGTTCACGCTGCACAATCCCAATACAACTGAATCCACACATTGTCATAATAATTTGAACACACCTGCACCACATGCTGTAGAACCCATGGCTTCCAAACACAAATTGCGAGTAACCGCAACAAATATTTCATTATTAGAATGTAATGGTGGCACAAGTGTTAACATTAATGACGTCCATTCACAGCATAATGACCTCTCAAATCCAAGCACTCTGTTGAATAGTTTATTTCACGGGAATAGTATAAATATTAACACTTTAAACATCAACATACAAAAATGAACTGACATTCATGACCTGCTTTGAAAGTGGCCTAATTGCTCTCTCCCACTCAATGTTACATGTATACATCGTAATGTAGCATAATTAACAGTTCAATTGTTGTTTTTTTTATTGGAACTTTTTGAAAGTATTACACAATGCCAGTGGAAATGTATCACTGCACCTTGTTTATTTTTTGCAGTTTTGCTTGTCGATCGAAATGGACCAATGTGCTCTTCACTTCGCACTGTGTTTTGCTGCGATTAACAGTACGATTTTGCCGCGAGTACACTGTGAAAGATTTATGGGATAAACAAAAAAAAATGTATAATGTTTTCAAGTAAAAAATTTATTCTACTCATAGAATTAAGAAGTAACTGAAATGTATGCTTCAAATTTATTTTTTGTGCTGGGAACTACACTGGACTTGCATTTCGACAGTAATTCCCACATGATCAGCTATGCGTTCTCTTCAAACTTTAGGGTTTTGATTGACATGATATCAGCATTTATTGACTTTCCCTAAAGAAACCTAACATTGCATTATTTAACAAAAATATCATCATACTTTTGCCTATACCTCCTTGTATGCTACTGGTGGATATTCCTGCCCAGGACAAAATTTCTCTTAGCACCTGTTGGCACTGAAATAAGTATAACCATTGAAATAAGTATAATTTGGTTACATTTAATCAAATTTACCCCTTGTAAAATTTGAATGGAATTTTCAGCAATAATTTCTTTAGTTGAATTTTGATGAAAATACATGTATCTTGAAAATACTAGTGAGTTAAGAGTTAAAAATGAAGTATTTTTTTTATACTAGGAATGCAATGAAAAGCAATAAACCCTTTGACTAACATAATATCGAAATCCACCCAAGGGTATTCACAAAAATGATTGTAAAAATTGTAGTTTTTATTTCGTTTTTTGTCTTCAAAACACAGCTTGTGACCCCTTATTGGAAGGGCTTATTGAGCCCATTCCAACAATGGGTCATAAGCTATGTTATGGAGATGAAAGAGAGTGGTAGCCAAGTGGATAAGTGCACTGGTCTCTCATGCCAGAGGTCCCAGGATTGATCTTTGGTTGAGAAAATTCTTAAGGTGTTTGAACACTCCCTGTCAGCATCAATTGTGGGGTTGATGCTGTCACCGAGTATCGTCCTATCAGGTGGGGACGTAAAATGGCTGTCCTCTGTGCAGAGAGAGACACATTCTGTGCACATTCTGTGCAGGCTAAAGATCCCTTTGTAGTATTTGAGAAAAGCGAGGCTATGAAGTTGCTGCTATGAATGTCATCCCACACACCTGTGCTATCAGGCCAAGGAGATACGTTAATATAAGTTGCATAACTTGTTTGCCAGTTGTCATAAAACAAATAAGATTAAATAAATTGAATGGAGATAAAAACATGAAAATTTACAGTTGGGCCCAAAAAAGGTAAAAATCTATTTCTCAGGCCCTCCTGCATGGTCGTTTTGGATGCCGCATGCTCTCGTTTTTATAACCAATGCAACTTAAAAAAATAAAAATTAAATGGTTTATTTCTGATATTTTATCCACGTTAATAAAATTGCTAAATGTGTCCCTTGAGTGCAAGAAGGCTTTGCAATGCTTTAGCATTGCAAAGCCTTCTTGCGCACAGGGGATGAAATACACCAGCCCTCATGCCATTTTGTAGCTTATGAGGCCGGCCTAAAACAAACTAAGAACATGAACTTTTGATGGCAAAGAATTAATTACAAAATAAAATATAAAATAAAAAACTGCTCGCCCGCATGCAATTTTACAAAAAATGGCCTGAGAAACAGAAGATCAACTTTGTGCGGCCTTATCCAAGAATTTTTTTAAGGTTTTCTCTACTGCAGGTTAAGGGAATATGGTAAAGAACAGTAATGCTCTGATCAGAATATCAAACACAAGGGGGCCAGTTGGACACTCGAGCTAGGACTACTTGTATTATTAGAAGCACTGACAATGCTGCAGCCCTATTAAGGACAGGCTGGTTTGGAGCTGTGAGCATCGCACAAGGCTCACATCACCCAACCGGTCCCCCATGCACCACCCTAGGATTCCTGAATGACATCGAATTACCCAGGGCCCATAAATTACCTAGGGGCGAGGAAGGGACCCTTCTGACCCCAGGGATGAGGTTGGATGGGATGGGAAGGATCTCACAACATCTATCTGTATACATCATTGTATTTCTGCAACCATTCACCAATACCATTATCCATTGAACCAGCCAATTCTGTATTCACGCAACCAGTTCCAGTTCTGTGTTCTCTCAACCAGTTCCACTTCTGTATTCTCTCAACCAGTTCCAGTTCTGGGAATGGTAAAGGGTGATGGGACATGAGATATGAACCATTGGTGGGTCAGTCATCGGGTCCAGGCATGGGCACAAACAGAACAAGAAGTAACATTCAGGTCTCATTCAGCAAACACTACCTGGCTCTGCACACAAGGACATGGCTATTGGAATTACCACAGCTACATATGCTGTGTCTGGGAGTATGTGACTCATACCTTGAGTCTTGCAAGTACTTTAGAAGGACAGATACTTCAGTAAAATTTAACATTTATTTTAAATTATTCTCCATCTTCTTCTGTTTAAATTTAGAAAGTTAACATATTAATATACTCGACAACAACAATTATTCACTGAAATTGGCAATGGATGATAATGACATACAAAAAAATGAAATTCATAGACATCATTTCAATACTGTTAGTTAAATCTCCTTTTCCACTCTGATTGAGAATAACTCAAACTGAGACAAGAGTGCTTTTCCTATTTCCATTACAGTTTATGTTAAGATTTACTTATTTATATTATGTTTTATTGTGTTACAGGTTGATTAATTAGTTAATTAAATGTTACTTTACTCATGTTAGATTTGTTCTTTTATTATTTACAGAAGATTTAGTTAAATAATTCATCATTCAATGCCTCACAAGTTTTCACATTCACTTGAGTGACTCAAGTGACAGAGTGAACTCCCTTGATGTGCACATTTGTAAAGAAATTGAAAACTTTCAAAATGTTTGTTTGGGTTCCGCTCCACAGTTTTCCAGGCATTTCCAAATGTGACATGCCATACACTCTCTTCAAATGCAAATATCCTGTAAGTTAGTTATCAAACCCATTACATGTATTACATTTCCGAAATCCACAAAAAACATATAACACTATCTGACTAAGTAGAAATAAACAATCTGAATGTGGGTGGAATTATTTATTGTCAAAGGCAAGACTTCAACCTGAAAAATTGCCTGAAAAAATACTGAAACCAGTCATTTTCAGCCACCTAGCAGCCTCAAAAGCAGAATTCTTTACCAACCCTGCCTACTCACCCCTGGAGCAGAGCATCCCTTGTTTCTAAAATGCAAAAAATTTTTTATATGTTTCCGTCTCATTTTTTAGTTACCTGTCTGGTAACAAACCCGTGTGAAAATTACATTTAAAAAAATAGCCAATTTTTCGAAGCCACTATTTCCCATAATTCATCTGGTAATTTACCCCTATGTTTCAGACTCCAACTTTGGGACCAAAACTTCAAATTCTCTTGTCCAACAAAAAGCCTAATGTAATCATATATCTGATACTAAAAATATTTCTCTATTTTACATGGCCTTAGTTTCAACATACGCCCTTTGTTTAGAATTTCACCCCTGTGCAATAGTGCGAAACTGTGGAGTGGAACCTTGGTTATCTCCCTTGATTCACAAATTTCCATTTACTTGAGTTGGAGGCTTTTCAGAATTCAATTTGGATGCAGACAAATTAACACTGCCCACCAACAGGTATGACATGTGAATTGACACAACGCCATACAGTCCCTGACTAGTACACTTTAGTTAGAAAATTTATAATTTATTATTAGTTAATAAATATTATTGATTAAAATACAGTGGTCAGTCCATGTGAATGGACACCATGCTTCCAACCAGGTATGACATGTGAATTGACACAATGCCATACAGTCCCGAACTAGTACACATTAGTTAGATAATTTATAATTTATTATTAGTTAATAAATATTATTGATTTAAATGCAGTGGTCAGTCCATGTGAACAGATACTATGGCTTCCAACCAGGTATAACATATGAATTGACACAATGCCATACGGGCCCTAACTGGTGGATTCTCATAAATTAAAACTAATTCTTAATTAACAAACATTAATTACTAAAATTTACATTTTATCGCATTCTTAATTTTGGCATAGAAAGTGAACTATGTTAGCATTGTGTGTCAAACATAATATATAGAACTATCAAATCTTCCTTTACCATAGTAAAACAGAACAGGGTAGCTCATTCCATCAAGTGCAATAATTCCCTCAGTAGACTCAGTGTTCCAAACCCTTAACAGTACTTCAAATACCAACACAAATCCCAAGCAGATTAACTGCCAGTGAACAATATAATTATAGCTTCACTAACTGGGAGGCCTTATCCTGTTAAGACTAATCTCACTTGTTCCCTAAGCACTGTTAGCACATAAAATTCAAAGCTCAAAATTATAATTCAGCTCACAGCATGACACTGCCCTAGTGTCATCAAAAGCAACAAGAAAATAATACACCACAAATTTACATTCCAATACAGATTCCCATAACTGATCCAGAATAAATCTGGCAGAATTGATGAGTTCACCCAAAACTAATTTCTCTCAAACTACTTAAATATTTAATTCAACTTCTCAAGATCTAATAAGTCATATTACTATTATCAGATTTTAAGCACTCAAAATTCAGACACTAAATTGTGATCAAACGTATTTGTCATATAAAAATTCACTGAAGGTTACCCAGGCACTCTCCAATAATTTATAATAAAATAATTTTAACCTGTAACATATTTTAAATTTACAGCTGAGTGCTGTATATACTATACTGTCAAAAGTGACTTTCAAGAACTGTACTTAAATTATGCTCAAAACCTGAATTAATCTGATAAATACCACAACGCTAATATATTACACCCCTACCCTCACAACTCTACTTCTCTTTACTCACTACGTTGCCATAATTACTATTTCTTTCCTTCTGCTGGATTTACTGAGTTCGAAGGAGTTTGATGGGAGTACTTTGGAATCACCAAACGCTCCACTGATATTTTGAAAACAACACTTCTTATACTATACGCCCAACCGGGTAGATTCACTGGGGTGACGGCAAGATCATGTGTCCCCCACAAGCATAGTTACCCAGAATTTCCATTTAAAAGATCATGAAATCTACAAAACACTATAAAAACATTATACAAAGTTGTACAATAATTATCAGTGCATCGAATGAGACCAACATTATGCAAGTGGGTGCTTTCTGCTGAAAGTTTCACCAGTTTTCTGAAGCCTGTCAGCCGCCAGAATTTTGCTGCTGAAGGAATCCCTCTCGAAGTGTCAAAGTTGACTGAACATTGTCATGCCAACACATGGAAACCACAGTTCCAGTTATAAACAGGACATCGTTTTCGAGAATGGATTTTCAAATAAAATACATTAAATAGCTCAAAATGAGAAAGATCCAGTAAATATGTGTACGTAATGTTGATCAGTACATTCAACTTCATAAGTTACATAGCTATGTTTTTCAAGTTGCCCAAGGGCTAAAACTATTTACATCCAGGCTTTTGGTATTCAAGTACACATGTGTGGGATATTTTACTATGGGAGTCCCAATGCAAATGTGGTAACTGTTGTGCAACCTCGAAAGCAAATTTTACTTCACATCAATACCAAAAGCCTGGGTATAAACAATTTTATCCCTTGGGCAACTTGAAAAACATTTGTTAACATAAAAATAGCAGAGACTATCCCTGCACTGTGGCTGTGCAATTTACATTTACAAAACAGCTGACGGAATTATTTCTCCACTGAGGGTCTTCCTCATTGCACAACTCCACCAAACAGACTGACAATATAAAATAATCTGAGCAAGTGACACCGACCAACTATGTGAATTTCCATATTATGAAGCAGTTATATTAAAAATATGATCTGGATCAAACGCGTCATTAAATTAAAAAAATGTTAGTCCACAATTTTCCAGCTTTCCACATTACCCTCTGCCTAAGTGTTCAGTGCCCCCATTAACACAAAATTGACCAATATTTACTTGAGAAAATTCTAGTAGATATCACTGACTTTCAATATTTCCACAAACATGCATAAGAATTAGTATGAATGACAATTACAACTTGTTGTTTAACAAAAATAATTTTGTACTTTCACAGCAGCTTGATACATGAGTATAATTTACAATGATTAAATATCAAGTTTCTTGACATGCTACTTCAAGAGTTCACTTGAATGCAGCATTATTTTTTAAATACCTAGCCAAAGGATATTCAATAGGGTGCCTCGATGAATATATCAGTAATGGTGTGACAAGTAACACCAGAAGAGTCAATGAGTTTGCTATTATTTATCAAATCGTCCACTCAGCATGATAAAGTCCTGCACGGCTCTAAAGACAATAAGGTTATCATTATTATTCAGTCGTTCGGATCCAAATAGTAGGGCGAAAGGCTCAAGAGAAAATGGCAATGCATTGATTGTGGAATTACGAGCACCATCATAAATTGGGCAGTGCATGAGAAAGTGCTCAGTATTTTCGAGATCCCCACACTGGCAGCGTGGAGATGGTGAGAGATGATTATCGTATAAGTGGGCATTGATATTACTGCAATGCAGGCGTAACCTGCAATGATAAATGTGTGCAGCACTAGATTTTGCTCCATTGTAAAAAATTGGTGGTTGCAAGTTCGCACTATTTATAAACGTCTTGAAGTTTATGAGTGAAGAATTTTCTTTTACTGAGAGGGGTAATCAATTCCACTGGTCGGTAACCTCCGGGATAAACGAGAACTTATATAAATACCACTTAATTATCTTCTGAAAAGTAATCAAAACATAAAAAATCATACATATATTGTCTAATAACACTGGTAACGATCAGTTACAGGGGTGTATCCTTTCGCCAATTCTTTTTGCATTGTACATCAAAGGCTTAGGAGATGAACTCTTGCATAGCGACGAGAGGGTTGCAGTTGGTGACTTGAAGATCCCAGGGCTATTTTTTGCAGACGATATGGTGCTAGTGTCAGAAAGCGAATTGGGGCTACCGAAGATGCTGGGAAATGTTGGAAAATACAGTCAATTCTACTGTTATCTTAACTAGTTAATTATTTTTAGCACTTCTTTTGTGCATACTCACAAAGATTTGTTGCTGCAGATTGTTGGAGAGTGCCAGTAAACACTCTCCTGTATGCTGTAACAATGTATTCAGTGAGGGCATACACATGCCGGAAATGTAATCTGTTACTCTATCTGCTGAGAGTCAATAACAATCAAATACTTCTCTATGCTATCCCCCCAATTTGTAATTTCAGAGTAAAACAGTGACTGACAGTAACAGTCATAATTACTCTTAACGATGCCTGAATTCATCAGGAAAAAGGCCTTCCAACTTCCTGAGGTTTCATATCATATACTGAGGAGGAAAAAGCAAGCTACATTTTTTTTTTTAACGATTCTAAATCAGAGTGAATGTTAAATAACTCCAAACAGGTCAGTAGTAAATATTATTACTAAATACTTTAAAGCTTTTATGCTACCCTTTTGTTTCATTTCGTACTTTCATTCATACCTTGTCTGGCTTGTAGTCTTACATAAACTTTATCATTTCATTTTGAGAGCATTGTGTCAATGACAAATTATAAGTCCACCCTTCCTTACCCAACAATTGTCAATTTACTTTTTGATTTTTAGCTCAACTTTGGCGAAGCCAAATTTGAGCTTATGCCATGGCCCGTCGTCCATCTGTCCGTCTGTCCGTCAACAATTGGATACGGCTCGGGCTAGAGGCCGTATTTATGAACCGATCTATACGAAACTTTTTGGGTACCTTTGTTATGACAGTGGGACGAGAACGAGTGTTTTTGGGTGCGGTCCAAAATTCAAGATGGCTGCCAGCCTCCATTTTGTACCGACGATGCAGAAATCTGTTTTTTGTACAGAACTTCCTTATGAAAGCTCTGATTTGAATAACTTTTTGTATGAATGTTTAGTACCATGGGATACATCACATATAATACGGGTTTTTTTACTCGTGCGTAAATTATGCAAATTACACTAACTTTGATGTTTTTTGGTGTTACTTTCAGCACTGTAAGTGCAAATGCCAATATGGCTCGGGCTAGAGGCCGTATTTATGAACCGATCTTTACGAAACTCCTTGGGTACCTTTGTTATCACCATGGGACGAGAACGAGTGTTTTGGGGTCCGGTCCGAAATTCAAGATGGCTGATGCAGCCATTTTGTACAAAATTTGGTGCAATCAGATTTTTGCACAGAACTTCCATATGCAAGCGCTGATTTGAATAATTTTTTGTGTGAATGTTAGTACCATGGGATACATCACATATAATACGTTTTTTTTTCTCGTGCAGAAATTATGCAAATTAGATGAACTTTGATTTTTTCAGTGCTACTTACACACAGTAAGTACACATGTCAATACGGCTCGGGCTAGAGTCTGTATTTATGAACCGATCTTCACGAAACGTCTAGGGTACCTTTGTTATCACCTTGGGACGAGAACAAGTGTTTCTGGGTGCGGTCCAAAATTCAAGATGGCTGCCAGTGGCCATTTTGTACCGAAATTAGGTCTAATCAGTTTTTTGTACACAACTTCTATACGGCTCAGGCTAGAGGCCGTATGTATGAACCGATCTTTACGAAACTTCTTGGGTACCTTTGTTATCACTGTGGGATGAGAATGAGTGTTTTGGGGTGTGGTCCAGAATTCAAGATGGCCACCAGCAGCCATTTTGTACCAAAATTAGTGCAATCAGTCTTTTGTACAGAACTTCTGTATGAAAGTTCTGATTTAAATAAATTTTTGTATAAATGTTTAGTAACATGGGATACATCACATATAGTACGGGGTTTTTTCGTGCAGAAATTATGCAAATTAGATGAACTTTGATTTGATTTATTCAGTGCTACTTATACACTGTAAGTGCACATGTCAATATGGCTCGGGCTAGGGGCTGTATTTATGAACCGATCTTCACAAAACTTCTTGGGTACCTTTGTTATCACCTTGGGACGAGAACGAGTGTTTCTGGGTGCGGTCCAAAATTCAAGATGGCTGCCAGTGGCCATTTTGTACCGAAATTAGGTCCAATCAGTTTTTTGTCACAACTTCTACACAGCTCATATTTGTGAACTGATCTTCACGAAACTTCTTGGGTACCTTTGTTTTCACCTTGGGACAGGAATGAGTGTGTTTTGGGGTGCCTTTGTTATCACTGTGCTATGAGAACAAATATTTTGGGGTTCAGTCAGACCCACTCTGGGACTCCAAAGATTTCTTTTCTAGTTTAGCATCTGACTGTCACGCACCTTTACAATACTTTACCTATACATTTGTTACAGGCAATGATCAGTATTTATGTACAGACCGTTACAATACTTCATATGTACCTTTGTTATCAGGTCATTACCTAGATGTTTGTCATTTCTGTGTCACATACTATACAAGTTGAGCTACAGTGTCATTGACACTTTCATTTTTTTTAATGTTAAATAATATATTTACCATCCTATTAATTAAGTGAATAAAGTTAATTTAATGTCGACTGCTCTGGTCTCTTTGCTGTCTGTCGATGATTCTGTAGAGTTTCTCAAAAGCTGCTGTCTGCTTCTCCAGCATCATCTGTACTGTACTCATAGTGGCATTGAATGTGTCTATTGTTCTGGAGACAATCTTGGAACTCTGCTGAATCGCGTTGTTCAAGAGACCCACATTCTGACAAAAGATGTCTAATGTCTTATGGCAATCACAACTGATTGATGATATCTGCGATGCTGCATCAGTGGTGGTGGTGGGTTTAGCAGGTGGTACAGTGTTTGTATCTGCAGGCGATTGGCTTTCTATAACCCTTCTTGTGATAGATGAGCCAAAGTCTAGTTGATTACCTTTATAGTCTAATAAATCAGGCAAGATGTTTCTTTTCAACCTACTCACAATTGTTTACAATTGGCTGTAACATAAGTGCAAGCCCTACTTCGGAACTAACTCAAGCTTTTAGAATCTTTTCCAAACGAGTTGGAAAAGTACTAGAGTGCAAAAGCCCGAAAAAGATCGAAAAAAAGGTCAAGCAAGACCAGCGCTCGAAATTACAGGTACTCTCTCTGCACACCTCTTGCGATTACCGACCGTATGCGCAACAACCATGACGTCAATGCCTTTTATTTCCACCATTTGTACATGGTCGGAAATTTTTGTGACTCGTGCTACTTTGCTGTTTTTTGCTTCGTGAACAACTTATTAAATGTGTTTTCTACATTCTTAGTGTGCAAGTGGATTGTATCCTTTTGTCAAGCTATCAAAATTATTATTGATTCATGTTAATTTTTATCATTATTGCTTGTTTCTTCACACTTCATCTTGTTTTTCCCCCACGTGTGAACACGACCTTTGTGCTGTTTTCCGTCGGCAGGAAGCTTGATTACATTATTTTCATTAATATAATGCCAAGACTATTCCTTGCACCTCTTGCTTGCAAGTGAAGCATGTGGACGACTCTCATTCCACATGTGTCACTTTTAACAATTGCACTCAGGCCCAATCATGTGGTATTTGTGGGGTTTGGTCCTCTAAATTCTGGGCTTCTGTTAACAAGGTGGTTCTGTCCAGAGCTAGAACCCCTCGTTCTTGGGGTAAGGGTAGCCGTGCCGTAGCAGACATTTCTGCTGGTGCACGTGGTTACTCTGTCACACAGGATTCTGATCTGTCTTCTGTGGCGAGTTCCTCTGCAACTGTTGATGGTGCTAGTTCAGTGATACCTGACGGGGAGACCGTGGTCTCTTTGTCTTCTGCTGTCACTCTTGAGGCGTCTGTTTTCGTAGAGAGCTTCTCCGAGGTCAGCTCGGTGACCCTCTCCGATCTGCCTCCTACACCGTCGACTGTTGCTGAGGAAGTTGTTACTCCAGATCCTATTCTGTCTGATGGTGGCTCTTCCATCTCCTCTGGGGATGGTCTACAGTCTCAGGGGACTGAGGCTGTATCTGCTGGTGTGTCTGTGTGCTCTCAGCCTCCCCTAGCCTCGCGGCAGGGCTGTGTGGGTTTGCTGTCTGCTCCGTCTCATCTGGCTAGGTTTGCTCCTAGTCGGTTGAGCCGGTCGGTCGCTTCGGCAGCGATTCCTCACCCCTTGAGTGAATCGTTTATTGTTCCTCCTTCCCCTGCTAGTGTGCCGCCTAGCGGGATGGTGTTGGGACGTTGGCATCCAGGGCCTGCTGTTCAGCAGTGGTCAGTGACAGCCCCTGTTAGCTGTCACTCTCGGAACCTTAATCTGGTGATTCCTCACTGTGTTCCGAGTCTGGGTGTCGATCGATGCTTGCCGTCGGTCTCAGAGGATGAGCAGTTGCGGCCGTCTGCCACGCAGAGGCCAATGACAGGTTCCTGTCATTCTTGGGACAATCCTCCGGTGTCTTCTCACCGTGTCCTAGGTCCAGCTACCGATCAACGTGCGCGGTCGGTCTCTTTAGAGGATTTGCAGGCAGGACCTTCTGTTTCGCTGAGGTCAGTGATGGCCCCTGGGTGTCACAATCGGGACTATCCTCCGGTGTCTTCTCACCGTATCCCTATTCTGTCTGCCGATCGACGTTCAACGTCAGTCTCTTCAGAGGATTTGGGTTCTTCTTACAGAAGGGTCCATTGGGAGGACACTCAGTCGGGCGATGCTACTGCGTCAGATTCTTAGGGTGACCTGCGTCAGATTCTTAGGGTGACCTGCGTCAGGCCATTTTGGCACTCACCTGGTTGCTTTCTGGCAACTCTCAAGTTGGCCTCCCGGTGCCTCCTGAGGCACAACCTCCTTTGGTTGGTCGCCGAGATGTCTCGCCTGGCCCCTTGGATACTGCACAGTATTCACAGGAGGTCAGCCCGAGTTGGGCTACGTCTCCTCTGCTATGGAGGATGACGAGTATCTTGAAGGTGATGGGCCCCCCTCGTCAGTCTTGGGGAAGGCTTTGGATTTCGTCTTTGGCTTATTGCTGGACGTTCAACCTTCCGACCAGCCTTCTGTGACCGTCCGGCCGCGGTCCACTGTGGAGCACCGTAACCCTGTTGAGCCTTCTAGCTCCGGAGGTTTGCGTCCTCTGCAATCAGCTCGGGTTGTTGAGTCCTTCCAGGGCTTAGACGCCAAAATGCGTTCTAAGGCCCTCAAGGGTTCCTTCTTTTCTAGAGCCGATGCCTGTCTGCCTCCATCGCGGTTTCGTGTTTACGATTCTGTCTCTCCACCAGTCTTCCAAGAGATGACTACTGTGGATGAGGATTCTTCTTCCCTCGGGTTGACTAAGCCTAAGTCGGCAGTTCTCCCGATGTCGGTAGTTGAGTCTATGGTGGGCCTGTCCCAAGAGATGCTGGGTATGTTATCTCTCGCGGACCATGTTGTCGCTGCTCTGGCTGAATATTTTCCACCAGGGGAGTTTGATGACGCTCAGGCGCCTTTTCGCGTTTTGTCACAGGCTCTTATGAACTTGACACACATTCAGGCCTGTAACACGGCTAATTTGGAGCTGGCATGCCGGGATGTGGTGTTGGATTCTTTACCATCCCTTCCTTCTGAGCAATGTGCTGTTCTGAGGTCTGCCTCTTTGGTGGGACCTCAGTTGTTCCATGGTTCCGCGGAAGCTGTTCGTGGCAAAGTTCTTCGTCATTCGAAGGATCAGCTTTTGCTGCGACAGCTTGACCAACCTGCTGCTGCGGGTGGTGGTCATTCCAGGCCCGCCAAGTGTGCTGCTGCGTCTGCCTCGTCGGTGACATCGGCTACACCTTCAGCTTCATCTGCTCCTTCTGCACATAAGAAGCGCCGACGTGGCCAGGCTCGCTGGCAGCCTCAGGCAGGAAAGTCTCAGGACTCTGTCACTTCCCGAGGTGGTTTCTCCTCTCGGGGGCCTCGTCGAGGCCGCAAGTGAAGGTTCTCACCTCGATTCGCCTCCAGTCGGGGGAAGGCTGTCACTGTTTTACGACTGTTGGACAGAGATAACTTCAGATTTTTGGGTCCTCGACGTCATTCAATCCGGTCTGTGACTGTCCTTCCATCAGCACCCCAGTTTATCTCGGGTGCCCCTTCCGACTCAGGTCCCTTCCGATTCTCTGCGTCGGGACCTTCTGGTGCAGAAGATTGACAATCTCCTCTCCAAAGGGGCGATCGAGGTGGTCAGGAACACCCTTTCACCGGGGTTTTACTTGAGACTTTTCTTGGTGCCGAAGAAAAACGGCCAATATTGTCCTGTCATCGATCTGAGTATCCTGAACGAGTACATAATAGCTCCTCATTTCAGTATGGAGACTTTCCGGTCGGTTCGACGTTCAGTTCATCAGGGCGATTTTGCTGCCAGTAACGATCTGAAGGATACCTACTTCCATGTACCCATTCATCTGGCATCACGGAAATACCTTCGGTTCTCGTTTCGGGATTGAGTTTATCAATTCAGAGCTCTACCGTTCGGTTTGAACCTGGCTCTTTGGGCCTTCACCCGACTGATGTCACATGTGCTTGCTTTCCACCGCACTCAGTCGGCTGTGACTTCGTCAGCCTATCTAGATGACGTGCTCCAACGGCATGCTGTTCTGGAGTTCGATGTCCGACAGTTTCTTTGCCTGCTAGCGTCGCTGGGTTTCAGAGTCAATCGCGTGAAGTCGGATGTCCTTCCTTCTCAGCGATTCCGTCATTTGGGGATGGCTTTTGACACTCTTCACAATGTAGTGTTGGTCCCCCAGGCTCAGGCGACGACTCGGAACCTGCTTCAATCTTCCTCGGTCTCGGCCAGGACTTTCCTTCGGATGCTGGGCCTTTGCGGTTCGGTGACAGATCTCATTCTGTTCGGTCGCTTGTCCGACCTTTCCAACACCTCCTGTTGGATCATTGGCATCCGAATGTAGATCCGCTGGACCTGGAACTCACTATTCCTCGGTCTCTGCTTTGTCACCTCCACCCTTGGGCCGATATTCCCTGGCTGACACAGGGTGTTCCGTTGCATCTCCTTTGGCCGATCGCATCCTTACTGCGGATGCCAGCGATCGGGGCTGGGGTGCGACGTTGCATCCTCTCGGTCTGTCTACTCACGGCGAGTGGGACAGTGAGCAGGTGGGCTTCGTATCAACCAGAAGGAGCACCTTGCTCTTCTGTTGAGTTTTCGGCTTTGGATCCCTCATCTGTCGGACCAAATTGTCCTACTTTCGGACAATTCGACAGTAGTGGCCTACATACGGAATCAAGGAGGCACACATTCGATTCCCATGTGTCGGCTATCTCGGGATCTTCTTCTGTTGGCATGGGATGTGAATGCTCGGGTGTCCATTCGACACATTCCCGGGCATCTCAACGTCCTAGCAGACTCCCTGTCCCAACGCGACAGTGTCCTTCCAACCAAATGGATGCTACATCGGTCGGTGTTTCAGGCGATTTGCGAGCAGTGGGGCCGTCCTCAGGTCGACCTTTTCGCTACTCACTGGAATCATCAGGTAGAGACCTTTGTCTCCCCTTGTCCAGATCCTCTGGCATTTGCAGTAGACGCTCTGTCTCTGGACCGGACAGGTTGGATCGGCTATGCCTTTCCTCCTGCACCGATTCTTCCTCAAGTATTAGCAAAGATTCATGCTTGCAGTTGCAGGATCATTCTGATCGCACCCCTGTCTCCACAGAGGGTGTGGATCAATCAGCTGCGGCCTCTATTGGTCGATCGACCGATTCGTCTACCTCTACGTCACGATCTTCTTTCCCAGGGTCGTCCCAGGAAGTATCACAACAACCTGGCGAGCCTGTCCCTTCACGCCTGTCTTTTATCAGGTCCAGTCTCCGACGTAGAGGTTTTTCAAGACGATCAGTGGAGTGCATTTCTGCATCGTGGCGACATTCCACTGGCATGACTTATGCTGCCAAGTGGAAGGTTTTCTGCCACTGGTGTGCAGATCACAATGTGAATTACCATGATCTGTCAATCGCCCAAATTGCAGATTTTCTGGTCTATCTTTTTGACTCCAAGGGCCTCCAGCCTATTACGATTAAGGGCTATCGGTCTATGCTGTCTGATACTTTCTCTTATGTGGGAAAGCGGTGCATCGGTCGTAATCTTTTTCTCTCCAAACTCATTCGGCACTTTTCTTTGAAGAGGCCTCGAGTTTTGCGACTTACACCAAGTGAAACTTGGCATGGGTGTTGCACTGTTTGGAGGGGGTGCCATTCGAGCCTTTATCTGAGACCGACATGCGTTTTCTCACCTCTAAGATGGCTTTTCTTCTTGTGTTTGCTTCTGCTCGACGAGTCAGTGAGCTTCATGCACTATCTGTTGATTCTGCCTTCTTCCGAAATGAGGCTAACAGTGTCACATTCACTACTGATTGCTCTTTTCTGGGTAAGAATCAACTTCCTGATTCGGTACCTCCTCCCATCTGCATTCGGGCTCTCCCTGCTGTAGATGGCCGGAGGCCTCTTCTTTGTCCTGTTCGTGCGATCAAGACTTACATTACTCGCACTCAGTTCATTCGGAGGGGTCGGAAGAGATTCTTTCTGTCTCTCATTCCTAAGAGGCAGTCTATTTCCAGGTGGATCTGTCTTGCAATCGATCTGGCTTATTCCCGCTTGTCTGCGTTGGATCTTGTTTTGAACCGGCTTAATGCTCATGAGGTTCATGCCATTTCTACATCCTGACTGTTCTCCAATTCTGTTTCGCTCCGGAATGTTATGAATGCGGCTTACTGGAGGAATGCTTCTACCTTCTTCTCCTTTTATCTCCATCACCTTCAGCAGCCATCTGAGGACCTTTATTCTTTAGACCCTCTCGTTGCTGCTCAGGCTGTTGTGCACCCTCGTTAAAATTGTTTTTATTGAGGTTGTGCTTCGCTCAGCCTTGTTCTTTTCAGGTGCCTTCTCTCTATCTTCATTACAGGTTTCATTATTGTTCTCTGCCATCCTTGCTTTTCTTTCTGCTACTCTTGTTGGTATTGGTTATGTGATTCACCTCCTTCTATTGTTTATTCAGTCAATTGTAAACAATTGTGAGTAGGTTGAAAAGAAATTAAAATTTTTTAGTAAATTTTGTTTCTTAACATACCTACCACAATTGTTTACCGGAGGCCCACCCTCCTTGGGGATATCTTTGATATCGATGCCTCCTGCTAAATCACAAACTTCTCGTTGGTGGAAATACGGAATTGACGTCACGGTTGTTGCGCATGCGCTCGGTAAACGCAAGAGGTGTGCAGAGAGAGTACCTGTAATTTCGAGCGCTGGTCTCGCTCGACCTTTTTTTCGATCTTTTTCGGGCTTTTGCACTCTAGTACTTTTCCAACACGTTTGGAAAAGATTCTAAAAGCTTGAGTTAGTTCCGAAGTAGGGCTTGCACTTATGTTACAGCCAATTGTAAACAATTGTGGTAGGTATGTTAAGAAACAAAATTTACTAAAAAATTTGAATTATCCGCGTCTTCCTCCAATCCCCCTGATGCTGCTATCACCTCTTTCAAAACATCACCCAAGAGCTTTTCTTCAACAGAGTGGGAGTATATCCAGGCTTGTGAACCCTCTGCTTCCAGATCTCCTCTGACTCCTCCCTTCCAAGCTATACGAGATCATCTTCAGAAAGATGATGGGTATTTCTGAAGTGCTGTAGATTTTATTCTTCCCTCATTGTCTTCTTCTTAAGTTCCTCTCGTACCCGCTTCTGATGAAGTATGTACCCATCACATGCCATTCCAACTGCATCCACTTCACACATCAGAAACCACAAAGTACACAATAAAAGGGGGATCTCTCCAAGGGAATGTGATTCTTGTAAATATGAGCGATGGTCTTATTCTTCTCCCCAATAAATTGACACCTCATGCACTGATATGCTCTCCTCTTAAATGACTTAATGCTATAAAGTTCATTTGGCTTAGTGGTGGAATTTTTCCAAATATCATGTTCAGTATACCAGTATGACTAGGTAAAGTGCTGAAATGGAAGAAATAATGAATTTTACTACCTTATTACAATTTCTCAAAACAAACAAAAAATTAACAATCCAACATGGCGTGCCATATCATCCAGCCAAACCCATCATTATTCAAGTCAGTTTACACAACATTATGTCAGTTGACATTATATCAGTTAAACAACTACAATTTCTTCATTTAGCAAAGTTTCTGCTTTACTGTGTTCAATAGAGTTGGGCAGATAACCAAAAATTCGGTTTGGTTTTGTTATCAAAACCGAAACCGAAACAATTACAGAAAACATGTCATTGCAGTTTTCAACTTCAATGTTGAAAAACTCTAATCAGGTCTTCACTTCTCAGAATAAAGAGTGAAACAACCTAAAGTTAACCCTGTTTTCAAACTTCAGAGTCGTGATACCCCTTTTTCAGAACAGCTGCACTAATTGGTATTGCGTTGCATTTACCGCAAAAATAACTGACAAAATTACTTCATAGGCATTGTGTTTTAAACGTTCATCTGTTTATCAAATGCGATTTCCATTGCACAACTAGAACTTGTTACTTGTTCCACATTTATAATGACAAATACATTTATTACTACACGTAATTTTGAAAGATTGAACTCTAAATCACAGTTAAAGTTGGATGGAAATTTAGGGTTACAATGACCTATATCAGCGACTTTTACTCGATAAAATTGTTATGGTCGGCATAATTTGTTAGAGTCGGTCGGGTTACCCTAAACATAGGTATTGGGGGGGGAGGTCCTAATTTTGCAACAGACTCCAGGCAAAAATCAATTTTCTCAAACTTGAAGCTCCTGTGATAATTCATGCAAATACATTATGCTCAGAAAAACAGACTACTGGTATATTACACAGGTGCACTATATTACACATGTGCATTGCCCTGGAAAGGGAGTCCCTGTGACACAGACTGGTGCAAAATACATCTTCCTGTATGCAAATACAATGTATTGTTTTGTTTGTACAATGAAAACTGAAACCAAAAACCCGACTCTTTCAATGAAACCCAAACCGAAACCGGGACCGACATGAAATTTGAAAACCGCCCATCTCTAGTGTTCAACCATTTGCTTCCTTCATACTGCTTCAACTTATTGTGATGTACCACACTATGTTTCCCACTGCCATCCAGCTGAATCTTGTAGGTCAAGTCATTAAATTGTTCTATCATCAAGCATGGACCGTTGTGCAATGGTTGAAGTTTTGAACATGCACCATCTTTCCTAGATTCTGTGAAATACCACCCAACATCTCCTACTCCATAAATTTCAACGACATTTTTGTGTCATAATTATCTTTCTGCAATACTGTGGCTTTCTGTAAGTATTGGCGTGCAATAGCATGAGCAGATTGCATTCTTTCTCGTAACTTCTCAACATACTCTCCATAACCCACTATGTTTTCATCTCTTATAATTTTGTTTTCCAAAGATTATCTTGGCAGGTACTCTGACTTCCCTTCCGAGCATCAGGAGATTTGGTGTTAAACGAGTCGATTCTTGAGGTGTGGCATCATATGCAGATGCTAAACATCCCAAGTTCCTATCCCTTTTAGTATCATGCTGAGTAGAGTCCTATTAAATCGCTCTACCTAGCTATTGCACCTGGGATTTCTTGGAGTTGTTCTGATTTTCTTAATTTGCAACAGCTTACATCATTCTGAAAAGATAGCACTTTCAAAGTTATGTCACTGATCGGAATGTATTGTTAGTGGACATCCATATCTGCTAATGAACGCCTCTAAAAATCTTTTCAGCACTGGTTTGTGTGCTTTGATCTGGAAGAGGGATTATCTCAAACCACTTGGTGAAATAATCGGTAACTACAAGGATATATCTGTTGCCTCTCAGAGTTAAAGGCATGGGACCAAGTATATCAGTAGCAACTCTGTCCAATGGTGCACCTACTGGCATTTTTTCCTAATGGAGCTCTGGGAGCTTTGCTTGGAGATTTATTTACTGCATAGTTGTCACACTTTTGTATCCACTGCTTTACTCACTCTCTCAATTCAAACCAGTAGGATCTCTCTAGGATTCTCTTTTGGGTTTTCTTTCTCTCAAAATGACCTGATAGTAGTGTATTATGCATTTGATGTAATATCTCCTTCCTCAGCCCACTGGGTACAATGACTTTTATCGAGAAAAAAAAGTCTGTAATGACCAGAATCATCCTTCTTATAAAAGTGCTTATAGAGTAACCCATCCTCCATCTCAAGTGACTCCCAGAGATTCAAGTAATGACAAATAGCAGGATTTAAAGTTATTCCAACATCTTTTGATGGGCGCTGACTCTTCTTTATCCACTAATAAATAGGACAAACCTCACTGTCAGTGCTCTGTAATTTTCCCTCTTCTGCTGGTTCATATAGCTGTATCCAGCTTTGTCCTGGGTTTCCATCCCCTCATACCTTGTCTTAACCATTCTGAGATTTTCATCACCCTCTGCCTGTTTTGAGGTCAGTTTCGGAGAAAAATTATCTTCAGAATTTTATAAAAGAGTACTAGACAATTCTTTAGAGCATTTAACACATTTCCTACACAGACCACATTTCAGTTGCTCCATTTCTGGGCATGAACAATCTTGTGGATTCTCGCACCTTGACATTGCATCAGTATTTCCATGCTTTGACCCTGGATGGTATTCAATTGAGAAATCATAGGCAGATAAGATCTCCAGCCACCAAGAAATGCTTCCTTTTGGTTCTTTCAATCTAAAAAGCCAGACAGACTTTGATGATCTGTTCAAACCTTGAATTTCTGAGATACTGACGATAATACTTCACAAAGTATCTCAAGGTCAGCAGTTCTTTATCTGTCACCCAATAATTCTTCTCAGCTCTGTTGAGGGATCTGCTGCCATAAGAATTTACTTTCTCTTCTCCTCCTTGATTCTGAGTCAAAACAGCCCCAATTCCAATATCCGATGCATCCATATCCAGAATAAATTCACCTTCACATTGTGGGAAAGCCATAACTTTCAACATTAGAAATGCCTTTTGCAGCCTTCATCCCAGTTGAATTTTACATTTTCCAGTTAAATTTGTCAGCGGCCACATTAAAATAGCAAAGTCCATAACAAATCTTCTATAATAACTTCCCATCCCTAACAACTGTCTGACTTCCTTAATATTTTTAGGTGTAGGACAATGTATAATTGTTGCCACATTGTTTGGATATTGTAGACCCTGTAAGACCATTTCTATAAGGCACTGAAAAGTAGCTGGCCAAACCTATGGGCTTGATTAGGAACTCATACAACACATATTTGGTGACAAAGGCAGTTTTGGGTATGTCCTCTTCTCGTACTGGTTTTTGGTGATAACCCAATAACAAACCAAATGTGGAAAATAATGTGGAACCTTCATCTGCATCAAGACAGTCTTGGATGTGTGGCATCCTTCTTGGTCACATTTAGCTTTCTGTAATCAAGACATGTGCGTACCTTCCCGTCTTTCTTCCTCACCAATACAATTGGTGAAGCCCAAGGGGAAACAGATTTTTAAAAAATTCTCTTCTTTTCTAGCTCTCTAATCGCTTCCTTCTCTTGATCGGCAAAGGCAATTGTACACTCCTAGGGTGTTGCTTTAAGGGTCTGGCATCCCCTGTATCTATGCAGTGTTCTGTTAAGGTAGTTTTGCCCAAGTCAAATTCATCCTTGGAGAAGCAATCTTGGTATTTACAGAGCAGAGTTGCAACAACATCACATTCCTTCTGACATCTACTTGTGGTAGCTTGTTTATAAAGGATGAGGGATTACCATGAGTTCATCACCTACTGTGAGGGCACTCCTCTCAATGTTCTGAACTTGTCTACTTGCAGCTTGTAACCTTCAGATGGATTCATTTTTAGCTTAACTTGACAAAGTCAAGATAAGCTATTGCCATCACGCGTGCGGAAGTCTGTTAGTCTGTGAGGAGTCTGTTCACATTTTCATTTAGCACAGTCTACACCCCTTAGTTCTTGTCTGATCATCACGAAATTTCATATGCAGGTTTGGGGTCATGTCTAGATGAGAACGTTCCCTTTTGGTTGCGATCGGTCAACCGGTATGGCTGCCTAAGCCCAAAACCATTACAGTCTACAGGTCGTATTTATGAAGGGATTTCATTGTAACTTGGTAGGATGCCTCTGTATAATGTTTTAGATGAGAGCATCCCCTTTTGGTCATGATCTGTCAACCATGATGGCTGCCCAATCCCGAAACCCAAAAACTTTTAACTCAGTCTGCAGGTCATATTTAATATGGAGGGATTTCATTGTAACTTGGTAGGATGACTCCGTATGATGTCTAGATGAGAACTTCCCCATTTGGTTGCGATCTGTCAGCCGTGAAGACTGCCCGAGCCCAAACCCGAAAACCTTTAGCACAGTCTACAGGTCATATTTATGGAGGGATTTCATTGTAACTTGGTAGGTTGACTTCATATAATGTCTAGATGAGAACATCCCCTTTTGGATGCGATTGGGCACCTGTGACGGCTACAGGGCCCGAAGCCCAAAAACCTTGAGCACAGTCTACAGGTCATATTTATGAAGGGATTTAATTGTAACTTGGTAGGATGACACCAAATAGTGGCTAGATGAGAATGTCCCCTTTTGGTTGCGATCATTCAACCTTGATGGCTGCGCGAGCCCAAAATCAAAAAACCTTTAGCATAGTCTATAGGTCGTATTTATGGAAGGATATTATTGTAACTTGTTAGGTTGACTCCATATAATGCCTAGATGATGACCTCCCCTTTTGGTCACGATTGGTCAACTGTGACGGCTACAGGGGCCCGAAGCCCGAAAACCTTGAGCACAGTCTACAGGTCATATTTATGAAGGGATTTCATTGTAACTTCATAGGATCACTCCAGATAATGCCCAGATGAGAACATCCCCTTTTGGTCGTGATCATTCAACCATGATGGCTGCCCAAGCCCAAAACCCCAAAAACTTTAGTACAGACTACAAGTCGTATTTGTGAAGGGATTTCATTGTAACTTGGTAGAATGACTCTGTATAATGTTGAGATGAGGACGTCCCCTTTTAGTTGCAATCGGTCAACCGTGATGGCTATGCAGGCCTAAAGCCTGAAAACCTTTAGCACAGTCTACAGGCCATATTTATGAAGGGATTTCAATGTAACTTGATAGGATGACTCGTTTTGGAATAATTTCACTGTAACTTGGTAACTTTCGTTGACATACGTTAAATGTGAGGGCCACATACATTAACTGTAAGGTCATATTAACCCACCCCTCAGCTCTTTAGTACAGTGTACACCTCATATTATTTTTATCAAAAACAGCATACAGGGAACAGAAATTAACATATTCCCAATTATCACAATTCTTGTCTTATTAGCTCACCTGACTGAAAGTCAGGGTGAGCTTTTCTGATCATTCTTTGTTCGTCGTCCATCCGACCATCGTCCGTTGTCAGTTGTCCGTCGTCCTGCGTGAAAGTGGTGTTTGAGCCTCTTTCTCCTAAACCACTGGCCACATTTTAATTAAATTTCATGTAAGTAGTGGTTATATAGGGGCATTTTGATTTTTATGCAAATTAGGTTTTGACTCATATTGAGCAGAGGGGTGGGGAAAAAATGGCCAAATTTTTTGAAAATCTTCTAATGAACCACCAGTAGCAGAGACTTGATATGTGGTATACAGAGTCCTTTTGAGGTTTAGAATCAAGTTTGTTCAAGAGAAGTTTGTCGGGCATTATTTGCCTTCATTATGGGAGGGGCAAAAATGTTGGCCACGCCTAAAATTTCTATTTTCAGAACCGTGAGGTCGATTTGAACCAAATTTGATATGAGATGATAATGGGTCATAAGTAGTTGATTGATGCCAAAAATTGTTTTCCTGCAGCCCCTTGGGAACCGCAGGAGCTAAAAAGAGAAAAAAATTAAAAACGCCCATATCTCCAAAACTGCACGGCACCGAGAATTTTTATTTGGTGTGAAGCTTCCTTAGGCCCAACAGAATGGATTGGTCAAAAGAAATTGCCATCGGTTTTATCATAGGGTACAGTTTTGGGACTTTGAAAAAGTGCAGTCAGCACATTTAACACTTTAGGCAATGGGAAAAACATAAAAAAATCTTCTTCTCCAGATCCAGCAGGCAGAATCTTTTGATATTTGGTATGCGACATTGTAGGGTGGATCTGATTCAAGTTTGTTCAAATCGGTCCCCTGGGATCATATTTGGGCTCACTATAGAAGCTCGAATTCGAACTTAGTGCATTTCAGGCAAATTTCTTTAAAAATCTTCTTCTCCAGATCCAGCGGGCAGAATCTTTTGCTATTTGGTATGCAACATTGTGGGGTGGATCTGATTCATGTTTGTTCAAATTGGCCCCCTGGATTTATATTTGGGCTCACTATAGAAGCCTGAATTCGAACTTAGTGCATTTCAGGCAAATTTCTTCAAAAATCTTCTTCTCCAGATCCAGCAGGCAGAATCTTTTGATATTTGCTATGCAACATTGTGGGGTGGATCTGATTCAGGTTTGTTCAAATTGGCCCCCTGGGTTTATATTTGGGCTCAGTATAGGAGCCCAAATTTGAACTTAGTGCATTTCAGGCAAATTTCTTTGAAAATCTTCTTCTCAAGATCCAGCAGGCAGAATCTTTTGGTATTGGGTATGCACCATGCTTACGGGGGTGAGATTCAAGTTTGTTCAAGCCAAGTCCCTGGGTTCATATTTGGGCTCACTGTGGTAGCCCGAATTATAACTTAGTTCAAAATGAGGAATTTTCTTTAAAAATCTTCTTCAGCTCCAGCAGTCAGAATGTTTTGATATTTGGTATGCAACATCCTTAGGGGAGTGAGATTCAAGTTTGTTCAAGCCATGTCCCTAGGTCCATATTTGGGCTCACTGTGGGAGCCCGAATGATAACTTAGTTCAAAATGAGGAATTTTCTTTAAAAATCTTCTTCTTCAGATCCAGCAGTCGGAATGTTTTGATATTTGGTATGCAGCATCCTTAGGGGGATGAGATTCAAGTTTGTTCAAGCCAAGTCCCTAGGTCCATATTTGGGCTCACTTTGGGAGCTTGAATTGTAACTTAGTTCGAAATGAGGATTTTCTTAAAAAAATCTTTGTCTTGTGATCCACCAGTCAGAACGTTTTGATATGTGGTGTGTAGCATCCTTGGGAGGGGAGGGGGGGGGGGGGGGGAGGAGATTTAAGTTTGTTAAAGCCAAGTCCCTGGATCCATATTTGGGCTCCCTGTGGGAGCCCAAATTATAACTTAGTCAATATGAGGATTTTTTCTTTAAAAATCTTCTTCTTCAGATTCAGCAGTTGGAATGTTTTGATATTTGGCATGCAGCAACCTTAGGGGGGGGGGGAGATTCAAGTTTGTTCAAGCCAAGTCCCTTGGTTCATATTTGGACTCACTACGGGAGCCCGAATGACAACTTAGTTCAAAATGAGGAATTGTCTTTAAAAATCTTCTTCAGATCCAGCAGATGAATGCTTTTGATATTTTTTATGCAGCATCCTTAGGGGGGTAAGATTCAAATTTGCTCAAGCCATGTCCCTAGGTCCATATTTGGGCTCACTGTGGGAGCTCGAATTGTAACTTAGTTCAAACTGAGGAATTTTCTTTAAAAATCTTCTTCTTCAGATCCAGCAGTCGGAATGTTTTCATATTTGGTGTGCAGCATCTTTAGGAGGTGAGATTCAAGTTTGTTAAAGCCAAGTCCCTGGGTTCATATTTGGGCTCCCTGTGGGAGCCCGAATTATAACTTAGTTCAATATGAGGAATATTCTTTAAAAATCTTTTTTTTTTTAGATCCATCCACTGGTCAGAATCTTTGGATATTTGGTATAAGCTTTTATTAGGAGGAGCAGATACAACTTGTTGAAATCAATTCTCTGGGTTGATATTTAGGCTACCATGTCAGGTGAGCGCCCTCAGGCCCCCTGGATCCTATTGTTTCATAATCCTTTCATAAACATTGAACATTATCCCTTTCATCAAACACAACACACAGACAAGTTAAGCTACAGTGTCATTGACACTTTCATTTTCTTCACCACTCATATCTTCAGTTCCCATAGAGGTGAACATCATATGGTTATCTGTAAGCTGGGTTGAGCCGATGACTGTGTCTGGATAAATGAGGGCATTTGAACCATATAACCATTCAGCTACAGAAGTTTTCCCCCTATTGTCTATAAGACAACCAGCCATGAGAAGCTGGAGTTTTTCAGAAAATCTTTCTGTAGGTTCAACAATAAAATCTTCTGGTAAATACTCATCCATCTCATCTCTTTCCACAAAAAGGCATTCACATCTGCCTGGTATAGTGAACTGGTCTGTTGTAGATACTTTCCTGATAGGTTTTGGCATACCCACTTGAATACACGGTATGTTTGTACCACACAATTCGATAATGCCTTTAGTTGATAGAATATCAGCAGGGACATACTCTTCATTTTGTAATATGTCCACACCAAGGAGCACATCATCTTCTATTTCTGCTATTATTTTTCTTCTTAGAGATAATTTTCCAAGTTGTAGATTGAATACTGCTTCTCTGAGTTCCTTTAGTGGCTGACCACCTGCTCCTGATAAATTAGTGGTTTCCTGCAGACTTGGCCGAGGTATTCTTCGATATACTCTGAAAGCATTGTTCGAGTAGCCCCTGTGTCTAGTACAGCATACTCTGATGTTTTCATACTACCATTAATGTAAACTCCATCACAGATGGGCTTTCTTCGTCTAATGGTATTATCAGGTAATTTCATATTGGTGTCATTTGCACAAATCTCATTTCCATTTTTCAGGCCATTCTCTTTTTGGATTGCTCCCTGGCCTCCAAGCTCGGTCCCTTTTAGTTCAAACGCCGCAAATTAGATGTTGACTCTATGGAAATATTCCTCCCATGGCTATCAACATTAGCCTCCCTATCTGTGGGAGTCCCTGTGACTGCATGGATCTTCCAGGGTATATGCATGTCCCAGCAACTCCTGCTAATTTGAAGTTAACTGGTCTAGTTGGACAGTCCCTAATAAAATGATTCTCTTGGCCACAATGGTAGCAAGCCATCTTTTTACCTGTCCAGTTCGGCTTGTATGGGAGAGAACTACCCTGACAGGACTACAACTGAGTCTTTTCACCAGCTCATTGACTAGCTATAGCCTCTTTTAGAACTTCTTCTGTTCCCTTAGTTGAGGTACCACTGATAGCATTTTCACTGTGACTTACCTTAACTGACCTAGGATTTTGCCACTTTGTAAGCCATATTCCTCTGATCCTGGCCACCTGTCACTGATCTGGTTAGTTTTCTAGACTTTCTGTCAGCATAGTGCCCCTCTGGCTGCAGACGCGTCTTAGTTTCCAAAAAATCGATGACATAAAATACTGTGTACCATTGGAGATGTGACTAATATTCTTGGGGTCTTTTACATACTCAGCATGGATGCTGGCATCTGTGTCATGTAACCCATCTAGAAATTTTCGCATCAAATCTACTTTACGAGTACTCATGTCCCTGTCAATATACGCTCTATCATACCGTCTCTTCAGCTTGGCTGCATATTCTTCCACACTCTCCTCTGCTCTCTGCATGTGACGACTAAATTGTATCCCATAAGTGTTGGTCGTCTCTACAGTTCTGTAGCGACTACTAAGCTCGTTCTTCCTAACTTCTTGTAATTTTAATGAACACGTTTTGGAATCAGACCGAAAACAGAATCACTGGCCCCATCTCTGATCCTGGGCAGTAATTCATCTAAGCATTGTTTATCAGTCCAATTTCTGCATTCCGCTTCTTCAGTAAAACGATTAAACCATACCTTCCCGGATTCTTTCCCATTAAAAGCAGGTAATTTAATAAAATGGTCAAAATAAGTAGTCCTTTGCCTCCCTGACTTTTCATTAACTGAACCAGAAAGAGTACTAGTTTCAAAGTTAATATCATCAACCTCTAAATCACTATCATCTGAGGGGGCAGGAGACTTTCAGTTTCACTCATTGAGTTTGTGGTTTAACCCTCTTCTGTCACAACCCTGACACGCTTCTGTGGGATTGGCAACTAATTGTGAATCTATCTGCCTGACTGAGAACTGAATAACACCAGCTGTATCCTGTACTGCCAAAGCTATTGCACCACCATTTCTTTTACCACATCCTTCAAGGCATCATCTACTACCCTGGTCACATCTCCAATTGTACATTATCTACCATTAACCTCTCCAACCTCAGGTTGACAAACAGGAGAATCACCTCTCTGTACTTGTATGTCATCCTCAGAAGCAAATACATCCTCCTGTGCTACCCAGACACTATCTCCAGGTGTGTCCATATCCTGTACCCGTAGACTACCACCCAACAGCATAGTTTTACTACTTCTCTGTGACTTCCTACTCTGATTTTGACTCCTTCCTTTACCTCCAATAATCAATAAACTTTTCACAACAAGGCAACTATGTCAACCAAGATCATATCACTGAATTCATAGGATGGCAGGACAGTGTATAACATACTTCCACAAAATTTCCCCAGGTTAGTGCAACTTCTTTAATCTCTACAATATCACAACAACAACACCCAGAAATGGAATAAGAGATTCAGATTTTGTGCAAGAAGAAGCTAATACAAACAAATTACTTTGCACTACAACAAGTCATACCTTGACTAATGCAAGACTGTCTTCTCTACTAGGTCCAACAAGGAATGAAAAGAAAACCCAACCAATTCACCACTTTAACACAAAAAAATTTGACCCCTGCACAATCCTAAAAACTATATGTAACAAAAAAGGAAAGTTGCACCACTGTGGCCATCACTATGAATCCTGGTGGCCTCGCCAAACTGTAATGCTCTCAGAATATCAAACACAAGGGGGCCAGTTGGACGCTCTAGCCAGGACTACATGTATTATAAGCAGCCCTGACAATGCTGAAGCTTTTTTATCACTGATAAAGGGCACGCTGGTTTGTAGCTGTGAGCATCGACACCATCGAGCAAGGCTCATATCATCCAGCCAGTCCTCTGTGCACCACCCCAGGTACTAAACACCAGATGCCTGAATGGAATCGAATTACCCAGGGCCCATAAATTACCTGGGGGCAGGGAAGGGACCCTCCAACCCTTCTAACCCCAGGGTTGAGGATGGATGGGATGGGAAGGATCTCTTAACATCTGTCTGTATACATCACCAGTACCATTTTCCAATGCGCCAGCCAATTCTATATTCCAGGCATGGACACAAACAGAACAAGAAGTAACATTCAGGTCTCATGCTCTGCAAATACTACCCAGCACTGCACACAAGACATGACTGATGGAATTACCGCATCTACGGTCATGATTAGCCATTGTGCATAAATATGTGACCTTAAACACCAATAAATAACTTACTGCAGATACGTATGCTGTGTCTGGGAGTATGTGACTCATACCTGGAGTCCTGCAAGTACTAAAGAAGGACATACACTTCAGTAAAATTTAACATTTATTTTAAGTTCTCCATATTCTCATATTTAAATTTAGAAATTTTAACATATTAATATACTCAAGAACAACAATTATTCACTGAGATTGGCAATGGATGATAATGACATACAAAAAAATGAAATTCATAGACATCATTTCAATACTGTTAGTTAAATCTCCTTTTCCACTCTGATTGAGAATAACTCAAACTGAGACAAGGGTGCTTTTCCTATTTCCATTAACAATTTATGCTAAGATTTACTTATTTATATTTTTTTGTATTGTGTTACAGGTTGATTACTTAGCTAATTAAATGTTACTTTCTCATGTTAGATTTGCTATTTTATTATTTACAGAAGATTTAGTTAAATAATTCATCATTCAATGCCTCACAAGTTTTCACATTCACTTGAGTGACTCAAGTGACAGAGTGAACTCCCTTGATGTGCCATTTATAAAGAATTTGTCTTAAAGATTTATACTAACTTCTCAAATAACCAACATTAATTACTAAAAATTTACATTTTATCTCATTCTTAATTTAGGCATAGAAAGTGAACTATGTTAGCATGGTTTGTCAAACATATAGAAAATATCAAATCTTCCTTTACCATAGTAAAACAACAGGGTAGCTCATTCCAGCAAAGTGCAAAAATTCCCTTATTAGACACAGTTTCCAAAGACTTAACAGTACTTCAAGTACTAACACAAATACCAAGCAGATTAACTGCCATTGAACAATATAATTATAGCTTCACTAACTGGGAGGCCTTATCCAGTTAAGAATAATCTCACTTGTTCCCTAAGCACTGTTAGCACATAAAATTCTAAAGCTCAAAATTATAATTCAGCTCACAGCATGACACTAACCTGGAGTCATTAAAAGCAACTACAAAATAGTACACCACAAATTTACATTCCAGTACAGATTCCCATAACTGATCCAGAATAAATCTGGCAGAATTGATGAGTTCACCCAGAACTAATTTCTCTCAAACTACTTAAATATCTAATTCAACTTCTCAAGATCTAATAAGTCATATTACTATTATCAGATTTTAAGCACTCAAAATTCAGACACTAAATTATGATCAAACATTGTATTTGTCATATAAAAATTCACTAAAGGTTACCCAGGCACTCTCCAATAATTTATAATAAAATAATTTTAGTTAGCCTGTAACATATTTTAAATTTACAGCTGAGTGCTGTATATACTATACTAACTGCGAAAAGTGACGTTCAAGAACTGTTCTTAAATTATGCTCAAAACCTGAATTAATCTGATAAATACCACAACGCTAATATATTACACCCCTACCCTCACAACTCTACTTCTCTTTACTCACTACGTTACCATAATTACTATTTCTTACCTTCTGTTGGATTCACCGATCTCGAAGGATTTGGAATCGCCAAATGCTCCACTGATATTTTGAAAGCTGTGCTCTTTATACTATAAATATGCCTGACTGCGTAGATTCCCTGGGGCAACGGCAAGGTCATGTGAACCCATGATCATAGTTACCATGAATTTCCATTTAAAAGATCATGAAATCTACAAAATGCTATAAAAACATTATACAAAGTTGTACAATAATTATCAGTGCATCAAATGAAACCAACAATACGTATGTATGTGCTTTCTGCTGAAAGTTTCGCCAGTTTTCCAAAGCCTATCACCTGCCAGAATTCTGCGACTGAAGGAATCCATCTCAAAGTGTCAAAGTTGATTGAACATTGTCATGCCAATATGCGGAAACCACGGTTCCAGTTATAAACAGGACAGCGTTTTCAAGAAAGGATTTTCGAATAAAATACATTAAATAGCTCAAACTGAGAAAGATCCAGTAAACGCGTCATTAAATTAAAAAAAATGTTAGTCCAGAATTTTCAAGCTTTCCACAGTATTCTGGCTAAAAAAAACTAATCTGTTTTTAAGAACCTCCTGCATGGTCATTTTGACTGCCACATGCATTTTGGCTGCCACATGCATTCATTTTATTGGCTGTTCAAATTTAAAACAAAATAATAATTGGTTTATGTCAGAATAATTAAACCTTTTTTCTGTTCATGCATTTTCAGACAAAATGATTGGCTAAAATATTTCTTTTTATTTCTTTTCATAACACAGTGAACTGAAAAAAAAAAACACATTTAGGCCCACCCTGAACCATGTCCCCAATATCTGTCTTGAAAATTACATTGCACAGCATGAAGGGAAAAAGAACCCCTGCACCTCATATTGTTTCAACTTGAAAAGTAATTAATATTTATCTCATCATATTAAAAAGACTTTCATAATAGAATTTAATAAACAAATGAAATCCTTATCATGCTTTTTATACCATGTACAAGTTTGTATGCAACAGGTGATCGTCTGCGTTCATCGTTTTACCCAAATCAAACATAAACAATGGCCGGTCATAATAATCCATAAGCAAAACTCACACAAACAAAACATTCCAATTTCCAAATAGCCTGAATGAACTCTTTCTGAGACAAAGTTCAACCAACTTCATGTCATCTGGGTTTATATTGAACTCCCACGTTTACAAACTGTGTTTTTAGTTTCTCGGGAAATGGTCAAAATCAGAATTAAATTCAACTCAGCATTGTTTTGAATGAAAGCACCCACCCATCAAGTGGAAAAAGAGATTGAAGTTTTGTGTGGGTGTGGCCTATGATGTTGCTTTTAACTTATGCAATTCATTGGTCAATAAAATTTTTACTGACACAAGAACATGTTTCAGTGAAATGTATCGTTACTTCAAACAGAATTTTAGAAAACTATGCCATTTTTATTCAGTTATCACTAGGAACCATGATGCGGCCTGGTTTTTATTTTAACTCCGCAAAATAGAGAGTGTTTAAATTTATTGCCCCTGAATGTTTAATTATAAGGAATAATTGTTTGTTTCTGTCTATTTCTTGAGTTACGAACCCCCCAAAACAGACTGTGAAAATTCCATAAGTTTTTTGAGTGAAAAGGATACACCACTACCCATGCTATATTGTAGATTATGGTGGCTAAACCATAAAACAAACCAAGCATGTGAATCTCTGATGGTAAAGAAATATAAAAAACAAATAATAATAAAAAACTGCCCATCCACATGCACTGTTTTTTTAAATGGCCTATTAAACAGAAGATCTACTTTGTATGACCTTAGTTTCCCTTTTGTTGTTGACTGTGGGTTCTTCTACTTTTCTTTTAACTGGTTGAGAGCAAGATTATTTTTGGAGGTCTGAATTGGTCATCAAAATTTGTTTTATTACACATTATTGGAGAGTGCCTGCAAACACTCTCCAATAATTTGTTATAAAATAAATTTATATAACAAAAATATTATACCCCCCGCAAACAAAGTTTGGGGGGGTATATAGGAATCACCCTGTCTGTCCGTCCGTCCATCCGTCCATCTGTCTGTCTATCTGTCCATCTGTCCGTCTGTCCATCCTTATAAGCACAACTCCGCCTAAACCGTTTGAAGAATTTTCATGAAACTTTACACAATGGAAGAACTCCATATGAAGATGTGCATGAAGCAATATGATTCCGTTCTGACATTTCCAAGGGGAGATAATCTAACTTATACATTTTAATGTACCAAAAAGGCTACAAATCCTTATAAGCGCAACTCCTCCTAAACCGTTTGAAGAATTTTCATGAAACTTTACACAATGGAAGAACTCCATATGAAGATGTGCATGAAGCAATATAATTCCGTTTTGACATTTCCAAGGGGAGACAATCTAACTTATACATTTTAATGTACCAAAAAGGTTAGAAATCCTTATAAGCGCAACTCCTCCTAAACCGTTTGAAGAATTTTCATGAAACTTTACACAGTGGAAGAACTCCATATGAAGATGTGCATGAAGCAATATAATTCTGTTCTGACATTTCCAAGGGGAGATAATCTAACTTATACATTTTAATGTACCAAAAAGGCTACAACTGAGGCGCATTGTGTATCACTTTGTGAGCTTGCTCACAGTACCCCTAGTTTATGTTTGACAGAATATGAAACATGAGCATGGAAAATGTTGGCTTTTGATATTGTACCCCCATTTTTAGCTGCGACTAGCAGCTCTATAAGTGGCAATGTCGGTCTGTCTGTCGGTCGGTCGGTCTGTCTGTCGGTCTGTCGGTCGGTCGGTCTGTCTGTGACCAACGAGTTTCAAAACTCAATAACTTTTGAAATACTTGATGGAATGACTTTATTTTTGGCATGTAAGTGTATCTTATTGATGTCTAACCACTGTTCAATGCATGTGTTGTTCCAAATATTTTTCTTGGAGTTATGGCCCTTGATGAACTTAGAATTTTGTGAGATTGCACCACCCGTCGCAGCTACGGCGTCAATGTCGCAATTTTTTTAAACCCCTGATAGTGGCTTCTAGCACTCAATCTGTTAATGACTATTTTGAGTGAAGGCTTAAAATGAATGCCCCCCCCCCCCCCCCCATGGGAACTCTGAGAAGTGAAGCAGGGCTTGTTTTCTGTGGTAAACAAGCTCTGTTTTCTTGGTAAAATAGAACCCAGTCACCAATGCTTGGAGTGGAAGTAAACTAAAATGGGCAACATGGTTATAAATGATTGATTAAACGTGATGTTATTTCCATGTTGCGGTCATGATTATCCATTGCCAAAATATGTGACCTTAACTGGTTGAGTGCTTGAAGCCCAAATTTAGGCTTTACTCTGAAGTGTGGGTACCACAAGTTGAAGGCTTCATATTTTGTGGATGTACTTCATATCATCTTTGAAGTGAAATTATTTAGTTTGTGAGGATATGGCTTGTTACAATTTATGGGAGAGTGCCCCATAGATGCTCTACAATAAATTGTAACAAGGGAAATTTTGCTGACCAAAAATAATTTAGCACTCTACCAGTTAAACACCAGTAAATAAATAAAAAAAAATGAAATGTAGATATAATACTTGCATCTGTTTTGGATCATTTAAGTAGAATTCTACTTTTTTTTAAACCCCCAAAAAGTTGTCATATGTCACACTAGAATTCCCACAAATCATAAAATAATGATATGTAACGAGTTGAAAGATAATTATACCCCCTCCTCAGAGATGTGGGGGCTAGAGAAGTGGGGACTAGACAGAGAAGTGGGGGCTAGAGAAGTGGGGACTATATTGTCAATGCCCAGTACGGCCATCCATCCATCCCTCCATCTGAACTTGTGATTGCAATTCCTCCTACATTATTGAACCGATTTTGTTGAAACTTCCCAAACATTATGCATGTGCATATTCTAAAATTTTTCCTCTGTAACAATTTTAACCAGGTTTTCTCCTCAGAACTTCAATTTATTATGGATTTTCAGATAAAATTCCTGTTTTTACAACTTCTCCTTTATTAGTGAACCGATTTCGATGAACTTCCTAAACATTATGCTGATCAAGTGAACATGTGCATATTCTAAAATTTTTCATCTGTGACAATTTTAACCAGGTTATCTCCTCTTCAACTTAGAAGATTTAATATAGATCTGTATATGAGATTTTTGTGCATGCAACTGCTCCTACATTTTTTAACCAGTTTTGATGAAACATCTCAAATATTATGAATAGCAAGAGAACATGCTCATATTCTAAAATTTTTCATCTGTGACAATTTTAACCAGGTTATCTCCCCTGAACTTAAATTTATTATGGATCTTCAAGTGAGATTCTTTTGTGCATAACTCCACCAACATTATTGAACCGATTTCAGTGAAACTTCTTAAACATGGCCACTAATGAGTGAACATGATTGTGCATATTTCCAAATGTCCCATCTGCGATGATTTTTTACCAGGTTATCTCTCATTCAACTGAGAAGATTTAATATTGATTTGCATGAGATTTTTGTGTGTGCAACTCTTTCATTAATGAACCAATTTTGATCAAACATCTCAAACATTATGACTAACAAATGGACATGTGCATATTCTAAAATTTTTCATCTGTGACAATTTTAACCAGGTTATCTCCCATGAACTTAGATTTATTATGGATTTTCAAATGTGATTCTTGTGTGACCAATTCTTTCTACATTATTGAACCGATTTTGATGAAACTTCTTAAACATGGCCACTAATGAGTGAATATATGCATATTTCCAAATTTTCCATCTGTTGTGATTTTTATGAGGTTATTTCCCCTTCAACCTAGAAGATTGAATAGAGATTTATTCATGAGATTTTTGTATATCGAAAACCTTCATTAATTCACTAATTTTGATCTAACTTCTCAAACATAACTAACAAGTGGGCATATGCATATTCCCAAATTTTTGATCCAGTGACGCATGAGAAAGGAGCATGATCGCTCACACGCACCATCACTCACGCAAACAATTTTCAAGGTGCGCGAATAATCACTTGCCTCTGTTCTTGGGTGTTTTTTATCCATTTGAGTTGCGTCAACAGAAACATTCAATTAATTTTTGATGTTGGGAAATTTTTAATCACTTACAATTTGATGCGTTTAAAGTACAATTCCAAACAATTTCCTTTTCGTCATTACCAACATGACACACAGTAGTTCTCTTATACATCCACACACAACATGCTAACAGTAAGAGGGTTGTACATTGACAACTCGCCCAGACCTTACTCGTACCAGAAAATGAACACGCATGTTCAGATATGAAAAAACGGTGGTCAGTCTGAGATCTGAGAAATGTTTTAATACTTTTTTATCAAAGACATGCCGAATGTTGCCCCGTTCATTATTTTCATTTACACACATGACACCTGTCGCTCCAATTCACCAGTGACACAAATTAATGTGCCTGATTTGGAATTTACACATCCATTTTCCACGATTTTAATAATATGCCATTTAAAATCCAAAACTAATTTTAGTGGATTACATATATTTTCACCATCAAAATTTCCATCCGTGTTTAGTTGTATTCATACATTCGTTTCGAAGGATGCTTGTCAATGGAAATTGCAAAATAAATTTTTGTACATGCTATAATATATAGTTCCCTTCAGATTATCTAGATCTTACAAGATAAAACTTCATTTCTGGAATTCTGGTAATACATTTAATAAACAAACACTAGATTTCAAGCTTGCAATTTTATTCTGAACCACAGGCAAACAATAACATTAACTTAACTTAATTTAGAAAAAAATACACTTTGAGTGTACCATTCAACAGTACTAAAAAAATGAAGATAAACATTGAATCAAAATCACTCTCCTCACATTTTTCACTCACGCAAACTTTATTTGAGGTGAGCGATTTTCCACTCACCTCCATTTTGCTCCCATTCGTCACTGTTGATCTGCGACAATTTAACCAAGTTATCTCCCATGAACTTGGATTTATTATTGGCTTTTCACACTCAACACTCAGAGGTGCAGTCTAGTAACCCAGAAGTGGGGGTATTAATAACTTTCATTGATAGTTCTAGTTTGGTTTGTAGCAGTGATGCAGTTAATCAGAAAAGAAATCTCATTTATTTATTCAACAGAGAGGAAGAAATTCCATGATGTATGCACTGGATAAAGACAATGGAAAGTACCCCATAAAAGTTTTTGAATATCTTCTGAAAAATGGCACTTATATAGGAGACAGAGATCAGGTAATCCTTGTTAATAGAATAACACTATTAATCCTCAAGGCTTGAGGGCTCAATTCTGACTTTTTAAGTCCTAACATTGACTCAAGTCTGAGCTTTACTCAAGTTTTTACTCAAGATCTTGAGTCCTCCAACACAGTATTAGCAATAACAATTTGGTGAATCTATTTTGTATTTGTAGATAGATTAAGTAAAAGTATAATCCTAAATGTTTGTAGAATTCAATTTTTATTGATCCTCTTGATCTATTTGTTGTTTATTGTACTGTTTGCTAACAGACCTAAGAATTTGCCTAAAACATGCTATTAAAATAAAATACGTTTTCATTTTTGGAATTCACAACAACAAAAATACGTTTTCATTTTTGGAATTCACAAAAAAACAAAAAAAACAATGAGGGGTCTAAAGCTGAGATTTATGCTTAGGCTGTATATTGCACAGGGTTAGTAACTCAGTTAATAATGAACATTTTTTACAACCAGAAAGTGTGACTAACCCTGTGCACTATACTATGACTAAAGATGTAAAAATTCACATGGTTAGTAAGTTACCTAGGGTGCAGGATTCAAGGAATTAATTTCAATACTTAAACTGGATTGTTAAAATTTATTTTAAAGTGAATTCCAAAATAACAACATATTCTATTTTCAATTTGTAGCTTGTTTAATGTAAAAATTTATGAGTGAGAGAGGGTTAAAAGTCAATTTAAAGTGAAGCAGTATTGACTTTTATTAGAAGAAATCATGAACTGTGACCAAAACTTTGAACGCAGTTAAGTTTTTACTTTATTTTTTGTTTTAAATATTGTTTTGAGTCAAAAACACAGCTTAGTCCAGACTTGAACGTACGGCAGGAAGTTTGAATCTTAAACTAAGTTTTTCAAAATATGGGCTGCTGGTTCTGAAACATGCAGTCATTAAGAAGTCTTCCAAAACTATAATCAAAATTGAAGTTGTTTCTAGTCAAGACTTGACACATTAACTGGTTTGAAGATTAAATCTCTATTCATCAAATAAAAAATATTGTAATTGTTGCTGGTTTATACAGATGACATATGCAATTCCTGTGTGATACAGAATCTTTTGTCACCAAACACCTTAACCCTAATTATTAACTTCTTCTGCCAAACAAGATATAATGGATTAAATATCCAATTTATTAACATAAGGCTGTTAAAAGGAATTCCTATTTCCCAGGGACCCCCTCCCCCTCATTGTTGAAAATCTGCCTGATCACTCTTTTTTTTACCTGGAAATCTCTTCATTGTTTACGTGGAAATCTCTTCATTGTTTACCTGAGATCTGTCAAACAAGATATAGATGGGTAAATCTGCAACTGTAGTATGACAATTTTCACTGCTGAAGTTATGGTTTTTCCACAGAATTAGGATTATGTGTTAAATTAATTATTCCAACTTTTAACGACTTCTTTGTAGACTGAAAAAAAAATAAAGTAGCCTCCCTCCCTCATCATAAAATTGAAGGAATTGAGAAACAAGAAATGATTTTAATAGACCTAATATTGGTAAATGTTTCACAGGAAATTTGATGAGTCACTTCAATAATGATTTTTACCAACATAATGTGTTCTTTTTACATGTTTACAAAATACTTTTGTGTTTTGGTTTCAGACTGGTGTTACTGTGAGAGATATAGCAACACTTGCAAGAAGAAAAGATGTTCTTGCCCTTGTAGAAAAGGTAAGCCCAAGAAAAGACATTAGAATTATGAGTACACTGCTGTACAGATTCTCTAGCAATTTCAATACATGTACTGCAGCCTGTTTTGGGAAATGACTCCTTGATTGATTACTTTGTTGCTTAATCAGCACTTTCAGAAGCAGCTTCAACGCAACAGGTTGAAAATACCAGTTCTGTCCATTCTCTTACAATACTTAAACAAATTAAGCAGAAACGCTTTGAAAAAATGTTATTGAGCTGACATGGAAGCTTCACTCAGTGGCATAATTAGCTCTTTCTGGTGGGGCAGAGACTATAAAGATTCCAACAGCATTCAGCAATACAATTTCTTAGAAAATTGTTCAGGTTTCACTCTCTCATATTAAGAAAGATGGTCCACTCTCTTATCTTGGAAATTCATTGAAAAATGTCAGTCCAAAGCATGATCTTCTTGACTGACAAACACCAATTATATGTAGTGTGGACAGGCCATGATGTAATTATAATTAGAATATCTGATAGAACTTTGAATTCTGACAGTTTCCTTGGAAGGGCCTCCTTCCCCCTCCTTCATCTGTGCCACTTGCTACACCATCCAGTAAAACAGGGTTGAGAGGGTTAACTTAATTTTGATCGGAAATAAGATGATTAATATAAGACTACTGATTGCAGTTCTAAATTTACCCCTAACTACTGTTTGCAATTCTAAAATAACCCACATAAGCCTAATTCCAACTTTGGTCACATTGTACTACAGCAAAGCAGGTGCCCCATGTGCAGTATTTACTTAAAGTTGGAAGTTATATTCTAACTACCTTGGCAGTTATTTTTAGACTAGTCCTACTGCCTATATAGGCAACCCACAAGCAACAGCAATGTCACAGGATATAGACTATCAAAAGTGGATCAAAAATGTGTAAAAATCTCCAGTTCATTCAGGGTTGAGTGAGATTGAGAAAAAATGTTAACCTTTTACATAAATAATTGCAGTCAACATCCTTTTTTCCTGGATCATAAATTTGTTGAAGAATTTCATGGTTAGTTGAGAATAATATGGGAGGAATGAAAATACAGACTGTCTTTTGCACAGAGGGAAAAACCATGCACATAATATGCAATAATTCTAACAGGCAACAATGTTGCACTGTCTGACTGACTGTGGAGATCAAGAAAATGTATTTGTTTGATTCATATCTGAACTCCCTATAACTGTCATTCAACTGGAGTTAACTCATGTTCCCAATTAAAGGCATAAGTCTGACTTTTATCACTTCTACTGCAAATGAATAAGTGCCCCAACACCCGGGCTCTGGGTGAATGTGAGGCATGTATTTTAAGTACCTTGGCAGTTGTTTCTTGGCAAGTCTTGGCTGCCTTCATAGAGGCAAGACTTGCCTAGAAAAAATGCAAAGCCAAGGGGTGAATACTGTCATCTTGTAAGAAAAACTTATCAAACTCTACAGGCCCTTAAGAGTTAAACAAAATGTCAGCTGCAGTAATATTTAGGTATTGCTGCCTGAAAGCAGTAGAGTTGAAGTGTGTAATAGATAACAGATATTATGGAAAGGGAATAGTTTTTGTTTAACATCCACAAAAGCAGGTCTTAAGAAAGATATGCATGTAACATTTCTTACTTCTAAGGCTACAGAATTACTCATGCACAGGAATTTGTTGAGTTGATACTACTATATCTGTTTGTTACCTTCTCTTTGTATTGGTGATCTGGCACTTTTGCATTGACAAAGAAAACTGTGAGAATATTTTAAATTAAAGGATTAACATTTTTCACAAACTTACAATGCACCCTAACCCACAGGCCAAGAGGCTTGATAGTGATTTCTTTCCAACCAAGTCTTGGCTGGCTATATAGTTTGAAGTTTGTCAGGAAATTTTCAAATGAATACATATTGGCCCACCTGTTGTGACTGTACAACGTTTTTCAAAGTTGGAATGGGCCTTTGATGTTTATATAAGAGAATGTACATTTTTCTGTTATCTGATCACTGCACCAGAAGAAATATTGATATAAAGGCTATTTACCCTTTGACATTTTTTTAATAATACACGTATGAAAACACTAGTGCTGAAATGAATATCAAATTTGAGGGTTCAGTTATTCATTCAAAGTTTTTGAATATTTGTTCCCTTTTTTCTGTGGGTCCTTAAGATGGCATCGTCATATACAAGTATGATGAATCTTCTTGAGTGAATATAAATTCATAAAAATTGCCTGTTTTAATAAAAAAGAGAGGAAGTAAAGTATTGAGGGATAATTAATCTGTGTGAAACACACAGACTAGTGTTTTTGCATGATTTCTTTTTTTTTTTCCTTCTTCTTCTATGCAGTTCCTTGTCCGCACAATAACTCGAAAACAAATTGTTCTATCTCGCTGATTTTTGGCATACTGATAGACAGTCACAAGTACTTGGCCACCTATGTTTTTCAGGTTGCTAGGGCTTGAGTATGGCCCAGCCAGCCACAGGATTTTCACAGCCTCTAATTTCTTGAAACAGTAAATTATCCTGAAGCAATAGCTATGTTATATTTATTCACACTGGAAAACAATGTAAACAATCTTATTACAGAAGTGGTGTTAGCTGTCAAACATTAAATGTTATCTGTTATTTTAATCAGGTGTCAGTTTCATCCTCAAACCAAGTTGAGAGAAACCCTTTGCTATACAGAGAAGTGTATAAATTATTCAGTTCAATGCTTTTAACCCTCTCAAGACTTCAATGTGGGTTATTTATTATTTTTTTATTTGTTGGTGTTGAAGGTCACATACTGATGCACAATGGCTAATCATGACAGTTTAATGGGTGGAGGAAGCCGGAGTACTCTGAGAGAACCACCGAGCAATGATGAGCAGCTGCCAGCTCCCCAACATCGTAACTCAGCACTGCAGCACAGGCAGGGTTAGATTGGTTGAAGACATGTGCTCCATCGACATGCAGTAGGCCTCAGTGCACGGCATCATTGTGCCCCCATGTGGACAATCGGGGTTAAGTGCCTTGCCCAAGGACACAACACGGGAGACCAAATCGATCACTCAGATGGTCACCCATCCGAGGACTAACCGGGCTCAACGTTGCTTAACTTTGGTGATCTGATGAGAACTGGTTACCGCAACGCCACCGTGCCCCCTTCAATTTGGGTTCCAAAGATTTTATTTCATGGAATGTGAGAATAATGTCAACCCTTTCCATACTCTCTTAATGCTCTAAACATCATTCAAATAAGTGGCAGAGCAAAAAATATCTATTTCTGATTCCTTCATTGAACCCTTTGAATGCTGTTTCAAACAGACTAATATGCTTTTTCTGGTTTCTTGGAAAAAAATTATCTGATTCCTGTATGAATGTCTTTAAATACAGTTAACAAAGACCTATTTCTGACTTCATTATGTCTCTCCTTCCCAGAAGGGAGACATATTGTTTTAGTGCATGTTTTTCTTCTTCTTCTTCTTCTTCTTCCTTCTTCTTCTTCTTCTTTTTCTGCTTCTTCTTCTTCTTCTTCTTCTCATACAAACTTTGTCCGGGCCATAACTTTTTTGTCTTTTGACCTACACCTTAGATACTTGGCATGTGGATGTATCACCATGAGCCAGTGTGCAGTGTACCATAGTGACCTTCGTGTGACCTTGACCTTTGACCTGAAGGTCAGATTTATGTGTTTTTTTAAGGGAAACGTCACACAAACCTTGCCCGGGCCATAACTTTTTGGTCTTTTGACCTACACCATAGATACTTGGTATGTGGATGTATCACCATGAACCGGTGTGCAGTGTACCATAGTGACCTTCATGTGACCTTGACCTTTGACCTGAAGGTCAGATTTATGTGCTTTTTTAAGGGAAACTGTCTGGACCAGAACTTTTTTATATTTCGAGTCAGGCTTTAGATATTTGGCATGTGGATGTATCACCATGAGCCGGTGTGTAGCGTACCATTGTGACCTTCATGTGACCTTGACCTTTGATCTGAAGGTCAGATTTGTGCTTTTTTCAAGGAAACTTTGTCTGGACCAAAACTTGTTTGTCTTTTGAGCCAGGCCTTAGATATGTGGCACGTGGATGTATCACCATGAGCCGGTGTGTTGCAGACCATTGTGACCTTCATGTGACCTTGACCTCAAGGTCAAATTTATGTACTTCAAATAGGGAGTAATTGTCCAGACCAGAATTTTTTTGTTTTTTGACCTAGGACTTGGTTATTTGACATGTGGATGTGTCACCATGAGAGCGCATGTCGTCTACCTCGATGACCTTCATGTGACCTTGACCTCTGACCTTAAGGTCAAATTTATGTACTTCAAATAGGGAATAATTATCCAGACCAGAACTTTTTTTGTTTTTTGACCTAGGACTTAGATATTTGACATGTGGATGTATCGCAATTAGACCGCATGTCACATGTAATCATGACCTTCATGTGACCTTGACCTCAAGGTCAAAGTTATGTACTTTAAATAGGGAGTAATTGTCCAGACCAGATTTTTTTTTTTTTTTGGACATGTAGATGTGTCACCATGAAACCGCATGTCCGCTACCTTGATGAACTGCATGTGACCTTGTCCTCTGACCTCAAGGTCAAATTTATGTACTTCAAATAAGGAATAATTGTCCAGATCAGAACTTTTATGTTTTTTGACCTAGGACTTTGATGATTGACATGTGGATGTATCACAATGAGACCACATGTCATCATGACCTTCATGTGACCTTGACCTCAAGGTCAAATTTATGTACTTTAAATAGGGAGTAATTGTCCAGACCAGAATTTTTTTTTTTTGGCATGTGGATGTGTCACCATGAAACCGCATGTCCGCTACCTTGATGAACTGCATGTGACCTTGACCTCTGACCTCAAGGTCAAATTTATGTACTTCAAATAGGGAATAATTGTCCAGATCAGAACTTTTTTGTTTTTTGACCTAGGACTTTGATGATTGACATGTGGATGTATCACAATGAGACCACATGTCATCATGACCTTCATGTGACCTTGACCTCAAGGTCAAATTTATGTACTTTAAATAGGGAGTAATTGTCCAGACCAGAATTTTTTTTTTTTGGCATGTGGATGTGTCACCATGAAACCGCATGTCCGCTACCTTGATGAACTGCATGTGACCTTGACCTCTGACCTCAAGGTCAAATTTATGTACTTCAAATAGGGAATAATTGTCCAGATCAGAACTTTTTTGTTTTCTAGGACTTAGATGATTGACATGTGGATGTATATGACCTTCATGTGACCTTGTCCTCAAGGTCAAATTTATGTACTTTAAATAGGGAGTAATTGTCCAGACCAGATCATTTGTAGTGCATAAAATAGAAAGGAAGGGGAGACATGTTTTAGTGTGCTAAAACACTTTCTAATTAAAAAATATTTTACCCTCCATAAATTCTCTTTCTATTCTGTTTATTTCTGTTGCTTTAACCATTTTCACACAGACTTGAATTTACTCCATGGAGTAAATTCTGTTTCTCTAGTTTCATGCCATTTTATAGATCATTAGAAGGCACTTTTCTACTTGTATTATGTCCTTTTTGTATGGGGAACACTCCCTCCTCCCCCCCCCCCCCCTTTCCAAACTGTTGATTGTGTGGAGATATTCTTCACTGGCTACTTAAATTATCTCCCTTCATCTGGTGACCCCTAAACTATTGATTGTGTGGAGATATTCTTCACTGAAAAGGTTGGGAAATTCCTTTAAATGCAGCAGAAAGTGTGTGTTCTACAATGTTGAAAAATTACTAATGCTAAAGATGCATGTGCATGTGCTTGCAAATGATGTGTTTATTCTTTGCTCTCCCATGAAGTGAGACTTATCTATTTTTGTTTTTTGAGGTTGGGGTGGGGGAATGGGGGATGGGGGTGGTCGAGAGAGTGCACACACATATCTGATGTCAATTTAATATTTGAATATTGCCTCCCAGTTACAGATACAGTGGAGCCCACATAACTGAATCTCTCTTTAATTGAATAATCTTTTCAATTGAATAAAATTTGCAAACATGCAACTATTTACCATACCTTCAGGACAATTTTGACCTTGTTATTTGCCCATACAATATAGGTTGTAGAATAAACTGAGCTCTGCCAAACAAGATATAATAGAATAAATGCTCAGTTTATCTCTTGATTACAGGAAAGTGACAAAACTCCTGTCAATTGAAAACTCCTGTTAATTGAAAACTCTTGTTAGTTGAATAATTTTCACTGCCAAAGTGACATTCAGTTAACAGGGTTCCTCTGTATTCACATAGATTCATTTCACTGCTACATTTCATTATTCTTTCCAATAAGAACCCACCCATTTCTGTATTCACAGGGGCTTGGCAAAATTTGGAAAGCTAAGAAAATATATGATAACATTTCTTGACCGATTCAGAACAAACAAAAAAATGTTTGGGCTAAAAAAGTTAAAAATCTGTTTCTCCGGCCCTATTGCATGGTACTTTTGACTGCCGCATGCTTTCTTTTTATAACCAATGCAAACTTAAAAAAATTAAAATATTTTACCCAAGTTAATAAAATTGATAAATTTGTTCCTTGAGTGCAACAAGACTTTACTCAAGGGACAGATACATCATCATCACCCATGCTATTCTGTAGATTATGAGGCCTAAAATATAAAACAAACAAAGAACATGAACATTTGATGGCAAAGAAATAATTACAAAAATAAAATAAAAAAATGCCTGCCCACATGCAATAGCATGAGAAACAGACAATCCTCTTTGTGGGGTCTTATCAAGTAATAGTGTCAAGCACTTGTAAAAAACTATCTGATCTAACATCAGGTAATTAGACTGCATTTGGTAGAATACACTTTAAAATTTCAAATATTTTCTGCAAAAGTTCACAGAGGGAAATGCAAATGCCAAACAAAAGCGTCTTTTTTATTCTAGAATTTAATATTCTGCATCTTGATGTCAAAATGCTGAAATTTCAAGCAGAAACTTTCCCATAATGCTGCTAGAAATTTAACCAATTCAGTCTTATTTGACTGAGCTTGATGACTCAGTCACACATGACTGAATTGGTTAAATTTCTTGTTGCATTTTGGAAGAAATTTGCAGGTGGAGTTTTGATATTTCGACATTTGTGTGTAGAAGGATAAAGCATAGATGGATGCCTCAGAATTATTTAAAAAAAACTTTTGCAGAGAATCAGTATGTTTGTTTTAATGCCTTTTCACGCCTTATCTGTTGCTCTGATCTGATCATCGAAGTATTTTTTGTTGCTTTCCTGGTCTTTGTAATATTATGTGGAATAATCTGTGCAATCAGTGATATATTTAGTTTTGAGGTAAATATGAATTGACCAAATCAGTCTTGAATCCACATCACAGGAGTTGAAATTGTGATAGAGGTGCATTCCAAACATATTTTTTCATTTTCTTTGCAGTTCTTCATTAAACTTGTCCAAGAATCAGACTTAGAAAAATTACATGAACTGGCAGTAAATGGTTATGATGGCTTTGATCTTCAGTTTAATGTGAGTACTTGTGTCAGTACATTTACTCACACTGTAGTACACATAATTGATTGTCTTTCCTGTTTTAACCCTTTATCTAACACAACAGCTAAAAATGGCCAGAAAAATTAAACAGGATAAGCCTACCACAGCCTAAAATATCTCAGAAGTTTCTCAATAAAACAATACAAATATGGATATCATTAGAACCAGCTCAACAAGCTGGTTCTAATGATATCCATATTTGTATGTTTTATTGAAAAATTGTGGAAGTAGTTTTCAAAAAATGTGAAATTTACTTTGTTTTGAAAAAATACTGTTAGGTGAAAAGTTAACCCTTTATCATGAATAGCTGATAATGGTTCTGAAAAAAATTCTTGGATATGCCTATTAAAAAAGTTTTTGTTTCTCAGGCAATTTTCCCTCAATTTTATGATGAGTGGGGGAGTCTTTTTTTCTCTCTTAATCTGCAACACAGTCCTGAAAATACCTGGGAATTATTTAACTCCTTACATTATTCTGTGGAAAAATCGATGTTTCCCACAGTAAAAATTTCCCAAACGCTAGTTTCAAATTTAGCCAACTACATCTTGTTTTACAGAGCTCTGAGCTCTGTCAAATAAAAAATAGTGTGTTAAATTTTTAGTCCTACAAATGCAAAATAATATCTGTGTTGAGTATTTCTAGGGAAAAAAGAGTGATGAGGTAGATTTTCAACAATGAGGGAGGTGCCAGAAAAACGAGTATTTTTCTTTTTTCGATAATCATAACTAAAAATTTTCCTTTTTGCTTGCAAAATGTTGCTCATAAGGCCTAAAAAAGTCAAAAATCTGTTTCTCAGGCCCTCCTGCATTGTCCTTTGGGCTCTGCATGCTCTCTTTTTATAACCAATGCGAACTTGAACAAGTGAAAATTAAATGGTTTATGTCTAATATTTTACCCAAGTTTAGAAAATTGATAAATTTGTCCCTCGAGTGCAACAAAGGATGAAATGCACCACCACCCTTGCTATTCTGCAGATTATGAGGCCTAAAACATAAAACAAACCAAGAATATGAACTTTTGATGGCCAAAAAATATTTACAAAAATCAACTAAATGGTGTCATTTGTGTGCAAAGCACACTCTTGTATATCCTCGCATTTACATTCTCGATTTATTGGGTAATGGTTGATACAGACTAAAGTTAAAATATATTGGATAAAATCTGAAATCTGTGTGCACATCTGGAGACCCTATGAGCATATGAACACACTTTCAGTGTTTTGAATTGAACTCTCTGGGAGCCTTTCGCAGGAAACTGTTCTCTAATGACAAATATGTCGCTACTGGGAGCCTTTAGCCACAAACTGGTTGTCTAATGACAAAAGTGTTATGACAGGAGCCACATGGGGCCGGATCAAAAATTCAAAACCTTTATGCACATCTAGAGACCCTACCTGAACATATGAATACACTTTAAGCATTTCGATACAAACCTCCTAGGAGCCTTTTGCCAGAAACTGATTCTCTAACGACAAAAGTAATGCTACGGGTGCCACATGGGCCCAAATCAAAAATGTGAAACCTTTATGCACATCTAAACACCCTACCGGAACATATGAACAACATTTCGACATTTCAAATTAAAACCCCTAGGAGCTTTAGCCAGAAACTGAAACGACAAAAGTGGTGCTACAGGCACTACGTGGGGCCAAATTAAAAATCCCAAACCTTTATGCACATCTCGATATCCTACTGGAATGTATGAACACACTTTCAACATTTTGAATTAAAACCCCTAAGAGAATTTCACTGAAAACCGGTTCTCTAAGGACAAAAGTGGTGCTACAGGTGTGACACAGGGCCGAATAAACAATCTGAAACTTTTTTGCACATCTCAACACCCTACTGGAACATGTGAACACACTTTCAATGTTTTCAATTAAAACCCCTAGGAACTTTCGCTGGAAACAGATTCTCTGACAAAAGTGGCATTACATGTGTGACACAGGGCTGAATAAAAAATCTTAAATCTTTATGCACATCTAGAGACCCTACTGGAACATATGAACACACTTTCGACATTTTGAATTAAAACCCCTAGAAGCCTTTTGCCAGGAACTGATTCTCTAATGACAAAAGTGGTGCTACGGGTGCCACATAGGCCCGAATCAAAATTCTGAAACCTTTATTCACATCTAGACACCCACCGGAACATATGAACAACATTTCAGCATTTCAAATTAAAACCCCTTGGAGCTTTAGCCGGAAACCGAAATGGCAAAAGTGGCGCTACGGGTATCACAAACCAACATGGTGCTACGGATGCCACATAGGCCTGAAACAAAAACATTTCAAATTAAAAAAAAAAATATGAACAACATTTCGACATTTCAAATTAAAACCCCTAGGAGCTTTAGCCAGAAACTGAAATGACAAAAGTGGAGCTACAGGCACTACGTGGGGCAAATTAAAAATCCCAAACCTTTATGAACACACTTTCAACATTTCGAATTAAAACCCCTAGGAGCCTTCCACCGATTCTCTAGCAACATAAGTGTGTGGGGGGGGGGGGGGGGGGGGTGGAGGGGGAGGGCACTTGGGGTCAAATTAAAAATTTGAAACCTTTATGTGCATCTGGTTACCCTACCAGAACATATGAACATGCTTTCAACATTTTGAATTAAAACCTCGAAGAGCCTTCCACCGGAAACTGATATTCTAACCATAAAAGTGGTTCCACCGGAAACCACTTGGGGTCAAATCAAAATTCCAAAACCTTTATCGACATCTACAGATGCTATTGGAACACTTTAGCATAGTTTAAAGGTTTCAGATTAAAGACCTTAGGAGCCTTTCAACCGGTATTGCCTGGTGCTGATTTGTGTAGGTACACAAAACCTTATAATAATAACACTTTGGCCGGCCGCTGATTTGTCGCGGTTCTCGTATGAGAAGGCCTTGGTTGCCCATGTTCTACCAACTGCCTCCCTATTTCCGCGCTTCTTCTCTCCTCCCAACACTCGGAGACAAACTGCTTGATGACATCCCTTGCCTCATTCTTCCCAATCTCTTCGATTAGTATATTAACCCTCTCCTTTGAGTCGCCCCCTAACCACATGTCCTTCATTCTACCATCCCACTTCCCCATTATACTCCCCGTGAATCTTGTTCTTTTAGACTGGTATTTTGGGCATTCTATAAGAAAGTGTTCCAGGGTCTCCACCATGCCCAAGTTACACATCTGGCACTCCTTTTCACTGTTTTTCCCTTATGTACTGTACAATATTTGACCTTTCACCCATTGTCCAGTTCCCGCCAGTATTGCACAATATCAATTTCCTCTTTTTCATATCCTCATATTGGATGTGAAGATCCCAGCTCTGTTAATTTTATAAGTTATGGGCAGTTTTAGAAGAATTCTAGGAGGTGTAGAAGAGGATTCATCATGGCTACAACAGATTCCTGTAAGTTTTAGTGAAGAATTTCTCAGGAAAGTGCTTTGTTTATTTTCTGTGTCTTTTTTTTGATGAAGAACAAAATGGTGCTACCTATTTTTTCTCCACCTACCAAAGTGATACAAATTGCCATATCTTCCTCTTTCTGCTCAGGTGAAAAGAGAGTGCAGAAGTAGAAGTCCCTAAGACAAACCTCTTTGGAGACTGTAAAACTGTCAAAAAGACAGAATGAAATCCAAACCAGATTCACCAGGGGCTGATTTGTGTATGTACACAAATCCTGTTGAATATGAACCTACTAGAACAGTCACCTATTGTCCATATTCCCACCAAAACATGCGCAAAGAATTAATTTCCTCTTTTTCACTTCCTCAGTAGGAAAGTTTCTCAGCTCTGAAAAATTTCAAGTTATGGCAGTTGTGGAAGGATTCCTGGAGGTGTATTGGTGGTTTGTTTTCTGATTTGAAGCTAGGAAATGGATTCATAACGGAGTCTGTGAAGTTTCCCTCAGGAAAGTGCTTTTTAAAATTTTCTTAGAATTTTTCAAAACTAAACATAATGCTATCACCTATTTTTATGCAAATTATTTTGCTTCTCAAAATGCTTTAGATAATTATAGTGATGTTTTTTGCTGTGTAATATGCACTTACATCGGTGTTTACCACTTTCCTGTTCATCTACAACTCTTTTTTCCTTCACTTTGACTTAATTCTATGGTTATAGGCTTGAGTCTCAGTCTGTTTTCCCTCCGCTGTGTGTATTTTAGCATCTGCTTATAACATTGCGTGGGAATGATTGACTTGGGCCTTACTGAAGGCTTAAATATTTCCACTCAAAATTTTGCCGAAAACATGAATTTGAGTTTTGGTGGGATGGTGGCTTAATTTTGGTCTGGGATCTATAGATTTCATGTAATTTTCTATGCTTCTATGTTAATTTGCCACTATTTTGTTCAACCTCTGCAAAATTATTTTCATTATTATTGTCGTGGTTGATTGATTTTCAGCTTACGGACCACTTTGTTTGTGGTCCTTCAGTGGTAAGTTTGTGTTTCCCAGCTATATTATAGTTCACTGTATATGTAGATTACATTCCATGATAATTCTCATGTATTCTGTTCAATTATTTCATTGTTTATGATATGCTTTTTATACCCCCACTTTTGAGGAAAATGGGGGTATACTGGATTACATGTGTCCATCTGCGTGTCCAGGCATCCGTCCGTCCATCTGTCTGTCTGCCTGTCCGTCCATCCATCTGTGCATCCGTGTGTGAGTCCGTCCAAAAATATTCATAACTTAAGTAAATTATTATTTTTTATAATATTTGTTGGTCATAGGTATGCCCACACTAGTTATTTTTTTTTTTAATTATTGTTTTTTTTTATTTCTTGTTCACTTAGAAATTGTGTCCGTCCGAGCCAAATTTTGTCTGTTCAGCCTGTATCTCGGGTATCGAATGTTCTATTGCAATGAAATTTGCCATGAACACTGCTTATGGTATAGGCTTTTAAAAAAGGATTCAACGATATTTCTCATATTCTCCTTTTTAGAGTTATCACCCTTTTTTGACTTAGAAATTATAGGAAATAGACATTATTTGTCTGTTCAGCCTGTATCTCAGGTATGGGTTATCGGATTTTGATGAAATATGGCATGCAGTTTGCCTATGACAAAGGCTTCTGCCTCATTGCATAAAACTTCCAAACACCAAACAATTTACCATACCTTTTGACTTAGAAATTGTTGGAAATTGTTGAAAACTTTCAAAGAAAATGGAGTGGTGGGGGGGGGGGGGCATACTGGATTGGGGGTTATCGGATTTCAGTGAAATACGGCATGCAGTTTGCCTATGACAAAGGCTTCTGCCTCATTGCATAAAACTTCCAAACACCAAACAATTTACCATACCTTTTGACTTAGAAATAGTTGGAAATTGTTGAAAACTTTCGAAGAAAATGGAAGGTGGGGGGGGGATACTGGATTGTGTCCGTCCATCTGTGCATCCGTCTGTCATTCCATGCAAGAATATTCATAAATTATATTTGTTGGGCATAGGTATGCCCACACTAGGTGGTACACCATGTGAGGGTATGCACCTGACGAAAGTCCAGCTCTTGTTTCTTTCAGATTCTAGCTTCCAGAATGCTGCAAACTGCTCGTTGTGTTAAATGCAATTGCAAGAAGCACGTTGATGATGACCATACTGATTGCATTTCCTGTAATGGATGCTCTTCTAATTTTCAATTCGACGTTTGGTCTAAGAAAATGTGGTCAGACGTTATGTCTGTTTTGAAAGCCAATGCCAGTAAGGATTCACAGAGTGCACCAGTTTCTGGTGTATCTCCTCCTCCTATGATTGATTATATGTATGATAATTCTACCACTTCCATTGCAGGTTTGGTGCTTCATCCAGATTCTTTGGATTTGCAGTCTTCTGGAGTTAGGGCTTTCTCTGAGACAAGTGTTGCAGGGTCAATCATTGAATCAGTAGCCTATGCATTGCCTAAAGATTCCTATCCTGAGTTGGCCCTTAAGGCTAACTCAGCAACACTTAATAGTACTGAATTGACGTCGAAGGGTGTCGGTTCGATCGGACCTGACTTTACGTCGAGTCCCGACATATATTCTAAGTCCTATGTCTCAGAGAGTGTGGGCATTGCACCTGGTAGGTGCACAACTAAAGGGTTGTCTGCCCATTCAAGCCTACACACTGAGGTTCTGTCTTATGGTGATAGCTCTTCAGATAGGTCTGGTTACTTAGGTCGGAGCTATCACAAACCTTGGTCAAATGTAGGCTCATTGACCTCTGTTGATGCAATCATTCGATGCAATACGACCTGCATCAAGTTTGCAGCCCAGAAGTTCCCACCCAGTACTCTGGCTCGTACTGACGCTGCTGATGTAGTGGCTAGTCGGGTACAGACTCAATTACGATACCCACTGCATGATTCTGATACGACAACTCTACTGCCTCATCCGCTTTATATTGGTCACAGTCAGTCAGACGTTTTAGCAGACCTGATGTTGTGACGCTATCCGCTACCCTCAATACACCGCCTCATCAGTCATTTGCCTATGTCACTCATGGGCATGCTTTGCAGCGAATCTCTCATTCCGATCTGCTCAGCTGAGATTTAGCTACGCCTCATCGTCATTCCATCTCATTCAGGTCTCCACCAGAGGAACACGTTGATGTCAACTTGCATTCTGTCTATGAACATTTTGCCAAGACTTTCAATTCTCTAGCAGAACATTTATCTCTCATAAGAAACCCACTGACCATTATTCCAATCCGTCACCAAAACAAAGTTGCGACTCTAGTTCCGACTTTCTGATTGTGATCACTCCTTCCTTAGCTAATGATCCTGACTACGTCACATCTGATGACAATGATAATGATGATGTAGACAATGATTTCTATGACGAGTTTGCTTCATATCAAACTTCAGATTTAGCAGAATCACTGGAGTTTGTTTTCCAACATGTCCCAGAGACTGTACCTGACGTACAACCTCCCTTTATTATTATTATTCAAATACTTTCATATGCAGACCATTTTTCTGCGGCTTTAGCAGCCCGAGTTTCTCTTGACGAGCAAATGGATGATACTGCTTCAACTTTTCGATCCACGTCTCCTTCTGATATGAATGCCTTTAATGCTTCTGCTGTTTACGTTGCAATCTTAAGCCTTTAAGAAGGGATGCGATGCTTTAATCTAATCCTTCCTTTCCAGAAGGTCAACGTACTCAGTTACATTCCGCTTCTATCTCAAACAAGTTCCTTTTTGATGACACCATTGCAAATGTTCAGGAAGGGGTTCTGAAATTCTCACAGCAGCAACTCCTTTCTCATTTGCTTTCAGCTGATAATAGGGGCTTGTCGAGAAGAGGACGAGGTAACAATTGCCGTCAATCTTCTTACAGGTCCTCGACTCATTCGCAGTCTTCTCCTTCCCAGTTTCTAGTAGATCTAGAAGATCTAGAGGTAGGAGTAAAAGAGGCGCCTCTCGCAAGTGATGGTCCACACCTCGAATCTCTTCCAGTGATGGCTCAAGATTTTTGCGGATCCTTGCTTTCACCAAGTTATTCAGCTTGGTCTAAGAATTTCATTTGTAAACAGACCCCCCTCTTAATTGCAATCTGTTCCCCATCACTGTTCCTGCAGATCCTCAAAGAGCTCTTCTTTTAGACAACGAGATTGACAAGCTCTTAGAGAGGAGGCGATCAAGGTCATTCTCAACCTTCAGTTGCCAGGGTTCTGCGGCCGTCCCTTTTTTGTACCGAAAAAGAACTGTCAACTCAGACCTGTTATCGATCTCAGTATTTTTATACTAAAACCAATGACCAAGACTTAGCTGGTGCAAACTCAGTATTAAGGGCCAAACACAAATTTTGAACCCCCTAATCCCCCAAATTTGCATACAGTACTGAAAATTAAAAGTCCTATCTGGTCTTCCATACTTTTAGTACTTGCGCATGTGCAGTACCCAGGAAGAGACTGGAATTGGCGCAAACATCATTCTTTTGTTTGTCCCAAAGTCAGTAACAACTGAATTGACATCTGTGCTTTAAAATCTCATATTTGAAGATGCCAGACACAAATCAATGATGGTTTTCATGGAATCAACAGTGTAGCAGGATGCTGGAAGTAAATAACGGTTGTTTCGGATGTTCAGGGCTGTAACTTTATAATTTTTATGTAAAATTATTCATGTTCCCCAATCTCGGGATAGGCTTCTGAACGCCATCATTGTAATATGACTCCACTGTTGTTTTGTTCGTATTACTTCCCTTCCCTCTCCTGAACCCTCCTGTTATACTCCCAAGCTCTTTCGGCATTTTTATTGAAGAATTTTTTATTAAATTCTTGGGAGTTTAACTTGTAAAACGGATTAGGTATTCCATTTATCCCCTATGTTTATGTCCTGTTCATTACTGTTCAGGACGTTTTGTATTCTTGCATCTTCTACCAGATGCATTGTTTTTTCTTCATATGAAGATCTAGCTTTGCATCAGGTGGTTGTTGATCGGTTACTGACTTTGAGCATTTGTTGTACCTGTTGTTGGTTAGTTTCCGGTTTTTCCTCGTGACATTGTCTGTTCAATAACGGTTTGGATTCGTCTTAATTCAGTGTTTAGTTAAACACAATTATTGTTTTTTCTATTAGGATACATATTAGATCTTATTTCGGTAGTTTAGCTTTAATTAGTTAGTGCTTGTCCACACTTAGGCTCTATCTGGATGCCCTTGGGCTCCTGTGGTTCCCTTGGGGCACTTGAGCTTCATTCAAAAATTTTCGAAATTTTTTTAAAAATTTATTTCAAAAAATTTTGTGATTGTCTATGTTATGTATCCTTGCAATATTTATTCTGTATTATATGAAGCAGACTTATGTTTCTGGCTTCATTATTATTGTATCCATTATAATAATTGGTACTTAGTGTAAGTCCAGGAAGCCTCGGGATTAAAGGCTTGTTGTTTGCCGATAGTCGTAGCACTCCTTCAATACTTGTATTATGGGATGCAAACGTTGGAAATGGGTGTCGACCTGTGTGGTGGGCTGTGAAGTTCTGATGTAGGGGCTTTCACCGCTGGCTAATACTAGTCTTTCAGTCTCTTTTTCAGAGGAACAAGAACATGGTGATGGTACTTTAACACCTATCCGTTACGTGCTGCCGCCGTCGCACTCTGATGAGTAAACAGAGCTAGCTGCCAAGGTGCTCATGATATTTGCACAGGATTAAAGCCATTAGAAGCTTAATTCTCAGCATGCAGGTAGTGAAGTGAAGCCGTCATCCCTATGGGAGCTGGGATGCCCGGTAGGTCCATTGCAGTCGAATAGTAAAATGTATGTAGAGCGAGCACTTCATATTATAAAGTTCACCCAGCGACGATGGCAAAAGGAGAAGAAGTCTGAAAGTTTCTCTATGGGATACTTGGCGAGATCTGGGGTCAGATCGCGAGTTGGAGAACCCTCTCCATCCCGTTAACAGTTGGGATCGATTGTTCCGTTGCGAGAAACTATAATGAGTCGGAACATGTGTCGGGACGTTCCTTCCACACTGCAGCTGGGGTTAGCTGTGGTTATGGCTTCTTTTTTTTACATGGAAGCACACGCAAAGGGAATTGGCCTACAAGTTGCTCAATGGAATACTCAGCGAGATCTGGGGTCAGTTTGCGAGTCAGAGAGCGTTCTCCATCCCGTTAGTAGTCGGGGTCAACTGTTTTCTGTCGTGAGAAACTTCAATGAGTCAGGGCACCCGTCCAAAATGTGAGAGTAGGGATGCTCCTTCCACACTTAGCCGGGGTCAGCTGTTGTTATGGCTTCCTCTTCTACCATGGAAAAGCACACTAAGGGGTAGAAGCCTACAAGTTTATAAACGGAATGCTCGACGAGGTCTGATGCCAGACCGTGAGCTGGAGAACCCTCTCTGTTCTGTCAGCTGTCGGGGTCGACTGTTTTCGATTCAAGAAACTTTAGTGAGTTGGGACGCCCATTCACGCTTGCAGTTCGGGACGCTCCTTCCACACTGCAGCCAGGGCTGGTTGGAGCTATGGCTCTTCCTCTGCTTCATCGATGAAGCAGGTTACCCCGCAGACTAGCTATCCGACTTTGCATGTTCATGCTCTTCCACGGAGATGTTCCCAGTCTTCACCACCGATGTCGGATTAACCCGTAGCTAGTTGTTCAAGGCATTTTTATACGGGACATGCATCGAAATATCTGGGGTGAGATCTCCTTCCTGTGAGCAGCATATGGTGTAGAAGCGGATAATTGCTGCTCTGCAAGCCTCGTTCCTGGACCTGCTGCCGCAGATTGCACAATATATCGCAGCATCCCAGTAGTTGCAGGTTCCGCTGTCAGCAGACTCCGGTAGTGAGCTGTCGGACAGTGCTGGGTAGGTCCAGTCATCTGTATATTAGGATGGTGTTGATCATGTTTTTAGATGGAACATTCAGATGGTGAGAGGGCTACAGAGGTTGATGCTCCATCCCTCATGGAATGGCACATTAAGACTCTGAATTTTTATTCATAAGCTCTTCGAATCTTGTTCCGTCTGAACAAAAGTCTGCATTTGCTGGGCAAAAACAGCTTAAGGTACCAGGCAAAGGAAAGACGAAGATCTTTTCTTCCCAGATCTTTTGGCTCAGGTGTTGATGGCTTTTGGACTGATTTACGACACCCCTCTTGGCTTAGCAATATCTCTCTTCACTGATATATGACTTCTAGGCCATGTTAGCTACGCTGAGACTGCTGGCTTTTTGGAATAAGGCCATTAGAAGGAAAGATTATGTTTTCCTTCTCGGTGTAGTATTCCTAGGCGTAACAGGCAATTAGTCCTATTGTTGTCACCTTAGTTTGGCTTATGTGAATTAAGAGCAGTCTGTGTTTATACATCGTTAGCAGCTAATGTCTTAGTGGCCTTATATATTTTGCAGCAGTGTTTTTCTTATACACTGCTGCTAACATTGTAAGTCTCCGTTTAGTGAGCTTTCCAAGGCCACAGGTGACACAAATATTTGTCTTCATGGAGATGAAGACTAATAACTGCATTAGCTGAGGTGAGACTACTGTCTCTTTGGAATTACGGCTGTTAGAAGAGCGGTCCTTTATTCCTTACCTTGAGCAACTAATGTTGTATGTCTTCGTTTGGTGAGCTTTCAAAGTCGCAAGTTTCACTGAGATATCTGTTTTCACAGGATGAAGACTTATTAGCTGCGCTAGCTAATCTGAGACTGCTGTTTCTTTGGAATTAGGGCCATTAAAAGGAAAGAGTACATTGTTTCCTTCTCAGTGTTGTATTCTTAGGTGTCTGGGGCTTTTAGTCCTTTTGTTGACTCCTTATAAGAATCAAGTGCGGCCGTTTTTCCCTTAACTTGAGTGACTAAGGTTGTAAGTCTCTGTCTAGTGAGCTTTCTAAAGTCGCAAAAATTACACCAAGATATCTGTCTTCACAGAGATGAAGTCTTCTAAGCTTCCTTAGCTAGGCTGAGATTGCTACATTTTGGGAATAGAACTGCTAAAGGAAAGAGTTCATATTTTCCTTCTCGTTGTTTTCCTTAATGTCACAGACTTTAGTCTTATTGTTGAGACTATAGTAGCCTAGTTAGAATTATGAGCAGTGTTTTTTCCCTATCGAGATGCAAGGTTTTTATGATCGGGTGCCGGAGCATAGTTTTTTGTCTCCAGCTTCATTTTTATCATATATTATTGTTGTGGATTATATTTCCACTCAGTGGATTGGATATTATGTCTATATGGTGTATTATTTGGTGCCATGGCGTACTGTCTTGATTTCATGGGATATGTTGACGCTGTTTCAGTGGGTATATTCCTTGCAATAGTGCCATGTTCATCATGTTCCCCTCTGTCCTTAGTGGCATAATGGAGTCGGGTCAGACGTGAGGCCGCCTATGGTTTGTATACTATTCTAGATAACCAACACTAAAGCATTACGAGTTGCACCAGGTTAGTGTGATTATGCTTGCTTTGACTAACTATAAGCTTTTTTGCTGTATTACTCTTTATTGAGAATAGCAGCAGCACTATAGCTTTGGGAATGTTGCGTGAAGTTTCTTTGTCATATAGTGAAAAAGGAATTTGTCACTGTTCCAAGCTTTAATATTACTGCGCCGGCCTTACTTATCTAGCGATTCAAGTAATCCGGGTGGGGGTGGGGGGGGGGGGGGGGGGTGGGGGGTGGGGGGGGGGGTTGATATGATTTATTCGTCGAAACCTCCTCCCTCCTCTCTCTCTCCCCCCTCCCCACCCCTCCAATATGTTAAGAGGTGCTTACAGTGCAGGACGTAGTGCTCTTCCTGTAAGCCTTGTATGCATTCAATTATATACATGTCATTCATTGCTCTTCAATTGGCAGGTGGGTCCTGGTTTAACGGCAACATCAATGGCTCATCCACTCTTTAGTTGGTTTGCTTCCTGTGGCTGGTCATTCATAAGTTGTCTATGAGCATATGATTCCTGAACAGTAACTGTTTTTGGATTCTGAATTTTTTCATGAATACATTCGGTTGATATTGCTAGCCTTCGTGTACCTGTGTGGCAGGCATGTCGGTTATCTAGGCGACATTCTCCAAATATGGCAATTAGTCCACTCTGAGAAGTTTTGCTCAGAGTTGTCTGTCTTTCTTACGATGTATAAGTCTATTCCTCAGGTTAATCACATTAATGTTGTTTTATTCCTTCAGTTTCCCTGTGAGTTTTTGTATCGCTCGGTCATGCCGTTGATACAGGCTGTATTCAGATGAGGGTACAGGCAGGATTCTGTGGATTGCATACATAATTTGTATATATTATTGGGCAGACGTATTATTGAATAGATTATCTTAAATTCTGCTTTAGTACAGTGCTTATGAGAATTTTGGGGCTAGTTGGATCCGTTATGGAGTTCCAAGAGGCCGTCTATGCATACATTCTCTATTTTTGGCTTCATTATTCGGAGTGGTATATTCTTTCTCTGAACAGTCATTGGTTTTAATGGACATAGGGAACAATGAATTATTTGGGGATGGTCTGTGACAAGTTTTTTAATCGTATCCCATTCCATGTTCTGAATCCAGTCTTCAACCAGAAGCAGTACACAAGGCAAATTCCTATTCTCATATGATTGAACGGTTACAATTTGGAGGTTCATTATTGGAATTAATTGTACACCTGAATGTGGTCGCCTGTTGGTTGGCTCAGGATAGCATATAAGTGTATAAGTAGCGTATAAGTTCTATCAAGATAACTTTTCATTGGGATTCAATTGGACAAGTTTAAGGTAGTACATATTAATATCACTGGTTTTCGACCTATCTACGTATTACGGATGCGGCATACGTTTAGAAGCTTGCGATTTTAATAGGATCGCCACGATATAGCCTTAGCTGCTGATGTGGCATTAAGCTCCAATAAATTAATTAATTAATAGCCGGGTGCCTTTTAGGTGAATATATATATTATTCGGTACCACTTTTTCACTGATTCCAGACCGCTTCCCTCTTTGTTTTGAAGATTCCTTCAAATAAAGGAGGGGGTTGGGGGAGGGGGTGATTTTCTCTTTACCTCTTCTCGCCTTATAATAAGTGTGTAACTATGAGTGAAGCTGTTATCATCTGTAGATTATTCTGATCTTATGTACAGCTTGTTACATTATATATGGCGTGTGTTTGTGGTGTTAATCTCTCACTCTTGGACACGCCTTTCCTAATTTTAAGTGTCTTGGCTAGCCTTAAAATTGGGGGCTAGTTACACCCAATTAGCATAATCATTTATGCTAAGTAATAGGAATTACTTGGATATTGCTCCTTCTTTCGGTCGTATGTCTTCTCTATTGTTGTATAGAGAGACATATAGGTAATTTCTTAAAATTTTAATCTCCTTTTCACCTTGGGAGTTCTAATGCAGGCTAAGGACTAAGGAGCTGTATTTTGGTCTTCTATTTCTTTAAGTCCTAGGCCCTCCACCTTTTTACAATTCAGCTAAGTCTGGGCCATTGGTTTTAGTATAAAAATATGATAAATTTAAAGTAATTTGTATATTTTTTATGCTTACCAATGGTCCAGACGGGGATGGCCCTCCCATGAGTGGGCACTCATTCCTCCCTTCTGAGTTATCACTTCAGTAGGCACAACTAGGAAGAATGATGCTGGCGCCAATTCCGTTCTCTTCCTGGGTACTGCACATGCGCAAGTATTAAAAGTATGAAGGGCCAGATAGGACTTTTAATTTTCGGTATTGTATGCAAATTTTGGGCATTGTGGGGTTCAAAATTTGTGTTTGGCCCTTAATAATATTGAGGTTGCACCAGCTAAGTCTGGGCCATTGGTAAGTATAAAAAATATACAAATTACTTCAAATTTATCATTTTCTGAATCTCTTCATCAAAGCTCTGATATTCAGTATGAAGACATTCAGATCAGTACAGAGTACTATTCACAAGAACTTTTTTGCTGCAAGCATAGACCTCAAGGATGCATATTTCCATGTACCTATTCATTCTTAGTCTCGCAATTTTCTCACATCTTTGTTCCAAGTCACTGCGCAGCAATTCAAAGCCATCCCTTTCGCACTCAATTTAGCTCTGTGGGTTTTCACCCGTCTTATGAATCAGATCATGGCCTTCATGGGGCTCATTCTTCAGTCAGGTCATCAGTTTATCTGGAAGACATTCTCCAGAGAGATGCAGACAAGTGCCTCATGAAGAGGGACGTTCAGTGTCTTCTCAAGCTCCTACAGTCTCTGGGATTACATCCCAACTAGGAGAGGTCAGATCTGTTTCCATTCCAGACTTTTACACATCTAGGGATGGAATTTCTTACTCACCTCAACATGGTTCGAGTCCCGTTCATCAAAGCTCAAATAATCAGCGCATTCACATGTTATTTTCACAAAGTGAACCAGGTTACAGCCAGGGAGTTCCTGCGTCTCATCAGGCTTTGCAACTCAGTGACAGATCTCATTCCACTGAGCAGACTTCATCTTCGGCCCTTTCACTTTTATCTCCTTCAAAATTGGAGGCCAACATTAGACTTGTTGATTCCTTTGGACAATCAAATTCGAGATCTATCTATACGATGACAGGTCTGACTTGGCTCACTCAAGACATTCCTTTAGATCCCCCATTTCCTGATCGGATTATCACAGCAGACGCCAGCAATCTGGATTGGGGGGCGACTCTGAATCCTCTTGATCTACAGATCAGTGGGCTATAGTCGGAGGATCAGTCTCTGTTCCAGATAAACCAGAAACCAGAAGGAATTATTAGCCATTCTGTTAGCATTCCAGCACTAGAGTCATCTCCTTTCCAACCGTGTTCTGCTAATTCTGTCAGACAAATGGCTGTAGTTGCTTACATATGGAATCAGGGAAGAACTCATTCCTTTCTGATGTATCTTTTGACCAAGGATCTCCTATCTGCCAGTGACTGAATTGTCGCACTCTTGTCAGGCACAGTCTTGGCCGTCTCAACGTCTCAACAGATGCGCTGTTCTGCAAGGGCAGGACTCTTCCATCGGAATGGTCTCTGAATCACCAGATGTTCAGAACCCTTTGCGACAAGTGGGGCCTTCCACACATAGATCTATTTGCGACAAGGCGGAACAAACAACTGGACAATTCTGTGTCCCCTTTTCCGGATCCTCAGGCCTTTGCAGTCGCTGCCCTCTCGCTCGACTGGAACAGGATAGATGGTTATGCCTTTCCTCCCTCACTAATCGTTCAGTCAGTTCTGAACAAAATTTGGAACTCTCATTGCCGCATCATTCTCGTGGTCTCTCTCACTCAGCAGAAGGTTTGGGCCAATCAGATTCATCTCCTCCTTCTCGATCGTCCAGTCAGGCTACCTCTTCACAAGGATCTTCTTTCTCAGGGCCTCATCGGTTCTCTTGCACAGTGAGACAGCAACACCTTCATGCTTGTCTTTTATCCTGCTTCCAAAAGAGAGGGTTTTTTGCGAAGAGCAATGGAGTGCATTTCTGCACCATGCAGATTTTCTTACCATACAATGCTTAATTGCAAGTCTTTACTCAGTGTATCAGCAAAAATATTGATTTCAAAAGTCCTTCTATAGCTCAACTAGCTCAACTAGCAGACTTCTTTGTTTACCTTTTTCGATACTAAAGGTCTTCAACCTATTACTATCAAGTGCTATCGTTCCATGCTGTCGGAAACTTTCTTGTTTGCCAGGAACCTTTCTATTGGCATTGATCCTGTTTTAGGGAATCTCATGAAACATTTCACTCTTAAGAAAACCTAAGATTCTCAGAATTAAACCAAAGTGGAATCTATCTTGGATTCTTCATTGTCTTACCAGGGCTCCATTTGAGCCCTTGTCTCATGTTGAGAGAAGGTTCCTGACATTTAAGACGGTCTTTCTGATGGCATATGCTTCAGCTGGGAGAGTTAGTGAACTTCATGCATTGTCTGTGGACCCTCATTTTTATTGCATTGTGGGTAATACTGTAACTTTCACCATAAATGCTTCTTTTTTGGCTGAGAATCAGGTTCCATACTTCCATACTTCTCCTATTCTTATTCGGGCTTTACCGCCTTCTGATCAGTCTCCTTATTGCTGTGTCCAGTTCGAACTATCAGGACTTATGTTGATAGAACTCATGGAATTAGGAAAGGCAGGAAAAGATTTTTTCTACAAGCAATTGACCACTCCAGATAGGATTTTGAATAGTATAACTGCCCATGAAGTAAGAGCTCTTGGTGATCTCATGGGCTTACACTAACTCGGTGTCTATTAGTGACCTCATGCCAGTGGCTTACTGGACAAGCTGCACTACTTTTGCTTCATTTTACCTGCGGGACCTACAGGAACAATCTGGAGACCTTTTTTCCTTGGGTCCCATGGTAGCAGCTCAGTCCATTCTTAACACAGGTCACTAATAGCTACCAACTGATTTTTTCTTGTGTTATTCATGCTAGTGTCTGTCCTAGTAGGTGTACAGTGAGATATTTTTATACCAGAACCAATGGCCCAGAATTAGCTGGTGCCACCTCAATAATATCAAGGGTCAAACACAAATTTTGAACCCCCCCCAATCCCCAAAATTTGCATACAAAACCAAAATTTGAAAGTCCTATCTTGCCCTCCATACTTTTAGTACTGCACAATCACAGTACCCAGGAAGAGACCGGAATTGGCGCAAAAGATCATTCTTTTGTTTGGCCCACGTCAGTAAACATTTCAGTTGACATCTGTGCAATAAGTTCTCATTTTTAAAGATGCCAGACACAAATCAGTGATGGTTTTCATGGAATCAACAGTGTAGCAGGATGTTGAAAGTGAATAACGGTGGTTTTGGATGTTCAGGGCTGTAACTTTAAAATTTTTATATAAAAGTATTCATGTTTCCCATTTTCGGGATATGCGTCTGAATGTCGTCATTTTTCTGTGACTCCTCTGTTGTTTTGTTAGTGTTACTTCCCTTTCCTCTTCTGAACCCTCCTGTTATACTCCCAAGCTCTTTTGGCTTAATTATTAAGAATTGTTTATTAAAATTCTTGGGAGTTTAACTTGTTTTACGGAATGGTATTCCATTTATCCCCGGTGTTTACGTCCTGTTCGTTTTGTGTTCAGGACATTTTGTATTCTTGCATCTCCTACCAAATGCATTGTTTTTAGCTGCAACAAGTAGCTCTATATGTCTGTCTGTCTGTCTGTCTGTCTGTCTGTCTGTCTGTCTCTGTCTGTCTGTCTGTCTGTCTGTCTGTCTGTCTGTCTGTCTGTCTGTCTGTCTGTCTGTCTGTCTGTCTGTCTGTCTGTCTGTCTGTCTGTCTGTCTGTCACCAACGAGTTTAAAAAATACCATAACTCCTACAATACTTGATGGAATGACACCATACTTGGTATGCATGTGTATCTTCATGATGTCTACACCCTCTCAATATAGCACATCATTCGGATAATTTCTGTCACATTTATGGACTTGTCACCAACAAGTATTTTTGTCATCAACAAGTTTTTTTTGTCACCAATGAGTTTAAAAAAACACCATAACTCCTAAAATACTTGATGGAATGACACCATACTTGGTATGTAAGTGTATCTTCATGATGTCTACAACCTCTCAATACTGCACGTCATTCGGATAATTTCTGTCACATTTATGGACTTGTCACCAACAAGTTTTTTTGTCACCAACAAGTTTTTTTTGTCACCAACGAGTTTAAAAAACACCATAACTCCTACAATACTTGATGGAATGACACCATACTTGGCATGCAAGTGTATCTTCATGATGTCTACACCCTCTCAATAGTGCATGTCATTCGTATAATTTCTGTCACATTTATGGACTTGTCACCAAGTTTTTTTTTGTCACCAACAAGTTTTTTTTGTCACCAACGAGTTTTAAAACATCATTGGCATTACATGCATTGTCGCAGCTTCGGCACTGTGACAGTGCACTCTAGTTTCTTCCTATGAAGTTCTAGCTTTGCATCTGGTGGTTGTTGATCAGTTACTGACTATGGGCCTCTGTTGTGCCTGTCTGTTGGTTAGTTTCCAGTTTTTCCTCTTGCTGTTGTTTGTTCATCAACGTTTTGGATACATATTAATTCAGTGTTTAGTTTAAAACAGTTATTGTTTTTTCTATTAGGATACATATTATAAATTATTCCGGTACTTTAGCTTCAATTATGTAGTGATTGTCCACACTTAGGCTCTATTGGGATGCCCTTGGGCTCATGAGGTTCCCTTGGGGTACTTAGGCTTCATTAAAAAAATTTCTTTAATTTGTTTCGAAAATTTTTGTGATTGTCTATGTTATGTATCCTTGCAATGTTTGTTCTGTATTATTATTTGGGAGTGTAGCAGGCTTACGTTTTTGGCTCATTATTATTGTATCTATTTGAAATAATTTGATACCTAGCGTAAGTTCAGGAAGTCTGTCTCGGATTGTCTGCCTGTAGTCACTGCACTCCTTCATTACTTGTACTATGGATGAGAAACTTCAGTGAGTTGGAACACTTGTTCTTGCTTTTGGGACGCTTCTTCCACATGGAAGAGCACGCAAAAGGGGATTAGCCTACAAGTTTCTCAGTGGGAAGCTCGGCAAGATCTGGGGTCAGATCGCAAGTTGGACAACACTCTCCATCCCGTCAGCAGTCGGGGTTGACTGTTTCTGTCATGAGAAACTTCATTGAGTCAGAGTCCCCGTCCTTGCTTGCATTTCGGGAGGCTCCTTCCACACTTCAGCCGGGTTGCTGTTACGGCTTCCTCTTCCATGGAATAGCGTGCTAAGGGGTAGAAGCCTGCAAGTTTCTCAACGGAACGCTTGGCGAGATCTGGAGTCAGATCGCGAGTTGGAGAACCCTCTCCATACCATCAGCATTCAGGGTTGACTGTTTCCACTTCGAGAAACTTTAGTGAGTTGGAGCATCCATTCATGCTTGCAGCCCGGGAGCTCATTCCACACCGCAGCCAGGGCTGGTTGCAGCATAGCTTCTTCCTCTGCTTCATTGACGAAGCATGCTAGTCCGCAGACTAGCTTTCCAACCTCGGATGTTCAGCTGTTCCACGGAGGCGTTGCCAGTCTTCACCACTGAAGTTGGATTAACCTGCAGCTAGTGGTTCGAGGCATATACATATGGGACATGTGTTGAAAGATCGGGGGTCAGATCTCTGTCCCGTGAACAACATGGGAAGAAGCAGATAACCGCTGCTTTGCAAGCCTCGTTCATGGACCTGCTGTCGCAGATTGTGCAGCTTATCGCAGCATCCCAGTGGTCGCAGGTTCAGCCATCAACAGTCTCCGGTAGTGAGCTGTCGAACGTGCTGGGTCGGTCCAGTCATCTGTTCATTCAGATGGTGTTGACCATGTTTATCAGATGGAACACTCAGACGGTGAGAGGGCTATGGAGGATGATTCTCCATCCCTCACGGAACAGCTTATGAAAACTATAAATATAAATTTTATTCATCAGTTCTTCCAGATCTTGTTCCATCTGAACAAAGTCTGCGTCTTCTAGGCGAAAAACAGCTTTCGTTCCTCAATAAGGGTACCGTGCAAAAGAAAGATGAGGTTCTTTCCTTCTCCGGCCATTCTGCTCTGGTGTCGAAGGCCTTCGGCCTGCTTAACGATGCCAGCCTTGATCTTGCAATAGTATAAGAAAGGCAAAAGATCTTTTCTTTACGAATAGAAGATCGCTAGTTCATAGTTAGGCTGAGACAGCTGTCTTGTTTGGAATGGGCTGTTAGAAAGAAAAAGTACATTTTTTCCTTCTCGGTGTTGTATTCCTAGGCATCAGAGGCATTTAGTTCTATTGTTGATGCCATAGTAGCCTTATGTAATTTTAGAGCAGTCTTTTCTTATACATTAGAGGCTAACGTCATAAGTCTCCATTTAGTGAGCTTTCCAAGGCCACAGGGTAACACACAGATATCTGTGTACGTACGTTCTTTCCTTCACGGTGTTGTATTCTTAGGCGTCACAAGGTATTTAGTCCTATTGTTGTCACCTTAGTTGTCTTATGTGAATTAGGAGCAGTCTGTTTCTATTACATTAGTGGCTGGCGCCATAGTAGCCTTATGTAAATTTATAGCGGTCTTTTCCTACACATCAGTGGCTAACATCATAAGTCTCCATTTAGTGAGCTTTCCAAGGCCACCGGTGACTCAGATATCTGTCTTCATGGAGATGAAGACTTCTAAGCTGTGTTAGCGAAGCTGAGATGTCTCTTTGGAATTAGGGCCATTAAAAGGAAAGATTACATTGTTTCTGAGGCTTTTAGTCCTTTTGTTGACCTGTATTGGTATTAAGAGTGGCCTTTTTTCCTTAACGTGTGCAATTAACTTTGTAAGTCTCTGTTTAGTGAGCTTTCAAAGGTCACAAGTTATACCGAGATATCTGTCTTCACGGAGGTGAAGACTTCTAAGCTGCTGTGATGCCCAGGAGCTCTTGGATATAGGAGTTGGGAGACCTGATGGAACCCCAGCGACCAAAGGACCCCTAAGGCTGCTACTTTCTATTCGCAATAACCCTATGGGTCACCAGTTGCCCAATGATACATAAAACTACAGCGAATAGTGAATCAGCATTGTCACAGTCAGGATGACACCACCCCACATTTGGGGAAAACACTCTATAAACACCTCAATGTGATGGGGAGCTCAAAAGCCAACAATGACTTAGAAAATAAAATACAAATCTCAACTACTACTAATTTATTCACAACAAACAAAATGAATGCACAAATATATCTATATCTATATATGTATATATGACACAACAGCAAAATTTGGCACACACGAATATATCTAACTTTGTCTTAAGCTGAAATCTTTTAGAATCCAAGCTGACAGAAAATGAGCAACACAGTAGAGTAATCTCCCTTGATGTGTTCAACTCAATTTTACTATGAATTTCACAACAGTTAACTCAACTTTACATTGCAATGAAGTTCAAACCAGTGAATTTCAACTTAGCACAACAAGTACTAGGCTCTTGCCCATACAGAACATTATCGAACAAAACAAGTTTCACACGCAAGTAATATAATATAACCCCAATTTCTAACTTAGAAAACTCTCAGTAAGATTGTGTCTCTGTGCTCTCTGCACAACACAATGGTACCACAAATATTTCAGTATTTGTCTTCTCAAATCTTGAACTCTAATTAACTCGTGCGAAATGAGGACTTACTTCAGTAGCTGCGACTTAGCATGCACTGCATTAAGGCCCAAACACCTCAAAGTGTACCTGTGCTGCCTGCACGACACTGACTGGTAATAAACTGTGTTTATGTACCCTCTGCACAACACAGAAATATAATGTATCGGTGCTATCTGCAGTCTGCACCACACTATAACCAGTATAACATGCACTTATAGACTTCAATAACTCAAACTGTGTCTCTGTGCACTCTATGCCCCACACAGTACTCCTTAACAATTACAAACACCAAAACCACAAATCATAACTCAATGAATCATAACACTTAATACTATTGACCCCAATGCTATAATTATGCAGTTTATACTCTTCAAACTCAGTATAAACGGCACCCAATAATAAAACAAGTGGATTTCAAATATCTATTATGCATACAGTACTACAGCACCAAACAATTCAGCTCTTATAATAACCAAGATATATAAAAATAAATGATTATAGAGCTATTCAAATCTTAATCAGCAAAATCAATAATGGAGCTGACATGTCAAATATTGATTATACTTATTTCCAACAACTGAATAAAATCTTGCAATATCATCAAAATCTACACCCCTTTCATTCAACTTTCTACACTGCTAGTGGAGTGACCACCTACAGAATTTTGTAGTCAGTTATTACTTACATTCAATAATCTAATCTTACTTGACTAGTGGTACTCCCACCAGAATGGCCACTCTGCACGCACTGCTAGTGAAATAATCACCTACAGTATCTGTCACAAATACTTATTCTTATAACTTACTGGTACTAGTGGTATCCCCACCAGAACTGTCACACTACATGCACTGCTAGTGAATTAATCACCTACAGTTGTTGTGTATAACACTATTTGTTAGTGCTAACACACACACTTGCTGATACTAGTGGTATCCCCACCAGAACTGTCACTCTACATGTGCTGCTAGTGAAATAATCACCTACAGTAATTGTCTAACATACAGCTTTGTTAGTGCTTATGCTCACTCTTACTGATACTAGTGGTATCCCCACCAGAACTGTCATACTACATGGACCGCTAGTGAAATAATCACCTACATTAATTGTGTATAACACAATTTGTTAGTGCTATCGCTCACACTTGCTGATACTAGTGATATCCCCACCAAAACTGTCACACTACATGGACACTAGTGAAATAATCGCCTACATGAATTGTGTATTACACAATTTGTTAGTGCCATCGCTCACACTTGCTGATACTAGTGGTATCCCCACCAGAACTACCTCACAACATGCACTGCTTGTGAAATAATCACCTACAGTATTTAACAAAAGTTTGTTAATACTAATTTTCACACATACTGTTATAGTGGTATCCCCACACACAGCTTGCGTAATGCAGTTTATTCACTGTAATTACTTATAGGTAATTTAATTTAGTAAGTAAATATATTTCTGTATATTACTAGACTTTAATTCAATTTCATTCATCACTCTAAAATTAAATAACTTTGAAGAGTCAAATGAAATGCACAAATCAAAGCACAGTAACAATAACCAATATCACTTAATTCTATATTGAATTAACTATACATATTCATCTATGCAGTTACCTTTCCTCTTAGAATGTTTTCACACAACTCTATACAGCTACAACAGACTCCTAGAATACCTTTACACAGCTCTATATAGCTATAACAGACTGTTAGAATACTTCTACACAGCTCTATACAACTACAACAGACTCTTAGAATACTCCAGAAACAACCCAGTCAATCCGACAGGTTCAAATTGCGCGGCACTTTTTATAGGGATGTACTTTCACAATTGTTTGTGTCACGTGATCAATCATGGGTGGAGCTTCAATAAAATCAATAATTTCGACCCAAACCTTTTGATTAAATCACCCAAATGTGCACATATATTGATCTATATAATATGACTGACATTTTAAATATGATATTTCTGTCGTAATGTGTCATTTGGCTTCAAACTGAATTTCAAATGAAACCCAAACGGAAGAACAACATTAATCATGCCAGAAACCGTTTTTTCTTAAATCAACTTCCAAAACTTAGAATATTTTTCGAACTGAATTTCGAATAAAGCATAATGCAGTATTGCTAAACATTGATAGTTTCCCACTTTTTCCAGTTGATAGAAAGTATCACTGTAACATTGGTGATTACAGATATTTTGTATTATTTATCGATGCAGCGGACAAAATAAAAAGGTGTTTCCTAATTTCGAGTTACTCCCAGCCAAATCTCTGCAGTGTTCTGTGACGAAAATCCAAGATGACTCACATCGTTCAGCGTCTAAATTGTCCCTACACACTTATGTTCTCGGGTCTACTTGTGTTACTAGTAATAATGACAAACATTACTGTAGCTGTGGGTTAACACAGCTAAAAAAAAATATCTGGATAAAAATACATTTGGGTAATTACACCAAACATCATATTACCCCCTGGTTTTTGTGTTCAGTGTCCCCGTGAACATACAAAAAAACCCATCAACAATACCTTAAATTGTTGTGACTAGAACACTTTAATACTGGTCATGGTTATAATATTGTTCCATTCCACAGCATAGAATACCGTTTTATTCTATGATATAGGATGCGAACAACTTTATACATGTAAAATAAATACTGACAGTGACAATAAATCTGAGACTTGGTTATGGACATACTATTGCTCTATTCCATAACCCAGAATAATATTTTACTCCATGATATAGAATGTGAATAGTATACTCAAAATTAAAACTGTATACCCAAAGATTAAATATCTATCACAAAACCTGTGATTTGTCACAAAGCATGAACTAGTGTATAAATTATTGAAAAATAATGCTGTAATGAATTGACCAGACTTTTCCTTTTTAGGAGAATCTTGGTAAATATTGCACACACTATATACTTGTAAATCCCCCCCCCAAAATCCAATATAACAATGGAAACTCTTAACGACGTCAGTTGGAAGATCTAAATGGTTGATATGGAGTAGGACAGACAGGCTGTCGTAATAGATCCCGAATATCACGAAGCAACCGATTGGTTTCACGACTTTCTCTATGTGTCTCTTGACTAACTTCCGCCAGAGAGTCAACACTCTTCTTCAATTCTTCCAACACTGAAAGTATTTCCATCATATTTGAACATGAAGATGATGATGACGATGATGATGATGATGGTGGTGTGATCGGCTCATACATTGGGGCGCACATTACTGGTGGCGTAACTGCCAGTTGGTCCCCAGCAAGAGTGTCCACATTTTCATCCATTACAGAAGTGTTGATGATTGGAAAAACACTGTCACTGTTGAACAGGGAACATGTTTCCCCAAGTAATGCTGGTAGGATATTTTCAGCACCATCATCCACATCTATAGATGGAATCACTAATTCCGGTGATTTCACACAGTTTGGTGTTCCCTTCAGTGTTACACTACTAGAGGAACACATCTCACTAGCACAATGACTAGCTTGCACTTCTATGGATGGACAGATTGATGAGAGTCTGCGCTTCTCCCAGAGATGTCTCGATTCATCCTTCGTGAGACGAATCAAGTTATCATCTGAGAAACTGTAGACATTCAATGCAACTCGTTTGTAATCGTTAATATTTTTCAATGATCCTCGTTTTTTTAAGAACTCAGCCTTCTGCATGTGCACTGTATAGAACGTTGGATGCTTGAAGTTCTTCTCCCTCAAACATCTAAAATTGCACAGTGCACAGAAGAATGGTGATGACTCCAACGGTAAGTGTACTTTGTACAGGTGAGCAATAACCCTGTTCCGAGCTGCAATGTATTGGTTGCTTGTACATCTCAAGCATTTATATGCTCTCCCTCTCTCTGTTATGCTTGTTGAATTGACTTTATCCATAACTGTAATGGAAGAGAGAAAAAAATATTTTGAGTGCCCTAGAAATTATTCAAACCTTCTTTTTAAACCACTTCAGGAAAAAATAAAAAATCTGTGCTAACAAAGCAATTATTTCAAAATTTCTTTATTCTTTTAAAGTACACAGAATAATAAACACATTCCTTTCAAAACATAAATGGGATATCATCACATCCCCTACAATGCCAGAATAATAAGTACATCCAATTAATCACATGAATAATAAACACTGAAATAATTAATACTTCTTTTTCCCTAAATCAGTTCCTGATTTGAATTTCTTCAGGGCCTTGTTTCGCCACTGTGGAACAGTATCACCCACATACGGCTTCAACTTGTTGTATGAAATTACCTTCTGTGTCCCAGAATTATCTAACTGTATTCTGTAAGTAAGGTCATTTAATTTCTCCAACACAACACAATGTCTAATAAACACAGGTGCCAGTTTTCTACTTTTATACTTTTTCCGACCTTCTTTCAAACACCACACAGAATCACCAGCTTTATAGCGATGTAAACTAACTTTTGTGTCATAATGCTCTTTCCTTCGAACTGCAGCCTTTCCAAGATTGTCTCGAGAAATGTTGTGTGCGGGTTGCATACGCTCTTTCAACTTTTCTACATATTGACCGTAACTATGTATTTCTTCATTGGTACCAGTTGACTCCCATATATAAGTTCAGTAGGTAATCGCACATCACGACCCAACATCAGTAAGTTGGGGGTAAAACCAGTTGACTCATGCTGTGTAGCTCTATAAGCAACAGCTAGACAACCTAGGTTTAAATCTCAGTTTCTTTGTTCACACCTTAAATATGCCTTTATCATCCCTAATAAAGTCATATTAAATCTCTCAACTTGACCATTGCATTTAGGATTATATGCCGTTGTTCGAGACTTCCGTATTTCTAATAACTGGCACAGTTCTTGAAATATATCACTCTCATAATTCCTTCCCTGATCTGAATGTATCATGAGCGGACATCCAAATCTGGATATGACTTCATTTAGCAATTTATCAGCACAGGTTATAGCTGTCTGATCAGGCACAGGAAAAATTTCTATCCATTTTGTGAAATTGTCTGTGAATAACAGAATATATTTATTGCCTCTTTCTGTTTCGGGTAATGGACCCAATATATCGGTCGATACTCTATCAAGTGGTGTGCCAACATTCATGGACCCAAGTGGTGCACATGGTGTCTTCATTAATGGTTTATTTTGCACACAAATATCACACTTTGATACCCATATCTTAATATCCTGTCGAATATCGTGCCAATAAAATTTCTGTAGCGTCTTCTCTCTTGTTTTCTTACTTCCTAAATGTCCTGAAAGTAAATTATTATGCATAGCATGCATGATTTCTTTCTGCAATCCCTTAGGAACAAGAAACTGAAGATATACTCCTGCCCCATTTTTCTTATAGAATTTCTTATATAGCAATCCATGTTCAAGTTCAAGTGATTGCCATATATGCCAGAAGTACCTTATGGCTGGACTCATGGAAATAATTTCTGAATAATCTGGTTTCTCCTGTTTCTCGAATTTCTCAAAAATATATCCGATATCTGCATCATCTATCTGCATTTTTCTTAATGCCTTTCCACTATATTTATATGTTCCAACATGGACATTGTCTCATTTTTGCCTTCTTTATCACTCCACCTAGTGGTCATTTTCTGAAATTTTTCCACACTTTTGCAAACATCTGCTTTATCAATTGTTTGCACATTGTCAGAACTACTCATTGTTTCTGTTCGCCTTAAGCACTTCTTACAGGGACCACACTTAAGTAGTTCCAAATTATCTATTTCCGTACAATCACACTGTCTTGGTTTGAGGCATCGAGACATTGCATCAACATTGCAATGTTTCTTTCCTGCCCTATATTCTACATAAAAATTGTAACTTGATAGGATTTCAATCCACCTAGCTATTCTAGCTTTAGGTTCTTTAAGCGTCAACAACCATACTATTGCTTGATGGTCTGTTCTCACTTGGAATCTTCTTCCCAACAAGTATTGTCGATAGTACTCCGTAAAATATCTCACTGCTAATAGTTCTTTATCAGTGATGCAGTAATTTTTCTCTGACTTATTCATAGACTTACTGCCATAAGCAATAACTTTCTCATTTTCATCTTGTATCTGACTAAGTACAGCACCTATAGTATGATCACTTGCATCTGTATCTAGGATGAACTCGCCATCCTCTAAGGGGTGTGACATCAAAGGTGGACTTGTTAACAATTTCTTCAACTGATCGAATGATATCTGACACTTCTCAGACCATATAAAAGTCTTATTTTTCTTTGTAAGCTCAACTAATGGTCTAGCTATTTCTGAAAAATTCTGCACAAAATGTCGGAAATATCCAGCAAGTCCCAAAAATCTTCTTACTTGGATGCATTCCTAGGTTCGTTCATTTGCATTAATTTAACAGTATTATCAGGATTAGGCTTTATGCCTTCCTCCCCTACTACATGCTCTAGAAAAGTCACCTCATTCCTCAATAACTGGCACTTTGCTGGTTGAAGTTTAAGACCATTTAGCCTTATTCTCTCAAGAACTTCTTCCAGTCGTTCAATGTGCTCTGTAAATGAGCTCCCAAATATAATTATATCATCTAAATATAGAATACATTTTGTCCATTGTAACCCTTGTAACACTACCTCCATCACCCTCTCAAATGTTGATGGGCTATTGACCAATCCCATGGGCACAGAGGTATACTCAAAATGTCTGTATTTTGTCACAAAAGCTGTTTTGGGTATATCACACTCTTTCACAGGTATCTGGTGAAACCCAGAAATAAGGTCAAGTGTCGAAAATAATGTTCCTCCAGCAACTGCATCCAAACAGTCCTGAATTCTTGGTAAAGGATATGCATCTTTCTTAGTTACCATATTAACCTTACGGTTATCCACGCATACTCTTAATTTTCCATTCTTCTTTCTCACAAGGACAATGGGGCTTGCCCATGGTGAAAATGATTTTCGAATTATCCCCTTTTCCTCCATTTGTAATATCATGTCCTTCTCTTCTTGAGCAAAAGCATGTGGCACATGCCTTGGTGCTTGCTTTATTGACCTAGTATCGCCAGTATCTATGGCATGAGTAGCTAGATGAGTTCGCCCAAGATCCATTTTATCCACTGAAAACACATCTTCATACTTTTCAAAGTAGAAGCAATTATTTTGCACTCTTCTAGAGTTCTTTATGATTCAACATCTTGGTACATTTTCTGCACATGACTTGCCAAACTGGAACCCAGTTTGTGCTTTTGGCTATGACTATTAGTCTGAAAACTTTCTGACAGTTTATTTACTGTTTGTTGTGCCTCCAACTGTACAGCTTTTGTCTTGAGCTGTATTCTCCTTGTAGGATTAAAATTTTCCTTCAAGTCATGATCCTCACAATCTATTAACACATTTACACCTGAACACTCTTCATGCCCAAGTACAGTATCCTGATTGATTTTAGTTTCTGTTGGATAAGGGTTAAATATTCTGACTTTTGCAGTCACATTTTCCTTTATACATGCTACACTTGCAGCCATAGTCAAAGGATATTTCTCTAGAAACCCTTCACTTGGTTCAATGATAATTTCATCACAATTGTCATCTTCAAATCTATCTACAAAAACATCAATTATTGTTTCACAATAACCTGCTACAACATAATGATCAGCTGCTCTTACTTTTCTCACTCTGTCTGGTATACCAACTTGAACGCATAGTTTCGTGTGTCCTTCTATCTGTATAATACCTTTGCTTAGCATTATGTTTGCTTTGCCAACACTCCCATTCTGGAGTATATCTATACCCAGCAATCCTTCATCCGCTATTTCGGCGTCAAAAAAGTTCCTTCTTCAACTTGTAAGAGCCTAACTGAATTTCAAATTCACCTTCACCATATTCAACTATTGGAGAGCCTCTTGCACTTTCAAGGCTGTGACCAACTAATTTCCTCAATTTAGGCCTTCTCTCAACCGGAATTCTATTAAAAACTCTCTCTGATATAATTGTTCTAGAAGCTCCTGTATCTGTAGTGAATATTACATTAACCCCCTGGATGACTCCTTTTACATAAACACCATCCGAGGTTGGTACTTTTCTCCTAATTAATAATTTATTTACATCACTGAAATTGTCAGTGTCTGTACAAATTTTCTGACACTCATCAATATGGCCAGAATTCTCATGGACCAGCCTTTGGCTATCTGAGTTGATCCATTCCAGTCTGACGACATAGAACAGCCTGGAGACTGAACCAGTCCATTGGCCTGTTCCCTTTTACCATTAAACACTTTATTCATTCCTGGCTGAAAATTACCAGTTTCACTTTTAAAATCATGGGATTTTCTACGAGTCCAGTCTCTCACATCCTGAGTCTGCATATGAGCCCTTGGTTCAAATGGTTGCCTCGGTTGAAATTAGGTAGGTTTGTCGGGTTGACTAGGGTGCCTGGAAGGCATTCCAAGAGGCGGAGTATGTTGCACAGCATTCGGGCACTGATTTGCAAAATGGTTATGCTGACCACATTTAAAACCTAAAAAATTCCTAGAAATGCCCCTCGGCTGATGAGCTGGCATTTTAGTAATATTCTCCTGTAACATGGCAATTGCATCGATCACCTTATCTAACTTTCCTGACATAGAATTTTGGGTCTTATTCACTTCGGTTTCCTTCTTCCTGTTGCCATTGTTGTTAAAATGTTTGTTATTAACATTTCTCACCAAAGGTTTCCTTTTATGTTACTTATCATAATACTTTGGCGACTCGGAATCCTTATCTGAAGAACCTTCAGCCAAATGATTTACTCGTCTATTTCTCTTATCATAATAGTCATAATTAGCAGGTTTCTTCCTTGTCTCCAAAAATGACACAACATGTTGTACTGCTTCCTCAATTTCAAAGCGAGCCTTATCATCTGATAATCCATCTGAAAACCGTCTAAACAAGTCTTCTTGCCTGGTTCTAGCATTTCTTTTTACATAACCCTTATCATGCTGACGCTTAAGTTCTGAAGCAAAGTCTTCAGCACTTTCTCCTGGTTTCTGTGTTCGATGACTAAATTTTGCACAATAACTTTTTCTAGTTTCTACGATGTGGAATCTACTCTCTAATTCTTTACATAACAGTTGATAATATGAACGCACGCTCTTGGGTAGCTGTCCAAATGCAAAATCGCCAGCTGTCCCATGTAATCTGGGTAACAGTTGATCTAATTTTTCATCAGAGCTCCACTTTCTATGCTCTGCAATTATGTCAAATCTATTTTTCCACACATCCCAAATTCTTTTCCAGAGTAGGTTGGAATTTTTATGGTATCCGTGCATAGCTTATGCTGGCACCTGGAATAACTATTGTCATCGCTTAATGCATGAGATAACCTCTCATCGGTGTCATCTGTAGATGTATCTGTATCGCTAGATTCACTTGTGTTGAAACTGCTTGATCTCCTATAATTTATACAAGTATGTTTTGGATTTGCATTTCTACTATCAGCACTCCTAATATTGTCTGCTCTATCCCCTTTACTCATGTTTCCCTTTGGAACTTCTGTAAGTTTCTCAATTAAGTCATGTATGCTAGCCATACTTTTAGCAAGGTCACCTAGAATTCCAGTTATGGTGGAGGATAAATTGCTCTGTAAGTTCTTCTGCATTTGCAATATCTCTTGATTGTCTTTTGCAAAACTAGTCACATTATCCTGTAGACTTGAAACCAAACCCTGAATATTAGTTTCATCTCGATTCTCTGTGGTATCTTGTAAAGTAACATCATTTATGTCTGAAAGACACAAAATTTCGTCCCTCTCATCATCATTTTCAGGCATTTCATGCCCACCTGCTTTTATTCTCATTTCATCAGATATTTCTGTCTGAGCTAACCCATTCATTCTGCTATTATTAATGTCTTCATCAATATCACTACCGTTAGCAACAGAACCATGCAGATTTGAAGCAACGGACATACTGCTTCTGGTCATCATCTTTCTATTTCTACCCATAACAAACTGTGACAATAATCAACTTCAACACAATAATAAAACAACAAACAGAACTCTCCTAACACAATGAAAAATTAAAATTGTCCGTATCACCGGATCCACTTAACTGAATTCAACAAGTCAAAAAATGTGTATTCCACCTATGTGAATCAAGATATCAGGGCCTCAACTAAAACATTCCAAACAAAACACCAAATATCTATTGATAAGTTGAACGAAAAGTAAAAAGATGGATCCTACTTCTGACACCAAACAAAATATGTGATGCCCAGGAGCTCTTGGGAAAAGGAGTTGGGAGACCTGATGGAACCCCAGCGACCAAAGGACCCCTAAGGCTGCACTTCCTATTCGCAATATCCCTATGGGTCACCGGTTGCCCAGTGGTACATAACAATACGGCGAATAATGAATCAGCATTGTCACAGTCAGGATGACACCCCCCCCCCCCCCCCCCCCCCCCCCCCCCCCCCCCACGTTTTGGGAAAACACTCTATAAACACTTCAATGTGATGGGGAGCTCAAAAGCCAACGATGACTTAGAAAATAAAATACAAATCTCAACTACTACTAATTTATTCACAACAAACAAAATGAATGCACAAATATATCTATATCTATATAGATAAGTAGCCGTATAGGTCTGGTTGACGTATAAAATATTAGTAAGTAACACCTTGAAGACCTATTTTAGTCATTTAATCACGAGCTTTCAGCTTTCAAAGCCTTCATCAGGTGACAGACGAACAACAATGAGACAAAATAAACCAGTACTGTAAAAGTTAAGTACGTACGTAAACAATGACGTTAAGCATACTAGAACATCAAGATAAACAACTGCAAGCCTACGGGGCTATAGGGATAACATATGGAAGTACGAATGGAATATCCTCAATAACCCCGAAATGTACCCCCACCCTCAACCCCAACACCCACCTCCACCCACCATTCGCAACTACAAGTTGTGAATGATAAATGGAGGAGGGGAGGGTGGTGGTGGGGGGGGGGGGGAGGTAGACTAAACTAACTAATCGGGTGGGTATATGAATTAGAGTATAACGCCAGGACGTGACAGCTGGACGACATATAGGATGATTACAATCCTAATTCTAAAGACACGGCAAGACTGCCCCACCTCCGCCACACCAAGATGACATAAGGTAAATACTGACAGAATCCTAATCAAAACTAACCCCAACACATCCCACCCAACCGCCCTCATCACTCCCCATAACTCCCATATAAACTACTAAGAACAGTAAACACTAAAACGACGAAGCTATAATAAGACAATAAAACCTAGACGACTATAAGGTGAATACTACCCAGACCCTCATAGGAACAAACCCCACCCCTACCCCCACCCCACCAGTAACACCTGGGCAACATAAATAAGAGCAAACTGCCTAAACCCTAATGGAAACGTACCCCCCCCCCCCCCCCCCCGGGGGCCACACTCCAGCCGAGGGGGGGGGAGTGGGGGGATGGGGGTACCGGTAGGCCCCCTTCCCACAATGCTCCATGCACCAACAGGAGTATGTACATAAAACGCGCTGTGTAGGGGAGCGAACACAGTAGAAACTATGCCCCCCCCCCCCCCCCCCAAAAAAAAAAAAAAAAAAAAAAAAAAAAATTATTAATTAATTTAAGGAGGGGGGGTGGGGGAAGGATGGACAAAGACAACACTGAAAATATACACGGGTATTAAAGGACTAGAAGGTGTGGGGTCTGAATACAGTGGAAACTTAGAGCCAAGGTGACATAAATTCTGAATCCCGGTTGATGCCTGATTTTAGACTGTCGAATAAGTGAATATATTTCTGCTCAGTAATCTTTCTATGCTCTGAGTCAGATAAATTGCCATGAATAACCTGTACTCGGATATCTTTGGATGAGTGGTTTCTTAAATTAAAATGGTCCGCCACCGGCAAATTGTCCTTGTTGTTTATGTTCTGCCGATGACCATTGATTCGTTTGCTTAACAATTGTTTAGTTTCACCAATATAGTGAGTACTAGGGCATATGGAGCAAGTCAAAGCATACACGATATCACTACTTGTGCAATTAAACGATCCACTGGGTTTGAATTCATGACCATCCTTTGTAGTAAGTTTATCACGGCAAATAAGTTTGCAAGTGCCACATCTAGGCCTGTTGCATGCAGTAGTTCCAGGTGTAGTTTTGTCAAAATTGAGCTGACTAGAGACAAGCTTAAGACATAGGTTAGGCGGTTGCCTTGTGGCCAGCACGGGTTTTTCTGGGAAGACTTCACTGAGGTAAATATCGTTGTCAATAATAGGTTGGAGGTCACGAAGAATGTGTCTCAGTTTTTGTGTAGAAGGATGATACGTAACAACAAGAGGGACACGATCCCCCTTCGATTTATCACTGTATTTGAGAAGTTCATTTCGATCCTTCGAAGTGGCTCTTGACATTTCCTTATTGATAAAATTTTTCTTGTATCCTAGAGTTCGAAAGTGAGATTTAAGTATACACAACTGTTGATCCCGTGCACTCGGGTCGGAGTTGATGCGGTGATATCTGAGAGCTTGGCTGTATATCACTGATCTTTTGGTGTGATTAGGGTGAAAGCTCTGGGAATGGAGGTACGAATATCGATCCGTGGGTTTTCTGTACACAGTGGTGCCTAATTTACCTTCCCGCTTGAACACTTTGACATCCAGGAAATTAATTTCGTCCACTGAATGCTCCATGGTGAATTTTATGGTGGGATGTACACTGTTGAGTTGTTGGTGGAACTTATTCAGCTCTGCAAGCCCGTGGTCCCAAATGATGAAGATGTCATCTATGAAGCGAAAATATACTCTGGGTTTCAATGCGTTGTTTTTGAGAAATTTATTTTCAAAATCTGCCATGAACAGGTTGGCGTATTGAGGCGCCATAGACGTTCCCATTGTGGTTCCCATTTTCTGTAGGAAAGTCTCTCCGTTAAAGGTGAAGAAGTTGTGTTCCAAGATAAATTTAGATAGTTTAATGATGGCGTCGTTACTGATGGTATCCGCTGTGAAGGTGCTCAGCCAATGTTCTAGTGCGTCGAGACCGTCTTTGTGTGGAATATTTGAATATAATCCCTTAACGTCTAAAGTGGCAAGAATAGTACTTTCCTTAATATCTCCAATCCCAGAAAGTTTATTGAGGAAATCCGTCAAGTCCTGATTATAACTGTCTGTTTGTTGAACAATAGGTTTGAGTGTATCGTCAATAAATTTTGAAATTTTCTCGGTCATAGTTCCCCGTCCAGATACAATGGGCCTTCCGGGGACGCCTTCCTTGTGGACTTTGGGAAGCATGTAGAAAATCCCTGGACGTGGTTTATCAATGAGAAGCGATCTCACTTGGTCTCTGTCATTCTTCTCCATTGACGCAATAAGTTTTTCTAATTCCTCTTTAAATCTTTCGGAGGGGTCGTCTTGCATTTTCTCATAATATTCATATATATCTATATATGTATATATGACACAACAGCAAATTTTTGCACACACGAATATATCTAACTTTGTCTTAAGCTGAAATTTTTTAGAATCCAAGCTGACAGAAAATGAGCAACACAGTAGAGTAATCTCCCTTGATGTGTTCAACTCAATTTTACTATGAATTTCACTGCAGTTAACTCAACTTAACATTGTAATGAAGTTCAAACCAGTGAATTTCAACTTAGCACAACAAGTACTAGGCTCTTGCCCGTACAGAACATTATCGAACAAAACAAGTTTCACATGCAAGTAATATAATATAACCCCAATTACTAACTTAGAAAACTCTCAGTAAAATTGTGTCTCTGTACAACACAATGTTACCACACTTAGCATGCACTGCGTTAAGGCCCAAACACCTCAAAGTGTACCTGTGCTACCTGCATGACACTGACTGGTAATAAACTGCGTTTATGTACACTCTGCACAACACAGAAATATAATGTATCGGTGTTATCTGCGGTCTGCACCACACTACAACCAGTATAATAGGCACTTATAGACTTCAGTAAGTCAAACTGTGTCTCTGTGCACTCAATGCACCACACAGTACTCCTTAACAATTACAAACACCAAAACCACAAATCATAACTCAGTGAATCATAACACTTAATAATATTGACCCCAATGCTATAATTATGCAGTTTATACTCTTCAAACTCAGTATAAATGGCACCCAATAATAAAATTTATTTATTTATTTATTTGTGTTTAAGGTCACATATTTATGCACAATGGCTAATCATGACCGTGACAGTTTTACGGGTGGAGGAAGCCGGAGTACCCGGAGAGAACCACCGAGCAACTGTCAGCTCCCCAACATACTAACTCCACACAAGCAGGGTTAGCATTCGTTGAAGACAAGTGCACCATCGTCGTGCAGTATGCCTTAGTACACAACGCCATCGTGCCTCCACATGGGCAATGGAGATGAAGTGTCTTGCCCAAGGACACAACATGATTGCCGCAGGTGAGATTCGAACCGAAGACCTCTCGGCTTGCAGCCTGCACCTCTACCTACTCAGCCACTGCGCTCCCCCCAATAATAAAACAAGTGGATTTCAAATATCTATTATGCATACAGTACTACAGCACCAAACAATTCAGCTCTTTTAATAACCAAGATATATAAAAATAAATGATTATAGCTATTCAAATCTTAATCAGCAAAATCAATAATGGCGCTGACATGTCAAATATTGATTATACTTATTTCCAACAACTAAATAAAATCTTGCAATATCATCAAAATCTACACCCCTTTCATTCAACTTTCTACACTGCTAGTGGAGTGACCACCTACAGTATTTTGTAGACTGTTATTACTTACATTCAATAATCTAATCTTACTTGACTAGTGGTATTCCCACCAGAATTGCCACTCTGCACGCACTGCTAGTGAAATAATCACCTACACTATCTACCACAAATACTTATTCTTATAACTTACTGGTACTAGTGGTCTCTCCACCAGAACTGTCACACTACATGCACTGCTAGTGAATTAATCACCTACAGTTGTTGTGTATAGCATAATTTGTTAGTGCTAACACACACACTTGCTGATACTAGTGGTATCCTCACCAGAACTGTCACTCTACATGTGCTGCTAGTGAAATAATCACCTACAGTAACTGTCTAACATACAGCTTTGTTAGTGCTTATGCTCACTCTTACTGATACTAGTGGTATCCCCACCAGAACTGTCAAACTACATGGACTGCTAGTGAAATAATCACCTACATGAATTGTGTATAACACAATTTGTTAGTGCCATCGCTCACACTTGCTGATACTAGTGGTATCCCAACCAGAACTACCACACAACATGCACTGCTTGTGAAATAATCACCTACAGTATTTAACAAAAGTTTGTTAATACTAACATTCAATAATCTAATCTTACTTAACTAGTGGTATTCCCACCAGAACTGCCACTCTGCACGCACTGCTAGTGAAATAATCATCTACAGTAATTGTGTATAACACAATTTGTTAGTGCTAACACACACACTTGCTGATACTAGTGGTATCCCCACCAGAACTGTCACTCTACATGCATTGCTAGTGAAATAATCACCTACAGTAATTGTCTAACATACAGCTTTGTTAGTGCTTATGCTCACTCTTACTGATACTAGTGGTATCCCCACCAGAACTGTCACACTGCATGGTCTGCTAGTGAAATAATCACCTACAGTAATTGTGTATAACACAATTTGTTAGTGCTATCGCTCACACTTGCTGATACTAGTGGTATCCCCACCAGAACTGTCACGCTACATGGACTGCTAGTGAAATAATCACCTACATTAATTGTGTGTAACACAAATTGTTAGTGCTATTGCTCACACTTGCTGATACTAGTGGTATCCCCACCAGAACTACCATACAACATGCACTGCTAGTGAAATAATCACCTACAGTATTTAGCAAAAGTTTGTTAATACTAATATCCACACATACTGTTATAGTGGTATCCCCACACACAGCTTGCGTAATGCAGTTTATTCACTGTAATTACTTATAGGTAATTTAATTTAGTAAGTAAATATACTTCTGTATATTACTAGACTTTAATTCAATTTCATTCATCACTCTAAAATTAAATAACTTTGAAGAGTCAAATGAAATGCACAAATCAAAGCACAGTAACAATAACCAATATCACTTAATTCTATATTGAATTAACTATATATATTCAGCTATGTGGTTACCTTTCCTCTTAGAATGTTTTCACACAACAACTCTATACAGCTACAACAGACTCTTAGAACACTTTTATACAGCTCTATATAGCTATAACAGACTGTTAGAATACTTCTACACAGTTCTATACAACTACAACAGACTCTTAGAATGCTCCAGAAACAACCCAGTCAATCCGATGGTTCGAATTGCGCTGCACTTTTTATAGGGATGTACTTTCACAATTGTTTTTGTCACGTGATCAATCATGGGTGGAGCTTCAATAAAATCAATAATTTCAACCCAAACCTTTTGATTAAATCACCCAAATGTGCACATATATTGATCTACATAATATGACTGACATTTTAAATATGATATTTCTGTCATAATGTGTCATTTGGCTTCAAACTGAATTTTCAAATGAAACCCAAATGCAAGAATGACATTAATCATGCCAGAAAACGTTTTCTCATAAATCAACTTCCAAAACTTAGAATATTTTTCGAACTGAATTTCGAATAAAGCATAATGCGGTATTGCCAAACATGGATAGTTTCCCACTTTTTCCAGTTGATAGAATGTATCACTGCAACATCGGTGATTACAGATATTTTGTATTATTTATTGATGCAGTGGACAAAATAAAAAGGTGTTTCCTAATTTCGAGTTACTCCCAGCCAAATCTCTGCAGTGTTCTGCGACGAAAATATGAGACGACTCGCATCGTTCAGCATCTAAATTGTCCCTACACACTTATATTCTCGAGTCTACCTGTGCTACTAGTAATAATGACGAACGTTACTGTAGCTGTGGGTTAACACAGCTAAAAAAAATATCTGGGCAAAAATACATTTGGGTAATTACACCAAACATCACACTGCATTAGCTAGGCTGAGACCACTGCCTTTTGGGAATAAGACCGCTAGAAGGAAAGAGTATGTATTTTCCTTCTCGGTGTTGTATTCTTAGGTACCACAGACATTAGTCTTATTGTTGACACCATAGTAGCCTAGCTAGAATTATGAGCGGTGTTTTTTCTCTATCATTGGCGGATAGCATTGTAAGTCTCCATTTAGTGAGCTTCTGGGGCCACAGTTGACAGCGATATAATTGTCTTCATGAATAGGAAGACCTTTAGCTGCATCAGCTAAGATAAGACCACTGTCCTCTCAGACAAGGTACCATTATAAGGAAAGAGGTTGTTCTCTCCTTAACGTTGTTTATTGTGTTAGTCGTCTGAGGCATTTAGCCCTTTTGATGATGCCATATTAGCCTAGTGTGAAATGATGAGCGTTCTTTCAGATGCCTGTACTTAGTTCCTTTTTCAGGAATATGTTTCCTGCAATAATCGGAATGAGACACAAGGAGTTCATCTAGGTTTTTATTATCGTGTGCTGGATCTTAGTTTTTCGTTGCCCGCTTCTTTTTATATCAAATCTATTGTCATGGATTATGATTGCACTCGGAGGATTATGGAAATTATGTCTATATGGTGTATTCTTTGGGGCCCTGGCATACTGTTTTGATTTCAAGGGATATGTCAGGGCTATATCGTCGGGTGTATTCCATGCAATAGTGCCATGTTCATCATGTTCCTCTCTGATCTTTAGTGGCAATATGGAGTTGGTCAGAAGTGATAGAGCCCTATGGTTTTATACTATTCTAGATGACTAACACTAGAGCGTTACGAGTTGCGCCAGGTCAAAAAACTGGTCATGCTTGGTTTTTGACCAGTTATTTTGTTATGATAAGCTTCTATTTGCTGTTATTACTCTTTTATTGAGAATAGCAGCAGCAGCAGCATAGCTTTGGGAATGTAGCATGAGGCTTCCTTTTTCATATAGTTCAGAAAGGAAATTTTTCGCAGTTCCAAGCCTTAGTATTACTGCACCGGCCATACTTATCTAGCGATTCAAGTAATGCAGGTGGGGGGTTCGACATTTGATTTTAGGTTGACCCCTCTCCCCCCCTCCTGCTTGTATGTTAAGAGGTGATTACAGGGCAGGACGTATTTCCCTTCCCGTCATTCAATTATATTCAAGTCTTTCATTGCTCTTTGATTGGCAGGTGGTTTTGTTCTAACGGCGACTTCAGGGGCACATCCACTCTTTAGTTGGTTTGCTTCCTGAGGTTGTTCATTCATAGTTTGTATAAGAGCATATGATTTCTGGACAGTAACTGTTTTTGGATTCCGAATTCTTTCATGAATACATTTGGTTGATATTGCTAGCCTTCGTGTAACCTGTGCGGAAGGTATGTCGGCTTATCTGGGTGACATTCTCCAAATATGGCAATTAGTCCAGTTTCGTTCAGAGTCGTCTGCTTTGTTACGATGTTTGAGTCTATTCCTCATGTTATAAAATCGCATTAACATTATTTTATTCCGTGAGTTTCCTGGTTATATTTTGTATCGCTCGGGTTACGCCGGTGATACAGGCTGTATTCAGGCGAGGGTACATGCAGGATTCTGTTGTTTGCATGCTTTATATGTATTAATCATTAGACAGACGTATTTCTTGAATAGATTCTCTTAGATTCTTGCTCAGTGTCAGTATAAGAGCTTACAAGAATTTTGGGCTATTTAGATCAGTAATGGATATTCCTACAGGCCGTTTATGCATACGTTCTCTATTTTGGTCTTCATTATTCAGAGTTGTATATTCATTCTCTGAACAGTCATTGGTTTTAATGGACCTAGGGAACAATGATTTATTTGGGGACAGTCCTTGGTGGGTTTTTTGATCATAACCCATTCCAGGTTCTGAATCCAGTCTTCAACCGGAAGCAGTACTCAAAGGGGAATCCCACTCTCTCATTCTCATAGGTTGAACAGTTACAATTTGGAAGTTCATTATTGGGATGTACTTGTACACCGGGGTGTGGTTGCCTGTTGGTTGACTCAAAAGCGTATGAGTTCTCTCAGATAACTTTTCATTGGGGATTCAATTGGACAAGTTTAAGGTTGTACATATTAATATCACTGGTTCTCATCCTATCTCCGTATTCCAGATGCAGCATACATTTTAGAGGCTTTCGATTTTAGTAACCAGGAGCCTTTTAGGCTATTATATATACTTCAGTCCTCCTTTTATTGCTCAGAGGAGGTTCCAATATTAGGTTTCTTTTTACCTGCGTCGGCATCGGTGAAGCAGGTCTAGTAACCGCTTGACTCCGTCCGTCAGTCCATCTGTCCATCCGTCCGTCCGTCCGTCCGTCCATCCGTCCGTCCATCCGTCCATCCGTCCGTCCATCCGTCCGTCCATCTGTCCGTCCGAAACACTTTTTCCGTCAAAGTTTTCTTGGCTTCTATGAAAGGGAATGATTTTATATTTGGTCTGCTGCTTCATAATTATGAGTTGTATCGTGTAAGCAATTTTCAGATCTGCCGTGCAGCCACTTCCTGTTTGCCGATACTTTGAAATTTTACTGTACCCACTGAACATTGAAATTTTCCGTCAAGGGTTTCTCGGCTTCTATGCAAGGGATTGATTTTATATTTGGTCTGCTGCTTCATAATGATGAGTTGTATCGTGTAATCGATTTTCAGATCTGCCATGCAGCCACTTCCTGTTTGCCGATACTTTGAAATCTTACTGTACCCACTGAACATTGAAATTTTCCATCAAGGTTTTCTCAGCTTCTATGCAAGGGATTGATTTTATATTTGGTCTGCTGCTTCATAATGATGAGTTGTATCGTGTAAGCAGTTTTCAGATCTGCCATGCAGCCACTTCCTATTTGCCGATACTTTGAAGTTTTACTGTACCCACTGAACACTGAAATTTTTCGTCAAACTTTTCTCGGCTTCTATGCAAGGGATTGATTTTATATTTCATCTGGAGCCTGATAATGATCAGTTGTATCGTGTATGCAATTTTCAGATCTGCCGTGCAGCCACTTCCTGTTTGCTGATTCAACTGCATGCAGCGACGCAGGTCCAGACCCGGTATTGGTCTTGTTTGATATTATTCAGTACCGCTTTATCACTGAATTTCCAGGCCTCTTTCCTCTTTGTTTTGAAGGTTAATTTCCTTCAAAAAAGAGGAGGTGGGGGGTTGTGAGTTCTCCTTACCTTCTGGCCTTGCAGTAAGCGTGTAATTATGGGTGAAGCTGTTTTTGTCTATAGATAATACTGATCTTTATGTACACCTCGTTGCATTGTATACGGCGTGTGTCTGTGGGTGTAAGTCTCCAACTCTCTGACGTGCTTTTCCTAATTTTAATCATCTTATTCCAGACTAGCCTTAAAATTGGGGGCTTGTTACATGCAATTAGCGTAATCATTTATGCTAAGTAATAAGGATTCACTTGGATATTGCTCCTTTATTTTGCTGGTATGTCCTTCTCTACTATTGTATAGAGGGGGATATATGTAATTCCTCATATTTTAATCTCCTATTCACCTTTGGGAGGAGCTGAAATTGAATCTGCTAAATCCTAGGCCCGCCAGCCTTTTTACTATTCAGCTAAGTCTGGGCCATTGGTTCTAGTATAAAAATAAGAACAATTTAAAGTAATTTGTATATTATTTATACTTACCAATTGCCCAGACGAGGATGGCCCTCCCATGAGTGGGCACTCATACCACCCCACTGAGTTATAACATTAGTAGGCACAACTAGGGAGAATGATGCTTGGCACCAATTCTGGTCTCTTTCTGGGTACTGTGCATGCGCAGTACTAAAAGTATGGAGGGCCAGATGTGACTTTCAATTTTGGTTTTGTATGCAAATTTTAGGGATTTGGGGGAGAGGGGGTTCAAAATTTGTGTTTGGCCCTTGATATTATTGAGGTTGCACCAGCTAAGTCTGAGCCATTGGTAAGTATAAGAAATGCACAAATTACATCAGGTTGCTTTTGCTTTGTAAGTGACAACTTTCACCAAGTAATTTGATATATTGCATTCATTTGCTTCAGAAATTCTGACCTAGGTTATTTGGCAGGGTTTTTTTTGTTGATTTTGGATCTGAGATATTTATATTCGATTTACTTGTATGTATCACAGCTGCAAATCAAATGATTGCTTTTTGAATGCTTCATCTCTTCTCTGTTAGTTCCATTCTGTTAGCGTTCTAGGGGTTAGTTTTCAGCCCGTTTCCCTTATTGAATGTTTCGAGTAACAGCTACTATGAAGCCTGCCATGCTTTATTGCATTGGAAGTTATACCTCATAGTTATAGCATGAATAATGCATGTACATTATTTATTATTTGTGTTGGCAATTCATGTATACCATTGTATTCATGTTTGGGTTTGGTATTATGTGTTTTATATCTATATATTACTCATCATTTCCTGTGTTATCCTCTTCTCTCAGGACATACTGAATATTTACTATTGTCATAGGGGTATTTTATTCCCACAGTATGCTTCTATGGCTTTATTTTCACTATTAATCAGTCTCAATATTTATTATACTCCCTCCATACCTGTTGTTCATTCAGCAATTTGTATCACTTTGGTAAGTGGAGAAAAAATTAAATTTTTATACCAAAATTTATTTTTAGCTCACCTGAGCGAAGCTCAAGAGAGCTTTACTAATCACTTTCTGTCCTTCGTCCATCGATAACTTTATATTATTGACTTCTTCTCACAAACTATTTGACCAAATTGAATCTAATGTGGTGGGCATGTTTCCTATCATATGTCAATTAAAGTCTGTTCAAATCAAGTTGCCCTGCCCCTTTGTAGGGTCACGCCCAAAAAGTGTGTCAAAATCTTAAAAAATCTTCTCCTCATGAACCAGCAGTAGCAGAGACTTCATGTTTAGTATGCAGCTTCCTTTTGAGGTGTAGATTCAGATTTGTTCAAGAGAAGTTCGAGGGGCTATATTTACCATCGTTATGGGAGGGGCAAAAATTTTGGCCCCACCCAAAATTTGTATTTTCCAAACTGAGAGGCTGATTTGAAGCAAATTTGATATGTGGGCTTATTGGGTCATAAGTAATTAATTTTTGCCAAAAAACAATTTTCCTGTCGCCCCATGGGAACCACAGGAGCTAAAAATAGAAAAAAATTAAAATGCCCATATCTCCAAAACTACGCGACACTGAGAATTTTTATGTGTGAAGCTTCCGTTTGACCAACAGAATGCAATTGTCCAAAAAAATTGATATCAGTTTTATCATAGGGTACTTTTTGGGGACTTTGAATAAGTTCTGAGTCAGCATATTTTTATACTGTACCAATGACCCAGACATAGCTGGTGCTAACTCTTAAAAATATAGGGCCAAACACAAATTTTGCCAGACAATCTCCAAAATTTGCATCTAAAACCAAAGAAAACATGTCCTGAATGGCCCTCCATACTTCACCTCTACTGCGCATGCGCAGTGTCAAGGACGTCCCGAAATTGGCGCCATTAATCATTCTTTGTTTGGCCCTTCATCAGCTAACATCTGACTGATCTTTGTGCTTGTAAATCTCAGTTTAAATGATGCCAGACACATAGATATTAGTGAAATGGTGATTCTAAGGAGGATATAGAAGGAGGAGAGGGAAAATGAGTGACAGAAAATAATCAGGGCTGTAACTTAAAATTTTTTGATGAAATTATGTTAAGTTACCTATTTTCGAGGCAACTGCCTGTTGTGGTCATTCTTGTTATCAAGATTACACTGCTTATTCAGTGTTTTCCTCTCTCCCTTTCCTTTAAGTCCCCTCTTGCTATTCTCCCATGCTTTTGGCATATTTTCTGTAATATTATTACTAAAATTTCTTGGGAGTTTTAGCTGGATAACAGAATGTATTCTGTTCTTTTCCCCATGTTTATGTCTTCACCTATGGGTGGTTAGGCGTAGTGTTCTGCATCTACCATCTGATGTTCTGCAGTTTCTTCCCTGGAAGTCTCTGTTTTGCATCAGATAGTGTATTATTGGTAACTGATTTCGGGCCAGGGTGCCTGGAGTCTTGATCTAGTGTTTTTACACTTATTGTTTACATTTCCAACAGCCCTCTGTGTGAGGGGGGATTTCTTGAAAATAATATCTTGATGTTAATTTAATCATAACTAGACACATTATTATTGTTCGTAAGTGTTGCTTAAATTGTTTAAAATATTTTTAGAATTTTTGTCCACACTTAGACTTGGGATCCATTGGGGCTCAACGTTACTTTTCAGAAACTTGGGCTGTTCTGAAAAAATATTTTTTCAAAAGTTTTTGATTTAATTATTTTTTCTATGTTAATGGATCCTGTTATTATGTATTTTGATTGTCAGGGGTTGGTGCGAGTACTAGGACTTTGTTTTCTTTTCACATTGAAAGGATATTGTTCAATTGTAATAAGAGGAAATCTTCCTCTGACTTTCATAATCATTGTATAATGTAGTCAGTGTACTCACACAAACTCCTGTTCTATATGTGTTGATTACGATGACAACATGGGAAGCGTGTGTCACGGTATGTTAGTGGGGAATTGGCCATTCCGGTCCTTTCCCCGCAGGGTCACTCTACTTTATCAATCTCTATTTCAGACGATCGTGATCAGGGTGATGTATCCGTGATGTCTTCCAAAAAGTGTGCCTCCGTCGTCACAATTAATGTAGAGCTAGCGGAAAAGTGCTCAGGTAATACGTCAATTGCCTAAGAGGACCCTAGTAGGTTCGACGGCCTTTGATGTCCGCTAGCTCGCCCGGTGTAGCGTCCATTCATCGAATGGTTCGGCAGCCGGGTTTGTCCGTTGCGGTCTAGAAAGGAGTTTTGGGTGATGCGAGCACTATAAACATCCATGTGCACACCCAGTGACGGCGGATTAGAGGGGAGAATGGAGGAAGCCTTTTAGTCCGGTTCATAGCTCGTCCAGGCCCATCCGGGCTGCGAGCGAGAGAGGCCCCTCTCTCGTACATCAACATCTGGCCCCAGATGTTGTGGTACAAAATGTCTCGCATTCGGAGCATACGTCCGCCGCTCGGGACGCTCCGTTATATAGACAGTCCGGAGAGACTGTCAATAAGGCTTCCTCATTCTCATGGCAGCGCACACGACCGCACCTTGGCTACGTGACCTCCGATATCCAGTCAACTTCGCCAATCAGAGAATCCTCGGCGACCAGGTCACGCCATCCGATAGCCAGGGACATGAGGCCTGCAGACTCTGGACGTCCGCATAAGAAAGTATGCGGGAGTCAACGTACACAGAGCTTCCAGCGGCAAAGCATCGTAAGACCGCTTCTGCACAGGCCTCGGTGATGGACGTGCTATCCCAAATAGCACAACTTATCGCAGCATCCCAGCAACGACAGAATCTCTGTTGCATATAACATCCGACGACGCTGGGTTGGGACGCTCCGCGGAAGCATCAGGTGCGGACGTCCGAAAATTTCATTCGGTCCAACGGGATGCCGAAAGGGATTCGGAGGTTTTCGAGCTTTCCCTTTCGGAACAACATTAGCCGCTGTATATGTCATCCGACTTCATCTTCTAGAGGTTCTTCGTTGGACCAGAATGCTGCGATACCGGATAAGAAACTGATAGCGTCGGTGGACTTAGAAATTTTTGGTTCGGTTCAGGGACATCGTCCCTTAGTTCCGACACAGTCCAATAATGTCTCAGATACGTTCGATTTATTGAACGACGCTATATATATTTTTTATATGCTTGCTATGTACAAGCATATCTGGTTTCTTCTTCGCAAAATTATTGAGATATCTTTCAAAGTTTCCTCTGTCATCATAGTTAATGAAGAGCTAGCGGCAATTAGCGCTCATGGATTACGTCAATCTCTTAAGAGGTCCCTAGTAGGATCGACGGAGTTGACATTCGCTAGCTCACCCGCTAGCACTATAATAGACTTTAGTACACACCCAGTGACGACGGATTAGAGAAGAGATCGGAGGAAGCCTGTTAGTCCGGTTCCTAGCTCGTCCGGTCCGTCCGGGCGGCAAGCGAGAGAGCTCCCTCTCTCGTGCAACAACATATGGGACTGGATGTTGTGGTGCAGACATTTCACCTTCGGAGCGTATGTCCGCCACTCCGGACGCTCCGTTATATAGACAGTCCGAGTGACTGTCGATAATGCTTCCTCATCCTCACAGCAGCGCACACGACCGCACATTGGCTACGTGACCTTCAATATCTGGCCAGCTTCGGCATTCAGTGATTCCATGGCGAACAGGTCACGCCATCCGGTAGCCAAGGGACATGAGGCCTGCACACTCCGGTCGCTCGCATAATAGAAGTATGCACGGGGTAACGAACACGGAGCTTTCAGCGGCAATGCATCGTAAGACCGCTTCTCCACAGGCCTCAGTGATGGTCATGCTATCCAAAGTAGCACAGCTTATCGTAGCATCCCAGCAAACGACAGATTCTCGGTCGGATCAGGAATAATCCGACAGCGCTGGGTCGGTACGCTCCGCTGTTGCATCAGGTACGGACGACCGAATATTTCATAGGGTCCGACTGGATGGCGAAAGGGATTCGGATGATTTCGAGCTTTCCCTTTCGGAACAACAGAAGCTGCCATACATTTCTTCCGGCATTGTCTTCCAGAGGTTGTTCCGTCGGACTACATTGCTGCGATGCTGGATAAGAGACTAATAGCGTCATTGGACACGGAGTTTTGAATCGGTTCAGGGACATTGTCCCTGAGTTACCGACGCAGTCCAATAATGTCTTTAGAACATTCGAATTATTGAACGACGCTATATATATATAAGCTTGCTATCAACATGCTAGTATAGTTTCTTGTCCGCAATGCTCTATTCTGCCTTTCATGAATTCTTGGAAATAATTGTTTATTGGCAGAACTGGGCTTACCGAGAGTTCCTTTGCGTCTAAGACGGCGAGACTCAAGACTGCAATTGTCTTTTTCACCGTCTATGTCAATTCCAACCACGATGTTGGAAACGACAATGATGTATAATAGACGTAACTTAGACGCTTTTTCATACGTACACCACCTTACTGAGACGTTATCATTACGTCTTCAAGAGAAAGAATTCCAGGATATGATCCTCAATGGGATTCTTTCAGAGGCAGTAGTTTTCCACGTATAACTCCGCCCTTCAGTGGCAGCCTGGAGTTGGTTAGACGTGATGCAGCCCTAGCTACATCCACGCGCGTGGATAGTAAGGTGAAGAACTCTCTCAGAGTCGCTTCGGTCCCCGAGAAGCTTCTCTTCGACGGTAACCTTTCAGCAATCTTGAATTGCTCGATATACACGTTCTCTTGTCTATCAAGTGTAACAAGAGATTCAGACATGGGCAAACATTCGGTGGTTGACTTAGAGAGTTCCACTGTAGTTGCCGGATCCGAGTTTTTCGATTATGACAGACGCCAGTCAAACAGGTTGGGACACATTTTGATCCCAACGGATTCGAGGTGCCGGGGTCTTTGGGTTCCGTAGTTTTTAGGCAAGCTCTTACTTCCAAGGAAGAATATTATGTTGGCTTGCACTACGTCATTGGATGAATTTTTTTCAGAAACGCATGTTCAGTCCTGTCCGATAATACGACAGTAGTTGCGTATATCCGGAACCAGGGAGGCACTCATTCGGTTCCGTTTTTGATTTTAACGGAAAGAATCCTTCTGTTTGTTATAGAACACCAAGTTCTGTTTCGGTTCGTCATATTCTCGGTCGTCGGATCGTATTAGCAGACTCCCTTTCACGTAAGGGTCGTTTGTTGCCGTCGGAATGGACTATCAACTAACAAGTATTCAATCAGATTTGCTATCAATGGGAGCACCCAGTGATAAATTTATTTGCGACACAACTCTCCAATCAATTGTAGACGTATGCGTCACCGTGTCCGGATCCCTGAGCATATGTAGTTAACGCTCTATCGATCTAGTAGGACGCGATGATAGGATATACGTATCCTCCAGCGCTGTTGATTCAGCAAGTATTGCTAGGATTATTCATTCACAATACAATTCTGTTGGTAGCATCTCTGTCCCACAGAGACGGTGGATAAATTTACTTAGATGTCCACTGTGGGGCTTACCGCGGAAGCCTCCTCCACGAGAGGATCTTTTTTCGCTGGGGAAATCGTGTCAACTTTTTCACAACCCGCCAGGTCTCAACCTTCACGTATTCCATTGTGCGGTCCTTCTTGTATGGCAAGCTCTGTATAGGACCAGCAGTGGACGCGATTCCTAATTGTAGAAGGACCTCCTCTTCGCTATACTATGCGGCTAAAGTGGAGGGTCTTCCGTCATTGGTGTAGGGATCTTTATGTTGATATTTTTGATCCCTCCATACCAGACATTGCAAACTTTCTAGTATACTTGTTTAACGAAATCATCTGCAGCCAGTTACTTTTATAGGTTATAGGTCTATGTTATCTGATACCTATGCACACCATGATAGTTTACAATGGAGCCTAATGTCTCTTTAAGTTAGTTTGAAACTTTTCGATAAGAGATCTAGAATCGTTAGATTAATTCCTATTCGGAATTTAGATTGGGTTCTTATTAACTAAAGCAACCATTTGAATCCTTGGGACAGCAGTTTCAAATTCTGGTCTTTTAAGACAGCGATTCTCTTAGCCTTCTCTTCTGCTGAAGAGTCAGTGAGCTTCATGCACTATCGGTGGACAATTCTCACTTTCGTAGTATCGGGAACTCTATTCCTTTACTACTAACGTTGTATTTTTGGTTAAGAATCAGGCTCCTAATGACATCCGGAACCTATTGTTTTTAAGGTCCTTCCGTCTTCGAGCGGGCATAGGCCTTTACTCTGTCCGGATAGACCTTTATGTATTTATTAACAGATCTCAGTTTATCAGTAGGACGTAAAGCTTCTTCTGGCTCTGATGCCTAATAGAAAGGTCATTACGGTCCATTCTATTACTTAATGCATTCAGTTAACTATCGGTACTGCTTAGGATAATCTATCCTTAACTCAGCAGTCTGTGCTTAAGATTTCGGCTCATGAAGTAAGAGCTCTTCTACTTCTTGGGCTGACATATAGTTTTGCTATTATAGATTAAGTAGGCTGCATATTGGTCTCAACCATCCACATTCACGAATTTTATCTCAGAAATATTGTATCCATTTCTGGAGACCTGCATTGTTTAGGTCCATTATCAGCTGCTCAGAAAGTCGATCACTTAACAATTGCAACTATAGCTATGTAGGCTTTATGTTCCGGCAGGGACTCTGTCCTGCTGCCCTCTTCGCTCTGGGCTATTTGACCCAGGGCAAGAAAAAGGGGGGGGGGGGGGGGGAGAGTGTTCCCTTGGGTCACCTGTTTTTATTATGAAAACAAGGGGATACCTCCTCCGGAGTTAGTAATTCTGAGCTGTTACTGGGATGGTTTCTTAAGTGAAAGTCATGTTTTTAATTCGTTCATGTCATAGTTTTAAAGTATAGCATTTGAATATGTCATGTGTCAAACGGATGTTATTATACTATCCTCGGACACTTTTAAAAGAGTATAAAGAGTCTCAATTCTTTGGACTAACTTTATTTATTGGCTTACTTTAAATATAATTAGTATACGAATTATACTGGATATTAATAGAGAACATGGATGTTATGATGCTCAATTATAGAAGGTATTGTGTCTTTCTAATTTGTCATAAATAAGAAAGATACACGTGAAGCCTATTTCTCCTTTTCTCCTACAGGAGATGACTCTATTTTATATAGTTGAGCTTATTGGATTTTCCTCTATGTCCTGGGCCCTCCAGCCTTTTTACTATTCAGCTATGTCTCGGTCATTGGTACAGTATAAAAATCTGAAAAAATTTATAGTAATTTATATATTTTTTATACTTACCAATGACCCAGACGGGGATGGCCCTCCCAGGAGTTGAGAACTCATCCCTCCCCGCTGAGGACATAGCGCTTACCAGGTACTGATGGTAAGAATGATTAATGGCGCCAATTTCGGGACGTCCTTGACACTGCGCATGCGCAGTAGAGGTGAAGTATGGAGGGCCATTCAGGACATGTTTTCTTTGGTTTTAGATGCAAATTTTGGAGATTGGGGGGCAAAATTTGTGTTTGGCCCTATATTTTTAAGAGTTAGCACCAGCTATGTCTGGGTCATTGGTAAGTATAAAAAATATATAAATTACTATAAATTTTTTCAGTTTTTAACACTGTGGGTAATGGGGAAAACATTAAAGAATTTTCTTCTCCCAAACCACCGCTCCAAAAGCTTTCATATTTTACATATAACATCTTTGGAAGATTGATTCACATACTTGTTGAAATCTGTGGGAGCCCAAATGTTCAAATTAGTGCAATATGAGGAATATTCTTTCAAAATCTTCTTCAGATCCACCAATCAACTCTTTTGCTATTTGGTATGCAGAATCCTTGGGGGGGGGGATTCAAATTTGTTCAAGCCAAGTCCCTGGGTTCATATTTGGGCTCACAGTGGGAGCTCGAATTATAACTTAGTTCAGAATGAGGAATTTTCTTTAAAAATCTTCTTCGTCAGATCCAGCAGTCGGAATGCTTTGATATTTGGTATGCAGCATCCTTAGGGGGCTGAGATTCAAGTTTGTTCAAGCCAAGTCCCTGGGTTCATATTTCATTATGTGTACAGTCCCTGTAAAAGTTGTCATCCAAATTACCCCAGTTGTTACATATGATTTCATAATGCAGTCACTGTTGATCCGGTTCAATTAAGATCTCTGTGTCTGTTTATAGAGGAACTTTTTATGAGTGGGCGGAGCTAATTAATGGGGGTTTCCAGCACTGGTCTGCTAAAGCTTAACCTTTTGAGATGTTGTTTATAACCTTTCTGACAACTTTTATTTATCAAATGTTATTAAATATCTTTTTGAAATTTATTCTGTATTTTGTTTTATTTTATTGGGAATGCATATTTATCATTATATTCAATTGTAATTTGTAACAAAATCACATTAAAATAATCTTGGCATAAATGTTTAAATGGAGAAATATTTAAGTCTAATTACTGTGTAATATTCATTTTTGCATTTAACACTTTACGTGACATAACCGTAAAAATTGGCCAGCGCTATACACGAAATTCGTCATTCCCATTTTTTTTAGGTTTTTATCTTAATTTTTTGCTTCCAAAGTATATCTTATGACTTTTGATTGAAACGAGAGCGTAAAAGTCGCCCCCAAATGAAGTCGCCCATGAGGCTAAAACACTCCAGGAGTGAGGATTCCACTGACAAAATATGCTCTCAGCTTCAGTGGAAAAGGGACACCGAACACAACACATTTCTGCAGATGGACCGTAGGTTGTCGTTCAAAGGACCCTCAGTTCAATGAAGTGCTTCTTTCACATGGGTTAAGACGCTTGCATATCCCACTTGATGCTGCGTAAGATTCCCACCCCACCTAAGTTCACGGGGATCTTTTTAATAGGCCTAGGCCCACAAATAGTAAGCTTACAGCAACACTGAACATCAGGAGACGGAAACACAGACATTAAATGTTTGTGGGGTTGGCCTATGCAACTGGACCCTCTGATGGCAAGATGACAGGCCTATTTTACAGTTGGCTCTCTGCCTCCATTGAATTTGTACTTAGCCCCACCCCCCCCCCCCCACCCCCAACCAAACAGTCAGATGATATCTGTACCCGACTTGTCTTCCACTGCATTTTTTTACCAAGAACATTTTTTTTTTTTGGGGGGGGGGGGGGGGCAGATTAACATTCTGCATCCGTCTTTTGGGTATTCTTTTTATATTTTAGCCCCGCCACATTGAGTGGGAACTTCGCCTTGTAAAACATGGATGCTTTGCCGCGTCACTGGGGCGAGCAATGGACCGGCTCGTTCTCTGCACACCTTGAAATCCAACATTACTCGTTGAACGCTTATTTTTTTTATTGAGAAATGTTGTATATCATCCTCGGATTAAAGGGGATGTCGTCATTCGGAGTTGCTGTGCATCCCGCCCCCAGGTCCCACTGCCTAGTCTAACCACAGACATCTGGAGTCCTGATTAATATCACATCACCCCAACGTCACACCTCCATCTTATATATGCCCCCCCCCCCCCACACACACTTCCAAAATAAATAACACACAGATCTGTGTATTATATATTTCTGGGGCGTGGGGGGCGGAGAGGGGGGGGGGGGTGGTGCATATAAGAATGAGGTGTTTCAAGGTAGAGGTGATTTAGATCAGGTTTCCAGACGTCTGTGGTCTGATAACTCTGGCAATTTGGCCTGTTCAGTGGGTAACGAAACTACGTTGTTCTCAACCTGTTATGTCGACATCAGCTGTTCTTCATGCGAATACCTGGAAAGGCAACCAAATTGTGTAAAGTTCTTTTTCATTGCCTGGAATATGTCTACCACTGCAGAATAAAAAAGGTGTGTATTTGAATAACTCTTTTCGGAAGGTTCTTCAGCCTGTTACAAATGAGATTTTTTTTATTATAATTTATTTCCATTTTTGGCGGAACTTCGCTAATAATAGTCGGATTGTAAAAATTCAAGGACGAAATCGCACTGATGTTTACTCAATATATTCGAAACGAAATGCGTTTTTAAAATTTCCCTGTGATATTAAAAATAGTATTTGCCCGACTGGTTGGAAAAATGTGCTAATTGGTTTTCAAAAATTACGGGATCAAAGAAACACCGATATCGACAAAAAGTAACGAGAAGGTCTTCACAAATATTCATGCGAGATCGAAACTGCCCTCAAAAGTCATTTTGTACGATATATCGAAATAAATTTTAATAATTTTATTTTTATTTGTGTAGTTTGGGAGCGATGTGCTTTTTTTCCTAATTATCAACGGCCGTTTTGCAGAGAAATGATGTTTGGAAGTCCTATTTTGGGTCGGAAGCATAACCTTGTCACAACATTGGGAAACACTTTGTGCTAATTATAACCATTAGTACGTCTTATTGAAGTCACATGGTTGGGTTTTGATACCCCACCTCATAGAGCAGTTAGTGGGGAGTCGATTGGCAGTGTTTCACAGGGAGCGTACACGTAATGTGGGGTCCCTGTGGGAGCCCAAATTATAACTTAGTTCAATATGAGGAATATTCTTCAAAAATCTTCTTCTTCACATCCACCAGTCAGAATATTTGGATATGTGGTATGCATTATCCTTAGGGAGGTGAGATATAAGTTTGTTAAAGCCAAGTCCCTGGGTTCATATTTGGACTTCCTGTGGGATCCCAAATTGTACCAAAATTTCTATTTTATGAACTTAGAGGCCAATTTGAACCAAATTTGATATGAGGGCTTATTGGGTCATAAGTACCTAATTTATACCAACATAAATTTTCCCATCACCCTTGGGAACTGCAGGAGCTAAAAGTAGAAAAAATGTAAAATGCCTATATCTCCAAAACTACACGGCATTGAGAATTTTTGTTTTGTCTGAAGCTTCCTCAGGAACAGCAGAAAGGAATGGCCCAAAAAAAAATTGCTGTCAGTTTTATCATAGGGTACTTTTCCAGGACGTTGAAAAAATGCTGAGTCATCATTGTTTGACACTGTGAGTAACGGGAAAAACATTAAAGAATCTTCTTCTCCCATACCACTGCTCCAAAAGCTTTCATATTTCACATGTAACATCTTTGGAAGATTCATTCACATGTGTGGTGAAATCAAATCCCAGGGTCCATATTTGGGCTCTCTTTGTGAGCCTAAATGTTCAGATTAGTGCAATATGAGGGATATTCTTTAAAAATCTTCTTCTTCCGATCCACCAATCAAAATCTTTTGATATTTGGTGTGCAGCATCCATAGGGGGTGAGATTAAAGTTTGTTCAATTTGAGTCCCTGGCTTAATATTTGGGCTTTCTATGGGTGAGGTGAGGGGGTGGAAGGAGGGTGTATGTTAGGTTCAGGTTTGTTCAAATCCATTCCTTAGTGTTTTTCCATAAAATTTGCCTTTCATGACTTCATTCCTTTGTAGTGTTGATGAACCATGTCTAACTGAATGTGACCCCAAATACTTCTTTGAACCACTTTGGCAGGTGGGTGATTAAGGCCACTTGGTGCCTCTTGTTTATAATACTTACCAAAGTGATACAAAATGATGCCCTCCCAGCATTATTCTTAAAAATATAATGACTTGCCTCCCCGCACACTAATATACATGCATATTGATCAATTTGTTTAAAATTCGGAAATTGATTCTTTGTGCCTTTTTTGGCGGGAATATGGACAATAAGTGACTATTCTAGTAGGTTCATATTCACCAGGCTTTGTAAACCTACACAAATCAGCCCCTGGTAAATTCGGTTTGGTTTTCTTTCTGTCTTTTTGACAAGGAGATTTTTCTTAGGGACTTCTACTTCTGCACTCTTTCTCACCTGAGCAGAAAGAGGAAGATAAGGCAATTTGTATCACTTTGGTAAGTATTACAAAAAATAAATTTTGGTATAAAAATTTAATTTTTGTACTATTTTGTTTGCTAACAAAACTGCTTTAGATCATTTTAGTGACATTATTCACTAATTAATATGCATTTATATGGGTGTTTTTTGCTTTCCTGATATCGTACACTTCCTCTGTCCTTCACACTGATGTAATTTAAAGTTTCTAGCTATGGTCTCAGTCTGTTTTTCCTCAGCAGTGCATATTTTGGCTATGCTTATATCATTGCGTGGGAATGACTGCCTTGGGCTTAGGTGAAGGCTTAATTTTTTCCCCCCTTTTGAGGAGATTTAAGGCCTTTTTGGTGTCTTTGAAAATTTTTAACTCTGCAACACTCTAGAGGACAGAATTGGCGTCTACGGATGTCAATTCAATCGGGTCCGGCTTACGTCTGGTCCCAACAATGTTTCTCTTAGAGAACAGTCCTATGTCTCAGGGATTAGTATGGGCGTTGCGCCTGGTAGATGCGTAATCTAAATGGTGTATGCCCTTTCAAGCTCACATTCTGAGGTTCAGTCTTGTAGTGAAAGTGCTTCAGGTAGGTCTGGTATTTTAGGGAGCTTTCACGAACCTCAGACATATGTCGGCTCTGTGACTGATTTTGATATAATTAATCAACGTCTACATCCTGTATCAATATGTCAAGCTTACAAATAGTACTAGTTTGTAGTCAGGAGGAGGTTCCCACACATTACCCTGGCTCTTACCATGGTACTATGAAGCTGACGTAGCGTGAGCGTTGACCAGGGAGGTGCGCAACTAAAAGGGTTTATGCCCTTTCTAACTCACACGCTGAGGTTCAGTCTTGTATTGAAAGCTCATCAGGTAGGTCTGGTATAGGGAGCTTTCACATTCCTCAGTTTTATTTTGGCTCTTAGACCAATTTTGATGCAATTAACCGACATCAAACGTCCTACATCAATACATCGAGCTTGCAAAATGTACAATGTTGATACAATTTAATGACTTTAAACATCCTGTATCAATACTTCTAGCTTACATTATGTACAAGTTTGTAGTCAGGTGGCTCCCTCGCATTACCCATTGCTCTTACTTTGGTATTATTGCTGTCTTAGTTGCAGCAAGTCAAGTTCAGACTGTAGTCTGTAATCCTTTTGACAAGTCGGCTACATTCGACTCTTCTGCTCAGTTTTCCACTGTTCAACATTCTCATTCAGTCAAACCTTATTGCAGATCTTGTGAGGTGACGTGTTCCAATCCAGTTTAGTCGTCGCTTCACCAGACTTACGATTCTGGCATTCATGGCCATGCTCATCTGAATGAATTGCCTGTGCTACGTTATCATTCCATATTGTTTCTACGGAACAGGTCGTTTTCAGCCCGTTTTCTGTCTATGAATAAATTGCTAAAACTTTCTCTTCATTGGCAGACTATTTGGTCTCTTGTCAGAGACCAGCTCATCATTTTATCGACCTGTTACCTAAACGGAGCGACGACTTTCGATCTCTCAATTCGATAACTGTTGCTTCCTCATCTGGTAACGACCCGGATTATGTCTTGTCTTTGAGTAACATTGATGATTTTGTTGTTGTTTATTATGATGATTCTGCTTCTTACTTCTCATATGATTTAGTAGAAATGTTAGAGTTCCTTTTTGAACATGTTCCTGGGGTTATACCTGGTGTAACACCTCAGACGGTTCTTTGTTTGTCTACAATTAAGAGAAGGTTTGCTATTTCTGTTATTCAGCCTTCTTCTTTTTTGAAGCTTATTCGCAATTGGTTAATGAATCTAGTCTCGAGATCGTCCATTGGACTGATTCTGCATCATGCAATAGGTCTCCATTGGCTTTTAATGGCATCAATGAAGTTGGTTCCTTATCTGGAACATATGTGCTAGGGCTATTCAGCTATTTTTTTTTTAGTCCTATATCACGGTGGTGAGTGTAACATTGCACCTGATATGTGTGCTACTATAGGGGTTGACTTCTACTTTTTAGTCGTCAATCTGTTTTTTGTTCACTCACTGATATTCACTACTGTTGAGAGCTCTTCCAGTAGCTCAGGTGCCATTGCTTTCATGATCCTCAGTTATTTGTAGCCTTGCTTTTTCCTGTTGATTTAAAAAATCAACATGTCAAGCCTTCAGACTGTACACGTTAGCAGTCAGGTAGCTTCTCTACATTACTCTGACTCTTTCAGTTGTACTTTTTCATGAACCAGTGGATTGTCAACTACAGACCTACACTCCGCTTTCCCTATTACGGGTCTTGTAGTTTTATCTTTCCTGCATGCAGGTCTGTTACTTGTTTCTCAGTTTGTATCGGATTCTATGGCTGGGACTTTGAAGCACTTTTATTTTCTTCTCATCATCCTTCGCTTCATTCTGGTTATGATTCAGTCATTCTGGAGCATTGTATGCTGCAAATCTCTCTTCCAATTCCCCTTAGTAGAGATTTGCTGGCACAGTCTATTTATTCTGTACTTTAACAGTCTCCTGCGATGGAATAGACTGTTTTTAACCCATATTCTGTCTGACACATTGCTTTTGCATTCTATTTGCTCGCCGTATCATGGATTTCTGTTTTTGTTTAAGAAAACAGGTAAAGCATTATAGACATCTGGTTCCTTAAAAGAATCGCGATGCTCGTTCCGATTATTCTGAAGCGGTTGCTTCTTTTTTGTGAGGACTTCTATTATGTCATTGACTGAGGTTTAGAGTGATGATTATGTTTTTATTCTATTTCACACATTTTCGAGGCTAAGCCTCTTGACATTCCTGAGTCGTTATGCATTCTGTATTTGGTAGAGAGAAGATTGACGGCCATGCTTGTCATTCTTCTGGCTCATAGAAGCCTTTGCAGTCTACCTGATTTGTGTTTTCAGAGATTCTACAGTTCCATTGTTGCTGGATAGACTCTGCATCTTTGAAATTGTTTATGTATATATCCATTAGTGTTCATTCTCCCCTCTGTCCATTAGTGTTCATTCTCCCCTCTGTAGTACACTTTTGGGTTTATCTAGAGAGATTGCTCATATCATTTCGGTTGCTGTTCATTTCATATCGGCTCTCACTTTTAGAATCTCTCTAGATGAGCAAGATGATGACATGATAGCATCAGTCATGTTTCCCTCTCCTCATATCATTTATGGTTTTTGTTTGCTTTTGCTCACAATTTTGCTATTAGTACTCTTACGTTGGGATGCTATTTCTCAGTTAATCGCATCCCTTTCTGAGGCTCAGTGTATTCAGTTACATTATCCTTTCTTTTGATGGCTCATTCTATTCAGTTTAGGAAGGAGTTTTGAAATGTTTCTCATATCTGTTTTGATATGCCTGTTGTCTGCTGATAACACAGGCTATTCTAATAGGAGTAGGGGCTATTACCATTGTCACTCTTCAACTACTTTCTCCGCGCAGTCGCAACCCCTTCCTTCCCAGCCCTCTAATAGATCTAGTAGATCTAGAGGTAGAAACGAACGAAGTGGGGGTTCTTTCTCCTCCAACAAGCCTTTATTGACTAGGAGATGACGTTCTCCACAAATCACTTCCAGTAAGTAGGGTGACGGATTGCTCTTTTTCATCCCTTGTGGTTTATGTATGTACTGATCCCAGGGCTCATTGTCTTGTTCAGTATGGTCTTTTTTTCTCTTTCTCAGGAAGACCATACCTCACACGCTATCTGTTTTTTTACTCTATTCCTTATGTGTTTGCTATGTTATGGTCACAGAGGAGTTCTGATGATGACCACAGAAATTTATATATGCTTTCTGTTGGTACGTCCGGTCCTCCATACTCAGTTTTTAGCTCACCTGACTTTCAGTCAGGAGAGCTATTGTGATCACTCACCGTCCGGCGACCGTCGTCCGTGAACATGGTGTTTGCATCTTCTCCTCCCAAACCGCTGAACCAATTTAATTGATATTTGAAATAATAGTTTGTTATGACATCGCAATTTGATTTTGTTCAAATCAAGTTGCCTCGCCCGTGGGTAGGGCCACACCCAAAAAGTGTGCTGAAATCTTAAAAAATCTTCTTCTCATGAATCAGCAGTAGCAGAGACTTGATATTTGCTGTGCAGCTTCCTTTTGAGGTGTAGACTCAGATTTGTTCAAGAGAAGTTTGTGGGGCTATACTTGGCGTCGTTATGGGAGGGGCAAAATTTTTTGCCCCGCCCAAAATTTCTATTTTCCAAACTGAGAGGCTGATTTGAACCAAATTTTATGTGAGGGCTTATTGGGTCATAAGTACCTAATTTATGCTGATTTTTTTTTCCCGTAGCCCCATGGGAACCGCAGGAGCTAAAAATAGAAAAAAATTAAAACGCCCATATCTCCAAAACTGCACGGCACCGAGAATTTTTATTTGGTGTGAAGCTTCCTTAGGACCAACAGAAAGAATTGGTAAAAAAAATTGCCATCGGTTTTATCATAGGGTACAGTTTCAGGACTTTGAAAAAGTGCTGAGTCAGCACTTTTTAACACTGTAGGCAATGGGAAAAACATTAAAAAATCTTCTTCTCCAGATCCAGCAGGCAGAATCTTTTGATATTTGGTATGCAACATTGTAGAGTGGATCTGATTCAAGTTTGTTCAAATCGGCCCCTTGGGTTTATATTTGGGCTCAGTATAGGAGATCAAATTTGAACTTAGTGCATTTCAGGCAAATTTCTTTGAAAATCTTCTTCTCAAGATTCAGCAGGCCGAATCTTTTGATATTGGGTATGCAACATTGTGGGGTGGATCTGATTCAAGTTTGTTCAAATTGGCTCCCTGGGTTTATATTTGGGCTCAGTATAGGAGCCCAAATTTGAACTTAGTGCTTTTCAGGTAAATTTCTTAAAAAATCTTCTTCTCCAGATCCAGCAGGCAGAATCTTTTGATATTTGGTATGCAACATTGTGGGGTGGATCTGATTCTATTTTGTTCAAATCGGCTCCCTAGATTCATATTTGGGCTCACTATAGAAGCTCGAATTCGAACTTAGTGCATTTCAGGCAATTTCTTCAAAAATCTTCTTCTCCAGATCCTGCAGGCAGAATCTTTTGATATTTGGTATGCAACATTGTGGGGTGGATCTGATTCCAATTTGTTCAGATCGGCCACCTGGATTCATATTTGGGCTCACTATAGAAGCCCAAATTCAGACTTAGTGCATTTCAGGCAAATTTCTTCAAAAATCTTCTCCAGATCCAGCAGGCAGAATCTTGTGATATTTGGTATGCAACATTGTGGGGTGGATCTGATTCAAGTTTGTTCAAATCGGCCCCCTGGGTTTATATTTGGGCTCAGTATAGGAGCCCAAATTTGAACTTAGTGCATTTCAGGCAAATCTTCTTCTCAAGATCCAGCAGGCAGAATCTTGTGATATTTGGTATGCAGCATCCTTAGAAGGGTGAGATGCAAGTTTGTTCAAGCCATGTCCCTAGGTCCATATTTGGGCTCACTGTGGGAGCTTGAATTGTAACTTTGTTCGAAATGAGGAATTTTCTTAAAAAATCTTCTTCTTCAGATCCAGCAGTCGGAATGGTTTGATATGTGGTGAGTAGCATCCTTGGGGGGGGGGGGGGGGGGGGGGGGGGGGGGGGATTCAAGTGTGTTAAAGCCAAGTCCATGGGACTATATTTGGGCTCCCTGTGGGAGCCCAAATTATAACGTAGTCAATATGAGGAATTTTTCTTTAAAAATCTTCTTCTTCAGATTCAGCAGTTGGAATGTTTTGATATTTGGCATGGAGCAACCTTAGGGGGCTGAGATTCAAGTTTGTTCAAGCCAAGTCCCTTGGTTCATATTTGGGCTCACTATGGGAGCCTGAATGACAGCTTCGTTCAAAATGAGGAATTTTCTTTAAAAATCTTCAGATCCAGCAGATGAATGCTTTTGATATTTTTTATGCAGCATCCTTAGGGGGGTAAGATTCAAGTTTGTTCAAGCCATGTCCATAGGTCCATATTTGGGCTGATTGTGGGAGCTCGAATTGTAACTTGGTTCAAAATGAGGAATTTTCTTTAAAAATCTTCTTCTTCAGATCCAGCAGTCGGAATGTTTTGATAATTGGTGTGCAGAATCCTTAGGGGTGTGAGTTTCAGGTTTGTTAAAGCCAAGTCCCTGGGTTCATATATGGGCTCCCTGTGGGAGCCCGAATTATGACTTAGTTCAATATGAGGAATATTCTTTAAAAATCTTTTTTTTAGATCCACTGGTCAGAATATTTGGATATTTGGTTTCAGCTTTTATTAGGAGGAGCAGATGCAACTTGTGGAAATCAATTCTCTGGGTTGATATTTAGGCTACCATGTCAGGTGAGTGCCCTCAGGCCCCTTGGGGCCTCTTGTTTATCTCTATTTTCTGACCTGAATCAGAAGATTTTCTGAGATATATTTTTATGTGCCAGTTCATTATCCCCACATTTTCAAAAATGCGGGGATATTGTCGTGATCTCTGTCCGTATGTCCATTTGTCCATCCGTCTGTCCGTCCGTCCATCTGTCCGTACGTCACACCCTGAAAGGCTCCTAGGGTATTCAATTCGAAACGTTTAAACTATGCTAATGTGTTCAGGTAACATCTCTAGATGTGCATGAAGGTTTCGGAATTTTGATTTTGCCCCAGGTGGTTCCAGTGGAACCACTTTTATCGTTAGAAAATCAGTTTTCATCGAAAGGCTCCTAGGGTATTTAATTCGAAATGCTTAAACTATGCTAATGTGTTCAGGTAACATCTTTAGATGTGCATGAAGGTTTCGGAATTTTGATTTTGCCCCAGGTGGTTCCAGTGGAACCACTTTTATCGTTAGAAAATCAGTATTTTTATACTGTACCAATGACCCAGACTTAGCTGGTGCTAACTCTAACAAAACCAGGGCCAAACACAAATTTTGCCCCCCAATCCCCAAAATTTGCATCCAAAACAAAAAGAAATCATGTCCTAAAGGACCTCCATACTACGCCTCTACTGCGCATGCGCAGTGACGCAGTCGTCCCGAAATTGGCGCCAATTATCATTCTCTGTTTGGCCCTTCATCAGTCAACATCTCACTGATCTTTGTGCTTGTAAATCTCAGTTTAAAGGATGCCAGACACGTAATTTTTGGAGAAAATGTGATTCTAAGGAGGATAGAAGGAGGAGAGGAAAAAGAAGTGGCAAAAAAAATAATCAGGGCTGTACTTAAAATTTTTTGATGAAATTATGTTAAGTTGCCTATTTTCGAGGCATGGGCCTCTTGTTGTCATTCTTGCTAATTGTTGCACTGCTTATTCAGTGTTTCCTCTCCCCTAGCCTTCTAAAGTCCCCCCTGGCAATTCTCCCATGCTTTTGGCATATTTTTGAGAAATTTCATTTCTAAAATTTCCTGGGAGAGTTGCTTGGTTACAGAATGTTTTCTGTTATTTTCCCCATAGTTACGTTTTCACCCATGGGTGTATAACGTTTGTGTTCTGCATCTTCCATCTGATGTTCTACAGATTCTCCCCTGGGAGTCTCTGTTTTGCATCAGATAGAGTGTAATTGATGACTGATTTCGGGCTAGTTTTTTCAGTGCCTGGAGTCATGTTTTCTAGTGTGTTTACACTGTTTGTTATCATTGGCAACAGCCTTTTTTGAGGGGGGCTGTTTGCCTTTGTGGTAGTTTATCTCATTATAAGATACATTTATATTATCCGAAAGTGTCTCATTAATTATTTTATATAAATTTAAAATTTTTGACCACACTTTGCCATCGGATCCATCGGGGCTCAACGTTACTTTTCAGCAACTTGGGCTTCTCTGAAAAAATATTTTTTCAAAATTATTTTGTTTTGCAATTGTTTTTTCATTTATTAATGGATCATGTTATTATGTATCTTTGTGTCAGGGGTTTTTGCGAGTAACTAGGACTTATTGTTGTTCTTTCACAATGAAGGGACGTTGTTCAAATTGTAATAGGAAGAAATCTTCCTCTGACTTTCATGATCATTGTATTAATTGTAGTCAGTGTTCTCGCATTAATCCCTGTCCTATATGTGAACATTGGGATGAAAAACATTGGAAACGTGTGTCACGATATGTTGTTTCTGGAGAAAGAGCGATGCCGGCTCTTTCTCCGCAAGGTCACTCTACTCTCTCAGTTTCTATTTCAGAGGAACCAGAACAGGGTGATGTTTCCATGTTATCTTCTTCAAGTGTGCGTCCGTCGTCACAAATGAATTCAGAGCTAGCGGCAAAAGTGCTCATGGAGATTAGACAAATGTCGTCCGCTAGCTCGCCCGGTGTAGCGTCCATTCAACAAATGGTTCGGCAGCCGGGTTCGTCCGATGCGGTCCAAGAGGAAATTTTGGGTGATGCGAGCACTATAAACATAATAGATGCACACCCAGTGACGGCGGATAGTAAGCGAGAACGGAGGAAGCCTTTTAGTCCGGTTCCTAGCTCGTCCAGGTCCAGCCGGGCCGCGAGCGAGAGAGGTCCCTCTCTCGTACAACAACATCTGGGACCAGATGTTGTGGTACAAAATGTGTCTTTAGCGGAGCATACGTCCGTCGCTCGGGACGCTCCGTTGTATAAGCAGTCCGCAGAGACTGTTAAGGCTTCCTCTTCTCGTCAGCGCACACGACCGCACCTTGGCTGCGTGACCGCCGATATATTACCAGCTTCGCCGATGAAGGATTCTTCGGCGACCAGGTCACACCATCCGGCAGCCAGGGATTCGAGACCGATGGACTCCGGACGTTCGCATAGGAAAAGTATGCGGGAGCCATCTGATGCGGAGCTGCCCTCGGCGAAGCAGCGAAAGACTGCGCCTCCGCAGGTCTCGACGCCGGACATTCTTGTGCAGATAGCACAGCTTATCGCAGCATCCCAGGAGCCGACAGAAACGGTGTCGGATCGAGAATTATCCGACGGCGCTGGGTCGGTACGCTCCGGCGAAGCATCGGGGGCGGACGACCGGGAACATCGTGAGGTCCGACCGGATGGTGAAAGGGATACGGATGACTTGGAGCTATCCCTTTCGGAACAACATAAAGCTGCCGTGGACTTCATCCGGCACTTTCTCCCTCAAGTTGTTCCGTCGGGCCAGACTGCTGCGCTTCCGGACAAGAGAATTATAGCGTCATTGGACTCTGAATTTTTTGAGCGGTTCAGGGACATCGCTCCCGAGTTTCCGTCGCAGTCCAATAATGTTGCTAGAACATTTGAATTATTGAACGACGCTATATTTAAACTTGCTTCCAGGACGGGGAAAGCAGGTTTCTTGTCCGCTAATACTCTCAACCTGCCTTTCATTAATGCAAGGAATAAATTCGATACGGCAGGACAGGGTATACCGAGAGTTCCTCTGCGTATGAACGACAGAGGCGGAAGACTTAGAGCTATCATTACCGTCGTCAGCTTCTATTCCAACCGCGGTGTTGGAAACAGCTATTGCGTCTAACAGAGCCAATTTAGATGCCTTATCTTACGCAGATCACCTTACTAAGGCGTTATCACTGCGCCTTCAAGGGGAAGAGTTTCAGGATATACAATCCTCTTTAAGACTTCTTTCAAGGGCAATAGCTTATTCCACGTGTAACTCCGCCCTTTCAGTGGCAAATCTGGAGTTGGTTAGACGTGACGCAGCCCTAGCTACTTCCACACTAGTGGATTCTAAGGTGAAGAACTCTCTTAGAGTCGCTTCGGTCTCAGGAGAACTTCTCTTTGACGGCAAGCTTTCCGCTATTTATGATAAAATTAAAAAGAAAGCTAATGATTCTCTGTTGTTCAGATCGGCTCCTAAGAAGTCGGATACAGCAGACACGAATAAGACAGGCACTTCTGGGTCTAATGCGCCCAAGAGAGGTTCCTATAGAGGTTCCGGTGCGTCCTCTTGGTCTTATTCGAGAGACCGTCAGGATAGCGACTCTCGTTCGGGACGTCCTTCAGGCCGGGACAATCGGTCAGACGCCCCGAGGTCGACGAGGCGAGGTGCGGGTCATGGAAGACGTGGTTTCTCCTACCGCAGGCCTCGCAGGTCCAGGAGGTGATGGCTTAAACCTCTATCGCATTCCGGTTGGCGGAAGGTTGTCGAGTTTTTCACAAGAGTGGGCGTCGATTACGGACGACCCTTGGGTGAGAGGAGTGACTTCGGAAGGTCTAAAGATATCCTTCAAACGAAAGCCTCCTTTAACTCGAAGTCCAAAGTGGACTCATCTTCCGTCAAATCCACAGAAAAGAGACGCTCTGTTATCAGAGGTGCAGTCTCTTTTAATGAAGAACGCGGTAGAGGTCGTAGAAAACCAGAAATCTCTGGGATTCTACAGCCATCTGTTTCTGGTTCCAAAACCAGACGGCTCGTTCCGTCCAGTCATAGATTTGAGCTGGATAAACAAGCTGATCGTCGCTCCGAAGTTTTATATGGAGACGATTCGATCGGTCAGAGCGAGTATTCGGGTGAACGATTATGCAACGAGCATAGATCTCAAAGATGCGTACTTTCACGTCATGGTACATCCGACATTCCGAAAGTATCTACGCTTTGCAGTCCTGGGAGTGGTGTATCAATTCCGGGCGATGTGCTTCGGATTGAATCTAGCACCCTGGGCTTTCACTCGGGTAATGAACTCGGTAATGATCTACTTCCGAGCTCATTCGTCTGCGGTAACGTCGGCCTACCTGGACGACATTCTTCAGAGGTACGGCAACGAGTTAACGCTTCAGAACGATGTTCAGAATCTTCTTCTATTGCTCCGACGTCTCGGTTTCATAGTAAACGAGAAGTCGGATCTGGTGCCGTCCAAGTCATTCACTCATCTGGGAATGAGCTTCGAGACGCACAACAATCTCGTTCGTCTGCCGTTAACCAGAGCGAAATTAGTCAGTTGTTACGCTCGCTATTGTCTGCACGCAGACAAAGTCACGACGAGAGAATTTATGAGACTGATAGGTCTGTGCGGAGCCGCCGCGGATCTCATTCCGATGGGGCGGCTACGCACACGTCCTCTTCAAATTTTCCTGACTCAGAATTGGAGTGTGAAAATTCATTCGCTCGATGTAGACGTTCTCTTGTCAGATCAAGTGAAACAAGAGATTCAGACTTGGGCAAACATTCAGTGGTTAACTCAAGGAGTTCCGCTGCAGTTGCCGGATCCGAGTTTTACCGTTATGACGGATGCCAGTCAAACAGGTCGGGGTGCATCATTAATCCCAACGGATTCGAGATGCCAGGGTCTTTGGGATCAGCAATTCCTGTGCAAGCACATAAACATCAAGGAAATGATGTCAATTTGGCTTGCGTTACGTCACTGGATGGACATTATTCACGATGCTCATGTCCAAATCCTATCCGACAATACGACAGTAGTGGCGTATATACGGAATCAGGGAGGCACTCATTCAGTTCCGTTGTTCAATCTAACGGAAAGAATCCTTCTGTTTGCGTTAGAACATCACGTTCTTCTTTCGGTCCGTCACATACCGGGTCGTCTGAATGTGCTAGCAGACTCCCTTTCACGGAAGGGTCGCTTGTTGCCGTCGGAGTGGACTCTCAACAAACAAGTATTCAATCAGATTTGCTACCAATGGGAACGGCCAATGATAGACTTATTTGCGACACATCTCAACAATCAGTTGCAGACGTATGTGTCTCCGTGTCCGGATCCAAGAGCATTTGCAGTAGACGCTCTGTCGATCCCTTGGGACGGAATGATAGGATATGCGTATCCTCCAGCGCCGTTAATTCAACAAGTATTGCTAAAGATAAAACAATCTCAATGCAAGATTCTGTTGGTAGCATCTCTGTCGCCACAGAGACCGTGGATAAATCTACTCAGGTGTCTGTTGTGGGACCTACCGCTGAAGCTTCCTCCACGAGAGGATCTTCTTTCGCAGGGGAAATCGCGCCAACTCCATCACAACCCGCAAGGTCTCAACCTTCACGTTTTTCCGTTGTGCGGTCCTTCTTGCATGGCAAGCACTTTACAGGATGAGCAGTGGACGCGATTTCTAACTGTAGGAGGACCTCCTCTTCGCTAAACTATGCGGCTAAGTGGAAGGTTTTTCGTCGTTGGTGTAGGGATCATTCTGTAGATATATTTGATCCCTCTATACCAGACATTGCAAACTTTCTAGTATACTTGTTTGACGAAATCAAACTGCAGCCTGTTACTATAAAGGGTTATAGATCTATGTTATCTGATACCTATGCACATCATGATAGTTTACAAATTGGATCTAATGTCTCTTTATCGAAGTTGGTTAGAAACTTTTCGATAAATAGACCCAGAACTCTTAGATTAATTCCTAAGTGGAATTTAGCTTGGGTTCTCCTTAAATTGAAGGAAAAGCCATTTGAACCTCTTGGGACAGTAGATTTCAAATTCTTATCTTATAAGACAGCTTTTCTCTTAGCTTTCTCTTCTGCCAGAAGAGTCAGTGAGCTTCATGCACTATCGGTGGATGATTCTCATTATCGTAGTGTTGGGAACACTATCACCTTCACTACTAATGTGGGTTTTTTAGCTAAGAATCAGGCTCCTAATAAATATCCGGAACCTATTGTTATTAAGGCTCTTCCGTCTTCAGACGGGCATAGGCCTTTACTCTGTCCTGTTAGAGCACTACGTATCTGTAAACAGAGATCTCAGTTTATCAGAAAGGGACGGAAACGTTTCTTTCTGTCTTTGATGCCTAATAGAAAGGACATTTCAGTCCATTCTATTGCTAGATGGATTCAGTTAACTATCCGTACTGCTTATGAAGATTTATCTTCTTCTCAGCAGTCTGTGCTTAAGATTTCTGCTCATGAAGTAAGAGCTCTTTCTACTTCCTGGGCTTATGCTAATAGTGTTGCTATTACAGATTTAATGAAGGCTGCTTATTGGTCTCAGCCATCCACATTTACGAATTTTTATCTCAGAAATATTGAGTCCATTTCTGGAGACCTGCATTGTTTAGGTCCGTTATCTGTTGCTCAGAATGTCGTCCACTAAACAGTTGCAACTATAGTTATGCAGGCTTTCTGTTCCGGCAGTGACTCCGTCCGGCTGCCCTCTTCGCTCTGGGCTATTTGACCCAGGGCAAGGGGAAGGGGGGGGGGGGGGGCGGGTGTTCCCTTAGGTCACCTGCTTTATAGTGAAAAGCAAGGGAATGCCTCCTCCAAGTCAGTATTTCTGAGTCGCTTCCGGGATGGTTTTAAAGTGTAATATTAATGTTTAAATTCATTCATGTCTTATTTTTAAAGTGTAGCTCGGTGTGAAGCATTTGTATATGTCAAGTGTCAAACGGGCTTTAATATACAATACTCGGACACTTTTAAATGATTATAAAGAGTCTCAATTCTCTGGACTACTTTATTTATTGGCTTGCTTTAAAAATAATTAGTATAAGGGTTATACTGGATGTTAATAGAGAACATGAATGTTATTGTGCTCAATTATTAAGGGTAGTGTATCTTTCTAATTTAATATTAAATAAGAAAGATACATGTAAAGCCTAATACTCCTTTTCTCCTTAAGGGGTTACCTCTTTACTATATAGTTGAGCTTATTGGATTTTCCTCTATGTCCTAGGCCCTCCAGCCTGTTTACTATTCAGCTAAGTCTGGGTCATTGGTACAGTATAAAAATGTTAAAAAATTTATAGTAATTTATATATTTTTTATACTTACCAATGACCCAGACGGGGATGGCCCTCCCTGGAGTTGGGAACTCTTGCCTCCCCGCTGAGTACATAGCGCTGACCAGGCACTGCCAGTAAGAATGATAATTGGCGCCAATTTCGGGACGACTGCGTCACTGCGCATGCGCAGTAGAGGCGTAGTATGGAGGTCCTTTAGGACATGATTTCTTTTTGTTTTGGATGCAAATTTTGGGGATTGGGGGGCAAAATTTGTGTTTGGCCCTGGTTTTGTTAGAGTTAGCACCAGCTAAGTCTGGGTCATTGGTAAGTATAAAAAATATATAAATTACTATAAATTTTTTAACTTTCATCGAAAGGCTCCTAGGGTATTTAATTCGAAATGCTTAAACTATGCTAATGTGTTCAGGTAGCAACTCTAGATGTGCATGAAGGTTTCGGAATTTTGATTCGGCCCCTGGTGGTTCCAGTGGAACCACTTTTATCGTTAGAAAATCAGTTTTCATTGAAAGGCTTCTAGGATATTCAATTCGAAACATTTAAACTATGCTAAAGTGTTCAGGTAACACCTCTAGATGTGCATGAAGGTTTCAGAATTTTGATTTTGCCCCCGGTGGTTTCAGTGGAACCACTTTTATCGTTAGAAAATCAGTTTTCATCGAAAGGCTCCTAGGGTATTCAACTCAAAACATTTAAACTATGCTAATGTGTTCAGGTAACATCTCTAGATGTGCATGAAGGTTTCGGAATTTTGATTTTGCCCCGGTGGTTCCAGTGGAACCACTTTTATCATTAGAAAATCAGTATTCATCGAAAGGCTCCTAGGGTATTTAATTCGAAATGCCTAAACTATGCTAATGCATTCAGGTAGCAACTCTAGATGTGCATGAAGGTTTCGGAATTTTGTTTCGGCCCCCGGTGGTTCCAGTGGAATCAATTTTATCGTTAGAAAATCAGTTTTGATCGAAAGGCTCCTAGGGTATTCAATTTGAAACGTTTAAACTATGCTAATGTGTTCAGGTAACATCTCTACATGTGCATGAAGATTTCGGAATTTTGATTTTGCCCCCGGTGGTTCCATTGAAACCACTTTTATCCTTAGAAAATCAGTTTTCATCGAAAGGCTTCTAGAGTATTTAATTCAAAACGTTTAAACTATGCTAATGTGTTCAGGTAACATCTCTAGATGTGTATGAAGGTTTTGGAATTTTGATTTTGCTCCCGGTGGTTCCAGTGGAACCACTTTTATTGTTAGAAAATCAGTTTTCATCCAAAGGCTCCTAGGGTATTTAATTCAAAACGTTTAAACTATGCTAATGTGTTCAGGTAACATCTCTAGATGTGCATGAAGGTTTCAGTATTTTGATTTTGCCCCCGGTTGTTACAGTGGAACCACTTTTATCGTTTGAAAATCAGTTTTTATCGAAAGGCTCCAAGGGTATTCAATTTGAAACATTTAAACTATGCTAATGTGTTCAGGTGACATCTCTAGATGTGCATGAAGGTTTCAGAATTTTGATTTTGCCCCCGGTGGTTCCAGTGGAATCACTTTTATCGTTAGAAAATCAGTTTTCATCGAAAGGCTCCTAGGGTATTTAATTCAAAATGCTTAAACTATGCTAATGTGTTCAGGTAACATCTCTAAATGTGCATGAAGGTTTCGGAATTTTGATTTTGCCCTTGGTGGTTCCAGTGGAACCACTTTTATCATTAGAAAATCAGTTTTCATCAAAAGGCTCCTAGGGTATTTAATTCGAAACGCTTAAACTATGCTAATGTGTTCAGGTAGCAACTCTAGATGTGCATGAAGGTTTCGGAATTTTGATTTTGCCCCCGCTGGTTCCAGTGGAACCACTTTTATCGTTAGAAAATCAGTTTTCATCGAAAGGCTCCTAGGGTATTTAATTTGAAATGCTTAAACTATGCTAATGCGTTCAGGTAGCAACTCTAGATGTGCATGAAAGTTTCGGAATTTTGATTCGGCCCCCGGTGGTTCCAGTGGAATCACTTTTATCGTTAGAAAATCAGTTTTGATCGAAAGGCTCCTAGGGTATTCAATTTGAGACGTTTAAACTATGCTAATGTGTTCAGTTAACATCTCTAGATGTGCATGAAGGTTTCGGAATTTTGATTTTGCCCCCGGTGGTTCCAGTGGAACCACTTTTATCATTAGAAAATCAGTTTTCATCGAAAGACTCCTAGGCTATTTAATTTGAAACGTTTAAACTATGCTAACATGTTCAGGTATCATCTCTAGATGAGCATGAAGGTTTCGGAATTTTGATTTTGCCCCCAGTGGTTCCAGTGGAACCACTTTTATCGTTAGAAAATCAGTATTTTTATAGTGTACCAATGACCCAGACATAGCTGGTGCTAACTCTTAAAATATAGGGCCAAACACAAATTTTGCCCCCCAATCCCCAAAATTTGCATCTAAAATCAAAGAAATCATGTCCTGAAAGGCCCTCCACACTTCGCCCCCACTGCGCATGCGCAGTGTCAAGGACGTTCCGAAATTGGCGCCATTAATCATTCTAAGTTTGGCCCTTCATCAGTTAACATCTGACTGATCTTTGTGCTTATAAATCTCAGTTTAAATGATGCCAGACACATAAATATTAGTGAAATGGTGATTCTAAGGAGGATAGAGAAGGAGGAGAGGAAAAAAATGTGTGACAGAATATTATCAGGGCTATAACTTAAAATTTTTTTGATGAAATTATGTTAAGTTACCTATTTTCGAGGCAGCAGCCATTTTGTTGTCATTCTGATTATTTAGTTACACTGTTTTTTAAGTGTTTTCCTCTCTCCCTGTCCTTTAAGTCCCCCCTTGCTATTCTCCCATGCTTTTGGCATAGTTTTTGTAATTATTATTACTAAATTTTCTTGGGAGTTTTTGCTGAATAACAGAATGAATTCTGTTCTTTCCCCATGTTTACGTCTTCACCTACGGGTGGTTAGGCGTTGTGTTCTGCATCTACCATCTGATGTTCTGCAGTTTCTTCCCTGGAAGTCTCTGTTTTGCATCAGATAGTGTATTTTTGGTAACTGATTTCGGGCCTGGGTGCCTGGAGTCTTATTTTAGTGTTTTTACACTCATTGTTTACATTTTCAACAGCCCTCTGTGTGAGGGGGGATTTCTAAAAAATAATATCTTGATGTTATTTTAATCATAACTAGATACATTATTATTGTTCGTAAGTGTTGAATAAATTGTTTAAAATATTTTTAAAATTTTTGTCCACACTTAGGCTTGGGATCCATTGGGGCTCAACGTTACTTTTCAGAAACTTGGGCTGTTCTGAAAAATTATTTTTTCAAAATATTTTGATTTCAATTATTTTTTCTATATTAATGGATCATATTATTATTATGTATTTTGATTGCCAGGGGTTAGTGCGAGTACCAGGACTTGTTTTCTTTTCACATTGAAAGGATATTGATCAATTGTTTTAAGAGGAAGTCTTCCTCTGACTTTATTATCATTCTATATGTGGTCAGTGTACTCGCATTAACTCCTGTTCTGTATCGTATGATTTCGATGACAATATGGGAAGCGTATGTCACGGTATGTTATTGGGGATTTGGACACTCCGGTCCTTTCCCCGCAGGGTCACTCTACTTCATCAATTTCTATTTCAGACGATCAAGATTAGGGTGATGTATCCGTGATGTCTTCCAACAGTGTGCCTCCGTTTTCACAATTAATGAAGGGCTAGCGGAAAAGTGCTCATGTAAATACGCCAACTGCCTAAGAGGACCCTAGTAGGTTCGACGGCCTTTGACGTCCGCTAGCTCGCCCGGTGTAGCGTCCATTCACCGAATGGTTCGGCAGCCGGGTTCGTCCGTTGCGGTCTAGAAGGAATTTTGGGGTGATGCGAGCACTATAAATTAACTTAATGCACACCCAGTGACGGCGGATCGGAGGGAGAACGGAGGAAGCCTTTTAGTCCGGTTCATAGCTCGTTCCGGTCCATCCGGACGGCAAGCGAGAGAGGCCCCTCTCTCGTTCAACAACATCTGGCCCCAGATGTTGTGGTACAAAATGTGTCGCAAGCGGAGCATACGTCCGTCGCTCGGGACGCTCCGTTATATAGGCAGTCCGCGGAGACTGCTAAGGCTTCCTCTTCTCGTCAGCGCACACGACCGCACCTTGGCTGCGTGACCGCCGATATATTACCAGCTTCGCCGATCAAGGATTCTTCGGCGACCAGGTCACATCATCCGGTAGCCAGGGACACGAGGCCTGCAGACTCCGGACGTTCGCATAGGAAGTGTGCGGGAGTCAACGTACACGGAGCTTCCGGCGGCAATGCATCGTAAGACTGCTACTGCACAGGCCTCGGGAACGGACGTGCTTTCCTTAATAGCACAGTTTATCGCAGCATCCCAGCATCAACTGAATCTGTCGCATATATTTTATCCGACGATGCTGGGTCGGGACGCTCCGCGGAAGCGGGTACGGACGTCCGAAAGTTTCATCCGGTCCGACGGGATACCGAAAGGGATTTGAAGGATTTCGAGCTTTCCCTTTCGGAACAACATATGCTGTTGTGTATGTCATCTGACTTGGTCTTCTACAGCTTCTTTCGTCGGACCAGAATGCTGCGATGCCGGATAAGAAACTGATAGCGTCGGTGGACTTAGAAATTTTTGGTTCGGTTCAGGGACATCGTCCCTCAGTTCCGACATAGTCCAATAATGTCACACAAACTTTCGAATTATTGAACGACGCTATATATATTATTATTTTATGCTTGCTAACCAAGCATTTCTGGTTTCTTGTTCGAAGAGTTATGGAGATGTCTTTCAAAAGTGTGCCTCTGTCGTCATAGTTAATGAAGAGCTAGCGGCAATAAGTGCTCATGGAATATGTCTATTGCCTATGGAGTGACATTTGCTAGCTCACCCGGTGTAGCGTACATTCATTGAATGGTTCGGCTGCCGGGTTCGTCCGTTGCGGTCTAGGAAGGAGATTTGGGTGATGCGAGCACTTTAATTACTTTAGTACTCACCCAGTGACGGCAGATTGAGGACAGATCGGAGGAAGCCTGTTAGTCCGGTTCCTGGCTTGTCCAGGTCCGTCCGGGCTGTGAGCGAGAGAGGTCCCTCTCTCGTCCAACAACATAGGGGACCGCATGTTGTGGTTCAGATATTTTACATTCGGAGCATATGTCCGTCGGTCGGGACGCTCCGTTATATTGACAGTCCGAGAGACTGTCCTTTATGCTTCCTCATCCTCACAGCAGGGCACACGACCGCACATTGGCTACGTGACCTCGAGTATCCGATCAGTTTCGGCATTCAGTGATTCCACGGCGAATAGGTCGCGCCATCCGGTAGCCAAGGGACACGAGGCCTATACACTCCGTTCGCTCGCATATTGGTAGTATGCACGGGGTAACGATCACGGAGCTTCCAGCGGCAATGCATCGTAAGACCGCTTCTCCTCAGGCCTCAGTGACGGACGTGCTATCCGAGTTAGCACAGTTGTTTCGCAGCATCCCAGCAATTGACTGTTTCTCGGTCGAATCAGGAATTATCCGACGGCGCTGGGTCGGTGCGGTCCGCGGTTGCATCAGGTACGGACGACGACCGAACGCTTTATAGGGTCCGACAGGATGGCGAAAGGGATTCGAAAGATTTCGAGTTTTCCCTTTAGTAGTATCGGAAGATGCCTTTCATGTCTTCTGGCATTATCTTCCAGTGATTGTTATTTCGGACTTCATTGCTGCGATCTGGGATAAGAGACTTATAGCGTCATTGGACTCGGATTTTTCGATCGGTTCAGGGACATTGTCCCTGACTTACCGACGCAGTCCAATATTGTCATTATAACATGTGTTTTATTTTTCGACGCTATATATATATATATACAAGCCTGCTACCAAGCATGATAGTTTAGTTTCTTGTCCGCGTTGCTCATTTCTGCCATTTTATCATTTATACGAATAGTTTATTTTGGCAGAGCAGGGCATACCGAGAGTTCATATGCGTCTAGACGGTGTGATTAAAGACTGCATATATTCTTTTTCGCCGTTTATGTCTTTTCCAATTTCAATGTTGGGAACGACATGATGTATAGTAGACTTAACTTAGACGCTTTATCATACGTAATCCGCCTTACTGAGGCATTATCATTACGTCTTCAAGAAAAGATTTACGGGATATTATTCTCAATGTAATTTCTTTTGAGGGCAGTGGTTTGTTCACGTATAACTCCGCCCTTCAGTGGCTGATTGGAGTTGGTTAGACGTGATGCAGCCCTAGCTACATCCACACACGTGGATAGTAAGGTTAAGAACTCTCTCAGAGTCGCTTCGTTCTCGGAGGAGCTTCTCTTCGACGGCAACTTTTCGGCAATCCATGAATTGCTCGATTTACACGTTCTCTTGTCTATCTAGTGTTACAAGAGATTCAGACTGGGGCAAACATTCGGTGGTTGACTCAGAGAGTGCCACCGCAGTTGCCGGACCCGAGTGTGGCTGTTATGACGGTTGCCAGTCAAACAGATTGGGATATAATACTGATCCCTACGGATTCGAAGTGCCAGGGTCTTTGGGTTCCGCAGTCTCTTAGCAATCAGTTTTCTTCCACGGAATAATGTTTTTTAGGCTTGCTTTATGTCATTGCATGAACATTATTCAGAAACGCATGCCCAAATTCCTGTCCTTTAATTCGACAGTAGTGGCGTATCTCCGGAACCAGAGAGGCACTCTTTCGTTTCCGTTATTCAATTTAATGGAAAGAATCCGTCTGTTGGTTATAGTACACCAAGTTCAGTTTTGGTCCGTCATATTCCGGGTCGTCTGATTGTTTTATCGGACTCCCGTTCTCTTACGGGTCGCTTGTTGCTGTCAGAATGGACTCTCAACAAACAAGTATTCAATCAGATTTGCTATCTATGGGAGCGCCCAATGATGATTTATTTATGACACAGCTTGCTAATCAATTGCAGACGTATGTGTTGGCTTGTCCAGATCTCTGAGCTAATGTTGTTAACGCTCTATTGATCTATAGGACGGAATGATAGGATACGCGTATCCTCCGGCGCTGTTGTTTCAGCAGGTATTGCTAAGATAAACAACCACAATACATTTCTGTTGATAGCATTTCTATCTTCACAGAGATCATGGGTAATTTACTCTCTTGTCTACTGTGGGTCTTAACGTGAAATCTTCCTCTATGTGAGGATCTTTTTTCACTGGGTAAATCGTGTCATCTTTATCACAACCCGCAAGGTCGCAACCTTCATGTATTCCGTTGTGTGGTCCGTATTGCATTGTAAGCACTGTACTGGACGAGCTTTGGACGCGATTTCTTACTATAGGAGATCCTCTTCTTCGCTATTCTATGCGGCTAAAGTAGAGGCTCTTCCGTCGTGGTGTAGGGATCATTATGTTCATATTGTGGATCCCTCCATACTACTCATTGCTATTTTTTAGTATACTTGTTTCACAAGATCTACTGCAGCCTGTTATTATTTAGGTTATAGGTTTATGTTACCTCATACCTATGCACTCTACGATAGTTTACAATTGAGTCTTTTGTCTCTTTATCTAAGTCAGTTAGTAACTTTTTGATAAATAGACTTAGAATCTTTAGTTTAAATTCCTATATGGATTTTAACTTCGGTTCTTATTTAGCTAAGTAATCATTTGAGCCTCTGGAAACAGTAGTTTTCAAATTCTGACCTTTTAGACAGTAATTCTGTTGGTTTCTCTTTTACTGTAGAGTCAGTGGGTTTCATGCACTATCGATGGATGATTTTCACTTTCGTAGTTTCGGAATCACTACTTCCGTTACTATTTAGGTTGGATTGTTGCATAAGAGTTAGGCTCCTACTATCCGGAACCTATTATTTTAAGGTCCTTCCGTCTTCGTATGGGCATAGGCCTTTACTCTTTCCGGGTACAGTTTATGTATTTATAAACAGATATCTGTTTATTACTATGGGCGTAAACTTCTTCTGTCTTTGATGTCTAGTAGAAGGACGTTACGCTCCATTTTATTGTTAATAGATTCTATTAACTATCGGTACTGCTTATGGTATATCATTGACTTAGCAGTTGTGCTTAAGATTTCGGCTCATGAAGTAAGAGTTATTCTACTTCTTGGGCTTACATTAATAGTGTCACTATTATAGATTTTTGAAGGCTGCTCATTACGCTCAGCCATCCACATTCATGAATTTTATCTCAGAAATATCGAGTCCATTTCTGGAGGCCTCTATTGTTAGGTCTATTATCTACTGCTCAGAATGTCATTCACTTAACAGTTGCTACTATAGCTAGGTAGGCTGTCTGTTTCGGCAGTGTCTCCGTTCGGCTGCCCTCTTCGCTCTGGGCTATTTGACCCAGGGCAAGAAAAAGGGGGGGGGGGGGGGGAGGGTGTTCCCTTGGGTCACCTGTTTTACTATGAAAACAAGGGGATACCTCCTCCGGAGTTAGTAATTCTGAGCTGTTATTGGGATGGTTGTTTAGTGAGAAGTTTAGGTTTTTAAAATTCATTCAAGTCTTAGTTTTTAAAGTATAGCTTTTGAATATTGCATATGTCAACGGACATGATTATGCAATCCTCAGACACTTTTAGGAGTATAAGAGACTCTATTCTCTAGACTTACTTTATTTATTGGCTTACTTTAAAAATTATTAGTATAAGGATTATATTGGATATTAATAGAGTACATGGATGTATGAAGCTCAATTTTGGAGGGTGTTGTATCTTTCTAAGTTATCATAAATAAGAAAGATACATGTAAGGCCTATTACTTCTTTTTCCCTACAGGGGATGACTCTATTTTATTTTATTGAGCGTATTCCATTTTGCTCTATGTCCTTGGCCCTCCAGCCTTTTTACTATTCAGCTATGTCTGGGTCATTGGTACAGTATAAAAATGTTAAAAAATTTATAGTAATTTATATATTTTTTATACTTACCAATGACCCAGACGGGGATGGCCCTCCCAGGAGTTGGGAACTCTTGCCTCCCCGCTGAGTACATAGCGCTTACCAGGCACTGGTTATTAGAATGATTAATGGCGCCAATTTCGGAACGTCCTTGACACTGCGCATGCGCAGTGGGGGCGAAGTGTGGAGGGCCTTTCAGGACATGTTTTCTTTGATTTTAGATGCAAATTTTGGGGATTGGGGGGCAAAATTTGTGTTTGGCCCTATATTTTAAGAGTTAGCACCAGCTATGTCTGGGTCATTGGTAAGTATAAAAAATATATAAATTACTATAAATTTTTTAACTTTCATCGAAAGGCTCCTAGGGTATTCAATTCGAAACGTTTAAACTATGCTAATGTGTTCAGGTAACATCTCTAGATGTGCATGAAGGTTTCGGTATTTTGATTTTGCCCCCTGTGGTTCCAGTGGAACCACTTTTATCGTTAGAAAATCAGTTTTCATTGAAAGGCTCCTAATGTATTCAATTCAGAACGTTTAAACTATGCTAATGTGTTCAGGTAAAATCTCTAGATGTGCATGAAGGTTTCGGAATTTTGATTTTGCCCTGGTGGTTCCAGTGAAACCATTTTTATCGTTATAAAATCAGTTTTCATTGAAAGGCTCCTAGGGTATTTAATTCGAAACGTTTAAACTATGCTAATGTGTTCAGGTAACATCTGTAGATGTGCATGAAGGTTTCGGAATTTTGATTTTGCCCCCGGTGGTTCCAGTGGAACCACTTTTATCATTAGAAAATCAGTTTTCATCGAAAGGCTCCTAGGGTATTTAATTCAAAACGTTTAAACTATGCTAATGTGTTCAGGTAACATCTCTAGATGTGCATGAAGGTTTTGGAATTTTGATTTTTCCCCTGTGGTTCCAGTGGAACCACTTTTATCGTTAGAAAATCAGTTTTAATCGAAAGGCTCCTAGGGTATTTAATTTGAAACGTTTAAACTAGGCTAATGTGTTCAGGTAACATCTCTAGATGTGCATGAAGGTTTCGGTATTTTGATTGTGCCCCCGGTTGTTACAGTGGAACAACTTTTATCGTTTGAAATAAATTTTGTATATCACAAGTGCAGATATGGCAGATTCTTTAGGTAAACTTTTAACAAAAAATGGCTCCGACTATTTTACATCTAAGCATTGCCATTCCTGGGACAGTCAGGCTGCATGCGTGACATCACTCTAGTTTTCTTTTAAATTAATATTACTGTTGATTGTATCATTCTCATTATGTTTTTTTTTTTTTTTTATGTTTCATGTTATTTTGGGAAATATTTAACCCTTTTTGTATGGAAATTTAACTTACAACTTCCAGGTTCAAGTTTTAGGGTTTTTTGGGGGGGTCGGGGGGAGGGGGTGTTTTAAAATTACACCTTTAATTCTTCAAACAGTTTAGTGGAATGTCACTGTTTCTTATTTGGGACGATGTCTACTATCTACTGAACATTTCTACAGTGATTTTCATTAATATCGCGTGATTTTAACCCCTTTTAAACATGTTTTCAGACTTACTTTCTTTGTATTTGAAATTAGACTTTGCCACATACTTTCTTACTCTAATTATACCCCCGCTTCGAAGAATTAAGAAGTGGGGGCTATATAGGAATCACCCTGTATGTCCGTACACCCGTACGTCCGTCCGACCATACTTCCATCCATCCGTCCGTCCATCTGTCCGTCCGTCTGTCCATCTGTCCATCTGTATGTCTTTCCATCCGAACAAATTCTTGTGGGCGCAACTCCTACATTAAAGAACCGATTTTGAAGAAACCTTTCAAACATCATCACTACTAAGTGAACATGCGCATATTCCAAAATTTTTGATCTGCGACAATTTTAACCAGGTTATCTCTCTTGAACTTTGATTTAATATGGGTTTCTACATGAAATTCTTGTGTGCGCAACTCCTCCTATATTTATCAATCAATTTCCTTATGGCCTTCGCCTACATGATCAGAAGTGCATTCCTCTAAAAACCCAAGGTGGGGGTATTAATCACCTTCAGTGATAGTTCTAGTTCTTGCATGGTCAATACAACTTAATGATTCCATTTACATCAATGATTTCTTTTATTGGTTTTAGGAAATATTTAACCCTTTTTTGCCAATAAATTTTACTTAGTATTCCCAGCTTAAAGTTTCGGACTAAAGTTCTGCTTTTCAAGGATCTACCTTTTATTCTCCAAACACTCTGTTATAACGTCATTTCTTTTTTTCATTTCGGGCAAGGTCTACTGAAGCTGTACACAGAGGTTTCAAATAATATTGGCATTAATTTAACCCTTTTCACAACTCTTTTCGAACTTAGTTTCTCTAAATTTCAAATTAGGCTTCTATCACATACTTTACTGCTTTTTATCCCCTCCCACAAGGGAGGGATATAGCACAGAGCTCACTCCGTCCATCTATCTGTCAGTCCATCCATCAGTCCATCCATCCACCAGTCCATCCGTCTGTCCGAACTTTCTTTATGCCATAACTTAAACAAAAGTTAACAGATTTCAGTTCTTTTCAGGACATGTCTCTTGGTCAAGTTTGATGACAACATTTATTCAATGAAAATTGTTGAAGTTATTGCCCTGCCCAGCCCCCGCCAATTTGGCATTTTTTTTTCTTCTTTCCTCCAATATGCATTTTGAACTATTTACAGTCACTACATGTAGAACTTTTTTTAAACTCACGTAACCCCCATCCCCCCCATAACATAGTTAAATGTCATTATTCTAGGGTGGGGTTTAGAGTTGGGGTGGGGTTAGGGTTTGCTACCACCCCCAAAATTTTTCACCCAAAAAGTTGTTTTAATACAATGGACATGCATTTTTGTTAAAATAGACTAGGAATATATTGAATTTTCATTAGTCTAGGGTGGGGTTTAGAATTGGGGGTAGGGGGGGGTAGGGTTAGGGTCAGGGTCAGTAAAGGGTAGGGTCAGGGTTTGCTACCACCCCAAAAATTTTCCCCAAAATCACTTGTTTTTATATAATTATTGTAGTCCCATAAAAATAGCAACATAACTACCAATCCGTTAGAATGTCTGTCCGTCTGTCCATCCATCTGTCTGTAAACAATTGGTTTCCGACCGATAACTCCAGTTTAGATTATTTGATTTCAACCAAAGTTGATATGTGTATTTTCCAGCTATTAATACAGGCCAGGTTTGAATATAGAACGGTCGTTTAGGCAGTTTTTCCAAAAATGCATTTTGAAGGATTGGGAGTTATTAAATGCAAGCAAACAAAAATAGACTACTATAACACACCACCACTGCATACCAAATATTTTGAAGGATTTGGAGTTACTAAATGCAAACAAACAAAAATTGACTACTATAACACACCACCACAACCCCCCTTCCCCTCCCCCTCCCCCCTCCCCCCTCCCCCCTCCCCCTCCCCCCTCTCCCCCCCCCCCCCACACACAGTCTTGTCTACCCTACATACCGAGGTACCCCATTGTTTGTCCTTTGTGTGGACTAACGGTTTCTACCTCGTTTTGCCGGTACAGTTCTGGGAAAACAACCGTGAGTGACATTTGTCAGCTTGTTACCGAGTTTAATTATATACTGAGCTGTGAAAAACACCCCCAGCCCACATATGGATATATACCATGCATGCCCTCCCAAAGTTGGATTCATTTTCCTCAAAGTCTCTTTGAAAAAGCCAAACCAAGCGAAACGCGTCGAGACAGACGGATTATTTTCTACCTTTGCTGAAGACTACAACCAATCCAGGTATCTTTTCTAATAGGTAATATCTAGATTTCATTTTAATTTATTTCATTTCTTCATTTTAATTTCATTTTATTCATCTACCTATTCTTCAAATGGCTCAAAAAAGACAGAATCATCAGGGAAAGAGAGTTGCCCAGTCTGGAAGAGGCCAGGAACAATCGTTCCAGGCCTATTCTAGATTGGTCAAGGCCCTTTTCCAGGTGATTCAGTGTATGCACCATATTGGGCTCCTAGAGCAGCATTTGGCCAAACGGGATTTCCCGAAGCAGTTGGAGAAGAAAGTAGATGAGTTAGGTGGCTTTCTAAAGCCGGCTCTTCCCACCCCACACATTTTTTCTGTTTTTCGACAGATTAGTGTGGGATGGGCCAACCAAACGTTAAATGCTTTAGTTGAGCATTACAAGATAAATTTAAATCAGTTGAAGTCTAAGATAACTTTGGCTATGCGACCACCTCCTGGACTCGAAAAAATAGACTTCAACAGCGCTTCGGCGCGTGCCTTGATCTGGGCTCAAAAAAACTTTAAAAATAAGTTGACAGATAAGACGATTTCGGCCTATCAGTCTTACATTTCGGAACTTCGCCCAGCGTCTGGAGTAAGGAACAATACGGGAGGGAGCAAGCAAACTCCGGCCCGTGTTGTCCCTCTACCCCAACGCGAAAAGCAAAATAAGAAAAGATCAAGGCAAAGCACTTCTCCCTCTTCTTTTCCTTCTACTTCTTCTTTCTCTCAGAGTAAGCGCCTCAATTTGCAAACATCTCCGGTCCATATTGTGACTGAAGATGCTCGCAAATTGAGTAACGCTGTCTCGCCTCGTCTTGTTCCTCTACCTCCTACTCCTCCTCAGCCTTTCTTCTCTAGTTCTCCTAGTGCTCTCACTAGAACTCCTCCTCCTCCTCCTGTTTCTTCTCCTGTTTCTGTTTCCTCTCCTGCTTCTGTTTCTTCTGCCCCTTCTCCTGCCTCTAGTGTGGTTCAACCAGGTATATCGTACTCAGAGAAAGTCAAATCACCGAGCCGCAACTCGGGCCGCTCATTTGATTCTAAATTCTCCCAGTTTCGGCATAAAAGCGGAGTTAATTTTGACAAAAGGAATTGGCGCCTCCCCGATGTTTGTAAAAACATCCTTATGATTGGAAGTTCAAATTTAGGACGCATTGATCGAAATCCCCATCCGGACATCCAGGTGGAGTGTTACCCCGGCGCCAAATTCAATCATCTGCGCTCTATGTTTAAAGGGCACAGGGGCCAGTCCAGTCCCCAAAAAATATTATTAAATATTGGCGTGAATTCTCGAAACGATAATTCTGATCTCGTAGTTAAGCAGTTGCGGAATATGCTTAGCGATATCAGGGTCAAGTTTAGATCAGCAAAAATTTATTTCGCTGAACTAAACTTTTCGCAAAAACTCCCTCAGGCTGAGAGGAGAACCCTGAGCATCATCAACGAAACCATTCGGAAAGTGAAGGACGTTAACGTGATACCAAAAATTGATGACGCGAAGTTTGATGTTGCTCAGGATTTAATCCATTGGACCACGAGAACCGCCAATATTATGTACGATCACTGGTTGAACCACCTAAATTTAAACTAAGTAAAGGCAAAGGTAACAGCCGCCTAACAGATGTGGGATTAGGAACTAATGTGGTTAACCTGTCTGGCACCAATGACCTAACAACTCAAGAGAAATCTCTTCTAGATCGCGGTTTAACTTTTGTACCAGCACCAAAGCCTAAAACTGATAACCAAACAAATTTACCATCATACAACTGTAATTTTCTGAGGCAAATGAAATTAGCAGACCGCTTTAGAAACTCCAGCGGTCGGAAACTTCCTTTCACAGAATCATCTGGTTGGTCACCTCCAGATAGTGAAGTAGATCCCGAAATTATTGAGGCTAGTAAACGAATCATCCAAAAGGTGTTCAGCATGAACATACTCTCCGATAAAGACAATTTAACAGCTGGTGAACGGAGAGCCCTCACGAAACTTCGAAAAAATAAGAAATTAGTAATTAAACCAGCCGACAAAGGTGGGTCGGTAGTTGTTCTATCTCGGGATAATTATATAAAGGAAGCCATGAGACAACTCAGCAATACTAAACATTATAAGAAAATAGATTCACTTATTTGGCCTAGTAATATCGAAAAATTCAATAAGATCTTAAAATTTCTCCTCGACGAAGGTCACATTACCAAAAAACAATTGAAATATTTAACAGCTAAGCTCAGTGCTCAAACAAGACAATTTTATATCCTACCAAAGATCCACAAGGACCGTTCTTCATGGACGGATGACTTAACTCCACCCGGGAGGCCAATTGTATCAGATTGTAATTCGGAATCTTATGCGATCTCGGAATTAATTGATTATCATCTGAAACCTATAGCAAATAGACATCCGAGCTATCTAAAAAATACACAGGATTTCCTGTCAAAAATTTCGAAATTGAAAATATCGAAAAATGCAATTCTGGCTACTTTGGATATCGACAGTATGTATACGAACATTGATATTGATAAAGGTGTTAAATCAGTTAAAAATGCATTTGAAAAATATCCGGATGCGAAACGCCCGGATGAACAAATTTTGGATCTTTTAGAGCTGAGCTTAAAAGGTAATGACTTTCAATTCAATGGAGAATATTTTCTACAAATAATGGGTTGTCCTATGGGCAAAAGATTCAGTCCTAATTTTGCAAGCATTTATGTAGCGGAATGGGAGGAAAATGCCTTAAGCAAATGTGCAAAGCATCCTCTCGTATATCTCAGGTATTTAGATGACATTTTTATTATTTGGGAACATTCAAAAGAAGATTTTGATGAATTTTTAGAAATTTTGAACAATCACGATCCAAATATTAAATTGAAAGCTACTATCAGTGAAAATTCTGTTGATTTTCTCGATGTGACCGTGTATAAAGGCAAGCAATTTCAGGCGTCCGGTCATTTAGATTATAAAGTGTATTTTAAACCAACTGATTCACATCAATTGTTGCACACAAAATCATTTCATCCTCAACATACATTTAAAGGTATCATCAAATCACAACTCATTCGTTTCCACCGCAATTCAAGTGATAAGGTAAATTTCAATGAGGCTTGTTCTACTCTATTTGGCGCCCTCAGATCGAGAGGGTACTCGCTGCGTCTCTTGCGTAGCCTGAAATCCCAAACCCTGAAAAAGCTCGAAAGTCCAGCTGAAACTACCGATTTCGAACCACTGAAGATTGAACACAACAGACCGTTGCAGAATGGTAGTGGCGCGGTATTTAATTGCAAAAAGCCTCGTTGTAGACTGCATACTTTTATGCCTGATCAGAAAGAGGAATTTTCCTCCGAACAAACGAAAAATCATTATCAGATCCGTAACCCCCTCCATTGTGATTCACCAAACATTATTTACCTTATCACTTGTAAGCGATGTCGGAAACAGTATGTTGGTCAAAGTCAAAATCCTTTTCGAGAACGTGCTACTAGACACAAACAGGATATAAAACATAATGCTGATGCCCCAGTAGCACAACATTTTAACCTTCCTAGCCATTCTTTGGACGATTTCGAAATCCATCCTATTGAACAACCACCAATTAAAGACACATTAGAAGAAACGGATGAATTTAGAAAAAAACGTGAAGCTTTTTGGATCAATACGCTTCAAACTCTCTGGCCATTTGGTATGAACATATCAGAGGGCGAATGCGAAAGGAGGTCCATCATTCCTTTCACTTTAACGTACAACAGAATGAATATCGAAATAGCAAAAATGTTAAAAGATGAATTCAATTTTACCAATGCTAAATTAAATGAACCTTTGAATCTTCGACCTGTCATCGCCTATAAGAAAAACAAAAGCTTGCGTAACATCCTTGTAAGGACTAAATTAGAGCCCATCAATGAATAACACCAATTTCTGCCAGTCAGTTTAACCAGTTCCTAAGCTCATCACTTAGTTTAAATCAATTTTGTGTACTTTTTTGTCATGTTTGAAACCAATCAGGGTTCAGTAAATGAAAACAATTTTTCGGCGGCATATTAAAAGAAAAAAAACCGTTTCAGTATGAAATGTCTGTGCCAGTGCGATTTTTTAACCTCAAACACACACACACACACACACACACACACACACACACACACACACACACACACAGTCTTGTTTTCCCTACATACCGAGGTACCCCATTGTCTGTCCTTTGTGTGGACTAACGGTTTCAACCTCGTTTTGCTGGTACAGTTCTGGGAAAACAACCGAGGTAAAGGGTTTCTTTTGTCTTTTGTACCTCGGTAAGGCGAAACACGCAAACTCTTTTGTCTAGTTACCTCGTCAAGTTGGTAAGACAAACGCACACCCTCACACACACACACACACACACACACAGTCTTGTCTACCCTACATACCGAGGTACCCCATTGTTTGTCCTTTGTGTGGATTAACGGTTTCTACCTCGTTTTGCCGGTACAGTTCTGGGAAAACAACCGAGGTAAAGGGTTTCTTTTGTCTTTTGTACCTCGGTAAGGCGAAACACGCAAACTATTTTGTCTAGTTACCTCGTCAAGTTGGTAAGACAAACCCCCCCCCCCCCCCCCCCCCCCCCCCCCCACACACACACACACACACACACACACACAGAGACATGTATCACTTAGGCAATTATTCCCAAAATGCATTTTGAAGGATTGGGAGTTATTACATGCAAAAAAGAAAACTGACTCCTATAGCCCAAAATTGCTTTATGTACTGCATCTTTAATCCTTTACCTAACACAGGTTGAAGCCAACAGTACAAATTATTTTTCTGAAACATCAGATCCGTCCGTCTGTCCGTCTGTCCGTACGTCAGCAATTGGCTATGGCTAAGGCTAGAGGTAGTATTTATGAACCGATCTTTACGAAACTTCTTGGGTACCTTTGTTATGACCGTGGGACGAGAACGAGTGTTTTTGGGTGCGGTCCGAAATTCAAGATGGCTGCCAGCCGCCAATTTGTACCGATGATGCAGAAATCTGTTTTTTGTACAGAACTTCCATATGAAAGCTCTGATTTGAATAATTTTTTGTATGAATGTTTAGTACCATGGGGTACATCACATATAATACGGGTTTTTTTCTCGTGCGTAAATTGTGCAAATTAGACTAATTTTGATGTTTTTTGGTGTTAATTTCAGCACTGTAAGTGCAAATGCCAATACAGCTCGGGCTAGAGGCCGTATTTATGAACCGATCTTTACGAAACTTCTTGGGTACCTTTGGTATCACCGTGAGACGAGAACGAGTGTTTTGGGGTCCGGTCCGAAATTCAAGATGGCCGATGGCAGCCATTTTGTACAAAATTAAGTGCAATCAGATTTTTGCACAGAACTTCCATATGAAAGCGCTGATTTGAATAATTTTTTGTGTGAATGTTTAGTACCATGGGATACATCACATATAATACAGGTTTTTTTCTTGTGCAGAAATTATGCAAATTAGATGAACTTTGATATTTCAGTGCGACTTACACACATTAAGTACACATGTCAATACGGCTCAGACTTGAGTCTGTATTTATGAACTGATCTTCACGAAATGTCTTGGGTACCTTTGTTATCACCTTGGGACGAGAACGAGTGTTTCTGGGTGCGGTCTAAAATTCAAGATGGCTGCCAGTGGCCATTTTGTACCGAAATTAGGTCTAATCAGTTTTTTGTACACAACTTCTATACAGCTCAGACTAGAGGCCATATTTATGAACCAATCTTTACGAACCTTGTTGGGTACCTTTGTTATCACCGTGGGATGAGAGCGAGTGTTTTTGGGTGTGGTCCGAAATTCAAGATGGCCACCAGCAGCCATTTTGTACCAAAATTAGTGCAATCAGTCTTTTGTACAGAACTTCTGTATGAAAGTTCTGATTTGAAAAAATTTTTGTATGAATGTTTAGTAACATGGAATACATCACATATTCTAAGGGGTTTTTTTTCGTGCAGAAATTATGCAAATTAGATGAACTTTGACTTATTCAGTGCTACTTGCACAATGTGAGCACACATGTCAATACGGCTCAGGGTAGAGGCTGTATTTATGAATCGATCTTCACAAAACTTCTTGGGTACCTTTGTTATCACCTTGGGACGAGAATGAGTGTTTCTGGGTACGGTCCAAAATTCAAGATGGCTGCCAGTGGCCATTTTGTACCAAAATTAGGTCCAATCAGTTTTTTGTCACAAGTTCTATACAGCTCGTATTTATGAATTGATCTTCACAAAACTTCTTGGGTACCTTTGTTTTCACCTTGGGACAGGAACGAGTGTGTTTTGGGGTGCCTTTGTTATCACTGTGCTATGAGAACAAATATTTTGGGGTTCAGTCTGGGACTCAAAGTTTTCTTTTCTAGTTTAGCATCTGACTGTCACCCACCTTTACAATACTTTACCTATACATTTGTTACAGGCAACGGTCAGTATTTATGTACAGACCATTACAATACTTTATATGTACCTTTGTTATCAGGTCATTACCTAGATGTTTGTCATTGCTGTGTCACATACTATACATGTGCATGTCTTTGTCTTGACAAGTTGAGCTACAGTGTCATTGACACTTTCATTTACTTCTAACCATGGCTTATTAGTCCTTATTGGAACAAGCTCATCAAGTTTGTTCCATTAATAGGTCATGAGGTATGTTTTGGAGTAGAGATATGAAAAAATAAAATTTGAATAGCAAATTTTGTATATCACGAGTGCAGATACGGCAGATTCGTTATGTAAAATGGTTAACAAAAAATGGCTCCAACTATTTTGTGTCTAAGCATTGCCATTGCTGGGACAGTCGGGCTGCATGCGTGACATCACTCTAGTTTGTCTTTTGTCATTTTTAAAGTCTCCTAAGGGGTATTTTCTTCGGATCTCTAAATTCTGCTTGCTTTTTCAATTGGTGGTAAAGAGGAATATTAGGCACTTTGTATCACTTTGGTAAGTATTTAAAACATAAATTTTGGTGTAAAAATTTAATTTTTGTGCAACATTTTTAGATCTGTTATGTGCTTTTGAGGCTAATATGGGTTAATTAACCCTGTATAATGCACAGATATAGTTGTTATCTGTTTGCCGGTAAATTATTCCACTCCTTGTGTGTTTTCCTAACATGTCTAATGTTTCTTCCTGTTTGTTTTTGTGCAGTGCTGTAATGCATTTGCCTATAACACTGGGCACTTTCTGCAGGCTAGCACATTCATATTATACATATTTTCTCCATTTATTTGTTAGGAAAATCTTTGTTTAGATGTAATTTCAAATTCCCCCTTCCCACTTCCTCAAAAGTAGGGGCTGTAGGTGGGCTTTGGTTTTTATTACAAATCTTGTCTAGACAATACCTTATGTGATAATTATATGTTATATGTTCTTGTTTAAGTTTATTACCAATAATTGGTATCATTTAAGTTGTTTTTCATCCACTTCTGGTCCTTTAGGTTATGTTTGATACTATTGTGGTAAGTGTTTATGTCCAATAATTTAGTGTCATATTATATTATCTTTTAATGCCACCACACATTGGTTATATTATTTGTACTTTTCTTTAGACAGATTTTTCTGGTCAAATATTGTCATTTCTTTTTCACGATTAACCTATATTTGCTTGTCTTTTCAGGTTACGTGTACAGAATGACTTCTATTATTTTGTGTTATTGGTGCATATTGATGATGCAGTGTTGATGTCTTTTTCTTCCTCCGGAGGTTGTGCTTCACTCGGCTCTACAAGTTATGGTCAGAAGTCAGGTCCACTCACATTTCTATGGCTTTGGTTTGGATACCTTTTTCCAGTGCCTACGGCACCTTCATCTTGCACTGTCCGGATTTCTCTTGTTATTAAGGGACAGCTGTTTCATCATAATCGGATATGTTCAAGTGTACAGGTATACTGTTAGGGTATTCTAAGGTATACAGGTATTCAGGTGTTAGGGAGACCCCTGATGAGTGTTGCTTGGATGCATAAGGAGTCAGGAGCCCTTAGGTACTCCCTGTCAGTCTGTCGGATTGACTCTGCAATACTCAATACAACTTCCTTGGCGTCCAATGGCGTCACTGTAGCTGGGTCCTTATCTGGCACTGTAGTGTCAGTGACAGTCCTTATCTGGCACTGCAGTGTCAGGGACACCCATACACCTAATATTATAAATCCTATGTCTTGGTTCTGAGTCTCAGGACTCAAGTGTGATCTTTGCGTCAGGTAAGGGCACAACAAAGAAGGGGATGACGGCTACAGACAACAAAGCCACTCTCTCGTTGTTCATCCCTTACTAGCTCACACAGTGAGGTTCAGTCACAAATAGTGAAAGCATTTCAGGTAGGTCAGGTTTTCCTAGCTTTCACGAATCTCAGTTATCTGCCAGCTCACTCTCTAGGATTGATACATCACTTCCACTCTTTACTCCATGTATCAACACATCGAACTTGCTGTCAGTACAGGTTAGTGGTCAGGTAGCTCCTTCCCATTATCCTGACTCTTTCCATGGTACTAATGCTGCTGATACTACGGCTAGTCATCTACTGAACTATGTTCTCCCTTTTCCGATTAGGGGTCTGACAGATTCAAAAATACTGCACATGAGTCTGCTTCTTACTCCTCCAACTTGGTTGGACCCTTTGGCAGGGGCTATGAAGCTTCTTTGCCTTCCTCAGATAAGGCTTGGCTTCAACATAGAAATGATTTTGGCATTTCTAGTTATAGTTTGGCGCAGGTATCTCTTTTTATTCCATCTGATAGAGATTTGCCAACTTAGTAGCAATGTTCCATTCCTTTCAGATCTATCATAGTGGAACAGGCTGTTATTAGCCCATCTTCTGTATATAGGCACATTGCTCTGACATTCTCTTCTCTTGCCGATTCTTAATTCCTCATAAGAGGCCATCTGAGCAATCCATTTTGACGGCACCTATACAGAGTCGTGACACTCTCATAATAGGACACTTCTGTTACTGGCTTTCACTATTACTGCCCAGATGGTGAAGCCGATATTACCTCACACTCAGAAACACAATACTCTCAATGAGTGAGCATTACACTAGATAGGGGCGTAACTGATATTGGCTGTCACCCACTTCGCTCAAAGGGTGATGCCGATACTTCCTCACACATTTGTGAGGGTTACGCTAGGTATAGGCACACCGATATTGGCTCTCAACTATTCCGATCAGATGGCAAAACCAATAATAGTGCACACACTGAGGCTCTTATTGTTTTATTTTTGTAGTAAACCAGATGTCAGGTAAGGCATGTTGCTGGTTTCCAAGAGCCTTGCTACTCTGCAAGCTGGGTAGGTTTTAGCGGTAATCGCCATCTGATGGACGCATCTCCATATGTGTCAATACCCTATGCTTGCCGGAGTGTTCAGTCAGTAGTAATTTGCTTTATCTACTGACCCAGTGTCATTGCCTTAACCCGCTTCTTTGGTGGATCCTCGACCTCCAGTTGCTTCTCGACCTCCATCATATGCATCGGGTCATCAAGATGCGGTCACGCCTCATACTTCATCACATGCCGCTGAGTTTGATGACTTTGTTGTTAATGACTCTAAAAATATTTTGCTATGAACATAGTCCTACTGATGCCTTTATGGACCTTCAGCCTACAGTGTTAGATCCCTAGGTCGTCCTTATAAGTCACCGCTTCATTAACGGTTTCTTGTCACCTCTACACTTATATATCGGACCATGTGTGTCAGATGATCGAGAAATGTTGCTTAGTCTTTCTCATTGCGTGAGTCCGATTACAATGAGTTTGTTTCTAGCGGCACAGTTGATTCATCTCAGCTCATTCATCTCAACTCATACAGTGCACTATGTTGGGTAATAGACGTAGTTATGGTTCTTCTACCTTTTCTTTTTGTTCCATGCTTTGTTGCTTGTTTCTTTTATGGAACATGTTTTTTTCTGCTTCTCATAAGTCTGTACTGTTCCGGTTCTCCGTTTCGGAGCCTGCTGCTCTCATCCCAACTTTGCAATACAGAGCACTGGGTTCATGCTTTCTCTTTTTTTGTTGGATTTCTGATCCCCTGAAGAGATCAGCTGAGCACCTTGTTGAGTAGGTGCCTAAACAGACTTGTGTCTCTCCACATTCTATTGCTGTCCGTTTCTTATTTTTCCTGATGTTGATACAGATTAATCTCTTCTGAAGTTGAAGCAGAAGATTATGAAAATTCCAAGGAATTTCATGTGGTTGAGAGAAGATAATAAGCTACTCCTCAACAATCTTCTCTCATACTGTTACAGTCTTCTTTTGTTAATGATGTCTTTGCTTCCATGAATGATAGACTCCAGGTTAAAGCTGTTTATTCTGCCTGTTTTCTTGCGCGCACACCTCTTTATAGTTTAGAGTCTACTTCTCAGTTGCTGTTAATTTTTGATGAAGACATTTCGATTCTCAGAATATCTATGCTTAAGTCCATTAATGTTCCGATTTATGTCCGTGATATATTCGTTGGCCTTTCTATAGAACTTAATTTATCTGCTCTGTGGCATACCATTCTATGACAGCTATAGCAGCCAAGTATATCAGTTCTATGAACTGGATTATACCACAACACCATTAGTTCATTTTCTTGGTGCAGTCTTATGCCTTTAGTGGTGTTGTATCTATGTTGTTTAGATCTGGCCCTTCTCAGGAGAGATTCTATATTTTTCTTCCTGAGTTGTACAGAACCAACCATGGGCAGTTCCTGCATCTCACAATTTTCATTATTTGATAGATTTCAAAAGTTGTTTAGGTGTTCTATTGTTCTCCTAAATATTTTAGGCATCAGTTGATTATAAATCTTTATGCTGCAGATTCATGTTGTTTTTTCTAGTATGGATAGAGGATTCTGTGCTTGTTGTTCTCTCTCTAATCCTCTAATTCTATTCAAGCCATTTCTTCTTCTTAGCTTTACACTCGCTCTCACCAGTCGTGAGGAAGAATGAAGAGCAGGCAGAGAGACATTTTCTCCTGCAACTGGTATTGACAGGCCAATTTGTAATGGTCACAACCTCACACCGCATCTGATGTGGGGGGTCGAATTGCTACTTTATCACCAATGGTCTCAGTTCTAGTTACCATTGCTAGAGAGTCTTTCTGAGATATCGATTCAGCATCACTATTCACCCGGGTTTCGATTGACTTTGTTCTCAGTATTAACACCCCATGGTCATTACGGCCGTTTTTTTTTATTATTTCATGAAACGGTAAACTAAGACCAGTTATACATTTTTTGTCTCTTTTGCTTCAAGGCTTTCAGGTCAGTTAGGAGCTCCCTTCATGAGAACTTTTTTGCTGCGAGCACAGATCTGAAGGATGAGTACTTCAAATTCCAATCCATCCTTCTATATTCTTATGAGGTTCTCATTCCGAGGCATTGCGTATCTCTTCTGGGCAATGCTGTTCATCATTATTTAGCTTCTTGGGTTTTTCCCTTGCTTGATGAATATTCTTATCACCTTCCATTGAGAACAGTAGTCAGCTATATCATTGGCATACCTTCCGGCATATTTTAGATATGTTTATCCATCCTGCATAGTGAAGGATTTTCATTGACCGCTTCAGTGCCTTCAGTCGCTTGATCTTCATTTGGTTTGAGAGATTCTGACCGCAGTCCATCACAGTCTTTAACTCACTTCAGGATGGACTTATCTCCATCATGAGTATTTAGTTTGCCTTCAGTTGTCGAAAGCTTGCTTTATCTGTTTTTGGAATACTATTTTCTTATAATGACTCAAGTTTTGTACAGGGAATTTTTCTGACTAATAGAGTCCTCTGCTACGTCTGCGACAGATTTATTCCCTGACTCATTGTACATTCTTTACACATGTTGATTCCCTTTCACTTACACATTCGGAATCTAATGCATCATGGGCAACACTGGAACTGGCTTCTACAGTTACTATAACCATGCAAAGTTATCTGGATAGTCAGATCTATGGTTTTTGGTCATAGTATACGTTATTGTTACACCTTATCCATAGGAGCATTTGGCAGTTCTTTGGCATTCAAGCTCTGGAAGGATGTTCTGTGGAATCTTTTGTATTTATTCTTTCAGTCAGTTCAGCAGGGGTTGCTTACATATATAATTAGAGATTGACTCACTGTAATCATTAGGTGCATTCTTTACAAGTTGCTAGTATCACATGGCCTACTCATTCTCATTGTCTTTCTCTCTCTATCCAGATATTTGGGATCAGTCATTTTCGGTCTCTACCTCTAGACGTTTTCCACAGAATTCCTCTCAGTGTCTGATAGTTGCCCATTCTTTTTCTCTGTTTGCGAACTATATATGTTTTCTGTTGGTATGTCTGGTTCTCTGTACTCAGCTTTTACCCTCTATTTTCTGACCTGAAATAAAAGATCAAGTGATCAAAATTTTTCTGTTCCAGTTTGTTGCTTATTGTATTTGAATTGAGTTTGGCTTCCTTTCAGGATGTGCTGGCCTCTTTTCAGCTAACTATGCACTAATTCTTACCTTTTTCTATCTGATGAATCTCATTAATTTTCTTCGGTTTTCATCATAGAATTGTGGCTGTCATTCTTCCAGGTTTTTTCACTCCTACTGCTTCTCCCATTAGATCCGGTGACCTACAATTCGTGCATGACGTCACTTTCGAGATCCAACATTAATATTTGTTCCCTCTTTATACTTTGTATTGATTTTTATTATATTTCTTGTGCTTAGAAATACAAGAATCTATAAACAGTTATTTAGATGTTATTTACACTGTTTAATATCTATATCTATCTTGCTTTGTTGATTTTTTCTATTTTCTGAAGATGGGGGTGGATGATATGTATGAATCAATGTCCCTTCTTTCATGCACATTACCCTTCCGCTAGGTTAAAGAGTTCAATGCTTGAATTCTCCTTTCATGAGAACTTCCTACTGTAAGCTCACTCAAGTGGACGGGATTTCTATCAATATTACTGATTTTAATTTTAAAACCCTGTCGTCATGAATAAGCAGTAGCTTATATGTCTTTTTATTAGATTTATTCTTATTATGCTTATTACTTTAAATTGTGACTCATGTATGAGCTCTATGGATTCAGATTTTATTGACTGCAGGAACAGTTACTAATAAGTCCTTCTGGAGTTATTGTTATATTGTTTGGGAGCATTCATTATCTCATTCTCATTTTCAGCTCAACTTTACAAAGTCAAGTTGAGCTATTGCCATCACTTCTTGTCCGTCGGCATACATCCACAATTTCCTTTGGCACATTATGATCAGATCACTTTGAAACTTGGTATGCTTGTTTGGGTGACTTCTAGATGGGAGCTATCGATTTTCTTCCATTTCTGTCAAAAAATGTTGCCGCTGGCAACGTTCTTTCAACTTAGTTTAGTCAGACCTCAATATTTCCCTTTGGCACACCCTATAGGGCACATTTATCATCTGATTGCTTTGAAACCTGGTATGCTTGTTTGGGGTGACCTCTAGATGGGCGCTATCGATTTTTTTCCATTTCCGTCAAAAAGTGTTGCTGTTGGCAACAACCATTGAACTTGGTTTAGTCAGGCATCAATATATTCCTTTGGCATGCCCAACAGGGTACATTTATGTTCAGATCGGTTTGAAACTTGGTATGCTTGTTTGGGGTTACATCTAAATGGGAGCTATTGATTTTCTGCAATTTCCATCAAAAAATGTTGTCGCTGGCAACATGCTTAGAACTTAGTTTAGTCAGACCTCAATATTTCCTTTTGGCACACCCTACAGGGAACATTTACGATCGGATTGCTTTGAAACCTGACATGCTTGTTTGGGGTGTCCTCTAGATGAGAGCTATCAATTTTCTTCCATTTCCATCAAAAAATGTTTCAATATATTCTTTTGGCACACCCCACAGGGCACATTTATGATCAGATTGGTTTGAAACTTGGTATGTTTTTTGGGGTTACCTCCAGATGGGAGATATCGATTTCCGTCAAAAATTGTTGCTGCTGGCAATGACCTTCGAGAAACTTAGTACAGTTATGCATCAATATTTCCCTTTGGCACACCCTGCAGTGTAGGGTCCTGCGAATATTCGAGATTTGATGCGATATCGATACCATACGTCTACTTCAAGATCGATCCCGAATCAGTCTCAAGATTCGATTTTTTCGAATCTCTCATACTAACTTCAATTTTGTTACATTTCCAACAAACATTGGATAAAACTGACATTAGACAATTCACTCATATTGGCTCAATTCATATTTAATTGAGTAATTGACAATGGTTAATTGTTAGGTAAGTAGTGAATTTTGCCCTGAACATTATCCATGGTTTTAGTTTTTGAAGGCTTAACTTGTTACTATTCACGTTCTTAAGAACGTGAATAGTAACAAGTTAAGCCTTCAAAAACTAAAACAAAACTATGGATAATAGGGCTAGCTGTTTCAGTGACGGTGCTACAGGGAATATTTATTTATTGGTGTTTAAGGTGTCAGTGAGTCTTGTAAAGGTCTTCACAATGTACTGTAACTCCCGTTTGGTGCAATATGAAATAACTTGTCTATTAAGATTCGATTCGAGATTTGATTCGATATCAATATCAAAGACACGATTCGATTCAAGATTCGATTCGAAGAAAAATGTGTGATTCGCAGATCCCTACTGCAGTGCACATTTATGCAGTGACGAATGGGAGCAAAATTGAGGCAAGTGGAAAATCGCTCACCTCAAATAAAGCTTGCGAGAGTGAAAACTGTGAGGAGAGTGAATTTGATGGAGTGTTGATCTCAGTGTTTAACTTCAACTGACAAGTGTCCTTCAAAATGAAAGCATGAATACAGCTGAACACAGATGGAAATTTTGACGGTGAAAATATATGTAACCCACTAAAATTAGTTCTGGATTTTAAATGGCAGATTATTAAAATCGTGGAAAATGGATGCGTAATTTCCTAAAGGGCACATTAATTCGTGTCACTGGTGAATTGGAGTGACAGGTGTCATGTGTATAAAAGAAAACAAGGAACGGAGCAACATTCCGCATGTCTTTGATAAAAAAGAAATACGGAAGTATTAAAACGTTTCTCAGATCTCAGAATGGCCACCATTTTTTTTTCTGAACATGCGTGTTCGTTTTGTAGCGGGAGTAAGCTCTGGGCGAGTTGTTAATGTACAACCCTCTTACTGTTAGCATGTCGTGTGTGGATGTATAAGCAAACTACTGTGTCATGTTCATAACGACAGAAAAGGAAATTGTTTGGAATTGTACTTTAAACACTTCAAATTGTGAGTGATTATTAAAAATTTCCCAACATTAAAACTTAATAATAGAATGTTTCTGTTGATGCAACTCAAAAGAATCAAAATTCACCCAAGAATAGAGGCGAGCGATTATTCGTGCACCTTGGACAATTTTTGCGTGAGCGATGATGCGCGAGAATGCTCTCGCGCACCTTTCCCATGCGTCACTGTTTAAGACCTGACTGGGGAGCGCGGTGGCTCAGAAGGTAGAGATGCAGGCTGTCAACCGAGAGGTCCTCGGTTTGAATCCCACCTGCGGCAACCGCGTTGTGTCCTTGGGCAAGACACTTCATCTCCATTGCCCGCGTGGGGGCACGATTGCGTTGTGTACTTAGGCGTACTGCACGTAGATGGTGCACTTGTCTTCAACCAATGCTAACCCTGCTTGTGCGGAGTTAGTATGTTGGGGAGATGACAGTTGCTCGCCATTGCTCGGTGGTTCTCTCTGGGCACTCCGGCTTCCTCCACCTGTAAAGCTGTCACGGTCATGATTAGCCATTGTGCATAAATATGTGACCTTAAACACCAATAAATAAATAAATAACTGTTTATGACCAGATCACTTTGAAACTTGGTATGCTTGTTCGGGGTGACCTCTAGATAGGAGCTATCAATTTTCTTTCATTTCCATCAAAAAACGTCACTGGTAATGTTCTTAGAACTCAGTTCAGTCAGATCTCAATATTTCACTTTGGCACACCCTAAAGGGCACATTTATGATCGGATTACTTTGAAACCTAGCATGCTTGTTTGGGGTGACCTCTAGATGGGAGCTTTCGATTTTGTTCCATTTTCATCAAAAAATCTTGCCGCTGTCAACGACCATTGAACTTAGTTTAGTCAGGCATCAATATATTTCTTTGGCATGCTCTACAGGGTACATTTATAATCAGATCGGTTTGGAACTTTGTATGCTTGTTTGGGGTAACCTCTGCATGGGAGCTATCGATTTTCCTCAATTTCTGTCAAAAAATGTTGCCGCTGGCAATGAACTTAGTGCAGTTATGCATCAATATTTCCATTTGGCACACCCTGCAGAGCACATTTTTGACCAGATCGTTTTGAAACTTGGTGTGCTTGTTTGGGGTTACCTCTAGATGGGAGCTATCGATTTTCTTCTATTCCTGTCAAAAAATATAGCAGCTGGCAATGACCTTTGAACTTAGTTTAGTCAGACCTCAATATTTCCCTTTGCACATCCTACAGGGAACTTTTATGATCGGATTGCAGTGAAATCTGGTATGCTTGTTTGGAGTGACCTATCGATTTTCTTCAGTGGCCTTTGAACTTAGTTAAGTCAGGCATCAAAGTATTCCTCTGGCACACTCTACAGGGCACCTTTATGATCAGATAGGTTTGAAACTTGCTAAGCTTGTTTGGGGTTATGTAGATGGGTGCTATTGATTTTCTTCGATTTCCATCAAAAAGGGTTGCCGCTGGCAATAGCCTTCGATGAACCTAGTGCAGTTATGCATCAGTATTTCACTTTAGCACTCACTGCAGTGCACATTTATGATCAGATCGCTTTGAAACCTTGTGTATCTGTTTGGGTTGACCTATAGATGGGAGCTATCCACTTTCTTCTATTTTTGTCCAAAAATGTTGCAGCTGGCAATGACCTTTGAACTTAGTTTAGTTAGACCTTAATATTTCCCTTTGGCACACCCGACAGGGAACATTTATGATCGGATTGCATTGAAACCTTGTATGCTTGTTTGGGGTGACCTCTAGATAGGAACTATTGATTTTCTTCCTTGTCCATCAAAAAATGTTGCCGTTGGCAACGACCTTCGATGAACTTAGTGCAGTTATGCATCAATATTTCCCTTTGACACACCCTGCAGAGCACATTTATGTTTGAATCGCTTGGAAACTTGGTGTGCTTGTTTACTGGATAGATTTCATTTCCGTCAAAAATAGTTGCCATTGGCAATGACCTTTGATGAATTTAGTAAAAACTTAGTGCAGTTATGCATCCAAATTTCCCTTTGACACACCCTGCAGGGCACTTTTATGACTGGATCACTTGGAAACTTGGTGTGCCTGTGTGGGTTGACATCTATATGGGAGCTATGGGTTTTCTTCCATTTCGGTCGAAAAATGTTGCCGCTGACCTTTGAACTTAGTTAGTTTAGTCAGACCTCAATATTTCCCTTTGACACATTCTTTAGGGCACATTTATGCTCGGATCACTTTGAAACTTGGTATATGTGTTCGGGATGACCTCTAGATGTGAGCTATTGATTTTTTTTTTATTCCCATAAGAAAATTATTGTTATTATCACCAGCCTTTAAACTTACTGCATTTGTGCAGCAACTTATCTCTTTTGCACTTTATGCAGGGTATATTTATGAATTTCCATAAAAAAGAAAAAAAACATTGCCACAAGCAATGACCTTCAAACTTAGTGCATTTGTGAATTAACATCTTCCTTTGGCATGCCTCAGAGAGCACATTCATTATCAGGTTGTTTTGAAACTTTGTATGCTTATGCAGGGTGACAAAGATAGGAGCTATTGATTTTCTTTTCATTTCCTTCAAAAACTGTTGCTGTTAGCAACAATCTTTGAATTTATTGCATTTTTGCTTCAACATTCTTCTTTGACATGGCCTACAGGGCACATTTATCTTGGGATTGTTTTTAGCTCACCAACTTTAGTTGTGTGAGCTTATGGCATGGCTCGATCGGTCGGCATCGGCGTACGTGTCCAATAATGTTAAAGTTTCTGTTTAGGTCACTTATTCGCCCTATTTCTATATCATGGCTTTTATAATGCTGCTATATGATGATTATTATCATTTTACCATGATTTAACCCCTCATACCCTACATTTTAGACATTTTTCTTTACATTTTTAATTGCGTTTAGTTTTCTGTTTAGCTCAGAATACCATGTTTAACTAAGTGTTTAGGTCAGCTGCTGTGCTCCTTCTCTTCCAATGGCACTTATATTCATCATACATGTTCCTCAGTATCATTGTTCCATGATTAACCCCTCATACCCTGCATTTTAAACATTTTTCTTGACATTTTTAGTTGCGTTTAGTTTTCTGTTTAGCTCAGAATTTCATGTTTAACTAAGTGTTTAGGTCAGCTGCTGTGCTCCTTCTCTTCCCATGGCACTTATATTCATCATACATGTTCCTCAGTATCATTGTTCTATGATTAACCCCTCATACCCCGCATTTTAAACATTTTTCTTGACATTTTTAGTTGCATTTAGTTTTCTGTTTAGCTCGGAATTTCATGTTTAACTTAGTGTTTAGGTCGGCTGCTGTGCTCCTTCTCTTCCCATGGCACTTATTTTCATCATACATGTTCCTCAGTATCATTGTTCCATGATTAACCCCTCATACCCTGCATTTTAAACATTTTTCTTGACATTTTTAGTTGCGTTTAGTTTTCTGTTTAGCTCAGAATTTCATGTTTAACTAAGTGTTTAGGTCAGCTGCTGTGCTCCTTCCCTTCCCATGGCACTTATATTCATCATACATGTTCCTCAGTATTATTGTTCCAAGATTAACCCCTCATACCCTGCATTTTAAACATTTTTCTTGACATTTTTAGTTGCGTTTAGTTTTCTGTTTAGCTCGGAATTTCATGTTTAACTTAGTGTTTAGGTCAGCTGCTGTGTTCCTTCTCTTCCCATGGCACTTACATTCATCGTACATTTCCTCAGTATCATTGTTTCATGATTAACCCCTCATACCCTGCATTTTAAACATTTTTCTTGACATTTTTATTTGCGTTTAGTTTTCTGTTTAGCTCAGAATTTCATGTTTAACTTGTGTTTATGTCAGTTTCTGTGTTTTACTTTTAAGAGGTTGTGTTTAGGTAAGCTTTGTCACATGTTATGAGCCTGTTTGATACAGTTCTTGTGTTTGCCAAAGTTACTATCAAAGAGGAATGTTGGTGAGCTATAGGGCATTGGCGTCCTTCTTGTTGAACTTGGTGTGCTCCCAATAATAATGGCAGGACCTCTATATAAGAGCTATTGATTAGCTTTCATTTCTGTGAAAAAAGTTGGAGTTTACAATAACCTCTGAACTTACTGCATTTGTGTTTCAACATTCTTCCTTTAGCCAGCCTTACAGGTTACATTTAAAAATGCGTGGATTACTCTGGCGTTGTGCACACACAATTCTGTTACGTTTAAATTTCTGCAAATAACACTGGTACCAATGACATTCAATTTTGCCATTTCACTTATAACTTACCAAGTTCAAGTTTGTCAAGTTGAGTTACAGTGTCATTGACACTTTCATTTGAATTGTGTTCTAGATATATGTTCATATTACTTTTCATCATTTTCCCATGTAATTCTTGGGAAATGCTGAATTTTTTGCTTACTATGTCATTATAGCATTGATCCCCTCGCATGCTTAAATATGACCTTCATTATATCTTTTATTCATACAGAATACTCATTATACACCCTCAGCCTTCTGTTCATTCGGCACTTGTGTTACTTTGGTAAGATGGGAAAAAATTAAATTTTTATACCAAAATTTATTTTTTATTTATACCCCCAGTGGGGTATATAGGCATCGCCTTGTCCATTCATCCATCTGTCCGTCCATCCATCAGTCCATCTCTGTCCATCCTTCCATCCATCCTGAAATTCAGTCATGAATAACTTTTAAAGTACTCTGTTGCCGTCCTTCGTGTGAGTAAATTTTACGGGTGCAAAAAAGTGCACTCGCAAATTGTGTTGTGAGTGCGACTTTGTGCAAATCGCACTCGCAAAATTCACAACTATGCATGTTTGAGACAGATGTGTTTAAACACAGCTACTGTACTCATCCGTGTCGAAGCCCATATTCGTGATTAAGCCCACCCCACGCTTTGTCAGATTTATGAGCCAGGGTGCCCTACTCAAGTCAACCCCCCCCCCCCCCCCCCCCCAAGTTTCAAATTGGACGAAAGTTGTTTGAGACGTCAAATTTACAGGCATCAAATGGAAAAACAGGTGACGTGCAACACTGTACTTACCCCAGTATCAAATAGAACTGTAATACTGTATTATGTATATTTTTGGGAGTTGAGGTTTTTGTGTTGTTAAATTCGTCTTTTGTGCAATACATTTTGTCTGTGTTCAGTGTAATAAGTCTTTATTAAAAAATTATATATCCCAAGCAAAATTTACTTGTTTATTTTTTTGTTGACCTCATTTTGGAAGCTGTGACTTGTTTCAAATTAGTGTGCAGACTGCTGTCAATAGTTGTCTGAAACACGCCCACAACATATAGTTTTCACAGTGGTTGAACATCATCACAAAGATACTGATTGAACACTGCCAGTTACGAGCGGTGTACAACTCATTGTGAAAGAACACTGCCACTTTCGAGCGTGCACAACTCACTGTGAAAATGGGTGTTCAGAAATTAATGAGAAAGTGGTAATTAAAAATAAAAAATAATTACAACTCTGGTATTTGCGAATTACATAACAATTTAACCAGCGATATGATGTATGACTTATTGGTTTAATAAAAGATGCTCATTTATCATGGTCTGCAACATGTGAAGTTATGACTTTCAGTGTAAAATCAATTTTTTGAATTTTGCCAAGGGAGGCAACTATTTTGTTATTCATATTCCGCTGCGTAAATTTTATCTGGTCTTCATATTAGAATTTTTTTTTATTGATTTTATGTGAAGCTATATTTTGATTATTCGTAATAAATGTACATATTTAAAAAAAAACAGGTATTTTTAAACAGACTATGTTTGTCTGTTTTCAAGGGGGTGGTTTGCAGTGTTGATTGACATACTTTACTTATGTCCATTTCTAGCTTCGAGAGTAACCTGTACAAAAAATGAAAACAACACCTCATGATTTTCTATGTTTTATTCATTAAATTGAGAATTGAAACCTGAAATCTGAAAATGAAATGTATGTACAAGATAATTATGAGAATTTTTAATGCAAATTCTTGTTAAATTAGCATTGTACTTTCGGTTTCATTTACTGGATGAATGGGGATGTATAATGACATGCGCAGTGAACAAAGGAAACTGGAAATGTTTCAGTTTTCACTGACAATATCGATTCGGACCTCTTCAGTCTTGCAGAGCGGATGGTGATATGAAGGTGGAGGGGGGGGGGGGAGGGGCATATAACAGCAGTTTTAATTTTGTTTTTGTTTTACCATTAACCAATCGACAGTAACAAAATAGATGTCCATTCTGACTTGAAGCGTGGCAATGCTTGTGAGTTGAGTGTAATTTAAGTGAAGTTGAACTGTTAGATGACGGGCACTATTTTTTTGCACTCGTCTTTTTTAAATTACAGGCGCTTGCGAGTGCAAGCGCAAGAGCGCCCATCTCACGCGAAGGACTGCGGTTGAGTGACTTGATATTTGGTATGCAAGTGTATCCTATTGCTGTATACCCATAATGAAATGCAGGTGTCGTTCGAGATTTTATTGCCAGAGTCATTGCCCTTTATGGATTTAGAATTTGTCCACCTTGAAATTAATTCATGAATAACTTGCAGAGTACTCCATGAAATGACTTCATATTTAATGTGCAACTCTATCTTCTTGATGTCTACCCACAGTACAAGGTCTGTTTGGCCATTAGTCCATCTGTCCATCCGTCCATTTGTCCTGAAATTCAATCATGATGAACTTGTAAAGTACTTGGTTCAGTGACTTGATATTTTGTATGAAAGTGTATCCTATTGCTGTGAAATGCAGGTGTCATTCGAGAGTTCAGAGTCATAGCCCGTCCATCCGTCCCGACATTCAATCATGAATAACTTGTAAAGTACTTAGTTGAGTGACTTGATATTTGATATGCAAGTGTATCCTATTGCTGTGTACCCATAATGAAGTGCATGTGTCGTTCAAAATTTTATTGCCAGCGTCATTGCCCTTTATGGACATAGTATTTGTATATATCCCAAAACTGTACCACCTATAGTCAGGCTTGCATTGTTAAATAAGCGGGAGTATTCTTTGTATCACTGTATGGTGACACTTCATTTTCCTTTCCTTTTCTGAGTATCAAAATGAAGCATCTATACAATGTGCTAACATATTTTTAAAGATAGCAATCTTTATTTTGGGTTGGCCTGCATATTGCGGGGGTATTTCGTTAGCTGTACTTACGAACAGGTCTAGTTATACTTTCCAAAATAACACAAGAATAGTACCCTTCCAGCATTATTATTATATTATTTTGCTTGCCTCCCAGCTATTTGTATACATGCATTATTGCCTTTTGGCAGTTTGGAAATTGACTTGCACATGTGTCGGGGGGAATTGGATAATAGGTGGCTGTTCAATTAGGATACAGGTTACCAGGTGTTGCATACCATACACAAATTGGCACCTGGTGAACCTGGTGTGTTTATTTTTTTGTTTTTAGTCATTTTTATACTCTTCTAAGGTTTTTCTTAGGATTCTTCTAAATCTGCTTACTTTTCCAACCATGAGAATAAGAGGTAGTAAAGGCACTTGTGTTACTTTGGTAAGTATAATAAAAAGTAAATTTTGGTATAAAAATTTACATTTCGCAGTGCCCGCCATTGTCTTATTCAGTCTTTGGTTTGCTTAGTTCTTATTAGAATTCACTTATGTATGCATATGGGTGTTCTTTCCACCTCCTAATCGCAAAATAATATACTTTAGGCTTCCATTAATTTTTAGTTGAAATTTTTCTTAGTCATTTTTATGTCATTTGTGGTCCATGTCTGGTATGTTTGAACCTTCTAGGTAATGATATGAGATGTTCTCTTCTGATGGCATAGCTTAGACTATCCAGGTTAATTCCCTTGTTCTATCTGCTAGGAAGTTGGGATTTTTTTCTCTGCTGTAACTTGTTCTTCTGACGAAAGGCTCCACCCCAACCATTCTCAATGATTGTTTATATTGGGAGGTGCCCTTCTAGTCACTTATTCACATCCTTTTATATTACATTCTACATATACGTATTACAATCATCTTTTCTGACTTTCTAAACTATTTTTGGAAAAAAATCTACTTCTGATCTGTCTATAGTTTCAGTAAACTGACCACTCTCAACCGGAAATGGTAAGTAACTTGATTTTTTTTGTGACTCTTCACTTATGCGTCAGTTATATACCAAATTTTGTATATGCTATTGTCTTTTCTGCTCATATTGCAGCAAATATTTTGATATGTGATTTCTTTCAGATTCTGTACACTTTGTTAATACCTAACTCAATGAAACTGTGCATATTTTTGTCCTTCAAGTTCAGTCACAATGCCACTGCAATATGCCAACTGCTGTAGATGTGAGCAGCTCAAACATAATGAGGACAACCACACAGAGAGTATCCTTTCTAATTGCTGTAAAGCAGATTACCAGTAAGCTGGTTGTGGTGTCTAGCCTAAATCCCTTTGGTCAATTGTCAAAACTTTGCTAAAATCTCAGGCTAAATTACAGTCAGGGAAAGCTACAAAATGTTCTGCTTCCCCTCCATCACCATTGTTGCCTCTTCATGCTAAATCACATTCCTCGGTCGTTTCAGATTCCAACTCAAACAAAAGATCAAAATCGTCTGCTTCCCACAAAGAGGATTCTTCTAGATTTCAAAATTGAGCATAACTCCTAGACAAGTCAGCCTAAAAATACTGACTCAACTTCTGCCACTGCTGCCACCAGCCTTCAGGTTGTTCTGGCTCTGATATGTAAACTGCTTTTCCAAGTTCCAGACATATCCAGTCTAAAGATCATGGAACTCAGCAGGAAATTCATCACAGTCATAACAGCTGCACATATCGACATGGTACTCCTGAGGCTGGCAGACAAAAAGACTACAGTCAACAATATAGATACCATTCAACTTCTTCTCATCAGAGCATACGTTCACGCCTCCTGTCCGGGACGCTCCATCAAATAGGCTGAATAACTTTCTCAAATATTTTAATAGTGGCGCATGTAGACCACCTAAGTACTTTAACAATGGCGATAGAGCCGTCAATATTATACACTGCAAGTTGCGAAATTCGTGTAGCGACCTAAATTATGATAAATACTCCAACTACGTCCATGATACACCTATCTGTTCGTGTGGCTACGAGACTGAAGACGCGAACCATTACTTTTTCGACTGTAATAACTATTCAAACGAAAGACTAGTCCCACAGAGAAATCTTGTGCATCTTACAATAAGATCGATCAACGATCTTCTTTATGGTATCCCCTACCTACCAGAATCCGTCAACATTCACCTTTTTCGAAGTGTACAAAATTTCATTAAGGTCACGAAGAGATTTTAAGACTGGACCGTAATCAGGCACACTAGTCTGTCAACATCTTCCCAGCCAAATGTCCTATAACATGAGTGTCCATTTTCATTTTCACTTCCATTTCCTTCAGTTACGGCTTTGTGCATTCCATATGCCCTGGCTATAGCAGTGGTAACGGGGCTCCGTCTAAATCGCGGTTCCACTGGAATCGCAATTGTACCGTGATATGACACATTGGCTAGTTGACCAAGTCCAGCAGTGTTGTGATGTGGCAGTTCACCTTTCACCTTTCTGCTCTCCTTCCTCTCGCCTATCTGTTCTGACTCTTGTGAAGTCGAATACCTACCAACATCCATCTTGAAGAGTGTACATACACAATATTGTTTTAATTATTCATAAGTTTGCTTTGCCATTGCATGCACATTTTGGTAACTTTTTGTAGATTTTCAAATGTATATTAAGGAAAGGATATTATCTAAGTGCTCGGCACTTGTTATCCAATCCATTTTGTTATAACAAATAAAATATGTTTAACAATAATAATAATAATAATAATAATAATAATAATAATAGGCTGCCGGGGTCGGCTAGTCTATCAGCTTCCGTATCATCTTCTAAACACACATGACTGCACCTTGGCTACGTGACTACGGAGATCCAGCCTGCATAGCCGACGAAGGATTCAACGTCATAAAAAAAGTCATGCCATCTGGTAGCCAAGGAGACGAGGCCACATGAATTGGGACGTCCAAATAAGAGGATTATGTTGGACACGCTCTCCCAGGAGCAACCAGCGGCTAAAGGCCTCTGTTACAGACTTGCTGTCGCAAATAGTGCAGCTCATCGCAGCATCCCAGCAGGTTCCGGAACATTCTATGACAGCTTCTGATGTTGAACTGTCAGATGAAGCTGGGTCGGTTCATTCGTCTGCTCGTTCAGATATGGATGACCGAGAATCTATTCTGATCCAATCGGATGGTGAAAGGGAACTGAATGATTTGGATTATTCCCTTCTGGAACAACACAAGGTAGAGATGGATTTTATTCATCAATACCTTCCTGAGGTTGTTCCTTCAGATGAGAATGCTGCGACTACTGATAAAAGACTGCTAGCGTCGTTAGATACCAAATTTTTCAGCCGGGTTAAGGAAGATATTCCCATTTATCCAGTACAGTCCGGTTATGTGTCTCAGACTTTTGATCTATTAAATGACGCTATATTTAATCTTTCCTTGGGGAAGAGAAAAGGCAGTTTTTTATCATCAAATGCCCTACAACTGCCAATTATTAGTAGTAGAAGTAAATTTAAAACGGCAGGTCAGGGTATTCCAAGAGTTCCTCTGCGTTTGGATGAGCAGGCTGAGGACTTAGATATGTCCTTACCTGCATCCTTTTCAATTCATTTGAATACAATGGAGATGATTTCTTCCAATGGAGCGAATCTAGATGCTTTGTCTTACGCAGATCACCTTACGAGAGTGATGGCGCAACGTCTCAGTGGAAAAGAATTCGAGGATGTTCATACCTCATTAAGAGTTCTATCAAGGGCTATTGTTTATACCACGTATAACTCTGCCTTATCAGTAGCTAATTTAGAGTTAGATGTGATGCAGCCCTAGCGTCATCATCCCTAGTGGATGATAAGGTGAAAAACTCTCTTCGAGTCACTCTGGTATCCGGTGACAATCTATTTGATGGCAAGCTTTCTTTGATCTATGATCAAATTACTAAGAACGCATCTAATACTCTGCTTTTGAAGTCAGTTTCCAGTAAAACTGATACAGCAGAAAAGGGTAAAGTAGGAGCTTCAGGACCACGTCCAGAGGAAACTCCTCTAGAGGGTATAAGAAACCCTCAAATAATTACCCTAGTGATCGTCAATATAGCGACTCAGGTAGGGGACGTGGGTCTGGCAGAGACAACCAGTCAGACGTCCCCAGGTCGGCGGGCCGAGGCGCTGCACGGTGAGGATGTAGTTTCTCTTCCCGTAGGCCTCGCAGGTCCAGAAGGTGATGGTCAGAACCCCTATTGCGCTCCTGGTGGCGGAAGATTAACAAGATTTCTGGAAAATTGGATCACAATTACAGAAGACCAGTGGTCAGAGGGGTTATCTTGGACGGCCTGAGGCTATCATTCTGAGAAAAGCCTCCGTTAACATGAAGTCCACGCTGGACTCAGCTTCAGACCAACCCTCTAAAAGGAGATTCACTTCTATCGGAGGTAAAATCTCTTTTAGAGAAAAATGCAATAGAGGTCGTAGAAAACCAGGAATCACTAGGTTTCTACATTCACCTGTTTTTGGTACCGAAGCCAGACGGCTCGTTTCATCCAGTAATAGATCTAAGCTGGATAAACAAATTGATCGTGGCTCCAAAGTTTTATATGGAGACCATTTGATCAGTAAGGGCGAGCATTCGGGTGAACGACTATGCAACAAGCATAGATCTAAAGGATGCATACTTTCATGTTATGGTGAATCCAGCATTCAGAAAGTACCTACGGTTCGCCGTCCGGGGGTTGTTTATCAGTTCCGAGCGATGTGATTCGGACTCCGTCTAGCACCCTGGGCATTCACTCGAATAATGAACTCGGTAATGGCATATTTCCGGTCTTATTCGTCTGCGGTAACGTCGGCCTATTTGGACGACATTCTTCAGAGATACGGCAGCAAAACAGTTCTTCAGAACGATGTTCAGAGTCTGCTATTATTGCTCCGACGTCTCGGTTTCATTCTAAATGAAAAGAAGTCGGATCTAGCTCCGTCCAAGTCGTTCATTCACTTGGGAATGAGCTTCGAGACTCACAACAGTCCGGTTTGTCTGCCGTTACCCAGAGCGAAATTAGTCAGTTGTTATGCTTGCTTTTGTCTACACTCAGACGTATTAACAGTGAGAGAATTCATGCGACTGATGGGCTGTGTGGAGCAGCTGCAGACCTCATTCTGATGGGCCGCTTACACACACGGCCACGCCAGATATTTTTTACTCAAACATGGAGTGTGAAAACGCATTCGCTCGAAACAAATATTGTTCTAACGGACCAAGTAAAACAAAAGATTCAGATTTGGGAAGGCATTCAGTGGTTAACTCAGGGAGTTCTGCATCAGCTGCCAGATCCGGCTTTTACAATGATGACGGACACGAGTCAGGTGGCTGGGGTGCGACCCTGAACCCAACAGACTCGAAGTGCCAGAGTCTTTGGGATCCTGCGTTCTGGGAAAAACACACAAACATCAAAGAAAGAATGTCAATATGGCTAGCGCTACATCATTGGATGAATATAATTCAGAATTCGCATGTTGAAATACTGTCGGACAACTCGACAGTAATAGCGTATATAAGGAACCAGGGAGGCACTCATTCGATTCCATTACTCGAACTAATGGAAAGAATTCTTCTGTATGTCTTGGAACATCAGGTTCATCTATCGGTTCGTCATATACCGGGTCATCTGAACGTTCTAGCAGACTTGCTCTCTCAGAAAGGTCGCATGTTGCCTTCGGAATGGACTCTCAACAAGCGAGTGTTCAGGCAGATTTGCTACCAATGGGATCGACCAATGATAGACTTGTTTGCGACACATCTCAACAATCAATTGCAGATGTATAGTCGCCATGCCCAGATCCTCGAGCGTACGCAGTGGACGCTCTCTCAATTTCATGGGACGAAATGATAGGATATGCATATCCTCCAACTCTTAATTCAACAGATCTTTTTAAAGATCAAGCAATCACAGTGCAAGATTCTGCTGGTAGCATCTCTGTCGTCTCAGAAACCATGGATAAATCTTCTCAGGTGTCTGTTATGGGATGTTCCCCGGAAGTTTCCTCCACAGGAGGACCTTCTCTTTCAAGGGAAATCTCGCACACTGTGTCATGCAAGGTCTCAACCTTCACGTATTTCCGTTGTGTGGTCCTTCTTGCACGGGAAGTGCTTTACAGGACGAGCAGTGGACGCAATTTCTAACTGTAGGAGGGCCTCCTCTTCGCTGAATTATGCGGCAAAGTGGAAGGTTTTCTTTCGTTGGTGTAAGGATCAGTCGATAGACGTTTATGATCCTATGATCCATCCATTCCAGACATTGCAAACTTTCTGGTCTACTTGTTTGATGTTCTCAAACTGCAGCCAGTCACTATTAAGGGTAATAGGTATATGCTATCGGACACTTATGCTCATCAAGATAGCTTAGAAATCGGATGTAATGTTTCTTTGTCTAAGTTGGTTAAAAACTTTTCGATCAGTAGGCCTAGAACCCTTAGGTTAATTCCTAAGTGGAATTTAGCTTGGGTTCTGTTGAAGCTTAAAGAAGCTCCATTTGAACTGTTGGATGCTGTAGAGTTCAAATTCTTGACATATAAAACAGCTTTTCTCTTAGCCTTTGCTTCTGCAAGAAGAGTTAGTGAACTCCATGCTCTATCTATCGATGATTCTCACTATCGTAGTGTTGGTAATTTACTTTAACTACTCAGGTAGGATTTTTGGCTAAGAACCAGGCTCCTAATAAACATCCTGAGCCTATTATCATTAAGGCTCTTCCATCTATGGATGGCAATAGACCCTTGCTGTGTCCAGTAAGAGCTATGCACATATATAAACGCAGATCAGAGTTTATCAGAAAAGGAAGAAAACGCTTCTTTTTATCATTTATTCCCAATAGAAGGGAGATTTCTGTTCATTCTATTGCTAGATGGATTCAATTAGCAATTTGAACTGCCTATGAAAGTTTACCTTCTAATCAGTAGTCGGTAGTTAAGATTTCAGCGCATGAAGTTAGAGTGCTGTCCACATCCTGGTCTTATTCTAACAGTATTGCCATTATTGATCTCATGAAAGCTGCATACTGGACACAGCCTTCTACATTTACCAAGTTTTACCTTAGATATATAGTCTATTTCAGGCGACCTTAGATGTTTAGGTCTGTTATCTGTTGCTCAGAATGTCATCCACTAAACGATTACAGCTATAGTTATGTAGGTTTTTTCTGTTCCAGCAGTGACTCTGTCCTGCTGCCCTCTTCGTTTTGTGGTGATTTGACCCAGAGCAAGGGGAGGGGTGGGGGACGGTTTTCCCTTATATCACTGGCTTTATAGTGAAAAGCAAGGGAATACCTCCTCCTGTGTCAGTAATTCCGAGTCGGTGCTGGGATGGTTTTAAAGTGTAAAACAAATAGATATCTCATTTATGTAATATTTTTAAAGTGTAGCTCACTGTGAAGCATTTGTATATGTCACGTGTCATACGAGCATTAATATCCAATCCTCGGACACTTTTAAATGAGTATAAAGAGTCTCATTCTCTGGACTATCTTTATTTATTGGCTTCCCTTTATTAAATTAGTATAATGGGTTATACTGGCTGTAAATAGAGAATTATATATGGTATAATGCTCAGTTATATTGTTGGTGTTGTGTCTTTCTTATTTCAAGTAAATAAGTGAAACAGAGCTTGTTTACCACAGTGAACAAGCAGTGCTTGTTCACTGTGGTAAACAAGCTCTGTTTCACTGGTAAAATAGGACCCAGTCACTAATGCTTGGGGTGCCAGTCCTCTAAAATAGGCAACATGAGGTATAAACGATTGACAGACCTTGACTTTATCTCCATGTTGTGGTCATGATTAGCCGTTGTGCAAAAGTATGTGACCTTAAACACCAATAAATAAATAAATAATCAAGTAAATAAGAAAGACATATATAAATCCTTTCTCTCCTTTTCTCCTTAAGGAGATATTCTTTTATAGTAATTGAGTTATTGGAGTTTCCTTTATGCCCGAGGCCCTCCAGCCTTTTTACGATTCAGCTAAGTCTGGGCCATTGGTTTACAGTATAAAAATATGAAAAAATTTAAAGTAATTTGTATATTTTTTATACTTACCAATGGCCCAGATGGGGATGGCCCTCCCATGAGTTGGGAACTCATACCTCCCCGCTGACTATGTAACATTTAGCAGGCACTGTTTGTAAGAATGAGGCTTGCCGCCAATTTTGGTACTTCCTGGACACTGCGCATGCGCAGTGGTCAAAAGTATGGAGGACCATATAGCACATTTATTCATTTGGTTTTGGATGCAAATTTTGGGGATTTGGGGGGCAAAATTTGTGTTTGGCCCTGGATATTTTGGAGTTAGCACCAGCTAAGTCTGGGCCATTGGTAAGTATAAAAAATATATAAATTACTTTAAATTTTTTCATTTTCATGTAATTCTCTCCCTCATTCGTGATATTGAGTGTGAGATTTCAATAGATGCCACCTCCCAGTGGTGTCATCTACTTAAACACAAAATCACTTTCAGGGCACCATACACCAGGCCTTTGTTCAATAATATCAGTTACATTTTGTAGGCACATGTTCTAAAGTAAAACTCAATATTGGCATTGTCAGCACTGCATATGATCATCGGTATTTGAATGTTAAGTATCCTATGTCCCAGTAATTCCATTAACGAATACAAGTGTGACGTCATATGAATGGGGCGGATACACTATAAGATTGACAGATATATAATATATGGTCGCCACTTGCGTCATTTCAACTGCAGATCAAATCCGAGTCGAACAAGAAAACAAGTGTGTGTGTGTGGGGGGGGGGGGGGGGGGGGGGGGGGGGAAACAACAGTTATAACATGGGTACTGTAGGGAATGTTAAGAGCTATGCCTCTATTTAAATTATTAATTATTGAGTTGTTTGGTTTATGACGTTCTCAAAGTAGCTGCAAGTCTGCAACTTCACTGGAAAAGATCAAACTAATTCACTGAGCGAGATACGACACATGCACTGCAAATGAGTCATCATTATTCGTACACACGGTGACACCTCCCACATCAACAAAACTTCAAAGCTGCTGGCAGTCTGGAACTGGAAGACAGTGCAGACACCCGTAAATTTTTTTGGACCGTAGCCTTTCCAGTTTCCAGAGCACATCACACTGTGTATGTTTCCTAGGGCCCGGAGCAGGAGCAAGGCTGCAAGGACGATTGTGCGTTCCTAAGAATCGAAGGTCTGCTGAAATATACTTACCTGGGATTATGCACATTAACTGCTGTTTTGTTTCTGCACATGCCACATGGGTAAATCTTAGGCCATGAACGATGTTTTTGTTTCATACTATTAAGATTCCTGAGTGATACGGAATAGAATACAGCATGCAAATTGCGTGGTGATGTACTTGTTCGCTCACATGAACGTTATACTGTATGAATAGCCAGAAAATGGGACATTATTAACACTGTAAATCATCAACAGCATGGCAGCTATTCAGTGATCTATCGCAACAACTGATTAATCGGTTAACCGAGGTTAATCCATGTGATTAATCGACCAAGAAAACCCTTTAACCATTTCAGCTCTACATTTCTGATGCCTTCTCAAAAGGGTACAATCATCTTCAGGTCAAGGCTATTAAATGGGTGTTTTTCTCCAGAGCTGACCTCTTCTCATGCATAAGAAATATAATTTGTTTGTCATTTCGGGAGAATGCGTAGCCTCGGCACCTCTTTACAATGATGCAGTTATGCCCGAGCTATTGGCTCTGAAAATGTTTCAAATACCACAATCTTTTTTCAGAATCCATTTTTGGCCTTTCTAGAGAAATGGTTTCTATTTTTTGTCTTTCAGACCACTTAATTGCTGAGCTTGCTTCCAGGTTTTCGGATGTAGAGGAGTTGGACAAGACAGCTGCTCCATTTGTGTCATCTAGATGTATAATAAACCTTTGCTTGGCACAAACAGTTAATGTCACCAATCTAGAGTTGATTTATTATCATTACCAACAGTTCTCTACTAGATGTTCAACACCACTCTACTTCTTTCTCCAGAAACCTCTTTGATGGACTAATATCTTCTGTCAAGGAAGACTCCCTGAGACATTCCCAGGGCTAGTTATTACTGCGGCATATTCACTCCTTCTCTGGAGGCCCTCATCGTGGTACAGAGGTTCACACCAATGCAGTTGCACCACATGTCAGCCCAGAAGGAGGTCTCCAGCAAAATCTTTCTCCAAAGATGGAACTACTCCTTGATCTTCCAGAGAGAAATCTGATTCTAGTCGAGGAAGAAGAAGTGATTTCTCCTCAAACAAGCCCCACAGAGGGGCTACGTGTTGTTTTTCTTGGAGGGGGGGGGTGGGGAGTTGGTAGGGCAGATTTCTTTTGTTCTGCCTCAGTGGACCAGAATATCCAATGAGGATATGGATCAGAATATCTCAGGATCCGTGGACTTTACAACTAGTACATCACAGGCTCTTTATTACTTTTACAAAACACCCTCCACTGACTCGTAGTCCGATAGACAAATATTCACAGATTCTCTCAAGGCAAAATATGACTCACTCGGTCAAAATATTAATTTTTAGCAACCTCTCTGCAACACACATATACAAGCATAGTCTAATTTTGAATAAGGAATGGATGCTTTTGCACATGGCTTGCAGGAAATGGACAATATAGGTGCTGTTTTTAGGAAGAGCAGACACCTGTCTGTCCGGTTCGGTCTATTCTAACGTCATTTGACTGTTTCTTGTTTTTTTCATGACTATCTTTGAAAAACTTCAAAATGGTTTATTTTCAGGAAGAGAGGTTAATAGGCAGTGGGGCACATTGTATTCGTATGGTAGGTACAGTAGACTTAAAGTTTGGGGGAAAATTTTAATTTTCAGGAATTAATCTTTAACTTAAAAATGTAATTCACAAATGTCAAGATGAGTTGTAAGGGAATGTACATGTGTAGTGATTACTTGCTTTGAACTGAACTGTTTCAGGTGTACTGTGATATTTTTTTCAAAGCTGACAACAGTGTTCAAATTCAAGTGCTGTGCAGCTGCAGTAGGAATGGACTGATGACAATGTTTTGTTTTCTCTTTTTTTGTAGTATCGTGACTGTTATATATATGCATCTGGAAATGAAACGGATGATGTTCTCCAATTCATAGAATACTTACCCACATTTCAGGTATGTTCATCTAGTGTCCTTTTTAAGCTTCTACATAGGTAAGGAAAATTAGTTTACTTTAAAATTCCCACCTCTGGTATTCCATAAATTTAAATTAAATATACACATATCATAATTCAAAATGAAGTTTCTGATGTATAGAATGTGGAAAATATATGCAATCAACTCACAAAGCTGACACCAGGCATCAGTGGTTACTGGAAGTCTGCTACCATAATCATGCCAGCACTGATAATAAAATAATATTTCAGGAAAACAACTCATGGCCAAATGTGCTTCAGATATCCAAGAAAAAGGCTTGACATTCAAAACAATTTACTATGCAGAGACAGGACTGCATTTGTGAAAAAGCCAACATGGTCTGCATTTTTTATTGAAGAAAGATTCTATGGCTGATGGACATGTGCATGCCATGTGATACCACAAATTTTAATCAAAAAATAATTGCCTCATTCTAGGAAATTCAGACAAGTGGTTTGATACCGTGAAAGTAATATGGCAACTGTGCAGTCTCCATGTAATGGCATGCTGTAGTGTGAAGGCGATCAGTCTCATTATTTGATTTTAGACAGCATTGTATATCAATGCTTTTTTGGCCTTGTTTACCTTGACCAGAATGTAAAATAGAAAAGAAAACAAAGCAGAGAGTTTTGGAATTTCCTTCATGTAGCTCTGTCACTGCGATTTGAAGAATTTTGATTTCCTAGCTTTGTTCTTGGATATCTAAAGCACATTTAGCCACAAGTTGTTCTCATGAAATTCTATTTGATAATCTGCTGCTCTATACTAATACAGTAGCAGACTTCCAAGAACCATTTATGCTTACTGTCGTCTATGAATTGATTATATATATTTTTCATGTTCTGTACACCATAGCCTTCATTTTGATATGAATGAAATATCAGACTTGTGAATTCCAAAATAAACCGGTATTTTTATACTAAAACCAATGGCCCAGACTTAGCTAGTGCAACCTCAATATTATTAAGGGCCAAACACAAATTTTGAACCACCCAATCCCCAAAATTTGCATTCAATACCGAAAATTAAAAGTCCTATCTGGTCCTCCATACCTTTAGTACTTGTGCATGAGCAGTACCCACAAAGAGACCAGAATTGGTGCCGAGCCAGAAAATAAGCAGACTGTCATCTGCAAAATGATGTCCCCAGAGGGTGAATTTAGTGATGCTATCCTGCACAGCAGGGTAGCATCACTAAATTTACCCTCTGTGAACCTCAGTCTGATTGAGGGTCTCAAAACTAAACAGAAAGAGGTACCCAGAGGATAAATTGGCCCACTGTATGGGATAGCATCATCAAATTCACCCTCTGTGGACCTCATTCTGCAAATGTCAGATTGCTTATTTTCAGGCCTAATTGGTGCCAAGCATCATTCTTTTGTTTGGCCCAAGTCAGTAAACATTTGAACTGACATATGTGCAATAAATTTTCATTTTTGAAGATGCTAGACACAAATCAATGATGGTTTTCATGGAATCAATAGTGTAGCAGGATGCTGGAAGTGAATAACTGGTTTTGGATGTTCAGGGCTGTAACTTTATAATTTTTATGTAAAATTATTCATGTTCCTCAATTTCGGGATATGCTTCTGAACGTCGTCATTATAATATGACTCTACTGTTTTGTTCGTATTACTTCCTTTTCCTCTCTTGAACTACACTGTTATACTCCCAAGCTCTTTCGGCTTTTTTAGCTCATCTTGACAAAGTCAAGCTGAGCTAATCTCATCGCTTGCCGTCCATCGTCCGTCAACACCATGTTTTGGTCTTCTCCTCCAAAGCCACTGGGCCAATTCAAGTGAAAGTTTGTGTCAGTGATGGTCCCAAAGGGGCATTTAATTTTTGTTCAACTCAGCATGCCCAGCCCCATAGGGAGGGAGTGGGGGAAAATGCTCCAAAATATTTTAAAAATCTTCTTCTCAAGAACCAGTGTGTACAATGACTTGATATTTGCTATGGAGCTTCCATATGAGGTGTAGAATCAAATTTGTTCAAACGAAGTTCGTGAAGTAATATTTGGCTTTGTAATAGGAGGGGTAAGATTTTTGGCCCCACCCAAAATTTCTATTTTCTGAACCGATGGTCCGGTATGAACCAAATTTGGTTTGTGGTAGTATTGGGTCATAAGTACTTGACCCATGCAAAAAAAAAAAAATTCCCTCATCCCCATGGGAACCCTGGGAGCTAAAAATAGAAATATTTTCAAACGCCCATATTTCCCAAACCCCACGGAACAGAGAGCTTTTATTTGGTATGAAGTATCCTTATGACCAGTAGAATTGAATGGTATAAAAAAATTGCCATTGGTTATGTTAGGGTGTTCTGTAATGGGCATCGAAAAAATGCTGAGTCAGCATATTTGCAAAAATTAAAAAAAATGTTTTCTCCAGAACCAATCATCAGAATCTTTTGAGTTTTAACATAGGGTAATATGGGGAATATTCTTTAAAAATCTTCTTCTTCAGAACCACCAGTCAGAATCTTTTAATATTTGGTATACATCATTGTTATGAGGGTCAGATTCTAGATTGTTCAAACCAAGTCCCTAGGTTAATATTTGGGCTTCCTATGGAAGCCCAAATTTTATCTTTGTTCAATATGGAGGGTAATTTAAAAAAATCTTCTTCTTCAGATCCATCAGTCAGAATGCTTTGATATTTGGTATGCAACATCTCTATGGGGGTCAGATTCAAGTTTGTTCAAATCAGATCCCTAGGTATATATTTGGGCTTACTATGGTAGCCCAAATTTTTACTTAGTGCAATATGAGAAAATTTCTTTAAAAATTTTCTTCTTCAGATCCACCAGTCGGAATGCTTTTATATTTGGTATACAACATCTCTAGGGGGGGGGGGGGGGGGGGGTGGGGGGGGGCAGATTCCAGGTTGTTAAATTCGAGTGCCTAGGTTAATATTTGGGCTCCATATGGGAACATAAAATTTAACTTAGTACAATATGAGGGAATTTCTTCAAAAATCTTCTTCAGATTCACTTCTCAGAATGCTTTCACATTTGGTATACAACATCTCTAGGGGGGTCAGATTCAAGTTTGTTCAAATCGGATCCATAGGTCAATATTTGGGCTCGCTATGGTAGCCCAAATTTGAACTTAGTGCAATTCGAAGAAATTTCTTTACAATTTCTCTTCTTCAGATCCAACGGTCAGAATGCTTTCGGTACACAACATCTCTAGGGAAGTCAGATTTAACTGTGTTCAAATGAAGAGCCTGGGTCAATATTTGGGCTCTCTATGGGAGCAGGAATTGGCCATTTTGCTGAAGAATTAAAAATTTTGTATTCAGTACCCTCTAGAGGTACTAAGATTAATCCACATAGGTTGTATCAAGGGGCTTCATAGGGGAGCTCTACATTTTACTTATGATCAACTGATGAAAAGGCATGATGCCTAGATTATTTTTGTCACTCCTGAGGGACTCAAGAATTGACAGTGTAGCCTATGGAGATATGGCTTGCTTAATGTAGACTCATTCTTGGACTCTGTTTAAATTGTGTTCTGTACAAGATGAGTGCTTCAGGCCCTGTGGGGCCTCTTGTTATTGAAGAATTTTTTATTAAATTCTTGGGAGTTTAACTTGTAAAACGGAATAGATATTCCGTTTATCCCCTATGTTTACGTCCTGTTCATTACTGTTCAGCACGTTTTGTATTCTTGCATCTTCTACCAGATGCATTGTTTTTTCTTCATATGAAGATCTAGCTTTGCATCAGATGGTTGTTGATCAGTTACTGACTTTGGACCTTTGTTGTGCCTGTTGTTGGTTAGTTTCCATTTTTTCCTCTTGATGTTGTTGTCTGTTCAATAACATTTTGGATTCGTATTAATTCAGTGTTTAGTTAAAAACAATTACAGTGAAGACCACATATTTGGATATCTCTTAATTGTATATCCCTGTTAATTGAATATAATTTTCAAACACAAAACCATTTACCATACCTTCAGTAGAAATTTGATCTGTTAATTGCATATGGGTTGCAGAGTAAACTCTTGTTAATTGTATATAAATTTTTGTAATATGTCGAAAAAATGACTGTGACACGCACCAAATTCCCCTTATTCATCAACTTTTTTGGCCTCACTACATCCATTACAGGCATTTATTCTATTATATATTGTTTGACAGAGCTCAATGAGCTCTGTCAAACAAGATATAATAGAATAAATGTTCAGTTTACCTCCAGAACACAGGAAACTGACCAAATCCCTGTTAATTGTATACTCCTGTTAATTGAATAATTTTCACTGGCAAAATGGATATTCAATTAAGAGGATTCTACTGTATTGTTTTTTCCTTTAGGATACATTTTATATCTAATTCTGGTAGTTTAGCTTTAATTAGATAGTGCTTGTCCACACTTAGGCTCTATTGGGATGCCCTTGGGCTCATGAGGTTTCCTTGGGGCACTTAGGCTTCATTCACAATTTTTCAAAAAAAGTTTTTTAATTTATTTCGAAAATTGTTGTGATTGTCTATGTTATGTATCCTTGCGATCTTTATTTTGTATTATTGGGAGTGCAGCGAACTTATGATTGTGGCTTCATTATTATTATAATAATTGGTACTTAGTTTAAGTCCAGCAAGCCTCAGATTTAATTCTTGTTGTTTTCTGGTAGTCGCGGCACTCCTTCAATACTTGTACTATGGGATGCAAACAGTGGAAACGGGTGTTGACCTGTATGGTGGGCGGTGAAGTTCCGATGTAAGAGCTCTCACCGCTGGCTAATACTAGTCTTTTAGTCTCTTTTTCATAGGAACAAGAACATGGTGATGGTACTTTGACACCTGTCCATTACGTGCTGCCGCCGACACATTCTGATGAGCCCCGCTCTGATGAGTAACTGCAAAAGTACTCATGATATTTAGCACAGGATTGAGGTCTCTAGTTAGTTCGCTTAATCCTCTGCATGCAGCTAGCTCGATCGGTGAAGCCGTCATCCCTATATGGGAGCCGGTACACTGGGTAGGTTGTGGTTGAGTAGTATAACATGGGTAGAACTAGCACCTCATAATATAAAGCTCACCCAGCAACAATGGCAAAAGGAGAAGAAGCCTGAAAGTTTCTATACGGGATGCTCGGTGAGATCTGGAGTCAGTTCGCGAGTTGGAGAACCCTCTTTGTCCTGTTAGCCATCGGGGTCGACTGTGTCCGTTGTGAGAAACTATAATGAATGCATCGAGATGTTCCTTCCACACTTCAGCCGGGGTCGGCTGTGGTTATTGCATCTTATTCTTACATGGAAGCGCATGCAAAGGGGATTAGCATACAAGTTTCCCAACAGGATAGCTTGGCGATATCTGGGGTCAGATCGCAAGTTGGAGAGCATTCTCCATCCCGTTAGCAGTCAGGGTTGACTGTTTTCTGTTGTGAGAAACTTTAATGAGTCGGAGCACCCGCCTGAAATGTGCGAGTCGCGATGCTCCTTCCACACATCAGCTAGGGTGAGCTGTTGTTACGGCTTCCTCTACTTCCATAGAAAAGCATGCTAAGGGGTAGAAGCCTACAAGGTTCTAAACGGAATGCTTGGCGAAAGTCTCGTGCCAGACCACGAGCTGGAGAACCCTCTCCATTCCGGCAGCAATCAGGGTCAACTGTTTCTGCTTCAAGAAGCTTTAGTGAGTTGAGATGCGCGTTCACGCTTGCGGTTCGGGATACTCCTTCCACACTGCAGCCGGGGTTGGTTGCAGCTGTGGCTTCTTCCTCTGCTTCATCGATGAAGCACATTAGACTGCAGGCTAGCTGTCCGACTTCGCATGTTCATGCTGTTCCACGGAGATGTTCCCTGTCTTCACCACCGAAGTTGTATTAACGTGTAGCTAGTGATTCGAGGCATTTCTATATGGGAAATGCGTTGAAAGATCTGGGGTCAGATCTCCGTCCCATGAGCAGCATATGGTGAAGAAGCAGATAATCACTACTCTGCAAGCCTTGTTCATGGACCTGCTGCCGCAGATTGCGTAATGTATCGCAGCATCCCAGTAGTCGCAGGTTCAGCCAACAACACTCTCCGGTAGTGAGCTGTCGGATGGTGCTGGGTTGGTCCAGTCATCTGTACATTCGGATGGTGTTGGCTATGTTTTTCAGATGGAACATTCAGATGGTGAGAGGGTTACAGAGGTTGATTCTCCATCCCTCATGGAACGGCACATTAACAATATGAATTTTTATTCATAAGTTCTTTTGAATCTTGTTCCATCTGCAAGTGCTTGGTCAAGTCGGTCGGCTAATCATGGGAAGTCGCATGCGGTGAACTGACCGACACCTAAATGCTGTCAGCTAGTTTACGGCATTCACTTCCCATGGTGCGTCCACCGACATTGACCCCTCGTCCAATTATAAAGATCATGATCTTTCTAGTTGGAACGTTATTATCCACTCGATTTGACTGATTGTGTCTCTTGAACTTTATGCGGAGCAATGATGGTAATTTAGCAAGCAGGTTGCTCTCTGCGGACTCTGCCTAAACAAAAACACCACCCTCCCACTGGATTTTTATCCTAGCTTCTCACACTTGAATGTAATTTCGACCCAAGGAACGGAAAAACCAGCATCTCTATCATAGACCGGATAAATTGCCCTATGTTTACTCATCTAGTCACAGTCTGTTCGCGAGTTCTGTTTCCTTTAGGGGGTGGCAGGTAGACAGCCAATCTGGCTATGCCACTTCCCACGGTATGCTATTTGTTACTCATGCATCATCTTTATTTTTGTTTACATCATACATATATGTATATCGTGAATAAAGAATCTGAATCTGAATCTGAACAAAAGTCTGCGTTTGCTAGGCAGAAAAAAGCTTCAGGTACCAGTCAAAGGAAAGACGAAGATCTTTCCTTCCTGGATCTTTTTGCTCAGGTGTTGAAGACCTTTGGCCCGATTTGCGACACCTCCCTTGTCCTAACAATAGTATAAGAAAGGCAATGATCTATTCCTAGGGGTCTGAGGCTTTTAGTCCTTTTGTTGATGCCTTATTAGAATCAAGTGTGTCCCTTTTTCCTTTAACTTGAGCGACTAATGTTGTATGTCCCCATTTAGTGAACTTTCTAAAGTCGCAAAAATTACACCGAGATATCTGTCTTCACAGAGATGAAGTCTTCTAAGCTTCGTTAGGTAGACTGAGACTGCTGTCTTTTGGGAATAGAACCGCTAAAGGAAAGAGTTCATTTTTTCCTTCTCGGTGTTGTTTTTACAGACTTTAGTCTTATTGTTGACACTATAGTAGCCTAGCTAGAATTATGAGCGGTGTTTTTTCCCTATCATTAGCATCTAGCTTTGTAAGTCTCCTTTAGTGAGCTTCTAGGGCTGCAGTTAACAGCCATTTAATTGTCTTCACAAATAGGAAGACCTTTAGCTGCTTCAGCTAGGCTGAGACCGCTGTCCCATTGGACAAGTTACTGTTACAAGAGAAGAGGTTGTTCTCTCCTTAATGGTATTGTTTTTGTGTAAGTTGTCTGAGGCTTTTAGCCCTACTGATGATGCCATATTAACCTAGTGTGATTAATGAGCGTTCTTTCGGATGCCTACAGTTAACTCCTTTTCTGCTATAATCGGAACGAGGCGCAAGGAGTTCATCTAGGTTTTTATGATCGGGTGCCAGAACATTTTTCGTCGCCCGCTTCATTTTTAATCCAATCCATTGTTGTGGATTATATTTCCACTCGATGGATTGGATATTATGTCTATATGGTGTATTATTTGGCACCATGGCGTACTGTCTTGATTTCAAGGTATATGTCGACGCTGTTTCAGCGGGTATATTCCTTGCAATAGTGTCATGTTCATCACTTCCCTCTCCGTCCTTAGTAGCATTATGGAGTCGGTCAGACATGAGGGAGCCGTACGTTTTTTTATACTATTCTAGATAACTAACACTAAAGCGTTATATGTCTTGCCGGGTTAGTTTGCTTATGCTTACTTTGACTAACTATAAGCTTTTTATCTGTATTACTCTTTATTGAGAATAGTAGCAGCAGTATAGCTTTGGGAATGTAGCGTGAAATTTTCTTTTCCTATAGTGAAAAAGGAATTTGTCACTATTCCAAGCTTTAGTATTAATACACCGGCCTTACTTATCTTGCAATTCAAATAATGCGGGTGAGGGGGGTTCGATATGATTTATTTGTTGAGCTTATGAGAATTTTGGTGGCTAGTTGGATCAGTTATGGAGTTTCTTACAGGCTGTCTATGCATACGTTCTCTATTTTTGGCTTCATTATTCGGAGTGGTATATTCTTTGTCCTAACAGTCATTGGTTTTAACGGACCTAGGAAACAATGAATTATTTGGGGACGGTGGATAACAGGTTTTTTAATCGTATCCCGTTCCATGTTCTGAATCCAAAAGCGGTACACAAGGGGAATCCTATTCTCATAGAATTGAACAGTTACAATTTGGAAGTTCATTATTGGAATTAATTTTACACCTGAACGTGGTCGCATGTTGGTTGGCTCAGAAACATAAGTTCTATCAGATAACTTTCCATTGGGATTCAATTGGACAAGTTTAAGATTGTACATATTGATATCCCGGTTTTCGACCTATCTACGTATTCCGGATGCAGCATACATTTAGAAGCTTGCAATTTTAATAACCGGGATCGCCACGATATAGCCTTAGCTAAATTAATAATAATTAATAATCGGGTGCCTTTTAGGCGAATATATATATATTATTCTGTACCGCTTTTCACTGATTCCAGGCCGCTTCCCTCTTTGTTTTGAAGATTATTCTTCAAAAAAAGGGGTGGGGGAGGGGGTGATTTCTCTTTACCTCTTCTGGCCTTATATTAAGTGTGTAACTATGAGTGAAGCTGTTATCATCTGTAAATTATTTAGATCTTATGTACAGCTTGTTACATTATATATGGCATGTGTTTGTGCACATTAGTCTTTCACTCTCGTGAAGTGTCTTATTCTGGACTAGCCTTAAAAGTGGGGGCTCGTTACACCCAATTAGCATAATCATTTATGCTAAGTAAAAGGGAATTACTTGGATATTCCTCCTTATTTCGGTGGTATGTCTTCTCTATTGTTGTATAGAGAGACATATATGTAATTCCTAAAAATTTTAATCTCCTTGGGAGTTCTAATGCAGGCTAAGGAGCTGAATTTTGGTCTGCTGTTCCTTAAGTCCTAGGCCCTCCTGCCTTTTTACGATTCAGCTAAGTCTGGGCCATAGGATTTAGTATAAAAATATAAATATATTTTTTATACTTACCAATGGCCCAGACGGGGATGGCCCTCCCATGAGTGGGCACTCATACCTCCTCACTGAGTTATTACATTAGTAGGCACAACTAGGAAGAATGATGCTTGGCACCAATTCCTGTCTCTTCCTGGGTGCTGCACATGCGCAAGTACTAAAAGTCTTGAGGGCCAGATAGGACTTTTAATTTTCGGTATTGTATGCAAATGTTGAGGATTGGGGGGTACAAAATTTGTGTTTGGCCCTTAATAATATTGAGGTTGCACCAGCTAAGTCTGGGCCATTGGTAAGTATAAAAAATATACTTAAATTGCACCTTAAGCAGGATCCTGCTAATTGAATCTCACCTTTGTTGAAAAAATGCCTGTTTGATAGGAGGTCTCAGTCATCAAGAATATGGTCATTTCTTATCAATCTACTCGCAATTGTTTACAACAGTAGAAGTCCCTAACTCGGAAGTATAGTCTCTATTTTGGTTCTTTCCCAAGCAATTTGGGAAAGAAAAATTGTTGAAAAGCACTATGAAAAAAATAAGCCAAACTAGGCCGATTGCGACCGGTGCACACCCAGTAGGGGACACTCCTCTCTGTTCCAATACCACGGCCAGTGTACAGACACATAACCAATGTGCCATTCTATTTTTTTCCGCCACCTTGACAAGATGCATTTTGTGATTGCTCTCATCAGTGATACCCTTGACTCAATATTGATGATGATTGTCTTCTGTATTGTGGACTCTTCAGCTGCTGCTTCATATCCAGATATACAGGGCTGTGCTTTTTGTATCTTCTCTTTCAATTATTCACCGTATTTTCTTTGCTAATAATACTCTGTACCGATTTTGTGTGCATTTGTTGTGTACAGTGCTGTTCGGTCTTAATTAAATGTTACCCAAAGAATTAAATGTTCACCTATTGAGTTCTTTTGTTGAAGGTGTCAGCGGGGAGCTGTTGTGGCAGCTTTTCTCCCGTCAGTTAAGGATCGAATTTCTGTCAGTTTTACCCCTTTTGGCTGTTGGGGTGCTATTTTGTTCCCGTCAGGCCACAGTTTCCCCGACACCTTCCTCTGGTAGCTGGGGGTGTCCTTCTGTATAGTTTAATCTTTGGGCTCACCTTCCCACCTACATTGCTCTCACCAGATATCCCTCTGATGGTGCCTTGCGGGAAATATTTGTTGCCGAAGCATGTGGACGATTCCCATGCTTCATGCTTCATTTGCAATGGATGCTCTGTTGAAAGACCCTATGGGCTGTTGTGGTTCCTGGTATTCTACCTTTTGGGCATCTGTCAATCATGTTGTATATGCTCATGGGCTTTCCTCCAGCAAAGGCGGACCCTGTCTGGAGAGAGTTCTGCCCCCTTTGTGGGGGATTCTCAGTGTTTTTTTCTGATGGTGGATACTGCCGTAGCTGTTGACATTCTTGGTGAAGAGATGCCTGGTTCTGGGACTGATGTCCCCCGCCAGTAGACATCTGAGGCAGTCACTAGGGTTGTGACTCCTCCTTTGGAACCGAGCCTGGTTACTCTCTCCACTTTTTCCGCCATTGTCAACAGATATCAATGTATCCTCCCTTGTTGCATCTTGATCGGTGATGTCTTCAGTCTCCATTTCAGCTGGCCTTGGCTTATCCCTGCAGGGGTCTGCTAGAGATTCTACTCCTTTGGACAAGGGAAATCATACTCAACCTTGCCTGACTTCAAATCTGCAAAGTCAGAAGGGGTTGCCAACTGGTTCCTTCTGCTTTGATCTCCCGGCTGTCAGACCAAGCAGATATTGCTTTGGATTCAGATGTCCATGGTGGGGTCACAGTGGACTCTGTTGTGCTTCCGTCCTCGCTGTCTGGCCGTTCAGCTAGTTTAGCATGTCCAGCACAACCTGTGCAGCCTGGATCTTCTGTCTCTCAGGTGTCCGTGGTGACTCTCCTGAGTTCCCACACTTCAATTCCTCAGGGTATTTCATACCCATATAAGCATTTGCCTTTGGATGCTTCAGCTGCCACCCGTCATTTCGCTTCGGGTGTTTTAGAGGATCGTGCGCTGCACCCCCATTGTCCATGTGGGGGCACGGTGGCATTGTGTACTATGGCATACTGCACGTCGATTGTATACTTGTCTTCAACCAATGCTAACCCTGCTTCTGTGGAGTTAGTATGTTGGGAGCCTGACAGTTACTCACCATTGCTCAGTGGTTCTCTCAGGGTACTCTGGCCTCCTCCACCCATAAAACTGTCCAACATGATGTAACCCCTGGCTGTTGAAAGTGTTGTTAAACCCCCAAAAATAAAATAATAAAGTTAGAGGATCGTAACCCTTCGCTGGTGAAAAGGATGAGACGTGAAACCCCTATGCCTGGCCCTTCCCACGCCAGACCAGCAGACTCGGGTCATGAGCTTTAGAAGGCCCTCTCCTTGATCATGCAGGTTCTTGCCAAGAGCCTTCCTGTTGCCTCCAGCGAAGATAATACTGGTTTCCAGGCGACCTCACCAGAGCTGCCTCCTGGGATTGGAAGCAGGCCACTTTCTGATCTCACTGGTGTTCCTTCACCATCGGAGGCTTCTTCTGGTATGCCCAAGATGGGCTATGTGTCTTCCGACTCAGGATCTGGGTCCGACACACCTGACGTCAAAAGCCATCAGTCTTCTGACTAGGGGGCGGGCTCTCGATTTTATTTTTGAGTTCTTTTTGGAGCATTAACCATCAGACCAGCCGGAGGTTTCAGCCAGGCCGTAGTTGTCAGTCACATGCCTACAGCCTGTGGAGCAACCTACTTCTGGGCTCCTTCAACCATACCAGTTGGTGCAAGTTGTCGAGGCTTTTGCAGCCTTGGACTCAAGTTGAGTTCCAAGGCTATGAAGACATTCTTCACCAGGGCTGATTTCTTTTTGCCCCCTGTGTGTTATCATTCTTATGATTCCACTAGTCCATCAGTCTGCCAGACTTTGACAGTTTTGGATCAGGACTCCTCCTCCCTCAGGCTTTCCAAGCCCAAGTTTGCCATTGTTGGACTTATCCTGAAAGATGCTGGGCATGCTATCTCTCTCAGATCATGTCGTTTCTGCTTTAGCATCTTATCTGCTGCAAGATAAGTTTGACGACGCAAAGCTCCCTTGCATGTGTTTAACAAGGCGCTCATGCACCTTACTCATTCGCATACCTGTAACACGGCCAATTTGGAACTAGTTTGCCGGGATACTGTGCTCGACACCAGCAGATCCCATCCGAAGGTGCAGCATGCAGCTTTTCAATCCACTTCTTGCGTGGGTCCACTTCTGTGCCATGATTGCATGGGGACAGTCCTGATGTTCTGCGTCATTCTAAGAATCAGTTGTTGCTGCACCAGCTTGATCCACCTTCTGTTGGAGGTCATGGCTGTTCCAAGCCTAACAAACACCCTTCTGCCTTGTCCGCTGCGAAGCCAAGGGCTGATCCTTCTACCTTGGCTACTTTCTCTTACTCGTGCAGTGAGGGTGATCATCAGCAGAACAGAGGGAGATCTCAACACGGTTCTACTAGCAGAGGAGGTGTTTTTCTTTTTATTCCTGCCTGTTCTTGGCGCCAAAGAAGAAGGGCAGGCTCAGACCAGTTATTGTATGAGTGTCCTGAACAAGTCTGTCATTTCTCCCTAGTTCAGCATGGAGACTTTCTGGTCTGTTCACCAATCCATTAACCAGGGAAACTTTGCTTCCAGTATCAGTCTAAGGGATGCTTACTTTCACGTGCTGATTCACTGGATATCACAAAAGTTTCTCTGGTTTGTTTTTCTGGGACTAGTTTACCAGTTCAAGGCTATTCCCTTTGGCCTAAATCTGGCTCCTTGGTCCTTCACCTGGCTGATGTCTCATGTGCTGGCTTTCCATCACACAGTCTGTGGTGACCACTTCGGCATGTCTGGACGACATCCTCCAGAGACACTCCAATGCTTCTCTTCTGGAGTTTGATATCAACACACTGTTGAACCTGCTCTCGTCGCTAGGGTTCAGAGTCAACAAGGAGAAGTCGGATCTGGTTCCTTCTCACTTGTTTTGTTATCTGGGGATGGACATCCATACTCATCTTAATATGGTGGCAGTTCCCCAGGGCGAGGGCATTGATTTTCTCTGCTTTTGCCCTGACTCTGATCCATTCCACATTCGTGACAGCTCGGAGTATTCAGTGGCTGCTCAGTCTCTGTGGTTCAGTGATGGATCTCATTCCTTTGGGTCAGCTGCATGTCAGACCTCTCCACCACTTCCCGCTAAGTTGTTGGATCCTTTGGATCTGTTGCTTCAGTTACCAGCATCTCTCAGTCGTCACCTCCCCTGGTTGGATGTTCAGTGGATTATGCAGGGAGTTCCATTGGATTTGCCCACTACCGATCATGTTCTCACAGCAGATTCCAATGTATGAACTGGCTCAGGATCTTTTACTGCTTGCTCGGAATATCGACTCCAATGTGGTGGTTCATCACATTTCCAGTCGTCTGAACATCCTAGCTGACTCTCTGTCCTGATGGGGCAGGGTCATTCTCACCAAGTGGTTGCTTCACAGAGCGGTGTTCCGGTCACTTTGCTGTCTCTGGGGATGTCTCCACATCAATTTTTTTGTGACCCATTGGAACCATCAAGTGGACCCTGCTCCGATCCTATGGCTTTTGCCTTAGATACTTTATCACTCGTTTGGGATGGCCTTGTTGGGTATACCTTACCTCCAGTTATAGCCAAGATATGAACCTGCAGTTGTCGAATCAGTCTGATTGCTCCCGTCACCTTGACTGGTGTGGATCAATCAACTCCACCTCTGTTGGCAGTGGTTCTGGTATGTAACCCCCTATGTCATGACCTTCTCTGTCAAGGTCATCTGAGGAGGTATCACTCTGACCTGACTTCATTGTGCCTTCACAGATATTTTTTTGTCAGGTCCTGTCTCCTCCGTGTAGGTTGTTCGAGATGGCAGTGGAGTGAATTTCTTCCAAGATGGCACTCCATTGGTTTAGCCTATGTGGCTCAGTGGAAGGTCTTCAGTCATTGGTGTGCTGGTCACTCAGTTGATTATGCCACTCCTTTGATAGCACAGATTGCAGAGTTTCTGGTCTATCTGTTTGATTCTCGGGGTCTCTAACTTGTTACCATCACGGGATGCAGGTCTGTGCTTTTGGAGACCTTTTTCGTATGCTGGAAAACTTCGTATCGGCATTCATTCGTACCTCACCAAGCTCATTCATTGGCACTAATCTTTGAAAAGGCCCCAAGTTTTACGGCTGACTCCAAGATGGAATCTTTCTTGGGTGGTGCTTTGCTTGCTTTGGGGGGGGGGGGGGGGGGAGAGTGGGAGGTGCCATTCAAACCTTTAACCCAGGTGAATGTGCATTTTTGTCACATACAAGACAGCCTTTCTGATGGCTTTTGACTCAGCCAGGAGAGTTAGCGAGCTTCATGCCCTCTTGGTTGATCCGGCTTTTGTCGGGACTTTTGCCAACAATATTACTTTTACCACTGTTTGCTCTATTTTGACCAAGAATCATTTACCAGAAACCTCTCTGCCTCCTATTTGTATCAGCGCTCTTCCTTCAGTTGATGGCAATCACCCTTTGCTTTGTCTGGTTCGTGCCATTCGTATTTATCTTAATCGGATACAATTTATTAGAAAAGGCAGGAAGCGATTATTTCTGTCCCTGATCCCTGGACGAAAGATCGCTCTTCAATCTGTCTTTAGATGGATTTGTCTTGCTATTAGTGTCCTATGCTCATTTGGCAAGGGATGATTGTATTACCAATCACATTTCTGCCCACAAGGTGCATGCCTTGTCTACCTCCTGGGCTCATGCTAACTGTCGCATTGTGTAGGCAACCTACTGGAGAAATGCTTCTACTTTCTCCACCTTTTATCTGCATCAGTTGGTAGAGCAGTCTGCTTATGTGATTCTCACCCCCTGTTGTCTATTCCGCCTGTTGTAAACAATTGTGAATAGGTTGATAAGAAATAATAAGAAAGGAAATTCACTATAAAATTTATTTTTATTCACTTTGGTGATAAATTGGATATTTATTCTATTACATCTTGTTTAACATAATATATAATTTGGATTCCCACTTATTTGTATTGCGAGAATGCACCAGAATCCAATATATATAAATTGTTAGAGGATACAAGAATATTAATCACACCTAGGTGAAAAGTCACTTGGCCAAAAAACGTTTCTTGGAGCATAGCTAGTTCCTCAAAATGGTTTTAAAGTTATGTGATACAAAATTTTCTCCAGTGCACCATGAGTCTCAGCATACCAGAAAATGTGATCTCACACAATTGTGCATACATTTTGGATAAATTATGGGTCAGCAGTTTGCGATAGTAGCAGCATGTAAATATTACAAAATAGTGTTTTAACTCTTTTCTTAACGATTCTGCTGGAACCAACAATATAATTTAGAAATTGAGCAGTTGAAAAAATAATTTCAAAAACTTTAAAAAAAAGCCATATCATGTCACCACTCATTGGAATGAGTTTGTCAAGCTCATTCCAATGAGGGTGCACATGATAAGGTTTTTTTTTTTAATTTTTGAAAAATTGAAAAAAAACAGTAATTATAATAATAAATTATATCATGTGCATTGGGTAAAGGGTCAAGAACCCTTTATGTCAGTTCATCTTTGCACAAATAAAACACACAAATTTATAGATACAGCCACAGGAGTAGACAGGAATTCGATCAAATTCTTATTGTCGAGATTTTTCACAGGAATCGAATTCCCAGGTACTCAACAAAAACAAGACCTACCAATTTGGTTGGATACATGCATTTCAATTGATCATTGATATTTGAATGAACAAAAATATGCCTTACCTCAGGTAAGATTTGGGATTAGAAAAGATGTTGGTGTATCAAGTTTTGGAGGCAGTGTTTATTATGGAGTCCATCAACTGAGGGACATTGGACAAAATAAACTTCATACTGGAAGAGTATATTACTATTTAAATGACCACAAAATTGTGTCTCCGGTGAGACTCTATCCTTCAGATCCCATGCAAAAAACATTAACGTGCCCCCAAGGAAACTCTAGGAAGTGGAGCTGTGCTTATTTACTGCAGATGTCAAAATATGTTTTTGTCAGAAGGTGTATGTTAGTGTGTCTGCACATAGCTTAGTATTTTTATGATGACATTCTTTTTTAATTTTCAGAATAATGTTAAGAGCCTGCTTCTTGCTATAAAAGCCAGTGATCTCAATTGTGTGAAATATCTTCTGTCAGAATCTTCAAATCCAGAGATGTTACTAAATGCTAAAGATAAGGCAAGTTGGATAGTATCATTTACTAATCATTTTTACAATGGAGTCTTGAGGTGGCAACCAGCCTTAGTATGGGCAGAGCCATGATTTTGATTTCAGTCCTGTGCCAGTTGATATGTATAGTGCCAAGCTGTAAGGCCAATGATCAAATTTTGTTCAGAAACCGATGGTGCTATAGGCTGTTTATTTACCCACTTTTTGTGAAGTTTGCTTGGACACAATCATTTCTTGCACACAACTGTTTCTTTCCCCTTCCTGTTCCTCTTGTCAGTTCTAACAATTTGGAATTCAAAAGTATTTTTACAAAAAACTTTTTCATTCTTGTTTGCATTAGATTCAGCTACCCAGGGACATCACTTCTTGGGTTTCTTTTCAACCTACTCACAATTGTTTACAATTGGCTGTAACATAAGTGCAAGCCCTACTTCGGAACTAACTCAAGCTTTTAGAAACTTTTCCAAACGAGCTGGAAAAGTACTAGAGTGCAAAAGCACGAAAAAGATCAAAAAAAGGGTCGAGCAAGACCAGCGCTTGAAATTACAGGTACTCTCTCTGCACACCTCTTGCATTTACCGAGCGCATGCGCAAAAACCGTGACGTCAATTCCTTTTATTTCCGCCATTTGTACGTGGTCAGAAATTTTTGTGACTCGTGCTACTTTGCTGTTTTTCTTCGTGAACAACTTATTATATTTGTTTTCTGCATTTGATTGTGCACAAGTGGAGTGTATCCTTTTGTCAAGCTATCCAAATTGTTATTGATTAATGTTATTTTTGATCATTATGTCTCCCCTTCCCAGAAGGGAGACATATTGTTTTAGTGCATATTCTTCTTCTTCTTCTTCTTCTTCTTCTTCTTCTCATACAAACTTTGTCCGGGCCATAACTTTTTTGTCTTTTGACCTACACCTTAGATACTTGGCATGTGGATGTATCACCATGAGCTGGTGTGCAGTGTACCATAGTGACCGTCATGTGACCTTGACCTTTGACCTGAAGGTCAGATTTATGTGTTTTTTTAAGGGAAACATCACACAAACTTTGTCCAGGCCATAACTTTTTTGTCTTTTGACCTACACCTTAGATACTTGGCATGTGGATGTATCACCATGAACCGATGTGCAGTGTACCATAGTGACCTTCATGTGACCTTGACCTTTGACCTTGAAGGTCAGATTTATGTGCTTTTTTAAGGAAAACTGTCTGGACCAGAACTTTTTTGTATTTCGAGTCAGGCTTTAGATATTTGGCATGTGGATGTATCACCATGAGCCGGTGTGTAGCGTACCATTGTGACCTTCATGTGACCTTGACCTTTGATCTGAAGGTCAGATTTGTGTTTTTTTCAAGGAAACTTTGTCCAGACCAAAACTTGTTTGTCTTTTGAGCCAGGCCTTAGATATTTGGCATGTGGATGTATCACCATGAGCCGGTGTGTTGCATACCATTGTGACCTTCATGTGACCTTGACCTCAAGGTCAAATTTATGTACTTCAAATAGGGAGTAATTGTCCAGACCAGAATTTTTTTTGTTTTTTGACCTAGGACTTGGTTATTTGATATGTGGATGTGTCACCATGAGTCCGCATGTCGTGACCTTCATGTGACCTTGTCCTCAAGGTCAAATTTATGTACTTCAAATAGGGAGTAATTGTCCAGACCAGAATTTTGTTGTTTTTTGAACTAGGACTTGGTTATTTGACATGTGGATGTGTCACCATGAGACCGCATGTCATCTACCTTGATGACCTACATGTGACCTTGACCTCTGACCTTAAGGTCAAATTTATGTACTTCAAATAGGGAATAATTATCCAGACCAGAACTTTTTTTGTTTTTTGACCTAGGACTTAGATATTTGACATGTGTATGTATCGCAATTAGACCACATGTCACATGTAATCATGACCTTCATGTGACCTTGACCTCAAGGTCAAATTTATGTACTTTAAATAGGGAGTAGTTGTCCAGACCAGATTTTTTTTTTTTGGACATGTGGATGTGTCACCATGAAACCCCATGTCCGCTACCTTGATGAACTGCATGTGACCTTGACTTTTGACCTCAAGGTCAAATTTATGTACTTCAAATAGGGAATAATTGTCCAGATCAGAACTTTTTTGTTTTTTGACCTAGGACTTAGATGATTGACATGTGGATGTGTCACAATGAGACCACATTTCATCATGACCTTCATGTGACCTTGACCTCAAGGTCAAATTTATGTACTTTAAATAGGGAGTAATTGTCCAGACCAAAATTTTTTTTTTTTTTGACATGTGGATGTGTCACCATGAAACCGCATGTCCGCTATCTTGATGAACTGCATGTGACCTTGACCTCTGACCTCAAAAGGAAGGGGAGACATATGTTTTAGTGTGCTAAAACACTTTCTAGTTATTGCTTGTTTCTTCACACTTAATCTTGTTTTCCCCCACGTGTGAACACGACCTTTGTGCTGTTTTCCATCAGCGGGAAGCTTGATTCCATTATTTTCATTCATATAATGCCAAAGACTATTCCTTGTACCTCTTGCTTGCAAGTGAAGCATGTGGACGACTCTCATTCCACATGTGTCACTTGCAACAACTGCACTCAGGCCCAATCATGTGGTATTTGTGGGGTTTGGTCCACTAAATTCTGGGCTTCTGTTAACAAGGTGGTTCTGTCCAGAGCTAGAACCCCTCGTTCTCGGGGTAAGGGTAGCCGTGCCATAGCAGACATTTCTGCTGGTGCACGTGGTGATTCTGTCACACAGGATTCTGATCTGTCTTCTGTGGCGAGTTCCTCGGCAACTGTTGACGGTGCTAGTTCAGTGATACCTGACGTGGAGACTATGGTCTCTTTGTCTTCTGATGTCACTCTTGAAGCGTCTGTTTTCGTAGAGAGCTTCTCCGAGGTCAGCTCGGTGACCCTCTCCGATCTGCCTCCTACGCCGTTGACAGTTGCTGAGGAAGTTGTTACTACAGATCCTATTCTGTATGATGGTGGCTCTTCCATCTCCTCTGGGGATGGTCTACAGTCTCGGGGGACCAAGGCTGTATCTGCTGGTGTGTCTGTATGCTCTCAGCCTCCCCTAGCCTCGTGGCGGGGCTGTGCGGCTTTGCAGTCTGCTCCGTCTCATCTGGCTAGGTTTGCTCCTAGTCGGTTGAGCCGGTCAGTCGCTTAGGCAGCGATTCCTCGCCCCTCGAGTGAATCATTTATTGTTCCTCCTTCCCCTGCTAGTGTGACGCCTAGCAGGATGGGGTTGGGACATTGGCATCCAGGGCCTGCTGTTGGGCAGCGGTCAGTGACAGCCCTGGTTAGCTGTCACTCTCGGAACCTTCCTCCGGTGATTCCTCACTGTGTTCCGAGTCTGGGTGTCGATCGATGCTTGCCGTCAGTCTCAGAGGATGGGCAGTTGGGGCCGTCTGCTGCGCAGAGGCCAATGACAGGTTCCTGTCATTCTTGGGACAATCCTCCGGTGTCTTCTCACCATGTCCTAGGTCCAGCTACCGATCGACGTGCACCGTCGGTCTCTTTCGAGGATTTGCAGGCAGGACCTTCTGTTTCACAGAGGTCAGTGATGGCCCCTGGGCATCACAATCGGGACTATCCTCAGGTGTTTTCTCACCGTATCCCTATTCTGTCTGCCGATCGACGTTCGACGTCGGTCTCTTCTGAGGATTTGAGTTCTTCTACCAGAAGGGTCCATTGGGAGGACACTCCGCCGGGCGATGCTGCTGCGATGGATTCTCAGGGTGACCTGCATCAGGCCGTTTTGGCGCTCACCCGGTTGCTTTCTAGCAACCCTCAAGTTGGCCACCTTGTGCCTCCTGAGGCACAACCTCCTTTGGTCGGTCGCCAAAATGTCTCCCTGGCCCCTTGGATACTGCACAGTATTCACAGGAGGTTTCTGCTGATCAGCCCGAGTTGGGCTACATCTCCTCTGCAACGGAGGATGACGAGTATCTAGAAGGTGATGGCCCCCCCCCCTCGTCAGTCTTGGGGCAGGCTTTGGATTTCGTCTTTGGCTTATTGCCGGACATTCAACTTTCCGACCAGCCATCTGTGACCGTCCGGCCGCGGTCCACTGTGGAGTGCCATAACCCTGTTGAGCCTTCTAGCTCCGGGGCTTTGCGTCCTCTGCAATCGACTCAGGTTGTTGAGTCCTTCCAGGGCTAAGGCCCTCAAGGGTTTCTTCTTTTCTAGAGCTGATGCTTTTCTGCCTCCATCGCGGTTTCGTGTTTATGATTCTGTCTCTCCACCAGTCTTCCAAGGGATGACTACTGTGGATGAGGACTCTTCTTCCCTCGGGTTAACTAAGCCTAAGTTGGCAGTTCTCCCGATGTCGATAGTTGAATCTATGGTGGGCCTGTCCCGAGAGATGATGGACATGTTATCTCTCACGGGCCATGTCATCGCTGCCCTGGCACAGTATTTTCCACCAGGGGAGTTTGATGATGCTCAGGCGCCTTTTCGCGTTTTGTCATAGGCTCTCATGAACTTGACACACGCTCACGCCTGTAACACAGCTAATTTGGAACTGGCACGCCGGGATGCGGTGTTGGATTCTTCTCCATCCCTTCCGTCTGAGCTGCGTGCTGTTCTGAGGTCTGGCTCTCTGGTTGGACCTCAGTTGTTCCATGGTTCCGTGGAAGCTGTCCGTAGCGAGGTTCTTCGTCATTCGAAGGACCAGCTTTTGCTGCGACAGCTGGATCAACCTGCTGCTGCAGGTGGTGGTCATTCCAGGCCTGCCAAGCGTCCTGCTGCATCTACGCATTCGGCTCCGTCTGCTCCTTCTGCTCAGAAGAAGCGCCAACGCGGCCAGGCTTGCTGGCAGTCTCAGACAGGAAAGTCTCAGGACTCTGTCACTTCCTGAGGTGGTGGTTTCTCCTCTCGGGGACCTCATCGAGGCCGCAAGTGAAGGTTCTCACCTCGATTCGCCTCCAGTCGGGGGAAGGCTGTCGCAGTTTTACGACCATTGGACAGAGATAACATTGGACACTTGGGTCCTCAACGTTATACATTCCGGTCTGCGACTGTCCTTCCATTGGTACCCCAGTTTATCTCGGGTGCCCCTCCCGACTCGGGTCCCTTCCAATTCTCTATGTCAGGACCTTCTGGTGCAGGAGATCAACAATCTCCTCTCCAAAGGGGCGATCGAGGTGGTCAGGAATAGTGATGAACCGATATGGTAAACAAACCATCGGCCGATACCGATGTTAAAAAATTAATAATCGGCCGATACCGATGCCGATTCTGATGTTTTAAATTCCATGAAAATGCATGATCGAACCCTGCAAAGTTGCAATTAGAATGTCAATGCGGGGTTGTGTTTCTTGGTTCTTGGTCCACTTGCTGCCAAATCAACTCCCCAGACAATTTATCTGATCGTTTTGTGCAGTCCATTCCTCAGTGGGAAGAACGGAATCACCCGTGTCAGATTGACTCTCCCTGCATGGAATACTACATATTCTCCCAATAAGATTAAATCCTATATACAATTATACATGTATTTAAAACTCATAGCAATCCTGTGGGAACTCGTACACAGGTCGACAGACACTGTCCTGATTCTGGATAAATCCGACTTATTCCTTTCTTCTCATGCCAGTCATAAGCCCAATATTCAATATGTACGTTCAGAATAGATCTCTCCATTTGACCATTTTGAAAATCACGTGATTCTGCCCCACCATGGAATGGGGCTGGACGTTTCGTGCACAAGCTACGACGTTTCGTACACGGGGTTCTGACTTCCTGAGCCAAGTAAAGATAACAACGTATGTAAAAATAATTTATACTGGATTATAATACCTTACAGTCTATTATTTCATATAAAAAAATACTTAAAAACCCCAAAAATTTGCCTGTGTTCTAGTGATGATATATGTACGAAATGTCTTCTTTTGTATACGAAATGGGATCAGGGGCAACCCGCCCCAGGGGCAAACTGCCTGACGCCTATTTTTGGGGCGGGTTGTTCCACTTTTTGGGGCGGGTTGTCCCCATTTTTTTCTGATTTTTGAAGAAAAAGTTTTTGGGGATACATGTAGTAATATATAAAAACAAATTTTTACTCACTTTTTTATCGAAAAACTATCCAATTTTATCGAAAATTAATAAAAATTATCCACAGTGATCCTATTAAAACATCCCAGAATGACTGAATTAAACTAATAATAGTTGTATACTGAATTTGTTGCATGTAGAGACAAGTCAGAAGTGGAGTGTTGCTTTAGTCATGTTGTTTCAGTCGGGTACCCTCTAAGGGGAATGATATTTGTTTGATGAGAAAAAATCAAATGAACAGACATGTCGTTTCAGCGTGATATGGATTCATCACAGCGTTGATCACTTTTCCTTTATCTAAAACTAATAAGACAATAAATGTGCCTTTTAAGCTGTCAACAATCATTGACTTAGATGAAGCCATGGACACATCCGAGACAACAAACAGTCAAGCCACTGAAACATCCATTAATGAGACTCCGACAGATACCATTACCACAGATACTTCTGATAATAATAATTCATTCGGAATTATTCCTGATATTACTTTTAATATCATCATAATTAAGTCCATAATCAAGTCCAATAAACAAATCTATTGTCCGCTAATTAATAATGATCATATTATAAGTAATAACAGCTGAATAGTTCATTTGTTATTACTTATAATCCAATCATAGTCCAATACCATAGTCAAATAGCTCATAACTGTTGCGCATGAAAAACTTGGGGCGAGTTGTCCCAGGGCAGGTTGTCCCAGCTGGTTTCGGCCTTTCGGGGGGTTCGTGACGTTTCGGCCTTGAGAGTTGAGACGTTTCGGCCTGGGATGTTTCGGCCGGGACGATTACTGATCAAAGTATATTGTTCCAATTCCTTTCATGTAACAAAAGTGTTTTGATGTGAGTAACAGCATTTGGCTATAAATTAACAGCGCACCAGCGTTAGGCCATAAGTTCATCATGGAATCTGACATTTGCGTATATTGTTCGGAAAGATACCGTGAAAGGCAGCAATCGATCCAGTGTGATTCCTGCAAAAGATGGCAGCACAGAAAATGCCAAACTGGAATATCGCAAGACTTCTACCGGAGAGTGAATAAGGGTTTAGAAGTTCTTCTAGACTGGAGATGTTATGGCTGTACCATGCCGTCTCTGAATACAGAAAATCCGTCCAGTGCAGTGGCAATCTTGGAAGATGAAATGGAACAGCAAGAGGTTGAAGATACCCAAATCCAGGTCGACGAACCGGAGACTCAGCAAGAGGTTGAACAACAGGAACAACCGGAACAGGAATTCCATAGACCATCTCAACTAAACGAAAGCATACCAAGGGCCGAGCCTGTACGAGATGTTGAAGTTTTCGTGGAGGATTCTCTCGAAGTAGAATACAGAATAGTCGGTCAGGGAACTCAGCGTGGGAAACATCGTCTCGTCAACAACATAGGTCACTTGTATACCAGAAAAGAGGAGAAAAAGGGCACTGTGTATTGGACTTGCTCTATCAGAACAAAATTAAATAAGTGCCCGGCCACAATTAAACAGTTAGGTGATAGTTTTATCCCAGGCATGAAACCACATAATCACGAAGGAAAGCCGGGAATTTGTGAAGCAACTTTGGCATCAGTGGAAATAAAAAGTGCAGCGTGTAGAGACTTATATAAGCCAGCCCAACAAATTGTTGAGTCTCGACTGATGGGTGATGGGCTGACTAGTGCAGTTTTACCTAATATAACGGCAGTGTGCAAAAGGGCCAACAGGTCTAGAAAGGCGTTAAAACCTGCTGAGCCCAAGGACCTAGATTATGACTTTCAACCATCATATCTTCCTTCAGATTTTTTAATCGACGATGTCAGAGTTGGTAGTGCAAGACATTTAATATTTGCCACTGAAAACCAGTTAGAAACGATGAAACATGCAAAAACGTGGTACATGGATGGTACATTCCGTGTAGTGAGGTCACCGTTTGTTCAACTCTACACAATACATACTTTCTTACTATCTGAGATTGGAGAAATGAAACAAGTCCCAACAGCATTTATATTTATGTTGCGTCGTCGAGAAGAGGACTACAAAAAAGTGTTTGATTCGTTGTTAGAAAAACTGGGAGGTGTAATGGCAGTGAAAGTTCAGCGGTGTATGGCTGATTTTGAACGAGGTGTATGGTTGGCGATTAGAGGGCTATTGCCCAATGTTGAATTTCGAGGCTGTGCTTTCCATTGGCAGCAAGCAGTGTACCGTAGGGTCCAAGGTTGTGGCGTGGAAGTGGAGTACTTTCGAAGATCCGATGTGTACCGCCTCATAAAAAAACTTATGGCTCTGCCTTACTTACATCACACACACATTGTTGAAGAATTTAACAACTTGAAAGAACAAACAACAGGTTCTGCCTTAGAACAACTTTTTACTTATGCTGAGAATCAGTGGGTCTGTTCTACTTTGTGGCCACCACACACCTGGTCTGTTTTGGGGTTGACAGTTAGAACAAACAATGATTGTGAAGGCTGGCACAAACGTGTTAATTCGTCAGCAGGGCGTCATAATCTTCAATTCTTCCTACTGGTTGATCTACTGTACAAGGAAGCCAGTTTACTTCCAGCTATCCGTGAATATATGAACATGGGTCAGATGTCTCGTCACGTGAACACGAAAACCAAGGCATTCAACAATTCACTGGAAGCAGTCTGGAATGACTATGAAAACAGGGCAAAAACTCCAAGACAAGCTCTTGCAGCCATCAGTTTACTTATTAGCAGATCTTAATGTATCTTTTGTGATGTGTAATATGTTTATCATGTTGTTTTCAGTATATTCAGTTATTCCAAGAAAAAACGTGAAAGTTTTGGCAATAAATTTTTCCAATTATTTCGTAATTATTCCTACAATAATTACGCAAAAATTGGAAAAATTTATTGCAAAAACTTTCCCGTTTTTTTTCCTTTCAGTAATTTTCAACATGCCCTTTTATTCAAAGAAAAAAAACGTGAAAGATAAATTTTTCCAATTATTTCGGAATTATTCCTAGAATTCCTAGGATAATTACTCCACAATTGGAAAGAATTATTGCAAAAAACTTTCCCGTTTTTCCTTCCAGTAATTCTCAACATACCCTTTTATTCAAAGAAAAAACTTTAAAGTTTTTGCAATAAATTTTTCTAATTATTTCGTAATTATTCCCAATTGATTTGAGAAAGTAGTGCTTTCGTTCCAAGGCATAAAAACGTTGCAAAGTTATTTCATTATGAGTAGTGTTCTTGACACTAACTAAGTAAACCGTATTTTGGTAAGTTTTGCTAAATTTCGCTGCCAAAAATGTTGAAACTTTTCCCCATAATTTTGAAATTATACCTATTTCGATGTGCTGTATGTCTGTTTTACTGTATAGTTCACAGATTTCGATGTGTCCTTTATGTATTTTCATGTATATTTCACAAATTTCGATGTGCCCTATATGTATTTTCATGTATATTTCACAAATTTCGATGTGCCCTATATGTATTTTCATGTATAATTCACAAATTTTGATGTGCCCTATATGTATTTTCATGTATATTTCACAAATTTCGATGTGCCCTGTATGTATTTTAATGTAATATATATTTATTTTTTCATGTATTTCCATTGCTATATATAAAATAATTAAGTAAAAAAGCGTCAGAGTTATTTTTTCTCATGCCCAACCTCGATTTCTCTGGCGGACGAATTGGGTAAAATTGTAGTGGACGATTCGGGTTCACTGGCGGACGAATTGGGTCAAATTGTTAGCGGACGAGATGGCTAGCGGATGACATGGGTGTATCCGTACACACATTGTCAGAGCATTCTTCGGCTGAATCTATTTTATTTATGTTGTCCCTCCACCCTCTTTCTTCGAGGCCGAAACGTCCAAGGCCGAAACGTAACGTCCCAGGGCCAAAACGTCTCAAGGCCAAAACGTCCCGATCCCTTTTCGGGTGGGTTGTGCCGTTCCCTACGAACTGCCTGTGAACGAAACGACACTAATCCTCCATGGAATGCGCACGGTGTATTGTTTTCAAAGAAGCTGCCTTGTATAGTTTACTTCACTTGTCTCCCACCAGATTTTTTTTTCGTAATACAGTACTTATGAATAAATGAAAAATGAAACCGGCACCGACAGTCTGACACGATTTGTTTTAATAAGAATTGTGCGATTTCCAAAATGGAGTAATATAGGAAGGCTAAATTTTAAACAATGATGACTGATATCACAAGTTAAGAAACTGGGCCGAGATTTCCAGGTAATAAGAATCATACATAACCGTGTGACAAACTGAAATTGCGGTTTAGCTTTAAATTATTCATAGAATATTAAAATGCACAAAATTTTAGAATCAGTGGTGTTGACACGTTCCCCGGACGATTCAGGTGTAAATACTCTTTTCGACGATATGTCCGTGAGTAAAAAAAAAAAACGACCGTTTATTTTTACCTTGTAACAATCGGCGCACCCCTATCGGCAAATGATACCCTTTTTGCCGATGCCGATGATTCACCGATTACCCCATTATCGGTCGATGCCGATGGCCGATGCCGATAATAGGTTCATCACTAGTCAGGAACACCCTTTCACCGGGGTTTTACTCGAGACTTTTCTTGGTGCCGAAGAAAAACGGCCAATTTCGTCCTGTCATCGATCTGAGTGTCCTGAACGAGTACATTATAGCTCCTCATTTCAGTATGGAGACTTTCCGGTCAGTTCTACGTTCAGTTCATCAGGGCGACTTTGCTGCCAGTATCAGCCTGAAGGATGCCTACTTCCATTTACCCATTCATCTGGTGTCACGGAAATACCTTCGGTTCTCGTTTCGGGATTGAGTCTATCAATTCAGATCTCTCCCGTTCGATTTGAACCTGGCTCCTTGGGCTTTCACCCGATTGATGTCACATGTGCTTGCTTTCCACCGTACTCAGTCGGCTGTGACTTCGTCAGCCTACCAGGACCAAATCCTCCAACGGCACCACAATGCTGCTGTTCTGGAGTTAGATGTCCGGCAGTTTCTTTGCCTGCTAGCATCGCTGGGTTTCAGAGTCAATCGCGAGAAGTCGGATCTCCTTCCTTCTCAGCAATTCCGTCGTTTGGGGATGGATTTTGACACTCTTCACAATGTTGTGTCGGTCCCCCATGTTCGGGCGACGATTCTTTCCGCCTTTATTCGGAACCTGCTTCAATCTTCCTTGGTCTCGGCCAGGACTTTCCTTCGGATGCTGGGCCTTTGCGGTTCGGTGACAGATCTCATTCCACTCGGTTGCTTGTTTGTCCGACCTCTCCAACACTTCCTGTTGGATCATTGGCATCCGAATGTAGATCCGCTGGACCTGGAATTCACTATTCCTCGGTCTCTGCTTTGTCACCTCCACCCTTGGGCCGATATTCCCTGGCTGACATAGGGTGTTCCATTGGATCTTCCTTTGGCCGATCGCATCCTTACTGTGGATGCCAGCGATCGGGGCTGGGGTGCGACGTTGGATCCTCTCGGCCTGTCTACTCACGGCGAGTGGGACAGCGAGCAGGTGGGCCTTCATATCAACCAGAAGGAGCTCCTTGCTCTTCTGTTGAGTTTTCGGCTTTGGATCCCTCATCTGTCGGACCATATTGTCCTACTTCTTTCGGACAATTCGACAGTAGTGACCTACATACAGAATCAAGGAGGCACACATTCGATTCCCATGTATCGGCTGTCTCGGGATCTTCTTCTGTTGGCGCGGGATGTGAATGCTCGGGTGTCCATTCGACACATTCCCGGGCATCTCAACGACCTAACAGACTCCCTGTCCCGACGCGACAGTGTCCTTCCAACCGAATGGATGCTACATCGGTCGGTGTTTCAGGCAATTTGCGAGCAGTGGGGCCGTCCTCAGGTCGACCTTTTCGCTACTCTCTGGAATCATGAGGTAGAGACCTTTGTCTCCCCTTGTCCAGATCCTCTGGCATTTGCAGTAGATGCTCTGTCTCTGGACTGGACAGGTTGGATCAGCTATGCCTTTCCTCCTGCACCGATTCTTCCTCAAGTATTAGCGAAGATTTATGCTTGCAGTTGCAGGATCATTCTGATCGCACCTCTGTCTCCACAGAGGGTGTGGATCAATCTGCTGCGGCCTCTGTTGGCAGATCGGCTGATTCGTCTACCTCTACGTTGCGATCTTCTTTCCCAGGGTCATGCCAGGAAGTATCACAACAACCTGGCGAGCCTGTCCCTTCACGCCTTTCTTTTATCAGGTCCAGTCTCCGACCTAGAGGTTTTTCGAGACGAACAGTGGAGTGCATTTCTGCATCGTGGCGACATTCCACTGGCATGACTTATGCTGCGAAGTGGAAGGTTTTCTGCCGCAGGTGTGCAGATCACAATGTGGATTACCGTGATCCGTCAATCGCTCAAATTGCGGATTTTCTTTTATATCTTTTTGACTCCAAGGACCTCCAGCCTATTACAATTAAGGGCTATCGATCTATGCTGCCTGATACTTTCTCTTATGTGGGAAAGCATGGGAAAGCGGTGCATCGGGCGTAATCTTTTTCTCTCCAAACTCATTAGGCACTTTTCTTTGAAGAGGCCTCAAGTTTTGCATCTTACACCCAAGTGGAACTTGGCATGGGTGTTGCACTGTTTGGAGGGGGCGCCATTCAAGCCTTTATCTGAGACCGATATGCATTTTCTCACCTATAAGACGGCTTTTCTTCTAGCATTTTCTTCTGCTTGACGAGTCAGTGAGCTTCATGCGCTATCTGTTGATTCTGCCTTCTTCAGAAATGAGGCTAACAGTGTCACCTTCACTACTGATTGCTCTTTTCTGGCTAAGAATCAACTTCCTGATTCAGTACCTCCTCCCATCTGCATTCGGGCTCTCCCTGCTGTCGATGGCCGGAGGCCTCTTCTTTGTCCTGTTCGTGCGATCAAGACTTACATTACTCGCACTCAGTTCATTAGGAGGGGTCGGAAGAGATTCTTTCTGTCTCTCATTCCTAAGAGGCAGTCTATCTCTTCCCATTCTATTTCCAGGTGGATCTGTCTTGCAATCAAGCTGGCTTATTCCCGCTTGTCTGCGTTGGATCTTGTTTTGAACCGGTTTAATGCTCATGAGGTTCGTGCCATTTCTACATCCTGGGCGTTCTCCAATTCTGTTTCGCTCCGGGATGTTATAAATGCGGCGTACTGGAGGAATGCTTCTACCTTCTCCTTTTATCTCCGCCACCTTCAGAGGCAATCTGAGGACCTTTATTCTTTAGGCCCTCTCGTTGCTGCTCAGGCTGTTGTGCACCCTCGTTAAAATTGTTTTTATCGAGGTTGTGCTTCGCTCAGCCTTGTTCTTTTCTGGTGCCTTCTCTCTATCTTCATTACAGCTTTCACTATTGTTCTCTGGCCTCCTTGCTTTTCTTTCTGCTACTCTTGTTGGTATTGGTTATGTGATTCACCTCCTCCTATTGTTTATTCAGCCAATTGTAAACAATTGTGAGTAGGTTGAAAAGAAATTAAAATTTTTTAGTAAATTTTGTTTCTTAACATACCTACCACAATTGTTTACCGGAGGTCCACTCTCCTTGGGGATATTTTTGATATCGATTCCTCCCCGCTAAATCACAAACTTCTCGTTGGCGGAAATACGGAATTGACGTCACGGTTGTTGCGCATGCGCTCGGTAAACGCAAGAGCTGTGCAGAGAGAGTATCTGTAATTTCGAGCGCTGGTCTCGCTCGACCCTTTTTTCGATCTTTTTCATGCTTTTGCACTCTAGTACTTTTCCAGCTCGTTTGGAAAAGCTTCTAAAAGTTTGAGTTAGTTCCGAAGTAGGGCTTGCACTTATGTTAAAGCCAATTGTAAACAATTGTGGTAGGTATGTTAAGAATTAATATTTCCAAAATTTGGCTCTGTCCCAAATAGTTTAACTACTTTTGCGGTCATTTGATACTAGCTCTGGTACATTCCTGCTCTATTGTAACAGTCACTAATTATTAAAATTACATGCATTTTTATTTGAAAAACATGTCGTGAATTCTTGTAATTTATAGTTTGATCTGGAATCATACTTTATATAGTTATGTTTGGAGAAGGGTTCATTGATGTGCTATATACTTCCTCTTGGTAAGCCACCTTATGTTGTTCACTTTGTCGTGAACTTTACTGACAGAATTTTCGTCATAAACTTATGTTAGTGCCATTAGGTAGCAGCCTTAAATTGGGTATTTAATGATGACATTCCACGCAATACCTTATTATTGGCTTTAGATAAGCTTGTGTTGTCATCAAGCTTATCAAATATATATAGATTTTCCAGTATATTTGTTTACAATAGAAATGAACTTCTAGTAGTTCTGGTAGTGCACCGGCATATATATATGTATTGTGGACCTCTCGGTTTGAAGTTTAGTGCTGTAATCACTGAGCCACCACACTCCTGGACTATTCTAAGTATTGTCATTTTAGTTAGGTATTTATTATGCTTTTATATTATATATTATACAGTTTATGGTTTGTGTTTGATCAGCAACTTAGGCTATAGCCTAAAATTGTTGGGATTTAGTGTCATTTTCATTGAATTCCGATTTTGATGTAGTTTTAGGAATTTTTTTCTTTTTTCAACATTAGGAGAACAAGAAAACAAGATTTTTATGCTGTATGCCAATGGCCCAGTCTTAGCTGGTGCTAACTCAAAATTATCTAGGGCCAAACACAAATTTTGCCCCCCAATCCCCAAAATTTGCATGCAAAATTGAAAATTAAAAGTCCTATCTGGCCCTCCATACATTTACTCTCCACGCATGCGCAGACATCAGGAAGTCACCGAAACTGGCGCCAACATCTCTTCAGTTAGATAACATCAAACTGACTTCTGTGCTTTTAAATCTCAGTTTCAATGATGCCAGACACAAATCAATGGTTAATTTGGTGGATCTAAGGACACAACTGGATGAAGGAAGGAAAAAACGGTGGTTTGAAACGTTCAGGGCTGTCATTTTATAATATTTATAAAAAATTAGTTCATGTTCCCCAATTTCGGGACATGGGCCTGACGTCATCATTGATTGATAATGATTTTTCCACTGTTTGTTAAGTATTCCTTCCCTAACCTCCCTTGAACCCCCCCCCTCCCCCCCCCCCCCCCCCCCCCCCCCCCCCAGTTAAACTCCCAAGCTTTTTGGCTTGTTTTATTGAAATTTTTTTATAAAATTTCTTGGGAGTTTAACGTATTATACAGAAGATTATTCTGTACATCCCCATAGTTACGTCCTCACCCTTGAGGTGTTTAGGTGTTTTGGTCATGCTTCATACATCCGATGTATCATTTTTTCTTCTGCTTAAGATCTTGCTTTACATTGGATAGTTTTATTTCGGTTACTGACTTCGGCCCTGTTGCCTGGGGTCTTGTTTCCGAGTTTTTATTTTGAAGTTGTTTACATTGAAATTACTTTATTTGTATAGGTAGTTTCCTATTATTTTTAGGGAAACTACTAACATAAAATATTCTGGTAGTGTGACAGTTAATTTTTTGGATATTATTATAATTTTGTCCACACTTAGGCTCTTTTGGGCTCATCGTTCCCTTTGGGAACTTGGGCTCTTATATAAGAAAAAAAATTTCAAACATTTTTTGAAAAAAATTTACTTTTGGGTGTATTTATTGCATCAGATTATATATTTTAATGTTATCTTATATTATGTAGATTTGGTTTTGGTACAATCGACCTATTTTAACTTTTAGGTAATAATATTTATTAAATAGCAGGGCAAATATGAGGAAGCCTATCCTCTATTTACATAGTCATTGTCTTGCTTATAGTCGATGTTCTACCACAAATTCTTGTACCATGTGTCAGATTTTGACAACGTTGTTGTTAGGCGTGTGGACTCGAGCGATCCTCCCACAGGGAGGGGACACTGCTGGTCCTCTCGCCAAAAGGTCTCTATACTTTTTTAGTTTCTTTTTACAGAGGAACAAGAACATGGTGAGGTTTCGTGATGCCGTCAGATAGTGTGCTTCCATCGTCGCAATATACAATTAGAGCTAGCAGCAAAAGTGCTCAATGAAATAGACAAGGCCCCAGATCACAGATCATTTGGTTTTCGTCCTTGTCGCCAGCTAGCTCAACTGGCTCTCTGTCACACAGAATATGGGTGTTATGACGCCGGGTAAATTTGTAGCGGTCGAGGAAAGGAAAGGGTGTTGCGAGCACTATAATATCGAAACATACTCACCCTGCAACGACGGAAATGAGGAAGCAGACAAGTTCTGATGTATGCTCGTCCAGGTCTTCAACGACTGCAAGCAAGAGAGAGGCCCCTCTCTCTTACAACAACATCTGGGGTCAGAGGTTGTTGGTAGGAACTTGCGTCAGTTGGCGCTTACGTCCATGCCTTCCTGTCCAGGACGCTCTTTCTAATAGGCTGCTGCGGTCGGCTAGTCTTACAGCTTCCTCTATGTACGATAAGCACACCCGGCCGCAAAGAAAGTCCGTTGTCACATTTAGACAGGGCTAAAAACCATGGAGTATGGTTTTAGTTCCCTGTCACCAGCTACCTCGACCAGTGAAGCGGTTACTCAGGCCTCTGAGAACTGTGACGCAGTTGGACTACAATATATAGTTAGAGCTAGTGGCAAGGTGCTCAGTGATATAAGACAAGGCCCCAGATCACAGATCATGTGATTTTCGTCCTTGTCACCAGCTGGATCAACTGGCGCTTCTATCACTCAGAATATGGGTGTAATTATGCTGGATATGTCTGTAGCGGTCGAGGAGAGAACAAGGGTGGAGCAAGCACTATAATATACAATTATGCTCACCCAGCGATGACAGAAGGAGGAAGCCGGCAAGTTCTGAGGTACGCTCGTACAGGTCTGCCAGGACCGCGAGCAAGAGAGAGGTCTCTCACTCTTACAGCATCATCTGGGGCCAGATGTTGTTGGTAAAAACTTGCGTCAGTCAGAGTTTACGTCCATGCCTCTTGTCCGGGACGTTCCGTCTAATAGGTAGACAGGGTCGGCTAGTCTTACAGCTTCCTTTACATAAGGCTAAAGTGCTCTTTATATTGCACAGGGCTATAAACCGCGATGAGTGGTTTCAGTTCCCTGTCGCCGGTGAAGCGGTTACTCTTGAATATGAGGACCGTGACACCGGGTGTGTCGCATTTACATAGTAAATCAGAGCTAGCGGCAAAAGTGCTCAATGAGATAAGACAAGGGCCTAGACCTTAGAATATAGGGTTTACAACCTTGTCTCCAGCTAGCTCATTCGGCGGATCGTTACTCAGAATATGGAGTAGTGTGACGCCGGGTATGTCCGTAGCAGTCGAGGAGAGAAACAAGGGTGTAGCGAGCACTATAAAATCCAATCATGCTTACCCTGCAACGATGAAAAGGAGGAAGCCGGCAAGTTCTGTGGTACGCTTGGCTAGGTATCCCTGGACTGCGAGCAAGAGGGAGCCCCCTCTCTCTTTTAACAACATCTGGGGCCAGATGCTGTTGGTAGGAACTTGCGTCAGTCGGAACTTACGTACATGTCTTTTGTCCGGAACGCTCCGGTTTAATTATCAGCCAGGTTTGGCTACAATTCGGCTTCTTCAGCATCTACTAAGCACTCGCGACCGCACCTTGGCTACGTGACTTCAGATATCTAGTCTGCATCGTCAATAGGTCCACTCTTTGTCGAGGAAGTCGCACCATCTAGTAGCCAAGGAAACGAGGCCTCATTCATCGGGACGTCCGCACTTAAGAGCTATCTCGGATACACTGTCCCAGGAGCAGCCGGGGTATAAGCAATACATGACCGCAGCTCCTCATGGCCTCCATAACGGACTTGCTGTCGCAGATTGCGCAGCTCATCACAGTATTCCTGCTAATGCAGAAGCACTCAATGTCAAGCTCAACACTTGAGCTGTTGGATGTGCTTGATCGGTCCAGTCATCTGCCTGTTCAGATGTCGGTGACCGTGATTCTAAAACCGATTTAGACGAATGATGAAAGGGATACGGAGGAGGATAACCTTCCCTTTCGGGACAACTCATGGATGATATGGATACTAACCATTATCGTTTCCTTGAACTTGTTCCAGTGAATCACAATGCTGCGAGTAATTGTGAGAAACCGCTAGCACTGTTAGACGCTGACTTCATCCAGACAAAGAGCAGGATAATAAGATCTCTTTTCCGGTTAAGTCTACACAGGTGTCACAGGTTTTCGATTATGTAGACAACGCCATACTTAACTTCCTGTGGAAAGAAGTAATACAGTTTCTTATCATCATCTTCTGTATTTTTAACCATTTTTTGATCACATACATTTAAAACACGACCGGGGAAGATGTGTTGAGAGTTTCTCTGCGTTGAATGAGCAGGCTAAGGTCTGAGCCTTACCTTCATCATTTCGCTGTTCGCTCGGACATAAATGAGAAGATAATTTCTTATTCAGAGTGAATTTAGACTCACAGTCTTATGTACTTCTCTTTTAAGTACTGTGATGCAACGTCTATATGGAAAGGAATTTTGTGGACATTTGTACCTTTTTAAAAATTCTTTCCAGGCCTATTTATCACATATATCTCTGTCTTAACAGATGTTAAGTGAGAGTTATTCTGTTGTGACGAAGCCTTGTGTCTTCATCTTTAATATTTGATTAGGTGGAAAATTTGCTACAGGTTGCTTTAGTTTTCCAGACACTAAGTCTTTGATGGTAAGCTTTCATTAATGTAGGATTAAGCTACAAGAAAGCATCAATACTCGGCTCTTTAAGTTGGGGTCTAATCGACCAACACCAGCAGAAAGAGTAGGAGAGGTTGTCCTAGACTCAGATCGTCAAAAAGTACTCATAGCGAAGGTATGGGTATCCCTCCTATATATATTACTAGGGATTGCCTATACAGCCACTTGGATAGGGGGTTTAGGTCTGTTTGAGTTTGCTGATCAGACACCCCTGAGCCAGTGGCTTGAGGCTCTTATAGAGCTCGGTCCAACTGATAATTAACTGGAACTGGATAACGTGTTTATAATGGCTCTAAAGGTTATTTAGGATAATCATTCAGTTGAAAAAGCGAGCGTTCGAATGTTCGACTGTCTGGCAATTATAGTTCTTAAGATCACTTGAAGAATGAACTAGATAATGTCTCATGGGATGAATGATAGGACACGTATCATAAATTTATTTTCAACAAGCTGGCTCGTTTGTTTTTTCATTGACCGAATTAGCCAGTTGTTAGGCTCACTTTTGTCTTCTATCAGATGCATTAACAGTGAAGATGTTATGCGTCGGATGGGATTGTGCGGAGCGGCTACGAATGTTATTTCGATGGATCGCTTACGCACATGTCGCCTCCAGTTATTCTTAACTGGAGTGGGAAGACGTTTTTTCGCTCAGGACCTGTATTGTTTTAACGGATCTTGTAAACATAAGGTCAAGTTTGGGCAGATATTCAGTGATTTGAGTTCTTAATTGGGTTACAACCCTGAGTCAGACGGATTCTATATGCAGGGTTCTTGAGACCTTCAGTTCTTGGAGATCACATATTCATCAAGAATGATGTCTTATTGGTTACGCTACATCATTGGATTATATTATTAGCAAACATGCATGTGGGATCGCTCCAGGATAGTTAAGTATGCGACACATAGGAACAATAGTTTCCTTCATTTGTGTCACCAGTGTTAGACTTTTGAGTGCATACAGTTGACGTTCAGCCGTATTCAGGGGAATGAATGGTAGGATAAGTATCCTTCAATTCATTCAGTAGATTACGTTAAGATTTAATAATCTCAGTGTGATTCCTACTAATAACATAGCTGTCATCACAATATCCTTCTATCAGTTTTCTAAATTACCTATTATTGAACATTCGCAGAAGCTTCCTCCTCGAGAGGACCATCTTCTTCAGGGGAAGTTTTGTTCTTCACAGCATTCTCCGCCCATAGTGGCATAAGGGAGTCTGTTAGACGCGAGGGAGTCTTTGGGGTTCCTATATTTTTGCTGTCTGGACCAGCAATGATTAAGTAATGTGGGTGAGGAGGTTTCGACATGTCTTCGAATCCCCCCCCCCCCCCACACTCACACTCAGTCTTGTATATATATACATGCATACTATGCTTTTGGGGTCATGTTGAATGGTGCCCTCATAGGCATATACGCAGTTTTTGTTGCATTACTTTCCAGTGTTTATTTTCTGATTTCCGATATACAAGCGCTTATTAAATCATCATAATTGCTGCCGTTTGAGTTCATAGGTGACTGCATAACCAGTTAGTGGTTTTTAGATGATTACATGCTGGATTTTAATGCACTCGCGCAATAAATTTATTAGGCTATCGCTTTGGTGGACCATGAAATTATTATATATTTCGGGGGCGGTCCGTGTGGGAGCCTGTTAATCATACCTACCTCCATTTCTAGATCATGGTCTCTATTTTGTTGGTTCTCAAATCACATATTCTCACGTGTTTATAGTTGTAGATATCAGACAGTACACGTTGGGGAGTGTTCTTACTGGATTTTATTGTACAGAGGCCGCCTGTGGATGATGTTTGAAGTGTGTTTTCTCTGCAGAGATTGTTCAATGTATCTCGTTTTAATATGTGTATGTTATATTTATATCACTGATTTCGTCGTACCAGTATACGCCGTCTGCAGTGCATATTTTGTAGCGGACAATATTATTTACCAAAATCGTCGCTATAGCCTTGGCTTGTGAAGTGGCATTATTTATAAGTGAATTAATTCCCGAGTGCCTGATCGATATTTATTTATATTGTTTCCTGGTACCACTTATTGATTCCAGAGCTCTCTCCTCTTTTCATGGTACTAACTCTGGCATGCCTGGATGACATTCTACAGAGCTATTTTTTACTATGTGATCCTCTGTTGCAAGATGTCCAGAAGCTGTGGTCTCTTTTGCAGTCTTCTGCAGTCAATGCAATTCCTAATCAATCTACAGAGTTGAGATTTAACCCCATCTACCATTTTTTCTTCACCTCAGAATGCAATTCAGGACACACAAAAATCTAGCCCATCTTCCTATAGTGAGAGCTTGTCTAATCAGAATATTGTCCCTCTTTTTTATCAAAGCAAGCTCAGTGACTGTAAGGGAGTTCATGAGACCTTTAGGCAGATGCAGAGCAGTGGCAGACCTAATTCTTCTCAGTAGCCAGTTCACTCCGCCTCTCCATTTCTACTTTCTAGACAACTGATCAGTCAAGGTTGACACATTGGCCAAGGAAATTCTTCTTTCTTCAACTTTCAAGAAGAAATTCTAAAGTGGGCAGATGTGGATGGCTTAGGGAATTCAACTGGAAAGTCTTCCTCCATTGTTCATGTTGATGTCAGATATGAGTGGTCAAGGTTGGGAAGCATCCTTGATTCCAGATAATCCATATTGTCACAATCGGTGGGACAATGTTTGGTCAGTCCTCCATATCAACCAGAAGGAGATGCTGGCTATTCTTTCAATCTACAACTCTGGAAAACCCTTATAGCGGGTTCAGATTCTCTCTGGCAACTCAATAGTAGTTGTCTATCTCCTTGAACAAGGCAGAACACTTTCACATCTGACATTTGCAATAATCCAACAGATTCTTTTTCTCTCTCTGGAGTACAAAATTTTGCTATCAATTTGCCACAATCTAGGTTCGACACAACATGATAGCAGACACTCTCTCAAGAAGTGGAAGAATCCTTTCAACAGAATGGACCCTCAAGAAACAAGTATTTTTAACTCTCAGCACATGTTAGGAACAACTTCCAACATTCATATCTCTGTGCCCAGATCTTTTAGAATTCACACTGTTCATGTCTTTAATGGAATAGTCGGATATGCTTTTTCCCTGACTCTGTTAATTCAACAAGTGTTATTAAAGACCAAACTGTCATGTTACAGAATTATCCTAGTGGTCATGAAGAGGACATGGGCCAATCTTCTCAGACCTCTTCTAATAGTTATTCCATGTCATCAACCTCTGTGGGATGGTGTATTGTTTCAAGGCAATAATTACAGACTACATGCCAATCCAGCAGTTCTCAACCTTCATGTCTTTCCTCAGGCATTAGTGTTTTTCTAGAAGAGCAGTGGACTGCTTTTCTGCTTCTCTTTTGCTGAATTATGCAGAGATGTAGAGGGTCTTTTACTCCTGCTGTCATGCCAATTCAATTAGTTATAGGCCTCTATCGACATCTTGTAGATTTCTTAGTATTTCTTTTAAAGGTGAAAAACTTCAACCTTTTACATTTAACCCTTTACCCAACGTAACGGCCAAAACCGGCCAGCGCTATTCTCAAAAATCGCCAATTAATTTTCATTATTTTTTTCATTTTTTGTCTCAAAAACATAGGTTATGACCCCTCATTGGAACGAGCTCGTCGAGCTCGTTCCAATGAGGGGTCATAACCTATGTTTTTGAGACAAAAAATGAAACAAATAAGTTATTCAAGAATTTTTTTTGCAAGTGTCGTCTGTTTTTCATGTTAGGTAAAGGGTTAAGGGTACTGTTCTATGTTATGTTGTCTGATACTTATTATCATGAGGGCCATATTGATATCGACTCCAATCAGTCATTGTCAGAATCGATAAAACACTTTTCTCTTTAGTGACCTAGGTCATTAAGGCTTACAAGAGACTCTGTTCAAACCTTTGAATATGTTGTGGAATAAGTATCTGACATGTAAGATGGTATTCCCTTTTGCTGTTGACGATGCTCTGAGAGCACGGTGACTCAGTAGGTAGAGATGTAGGCTGCAATCCGAGAGGTACTCGGTTTGAGTCCTACCTGCAGCAACCTTGTTGTTGTGTCCTTGGGCAAGACACTTAATTCCAATTACCCATGTGGGGGCACAGTGGCATTGTGTACTAAGGCGTACTGCATGTTGATGTTGCATTTGACTTGAACCAATGCTAACCCTGCTTGTGTGGAGTTAGTATGTTGGGGAGTCTGACAGTTGCTCACCATTGCTCAGTGGTTCTCTCCAGGTACTCCGGCTTCCTCCACCCATAAAACTGTCCAAAATGAGGTGACCCTGGTTGCCAAAAGTGTCATTAACCCCCAATAAATAAATAAATTGACAATGTGCATTATCATAGTATGGGAAATACTGTCACTCTTCCTACTTGACTAGCCACGTAACAGAATCTCTTATTGTGAGGGGGTGGGGGTGGTTGGGGGGGTTGGATAAATGTAGAGTAGGGTTAGGGCATTCCGTTGTGGTGTGGGGTGGGGTGGGGGTCAGTGAAGGGGTGTTAGTTATGTGGTTAGGGGTGGGTAGGGTCAGGGTAGGGTTAGGGTTAGATGACCCCCCCCCCCCCCCAAAAAAAAAAAAAATTTCCCCAAAAAACTTGTTTTATTATGTTGGACATGTGTTTTAGGTTAGCCACCTAACATGTCCTTAAAATAGCCACATAAGTAGCCATTTGTAAGAACGTCTGTCCATCCATCCATCTGCATCTAGGGTACATTGTCCGGCTAACTCCTCTCACAGTTTTCAAGTTAGGATTTTTTTAGCTCACCTGACTGAAAGGGAGAGCTATTCTGATCACTTTTCGTCTGTCATCCGTCATGAAGGTTGTGTTTGGGTCTTTTTCTCTCAAACCACTGGCCACATTTTAATGAAATTTCACTTGAGTAGTGGTTATATAGGGGCATTTGAGTTCTTTGTCAAATTGGGTTTCTGCTGATATTGAGGATAGGGTGGGGCCAAAATGCCTAAAAAATTTTTTTAAATCTTCCTCTCATGAACTAGCTGTAGCAGAGACTTGATATTTGGTACACAGCGTCCTTTTGAGGTGTAGTCTCAAGTTTGTTCAAGAGAAGTTCGAGGAGCAATATTTGTCATTGTTATGGGAGGGGCAAGAATTTTTGCCCTGCCCAAAATTTTTATTTTCCAAACCGAGAAGCTGATTTGCACCAGATTTGATATGAAGTATTAATGGGTCATAAGTACTTGATTTTTGCCAAAACATTTTTTCAAAATGACCCGTGGTCACCACAGGAGCTAAAAATAGAAAAAAAATTCAAATGCCCAGATCTCCCAAACTACACAGCACTGAGAATTCATATTTGGCGTGAAGCTTCCTTAGGTCAAACAGAATGGAATAGTACTTTTTTGGGACTTTGAAAAAATGCTGAGTCAGCATTTTTTAACACTGTGGGTAATGGGGAAAACATTTAAGACTCTTCTTCTCCCAAACCACTGCTCCAAAAGCTTTCACATTTCACATACAACATCTTCGGAAGATTTTTTCACAGGTTTGTTGAAATTAAATCCGTGGGTCCATATTTGGGCTCTCTATGGAAGCCCAAATGTTTAAATTAGTGCAATATGAGGAATATTCTTTAAAAATCTTCTTCTTCAGATCCACCAATCATAATCTTTTGATATTTGGTATACAGCATCCTTAGTAGGGTGATATTCAAATTTGTTCAAGCCAAGTCCCTGGGTTCATATTTGGCCTCCCTGTGGGAGCCCGAATTATAACTTAGTTAAAAATGAGGAATTTTCTTTAAAAATCTTCTTCTTCAGATCCAGCAGTCAGAATGTTTTGATATTTGGTATACAGTATCCTTTGGGAGGTGTGATTCAAGTTTCTTCAAGCCAAATCACTGAGTTCATATTTGGGCTCCCTGTGGGAAACCAAATTATAACTTAGTTCAGTATGAGGAACATTCTTTAAAAATGTTTTTTTCATCTGTCAGAATCTTTTGACATTTGGTATACAGTATCCTTAGGGAGGTGAAATTCAAATTTGTTCAAGCCTGGGTTCATATTTGGGCTCCCTGTGGGAGCCCGAATTATAACTTAGTTCAGTATGAAGAACATTCTTTAAAAATCTTATTCACATCCACCTGTCAGTTTCTATTGATATTTGGTATACAGTATCCTTAGGAAGGTGAGATTCAAATTTAAAGCCAAGGCCCTGGATTCTTATTTTGGCTCCCTGTGAAAATCTTTTTTTTTCAGATCCACCGGTCAGAATGTTTTGATATTTGGTATATGGTTTTCTTAATGGGATAGATGCAAATTTGTTCAAATCAGGACCTTCAGTTGATTGTTGTCATTGTCAAGTGAGCGCTCTCAGGCCCCTTGGGGCCTCTTGTTTATTTCACAGGATGTTTGTACATATACCAGAGGTGTGCATATTGTCAGGATTTTGATTTGCTTGAATATTTCACTAAATTACAGGTTGTTGAAATTGGTCAATTTTTTGTAGAATTTCACCTGTATGGTACACGATTTGTGTGTGGTAAACCTTGCGGGGCATCATATACTATTCAAAAAAAGTAGGGGATATCCAAAGTGATGATGATATATTTTTATACTAGAACCAATGGCCCAGACTTAGCTGGTGCAAACTCAATAATATCAAGGGCCAAACTCAAATTTTGAACCCCCCAATCAACCAAAATTTGCATACAATACCAAAATTTGAAAGTCCTATCTGGCCCTTCATTCTTTTAGTACTGCACATGCGCCGTACCCAGGAAGAAACCAGAATTGGTGCCAAGCATCATTCTTTTCTTTGGTCCAAGTCAGTAAACATTGAACTGACATCTGTGCAATAAATTCTCATTTTTAGCTTAACTTGACAAAGTCAAGATAAGCTATTGCCATCACGCGTGTGGAAGTCTGTTAGTCTGTGAGTCTGTTCACATTTTCCTTTAGCACAGGCTACACCCTGTAGTTCTTGTCAGATCATCACAAAATTTCATATGCAGGTTTGGGGTCATGTCTAGATGAGAACGTCCCCTTTTGGTTGTGATCGGTCAACCGTGATGGCTGCCCGAGCCCATAACCCGAAAACCTTTAGCACAGTCTACAGGTCGTATTTATGAAGGGATTTCATTGTAACTTGGTAGGATGCCTCTGTATAATATCTAGATGAGAATGTCCCCTTTTGGTCATGATCTGGCAACCGTGATGGCTGCCCAAGCCCAAAACCCCAAAAACTTTTAGCACAGTCTGCAGGTCATATTTAATATGGAGGAATTTCATTGTAACTTGGTAGGATGACTCCTTGTGCTGTCTAGATGAGAACTTTCTCATTTGGTCGTGATATGTCAACCGTGATGCCTGCCCGAGCCCAAATCTCGAAAACCTTTAGCACAGTCTAGAGGTTGTATCTATGGAAGGATTTCATCGTAACTTGGTAGGTTGACTTCATATAATATCTAGATGAGAACGTCCCCTTTTGGTTGTGGTTGGTCAACTGTGATGGCTACAGCGGCCCAAAGCTGAAAACCTTTAGCACAGTCTACAGGTCACATTTATGAAGATATTTAATTGTAACTCGGTAGGATGACTCCAAATAATGTCTAGATGAGAATGTCCCTTTTTGGTCACAATCATTCAGCCATGATGGCTGCCCAAGCCCAAAACCCCAAAACCTTTAGCATAGTCTATAAGTTGTATTTATGGAGGGATTTCATTGTAAGTTGGTAGGATGACTCAGTATAATGTCTAGATGAGGACGTCCCCTTTTGGTCCCCTTTTGGTTGGGATCGGTCAACCGTGATGGCTACACAGGCCCAAAGTCCGAAAACCTTTAGCACAGTCTACAGGCCGTATTTATGAAGGGATTTCATTGCAACTTGTTAGGATGACTCGTTTTGGAATAATTTCACAGTAACTTGGTAACTTTCGTTGACATACATTAACTGTGAGGGCCACTTTAACCCACCCCTCAATTCATTAGTATAGTCCACACAGAAATTAACATATTCCCAATTATCACAATTCGTGTCTTATTTCATAAACCTTTGATAAACATTGAACATTATCCTTTTCATCAAACTCAACACACAGACAAGTTAAGCAACAGTATTATTGGCACAAATCAATGATGGTTTCCATGGATTCAACAGTGTAGCAGGATGTTGGAAGTGAATAATGGTGGTATTGAATGTTCAGGGCTGTTACTTTATAATTTTTATGTAAAATTATTCATGTTTCCCATTTTTGGGATATGTTTCTGAACATCGTCATTATGACATGACTCCACTATTGTTTTGTTAATGATAGTTCCCTTCCATTTCCTGAACCCACCTTTTATACTCCCATGCTCTTTTGGCCATTTTTTTTAGAATTTTTTATTAAAATTCTTGGGAGTTTGACTTGTTTTACGGAATGGTATTCCATTTATCCCCTGTGTTTACGCCCTGTCCGTTTACTGTTCAGGACGTTTTGTATTCTTGCATCTTCTACCAGACGCATTATTTTTTCTTCCTATGAAGATCTAGCTTTGCATCAGGTGGTTGTTGATAGGTTACTGGCTTGAGGCCTCTGTTGTGCCTGTTGATGGTTAGTTTCCAGTTTTTCCTCTTAACGTTGTTGTCTGTTCAATAACGTTTTGGATACATATCAATTCAGTGTTTGTTAAAAACAGTTATTGTTTTTTCTATTAGGACACATATCTTATTCCGGTAGTTTAGCTTTAATTAGGTAGTGCTTGTCCACACTTAGGCTCTATCAGGATGCGCTTGGGCTTGTGAGGTTCCCTTGCGATACTTAGGCTTCATTCAAAATTTTTTTTAAAAATCTTTTTAATTTGTTTCGAAAATTTTCGTGATTGTCTGGGTAATGTATCTTTGTGATGTTTATTCTGTATTATTATTGGGAGTGCAGCCGACTTATGATTTTGGCTTCATTATAATTGTATCTATTATAATAATTTGGTACCTAATGTAAGTCCAGGAAGTCTCGGATTTAAATGCTTGTTGTCTGCCAGTAGTCGCTGTACTTCTTCCATTCTTGTACTATGGATGCGAACGTTGGAAACGGGTGTCGACCTGTGTGGTGGGCAGTGAAGTTCCAATGTAGGAGCTTTCACCAAAGGCTAATACTAGTCTTTCAGTCTCTTTTTCAGAGGAACAAGAACATGGTGATGGTACTTTGACACCTGTCCATTACATTCTGCCCTCGTTGCACTCTGATGAGCCCCGCTCATGATTTTTAGCAGGGGATTGAGGTCTCTAGTTAGTTCTCTTAATCCTCTGCATGCAGCTAGCTCGACTGGTAAAGCAATCTCCCTATATGGGAGCCGGGACGCCGGGTAGGTCCGTTGCGGTCGAGAAATGTGGACATGGGTAGAGCAAGCACCTCAAAAACAAAAGCTCACCCAGCGACAATGGCAAAAGGAGAAGAAGCCTGAAAGTTTCTCTTCTTGACGCTCAGCGAGATCTGGGGTCAGGTCGCGAGTTGGAGAACCCTCTCCATCCCGTTAGCAGTCGGGGTCGACTGTGTCCATCGTGAGAAATTTCAATGAGTCGGAGCACTCGTCCGAACTATGCGAGTTGGGATGTTCCTTCCACACTGCTCCCAGGGTCGTCTGTGGTTATGGCTTCTTCTTCTTATATGGAAGAGCACGCAAAAGGGGATTAGCCTACAAGTTTCTCAGTGGGAAACTTGGCGAGATCTGGGGTCAGATCGCGAGTTGGAGAGCATTCTCTGTCCTGGCAGCAGTCAGGGTCGACTGTTTCTGTCGTAAGAAACTTCATTGAGTCGGAGCCCCCATCCGAACCATGTGGTGTTGGACACTCCTTCCACTCTTCAGCCAGAGTCGGCTGTTAATACGGCTTCCTCTTTTTCCATGGAAAAGCATGCTAAGGGATAGAAGCCTACAAGTTTCTAAATGGAATGCTCGGCGAGGTCTGTAGTAGATCTCAAGTTGGAGAACCCCCTCCGTTCTGTCAGCAGTCGGGGTCGACTGTTTCCGTTTTGAGAAACTTTAGTGATTTGGGGCATCTGTTCATGCTAGCACCGGGACACTCCTTCCACACTGCAGCCGTGGCCGGTTGGAGCTATGGCTTCTCTCTCTGCTTCATTGAAGAAGCATGTTAGACCGCAGAGTAGCTGTCCGACTTCGCATGTTCAAGCTGTTCCATGGAGACGTTCCCAGTCTTCACCACCGAAGTCAGATTAACCTGCAGCTAGTGGTTTGAGGCATATTCATACGAGACATGGGGATCAGATCTCCATTCCGTGAGCAGCATATGGTGAAGTGAACCATAACCGCTGCTCCGCAGGCCTCGTTCATGCACCTGCTGTCACAGATTGCACAATATCCCAGTAGTCGCAGGTTCAGCCGTCAACAGTCTCTGGTAATGAGCTGTTGGACAGTGCTGGGTTGGTCCAGTCATCTGTTCATTCGGATGGTGTTGGCCATGTTTTTCAGATGGAACATTCAGATGGTGAGAGGGTTGAACAGGATGATTCTCCATCCATCACAGAACAGCACATTAAGACTATGAATTTTATTCATAAATTCTTTCGGATCTTGTTCCATCTATCAAAAGTCTAGACAAAACACAGCTTAGGGTACCGGGTGAAGGAAAGATGAAGTTCTTTCCTTCCTGGATCATTCTGCTCATGTGTTGAAGATCTTTGGTCCACTGAACGATGCCACCCTTGGCCTAGCAATAGTATAAGAAAGGAAATGATCTATTCTTTAGGAATAGAAGATCGCTAGCTCAAGGTTAGGCTGAGGCATGGAATAGGGCTGTTAGAAGGAAAAAGTATGTTTCTCCTTCTGTTATACATTAGTGGCTAATGTTGTAAGTCTCCATTTAGTGAGCTGTCAAAGGCCGCAGGGTAACACACAGATATCTGTCTTCATGGATATAAGACTTTTGGGCAGCATTAGCTCTGCTGAGACCGCTATCTGTTTGGAATAAGGCCCTTAAAAGGAAAGATTTCATTCTTTCCTTCTCTGTGTTGTATTCCTAGGCATAACAGGCATTTAGTCCTATTGTTGTTGCCTTGGTAGTCTTATGTGAATTAAGAGCGGTCTATTTCTATAAAATTAGCAGCTAATGTCATAGTGGCTTTATGTAATTTAGAGCGGTCTTTTCTTATACGTTGTGGCTAACATCGTAAGTCTCTATTTAGTGAGCTTTCCAAGGCCACAGGTGACACAGATATCTGTGTTCATGGAGATGAAGACTTCTAAGCTGCTTGACCTAAGCTGAGACTACTGTCTCTTTGGAGTTAGGGTCGTTAGAAGAGTAGTCCTTTATTTCTTAGCTTGAGCGACTAACGTCTTAAGTCTCTGTTTAGTGAGCTTTCAAAGGTCGCAAGTTACAAAGAGATATCTGTCTTCACGGAGATGAAGACTTCTAATCTGTGCTAGCTAATCTGAGACAGCTGTCTGTTTGGAATTAGGGCTGTTAGAAGGAAAGAGTACATTGTTTCCTTCTTGGTGTTGTATTCTTAGGTGTCTGAGGCTTTTAGTCCATTTGTTGACACCTTATTAGTATTAAGAGTGGCCCCTTCTCCTTAACTTGAGCGATTAGCGTCATAAGTCTCCATTTAGTGAGCTTTCAAAGGTTGTAAATTACACAGAGATATCTGTCTTCCCTTAGATGAAGACTTTTAAGCTACGTTAGCTAGGCTGAGACCGCTGTCTTCTGGGAATAGAACCGCTAAAAGGAAAGAGTAAATTTTTTCTTCACAGTGTTGTTTTCTTAGGTGATATTTGATTTTATGTTGAATTATTAGGCAGATGTATTTCTTGAATATATTCTCTTAAATTCTTGCTCAGTGTCAGTATAAGAGCTTATGAGAATTTTGGGCTAGTTGGATCAGTAATGGATTTTCCTACAGGCTGTCTATGCGTACATTCTCTATTTTTGTCTTCATTATTCGGAGTGGTATATTCATTCTCCGAATTGTCATTGGTTTTAACAGACCTAGGGAAGAATGATTTATTTGTGGACGCTCCTCAACGGGTTTTTTTGCTTACCGAAGTGAGCTAAACTTATCACTTGCCGTCCGTCTTTGTTCAGCCAGTGTTGTGAACATTTTTCAAATGACTTCTCCTCTGAAACCGCTAGGTCGATTTGCTCGAAACTTGGTATGGATGTTCATTACCATATGTCAATTCAAGTTAGAGAAATTACTAAAAAATCTTCCCCAGCACAAGTGGGCAGAATTATTTGATATTTGGTATACAGCATTATGGGGTGGATCTGATTCAAGTTTGTTCAAATCAGCCCCCTGGATTCATATTTGGGCTCACTATAGAAGCCCGAATTCGAACTTAGTGCATTTCAGGCAAATTTCTTAAAAAATCTTCTCCAGATCCAGCAGGCAGAATCTTTTGATATTTGGTATGCAACATTCTGAGGTGGATCTGATTCAAGTTTGTTCAAATCGGCCCCCTGGGTTCATATTTGGGCTCAGTATAGGAGCCCGAATTTGAACTTAGTGCATTTCAGGCAAATTTCTTTAAAAATCTTCTTCTAATGAACCAGCAGGCAGAATCTTTTGATATTGGGTATGCAGCATGCTTAGGGGGGTGAGATTCAAGTTTGTTCAAGCAAAGTCCCTGGGTTCATATTTGTGCTCACTGTGGGAGCCTGATTTATAACTTAGTTCAAAATAAGGAATTTTCTTTAAAAATCTTCTTCTTCAGATCCAGCAGTCAGAATGTTTTGATATTTGGTATACAGCATCCTTAGGGGGGTGAGATTCAAGTTTCTTCAAGCCATGTCCCTAGGACCATGTTTGGGCTCACTGTGGGAGCCCGAATGATAACTTAGTTCAAAATGAGGAATTTTTTCTTCAGATCCAGCAGTCGAAATGTTTTGATATTTGGTATACAGCATCCTTAGGGGGTGAGATTCAAGCTTGTTCAAGCCATGTCCCTAGGTCCATATTTGGGCTCACTGTGGGAGCTTGAATTGTAACTTAGTTCAAAATGAGGTATTTTCTTTAAAAATCTTCTTCTTCAGATCCAGCAGTCGGAATGTTTTGATATTGGGTATGCAGCATCCTTGGGGGGGGGGGGGGGGGGGGGGGGGGGGGGGGGGGAGAGATTCAAGTTTGTTAAAGCCAAGTTCCTGGGTTCATATATGGGCTCCCTGTGGGAGCCTGAATTATAACTTAGTTCAATATGAGGAATATTCTTTGAAAATCTTTTTTTTTTTAGATCCACTGGTCAGAATCTTTGGATATTTGGTATAAGCTTTTCTTGGGAGGAGCAGATGCAACTTGTTGAAATCAATTCTCTGGGTTGATATGTAGGCTACAATGTCAGGTGAGCGCCCTCAGGCCCCCTGGGGCCTCTTGTTATTCATATCCCGTTCCAGGTTCTGAATCCAGTCTTCAACCGGAAGCGGTACACAAAGGGGAATCCTACTCTCTCATTCTTGTAGATTGAAAGGTTACAATTTGCAAGTTCATTATTAGAATTTACTTGTACATCTGATCGTGGTCGCCTCTTAGATGGCTCAGAAGCCTATAAGTTCTCTCAGATAACTTTCCATTGGGATTCAGTTGGTCAAATTGAAAGTGGTACATATTAATATCACCAGTTATCAATCTATCTCTGTATTCCGGCACACATTTAGAAGCTTTTGATTTTGTAACCGGGAGCCTTTTAGACGACTATATATTATTCAGTTCTGCTTTATCACTGATTGTAGGCCGCTTTCCATTTTGTTTTGAAGGTTAATTCCTTCAAAAAAAGAGGGGGGGGGGGGTGATTTCTCTTTACCTCTTCTGGCCTTATAGTAAGTGTGTAACTATGTGGGAAGCTGTTATTGTCTATAGATAATACTGATCTTATGTACAGCTCGTTGCATGGCATACTGTGTGTGACTGTGGGCATTATGGGTGTTAATCTCCAATTCGTGTCTTATTCTGGACTAGCCTTAAAATTAGGGGCTTGTTACACCCAATTAGCATAATCATTTATGCTAAGTAATAAGGAATCACTTGGATATTGCTCCTTATTTCGGTGGTATATCCTTCTTTATTCTTGTATAGAGAGGAATATATGTAATTCCTCAAATTTTAATCTCCTATTCATCTTGGGAGTCCTACTGCAGGCTAAGGAGCTGAATTTTAGTCTGCTATTCCTTAAGTCCTAGGCCCACCAGTCTTTTTACAATTCTGCTGAGCTTGGGCCATTGGTTCTAGTATAAAAATATAAATTTAAAGTAATTTGTATATTTTTTATACTTACCAATGGGATGACCCTCCCATGAGTGGACACTCATACCTCCCCACTGAGTTATAACATTAGTAGGCACAACAAGGAAGAATGATGCTTGGTGAGAATTCCGGTCTCTTCCTGGGTACTGCGCATGCACAGTACTAAAAGTATGGAGGGCCAGATAGGAATTTCAAATTTCGGTATTGTATGCAAATTTGGGGGATTGGGGGGGGGGGGGTCAAAATTTGTGTTTGGCCCTTGATATTATTGAGTTTGCACCATCCAAGTCTGGGCCATTGGTAAGCATAAAAAATATATACAAATTACTTTAAATTTATCTTTTTCGGAAAATGGTATTGGATACGCATGATTGGACACACCAATATTTTACCAAGTTTAGTGTGGATCATGATTGTCACTGGCCCACAAAAACTTTGTGCAGGTTTTTCGCACGAGCGCTGTGTTAATGTCTATGGGGTACATTTTGAAATTTTCATTTGTACTGGATGGGCTTTTTCGGAGGTCTCATTGTTCTTTTCTTGGTGTAAACTTGTTCATCAATAGTTTCTGGTCAAAACATAACTTTTGAGGTATGTGAAGACTGAGACATGATGAACATTTACGTGCTGTTGGCATGTTGGAAGCTGGCAACAGACAGACTTCGGTGGCATAAATTCTCAATGTTACTCAATCGGTGATTAGCAGGTTGTGGTCATGCTACCATCAGTTAGGCAATGTTGATGACAAATGTCGGTCACGTCGTCCAAGGGCAACAACTCCTAACCAGGATCGTTTCATCTGAACCACAGCCTTACGTAGCCACCATCAAAGTGCCTCAAAAATTGGACAACAGCTGCACTGAGCAACAGATGGGCAAGTCAGTGGTCAGACTATCTGAAATCGCCTACACAGATTGAATTTGTAGCCTCGATGACCGCGAATAGTTCCACGTTCGACTGAACGTCACATCACAGCAAGGCATAATTGGTGTGGAGCACGACAGTGCTGGGACAATCGTCAGTGGAGCAATGTCATCTTTTCCGATGAATCAAGGGTCACTCTCAACTTCCACAACAGGTGAAACAGAGTGTGGTGTGGCTGAACGAACGATGCCCTGACGTAAACCGTTAGGCAGCATAATCGTGTTGGTGGTGGGTTGGTTTTGGTGTGGGGAGGCATAACCATGACAAGCAGAACAGCATTACATGTCATCTAAGGGCGTGTCTCAGGGCAGTACTACTATAACAACATGTTAGCAGCTTATGTGGTGCCATTTGCACGATGTCATGGCCATCGATTCATTTTCCGAGATGACAGTGCAAGAGCACACAAGGCCTGTGTTGCTACAGAGTTCCTCCAGGAGCAGAACATCACTACACTGCCTTGGCCAGCACTAAGTCCAGACCTTTCACCAATCGAGCGCATCTGGGATGTGCTTGGCAGGCACCTACGACAATGCCAACAGCTCCCAACCAATGTCCAGGAACACACACTGCAGGAAGAATGGAATAACATCCGTCAAGCTGATATTGGACGTTTGGTGAGGAGTATGCCATGTCGGATCCACTCTTGTCTCGCAAACTGAGGAGCATTTACAAGGTATTGAGGTCTTGGACTGAATGTGGTAAATTCTCTGACTGACTGTCCAAGTCTTCTGTCACTCAGTGCAAGGAATGTGCTTTTGTCAGACACCAAACTATTGCTGAAATCATTCACCTGATGTCAGCGCAATGCCTCAACCGTCTTTTTGATGAAAATATAAATATATTTCTTCATATATCTCACTTTTATCAAATATCCCCTACTTTTTTTTTAATAGTATATGTATCTTACACACACAGCTCATGTACGAGTAACAAATCACAGTAAGCTCTTCAATCTTCTGTGTCCATGTGCTGTGCTTCAGTCTAGTTTTAGCAAATAATAACCAAGCACCAGATAAATTACCGCCACCTATTGTTGTCGATGCTTTACCTCTTGTAAATAACTTGAGACCTTTACCATGCCCAGTGAGGGCTCTTAAGATTTACATAAAAAGGTCAAATTTGTAAGAAAAGGAAGAAAAAGACTCTTCCTTTCTCTTATACCTGGCAGGCAAGTTTACAAGTCATATTTATGAAGGGATTTCATTGTAACTTGATAGGATGACTGGAAGTGGAATGATTTTACTGTAACTTGTTAACTTTGGTTGACATACCTTAACTGTGTGGGCCACAGCAACCCAGGCTTCGTTTCTTTGAGTCTACACCTCAAATTATTCTTGATGAAAACATAGAATGTAAGGCAAAGAACTTAACATATTCTCAATTATCACAATGCTTGTCTTATTTCATAATACTTTCATAAACATTGATCATTATCCTTTTCATCAAACACTACACACAGTCAAGTTAAGCTGCAATGTCATTTACACTTTCATTTTATATTTCCTGAACTAACTGGTATTCATGTATTGAGTTTTGATTAAAACATTTTTTATTGCAACTCTCAATTTGACTATTTAGCATTTTGGGGATATTTTTATACTATAAACCAATGTCCCAGACTAGCTGGTGCAAACTCAAAGTTATCAAGAGCCAAACTCAAATTTTGAACCCCCCAATCCCCAAAATTTGCTTGCAAAACTGAAAATTAAAAATCCTATCTGGTCCTCCGTACTTTTACTCTCCACACATGCGCAGCCGTCAGGAAGTCACTGGAATTGGCAACATCATTCTTTTTTTTGGCCCTAAAGTCAGCAACAATGAACTGACATCTGTGTTTTAAAATCTCCTTTTTTGAGGAAGCCAGGCACAAATCAATGCAAGAATTGGTGGATCCAAGGCTGTTATTGGATGATGGAAGTGTTCAACGGTGGTTTTTGACATTCAGGTCTGTAACTTTATAATAATTATAAAATTATTTCATGTTTCCCAATTTTGGGACATACGCCTGACGTCATCATTTTTGATAATGATTATTCCACTGTTTGTCAAGTATTTCTTCCCTATCCTTCCATGAACCCTTTCTTTTAAACTCTAAAGCTTTTTTTGGCTATTTTTTATTGAAATTTTTTATTAAATTTTTTGGGAGTTTAACATGTATTCCAGAATATTTATTCTGTTTTTTCCCATGGTTACATCCTCACCCTAGGGGTGTTAGGTCGTTTAGTCTTGCATCTTCTATCCGATGTATCGTTTTTTCTTCATATGAAGATCTAGCTTTGCATCTGGTACCATTTAAATTGGTTTCTAACTTTGGGCCATTTTGCGTGCCTGATGTCTTGTTTCCGGTTTTTTCATTGATGTTGTTTACATTGACAACGTCCTCATATATAGGTAGTATTTTATATTCTATTACTGTAGAATTACTGTAGGATACATGGATTATTATTCCGGTAGTGTAGCCCAATAAATTTGGATTTTGTCCACACTTAGGCTCTATCGGGATGCCTTTTGGCTCTTAATGTGTTTTTTTAAAAAAAATTTACCAAAAAAAATTTGGAATTTAATGTTGATTGCCATTATTCATGTTTCTTAATTATATATTTTGTTGTGGAGTTTGGAGGACTGATATTGACTTTAGTCGATCCAATCCTGCCGACTCTTGTCAGTCTTGTGTTCACTGGGATGACTTATGTTGGAGACGGGTGTCGCAGTATGTTGTTGACGGTGAGGTTTTGAGGCCAGGCCTCTCACCACGTTATTATTCATTTTTAGCTCACCTGACTTTCAGTCAGGAGAGCTATAGTGATCACTCACCATCCGTCGTCCGTCGCCGTCCGTCGTCCATGAACATGGTGTTTGCGTCTTCTCCTCCCAAACTGCTGAACCAATTTAATTGATATTTGAGATAATAGTTTGTTATGACATCGCAATTTTATTTTATTCAAATCAAGTTGCCTCGCCCATTGGTAGGGCCACACCCAAAAAGTGTGCTGAAATCTTAAAAAATCTTCTTCTCATGAACCAGCAGTAGCAGAGACTTGATATTTGGTGTGCAGCTTCCTTTTGAGGTGTAGACTCAGATTTGTTCAAGAGAAGTTCATGGGGCTATATTTGGCGTCGTAATGGGAGGGGCAAGAATATTTACTCCTCCCAAAATTTCTATTTTCCAAACCGAGAGGCAGATTTGGACCAAATTTGATATGAGGGCTTATTGGGTCATAAGTACTTAATTTATGCAAAAAAAATTTTTTCCGTCGCCCCATGGGAACCACAGGAGCTAAAAATAGAAAAAAAATTAAAACGCCCATATCTCCAAAACTACACGGCACTGAGAATTCTTATTTGCTGTGAAGCTTCCTTAGGACCAACAGAATGGAATTGTAAAAAAAAATTGCTATCGGTTTTATCATGGGGTACTTTTTGGGGACTTTGAAAAAGTGCTGAGTCAGCATTTTTTTAACACTGTGGGGAATGGGAAAAACATGTAAGACTACTTTTCTCCCAAACCACTGCTCCAAAAGCTTTCAAATTTCACATATAACATCTTTGGAAGATTGTTTCACATGTTTATTGAAATCAATTCCCTGGGTCCATATTTGGGCTCTCTATGGGAGCCCAAATGTTAAAATTAGTGCAAATTTTTTTTTTAAGTCCCACCCGGACCCCATATTTTCAGTGTAAAAAAAAAAAAAATTTTGTCTTAAAATTGCCCGAAACGCATAAAAAAAAAAAAAAAATTCTGGATTTTGGTCCAAAATTTTCTAAATCCCACCCGGACCCCAAATTTTCAGTGTAAAAAAAAAAAAATTGTTTTTTTGTCTTAAAATTGACCGAAATGCATAAAATACAGAAAAAAAAAGTTCCGGATTTTGGTCCAAAATTTTCTAAGTCCCACCCGGACCCCAAATTTTCAGTGTAAAAAAAAAAGATTTTTTTGTCTTAAAATTGACCGAAACGCATAAAAAAGAAACAAAAAAATTCTGGATTTAGGTCCAAAATTTTGTAAGTCCCACCCGGACCCCAAATTTTCAGTGTAAAAAAAAAAAATTGTTTTTTTGTCTTAAAATATTTTGAACCAAAGTCCGGAACTTTTTTTTCTGTTTTTTATGCATTTCGGTCAATTTTAAGACAAAAAAATAATTTTTTTTTTTTACACTGAAAATTTGGGGTTCGGGTGGGACTTACAAAATTTTGGACCAAAATCCAGAAATTTTTTTTTTTTTTTTTTTATGCGTTTCGGTCAATTTTAAGACAGAAAATTTTTTTTTTTTTACACTGAAAATTTGGGGTCCGGGTGGGACTTAGAAAATTTTGGACCAAAATCCGGAACTTTTTTTTTCTGTATTTTATGCATTTCGGTCAATTTTAAGACAAAAAAACAATTTTTTTTTTTTACACTGAAAATTTGGGGTCCGGGTGGGACTTAGAAAATTTTGGACCAAAATCCCAAATTTTTTTGGGGTTTTATATGCGTTTCGGTCAATTTTAAGACAAACAAAAATTATTTTTTTACACTGAAAATTTGGGGTCTGGGTGGGACTTAAAAAAGTGCAGGAACTGAAAATAGAAGGAAAATCCTGTGTATTGTGTGGGCACAATCGCTTCATCTAGTTGGTATATGCTTTTCTTTGGAGGGGCGTGTGCAGCTTATTCAAGTCCCTGGTTTGATATTTAGACTACCATGTCAGGTGAGCACCCTCAGGCCCCCTGGGGCCTCTTGTTTCAGTTTCTATTTCAGAGGAACATGAACATGGTGATGATATTCTGACACCCATCCAAGTGTGCTATCCTCGTCGCTCTCCGTTGAGCAAATAGAGCTAGCTGCAGTGCTCATGATTGCAAGAGTTAAGGCCTTTTGTTAAGGGTTTTAATCTCTTGCAAGCACCTAGCTCGACCGGTGAAGCGGTGTACTCCATCCGTGGGAGCCGTGACTCCGGGTAAGTCTGTTGCGGTCGAAGGAAGTGTAGATGTGGGTAGAGCGAGCACTTAAATATAATAAGCTCACCCAGCGACTACGGAAATAGGGAGAAAGTCGGCAAGTTTCTTATACTCGGCAAGGTCTAATAGCCCGCGAGCGGGAGAGGCCCCTCTCTAACCTAACAACATTTGGGTCCAAATGTTGTTATGAGAAACTTGCACAAGTCGGAGCATATGTCCGCCTACCACTCGGGACCCTCTGTCTAGTCTCCAGCCGGGGTCGGCTTCAGTCACGGCTTCCTCCGCTAAGTTTCACAAGCCGAAATGAAGTTTTCTGGTAGGAAACTTGCACGAGATGGAGCATACATCCGCCCACCACCCAGGATGCTCCATCTAGTCTGCAGCTGGGGATGGCTTCTGTCACGGCGTCCTCCGCTACGTTATTAAAGCACACACGACCACAGGCTAGCTACGTGACTTCAGATAACCAATCAGCTGCACGAAGATGGAGCCTTTTTTTTGCCCTTGAAGTCGGACCATCCGATAGCTAGCGATCCAAGGCATCGATCAATGGGACGCTCGGAGAAGAGATCTAATCTCCGAATCTTCGTCCCAGGATCAGCTAGCGGTGGGAAAAACAGAAGACTGCTGCTCCTCAAGCCTCAGGAACGAACTTGCTGTCGCAATTGCGCAGCTATTAGCAGCATCCCAGCTAATGCAAGAGTAGACTCCAGTGTGAGCTGTCGGACGATGCTGGGTTCGGTCCGGTTATTTGTGTAAGTAGTAGCAGCCATTTCTCTATGGGACGCTCAGTTAGATCTGGGGTCAGATCACCGATTGGAGAACCCTCTCCATCCCGTTAACAGTCGGGGCTGACTGTGTCCATTGTGAGAAACCTTATAGAGTCACAACATGCATCAAAACATTCCTTCCACACTGCAGTCGGGGCCTGCGGCAGTTATGGCTGCTTCTACTTACATGGAAGCACACGAAAGAGGATTAAGCCTAGAAGTTTCTAAGCGGGATACTCTGCGAGATCTGGGTACAAATCGAGAGTTTAGAGCATTTTTTCATCCCGTTAACAGTCAGGGACGACTGTTTTGTGTTGTAAGAAACTTCAGTTAGGAGGAACATTCATCCTATGTGATGAGTCGGGATGCTTCTCCCGCACTTCAGCCAGGGTCGGCTGTGGTTACGGCTTCCTCTTCTTCCATGGATTTGCATGATAAAGGATAGATGCCTAAAGTTTCAAATGGAATGCTTGGCGAGGTCTGGAGCAGACTGCGAGCCGGAGAACCTTCTCCTTTCCGTCAGCAGTCGGGGTCAACTGTTTTTGGTGCAAGAAACTTTAGTGAGTTGGGTCGCCCGTTCACACTTGTGGTTCGGGATGCTTCTTCCACACTGCAGCCAGATTCGGTGGCTGCTATGGCTTCTTCCCTTGCTTTATTTATGAAATGCGTTGACCACAGACTAGCTATCTGACTTCAGGTTGATAGCTAGTCATTTGAGACTAGTACTATCTCTGATGGTGAGCTGTCAGTCGGTGCTGCGTTGGTCCAGTCATCCATTTAGTTGGATGGAGTTGACCATATTTGCAGATGGAACATTGGGATGGTGAGAGGGATACGGAGTGTGAGTCTCCATCTCTAACAGAAGGGCACTTTAAGATTATGTGAAAAGTCTTAAGCTCTTAAGACTATTGTTTCATCTGAATAAGTCTGCGTTTAGATGAGCAGGCAGGGGATGAAAATATGTCCCTACCTGCATCATTTAATATATGCTCGAAAATAATGGAATGTGCTATTTCATTGAAAAGAGCAAATCTGGGCGCACTGCCCTAAGCAGATTACCTTACCAGAACTACGGCGCAACAAATCAATGGACAGAAATATGAGGACATGGTTCCTCGCTAGTGTTCTTTCAAGGGCAGTCATGTATGCCACGTACAACACCACACGGTCAGTGAGTTTGGAGTTGGTAAGACGTGATGCTGCCCTTGCGCCGTCACCACTTACAGATGACAAGGTGAAAAGCTCTCTCTGAGTCGCTCCAGTTACCGGAAATATGCTATTTGACAACAAGCTTGCGTTGATATATGTGCAGCTTCAGTGCTCTGCTATTGAAGTTGCTGTCTCAACACACTTCAGTAGACCGGGGTAAGTGAGGCCATTCTGCTTCTAAGAAAGCATCATGAGAATGTCTCGCGAGGGTACAATAACCCTCTTATATTTACTCTGGAAGTCATCATTATAGTGACTCGGAAAAGGGGTACAGATCTGATCAAGGCTATGGATCAGACAATCCTTGGCCGACAATTAATGTAAGGTTATCATCTTCACGAGAAACTAGGCTTTAATCTCGGAAGTTCCTTTCAAAGAGAGTCGCTTCTAGTGAAGGTAAAGGCTCTCTTATTGAAGGGAACAATTGAGGTCGACGAGACGAGCTTCTTCGCGGGGAGAACGTAGTTTCTCCTCCTATAAGCATCGTAAGTCGTACAGGTGATGGACATGACCTCTATTGCTTGCCAGTTTATGGAGGATTATCAACTTCACGAGAACTGGACGTTAATCACGGAAGTTCCTTTCAAAGAGAGTCGCTTCTGGTGGAGGTAAAGGTTCTCTTATTGAAGGGAACAATTGAGGTCGACGAGACGAGCTTCTTCGCGGGGAGGACGTTGTTTCTCCTCCCGTAGGCATCACAAGTCGTGCAGGTGATGGACATGACCTCTATTGCTTACCAGTTTATGGAGGATTATCAACTTCACGAGAAACTGGACATTAATCACGGAAGTTCCTTTCAAAGAGAGTCGCTCCTAGTGGAGGTAAAGGCTCTCGTAGTGAAGAGATCAATTGAGGTCGTCGAGAATAGATTTCGGTTGCTTGCCACTTGGCAGTAGGTTACAAACCTTGCAAAAGTGGATAAATTGCGGAAGATTAGTGGATGAGAATGTAGTCTCGGCAGGCCTGCGGCTATCAGCCCGAGCAAGCTCCACTTATGAGAATACTTGTTAGACAAATCTTCCAAAAGAGGCTTTTCTTCTGGCGGTATTAGCTTTCCTATTGAAGAAAAGCATTAGACGTCGTCGAAATTATTCTCCAGTTTTTTTATTATCACCCGTTTCTCGTCTTGAATCTGGATGAATACTGCATAGATAGGCTGAGATATGTCTTGGCATCATGACAATTATGTCATTGTGGATACCATAGTAGCCTTCTGTAAGGTTACAGCGGTCTATTCGGTTAGGCTCTGTCTGCTGTCTTTGGGATTACAACCAAAAAAGATACTGTGCTTTTCGGTTTGTTTTTCCTAGGTGTTTTAGACTCGAGTCTTATTGTTACACCATAGTAGCCTAGCTAAAATCTTGAGTGAGATTTTTTCAGTATTATGCAGTGGCATAACTGAATTTATTATCTCTTGGGACTGCGGTCTCTTTGGGAATTCAATAGCGGCTCTTCATTCCCTACCTTGCGCGACGGTAACTATAAGTCTCTATTAAGTAAGCCTTCAGGGTCGCAACTTACACTGATATATCTGTCTTCACGTAGATGAAGTTTTATAAGCTATGGCTAGAGTTATAAGTCTCCCAAGTGAGCTTCTAGGGCCTCAGTTATCAGCTTTTAATGTTCTTCATGCTTCATCTAGGGCCTCAGTTATCAGCTTTTAATGTTCTTCATGTGCTTCATCTAGGCTGAGTTAGTTGTCCTATCGGACATCATACCATTTGTTAAAGGAGGTTATTCTCTTCAAACCGGTATGGTTTGGTGTGAGTTATTATGTAAATATGGTGTATTTGTTCATCACGTCCTTCTCTGCCCTTAGTGGCATTATGGAGTCGGTCAGACGTGAGGGAGCCTTGCAGTTCCTATACTATTTGATGACTAACACAAGAACGATTCAAGTAATGCGGGTGAGGGGGGTTCGATATGATTTTGAATCCCCCCTCCCCACCACCACCAATGTGTTAAGAAGCGATTACCAGGCAAGACGTAGTTTTCTTCCCATAAGCCTTGTATGCATTTAAGTATCTATGTGCATTTCATGACTTCTCGATTGGCAGCTGGGTCATGTTCTATGGCGACCTCATGGGCACCTCCACTTTTTAGTTGGTTGGTTTCCTGTGGTTGTTCATCTATACGTCATATATGAGCATATGATTCATCATCAATAAATTGCTAGCCTTTGGGTACCTGGGAGGCTGTCTAGTCAGTTAACTGGTATTCAGATGATTACATGCGGGATTTCAATGCTCACGCACGTAATTAATGCATTATTAGGCAGATGCATTATTGTATGTTATGGACCTTAGAAACAATTAATTATATCGGGGCGGTCCGTGACGAGTCTGTTATTCATAGCTCCTTCCATTTCTAGATCCAGGTTTCTATTAATTTCAGCACCCAATCGAATACAACTTGTCTTTACACTCTCGTATATTCGCACGTTTCTGGGAGAATAGATATCGGATAGAACACGTCTTGGAGTGTTATTTACTGGAATTTATTGTACACCTGAATGGGGTCGCCTGTGGGTTATTATTATTAATATTTATTTATTTATTGGTGTTTAAGGTCACATACTTATGCACAATGGCTAATCGTGACCGTGACAGTTTTACGGGTGGAGGAAGCCGGAGTACCCGGAAAGAACCACCGAACAACGACGAGCAGCTGTCAGCTCTCCAACATCGTAACTCTGAACTCTGCACTGCAGCACAGGCAGGGTTAGATTGGTTGAAGACATGCAGTACTGCAGTACGCCTCAGTACACGGCGTCATCGTGCCCCCATGTAGGCAATCGGGGTGAAGTGTCTTGCCCAAGGACACAATGCGGCTGCCGCAGGTGGGATTCGAACCGAGGACCTCTCGGCTTGCAGCCTGCACCTCTACCAACTGAGCCACTGCGCCCCCTCGCCTGTGGGTTACCTTGGAAGTGTGTTTACTCTCCAGAGATCGTCCATTGTGATTCTATTGGACATGTGTATGTAATATATTATATCACCGATTTTCGACCTGTCTACGTATGCCGACTCAAGTATACGTTACAAGCGGGCGATATTAATTACCTGGTTCGCCGCGATAGCCTTAGCTTCTGAAGTGGTGTTAAGCACCAATTTATTAATAATAATTAATACCTGGGTGCCTGTTTGACGAATATTTATATTGTTATTTGGTACCGCTTTTACTGATTCCAGCGCGCTCCCCTCTTTCTTTTTGAAGAAGATTCCTTCAAAAAGGGGGGTGGTGGAGGGGATTTTTTACCTCTCCTCCATCTTGATAAGTGTGTAACTAGTGAAGCTGTTTTGTCTGTAGATTATATCCTGTACACAGCTTGTGTTTTATTGTATATGGCGAATGTTTGTGGGGGATAACCTCTCATTCTCAAATACGCCACCCTAATTTTTGGGGCTTAATCCGGACTAGCCTTAAAAATTGGGAACTCCTTACATCCAATTAGCCTAGTCTTCATGCTAAGAATACGGAATTACTTGAATTTTTGGCTCCTTATTTATGATATGTCTTCTCTATTACTGTGTAGAGAGACATACATGTAATTCCTTTTAAATTTAATTTCCTATCACCTTGGATTACATGCTTGGAACTATGTTGGTCTACTAATTCTGAAGTCCTAGGCCCTACAATTCAGCTAGTCTGGGTCATTGGTTTATAGTATAAAAATATTATAAATTTAAAGTAATTTGTATTTTTTTTATACTTAACAATGGCCCAGATGGGTATGGCCCTCCCATGAGTGGGCACTCATACCTCCCCGCTGAGTTATTATGTAGTACGATTTTCTACCAAGAATGATGTTGGCGCCAATTCTGGTCACTTCCTGATGGCTGCGCATGCTCGGAGAGTAAAAGTGTGTAGGACCAGACAGGACTTTTAATTTTCGGTTTTGCAAGTAAATTTTGGGGATTGGGGGGGTTCAAAATTTGTTTTTGGTCCTGGATAACTCTGAGCTTGCACCAGCTAGTCTGGGCCATTGGTAAGTATAAAAAATATACAAATTACTTTAAATTTATAATTTTCTGTTTCTCAAATTCGTGCATATGAATTTCGGGAAAAATGAAAACTTTTTGCTCAAATTGTTTTACCAAGAAGTCAAGCATTGATAATGATTCGTGTTTGACTTGCACTGGATGCAACCCACAAAAAAATTGCGATATTTGTGTTAAATGGGAGAAAAAACATTGGACAAAGGTTCAACCATTTGTTTTAGGCTCAGATCCAAACATACCTAAACTTTTGCCCAAGAATGTATTTCATTTTTATTCCCTTCCAGGAGGTTTGTCAGAAGAGTCTGTCATCTAGACATCATGATTTTCTGTTAGGTCTGGATTCCCTGTAGTGACGAGGTTTCAAAATTGGCTTTAGAAAAGCTATCGCTTGGATTCTCTATGCAAAATGTGCCTTCAGAGCAATATTATTCTTCGAAGACAGCTTCATATTACATGGATTCCTGTTTGGAAAATTCGGATGAAAGAGATCAAGGGTCATCCCACTCTGCTCTAGAGTCGGCAGATGCCGATAGCAGTCCATCATTATCAATGCACAACATGGAAGCGATGTTCATTCAACAGTTTTTTTCAGATCTTGTTCCTAAGGACCTACAAAGTGCTTCCTCTCTCACAAAACTGTCACCTGTCTAGACCTAGTTCATCATCTCCAAAAAGGAGGATTGTCTGTCATTTTCGATCCAATCTCATCAGGTGATAGAAGCTTTCAAGAGAAAATGCTCTTCTTTTACGGGAAGCTGATACAGCTTCCTTCTTATCACCAAAGGATTTAGCGTTACCGTTTGGTGAATCAAAGTTCTTCAGGACGTTTGGTCCATCCATTCAAACTACACCACTTCAATTGGATAGAAAGTCTCATGATCTGAACATCCAATTGCATCTCAGTGTTCCATTCATACAGCCCTTCTGAATCAAAGAAGAAGTTACCAAACAAGCCATAAGTAGTCTTATTCTTCATTAGATTGCTTCAAATTTCAACCTCTGTTGTCTTCCGGTCAGCAGACTTCCCCACTTTGCAGAAAAACAGAAGAAAATTACAACAATCCATGGATTCTACAAGTTATTCAAAGAGAGATAAATTCTTTGAGAAAAAAACCTCCTTTTGTCAAGAATTCCCATATATACAAATCTTTATGCTAACCTTACCTAAAGAAACTGTCTTCTCAAAGCAGTAAACTTGAAGATATCTAAGAAGGCTTAGAGGTTTTGGAGAACATTTTATCTTTTGCTTTTCATTTGAGTATGTTCCTCGTGCCAAAGCCTGACAGTTTCTTCCAACTGGTCATAGATCTAAGCTGAACAAGCTCTTTCTCACTCCAAAGGAACAGCGTCAGACCAAACAACTTTGTGTCATGCATCGACCTCAAGGATGCGTACTTTCATGTAATGATTCATCCTTTGTTCAGGAAGTACTTGTGGTTTGTTGTAAATGACATGTTTATCAATTCTGGGCAATGTGTTTCAGATTAAACCTTGCTCCATGGGCATTCACCCAGATTATGAATGCTGTCATGTCTCACTTCAGAGCTCATTCGATGGTTCTGATGTTGGAATGTCTGGACGATATCCTCCAAAGATGCTTCCACAAGGAAAGTCTTTGTCAGGATGTTTGGAAGCTTCTAACTCTCTTGCAGTCACTGGGGTTTCTCGTTAACATACAGAATTCGACACTAACCCCTTCATCAGCCTTTCGGCATATGGGAATGGAATTTCAGACTCAACTGAATATTTTATTCAGGCTGGGACAGTGACTGCAAGGAAGTTCATGAGATTTCTGGGTCTGTGTGAAACAGCAACAGACTTGATTCCACTTGACCGTCTCTACACCCGGCCTCTCCAGTTTTACTGAAATGCCCCCCTCCCCTTCCACCCCTCCCCCTCTGTCACTCACTCTAATGTCAGGCGCAAGCGACCAGGGGTGCTATCTTGATTTTGGAGAAACTAAATTGCCATTGTCAACAGTCCCTTCTACACATCAATGAGAAGGAGATGTTGGCCATTCTCTTTTCCACTATAAAAATCACCTTCTAAACTCGCAGGTTCAGATTCTTTCAACTCAACATTTGAAGGTTATCTGTGGGGGACAGATCCATTTCCAATGTTCACTCAAATGGAAAAGATTATTGTGTTCACTCAGGATCAAAACATTTCTCTGTCTTTCTGCCACATTCCAGGATGTCTCAATGTGATTGCGGGCTCTCTGTCCAGGCACAGACCTATTCTTTCAACAGAATGGACTCTCAGCAGGAAAGACTCTTTTAGCTATCAGCAACCTGCAGGAATGTCTCATGATAGACTCTTTTTGTGACAAGATGGAACAAACAGCTTCAGATATTCGTCTCTCCTTGCCCAGATTTGTTATCCTTTCTAGTAGATGCTCTGTCAATCTTGTGGAACGGAGTCATCTGCTATGCCTTTCCTCCTATGGCAAGTTCTTCAAAAAATCAAACAAACAACTTCAAAATCATTCTAGTAGCCTCTCTTTCTCCTCAGAGATCATGGGTCAATCTACCCAGACCTCTGTTACTTGACATTCCACATCGTTGCCTCTGTGGAAGGACCTTTTGTTTCAAGGCAACACTTCACAAACTTCAAAGCAATCCATCGGTTCTCAACCTTCATGTCTTTCTGTTGTCAGGTCCTTCCTCAAATGTTAACATTTTTCTAGAAGAGCAATGGACTACATTTCCATTTCAAGGAGGACCTCCTCTTTTGTAAAGTATGAAACAAACTGGAGAGTTTTCTTTGCTTAGTTTCAAGGCAAAGGTGTAAATTATCTGCATCCTTCAAGTCATAGTATTGCAGATTTTCTTTTTGTTCTTAGGAAACTTCAACCTATTACAGTCAAAGGATACCGTTCTATGTTGTCGGACACTTATGCTCATGAAGGCTGTATTGATATAGATTTGGATCAATCTTTGTCAACGTTACTTAAGAATTTTTCCATCAAAAGACCAATAACTGCAAGGCTAATTCCTAAGTGGAATCTGGCCTGAGTCTTGTCAGAACTCCAAGAAGCTCCATTTGAACCTTTAGATTCTGTGGAGTTTAAGTTTTTGACATTCTTGCTTGTTTTTGTTTCAGCTGGAAGAGTTTGTGAACTTCATGTTATGTCTTTTGAGGACTCACATTATTGTAGTATGGATAATTCTATTACCTTTACGACTCTAGTGGGCTTTTTAGCTAACAATAAGGCACCAGATGAACTATCTACTCCTATAATTATTCATACTTCGCCACCTGTTAATAATTCTAGGCTCTCACTATATCCGGTGAGGGCTGTAAGAAATTATATGAAGTGGTCTAATTTCATAAGGAAGGAAGAAATAGACTCTTTCTTTCTCTCATCCCAGGCAAAAAAAAATATTTCAGTTCATTCCATTTCTCGATGGATTCAGTCTCCTATCCGTATTGCCAAGAGTAATTTATCTGATATGGATAGTAGAGTGAATAGAATCTCTGCTCACAAGATTAGAGCTTTACCATCCTCCTGCTAATTCTATTGCTCTATCAGATATTATTACGAAGCCTGCTTACTGGATGCAACCTTCTACATTCACTTCTTTCTAATTGATGAATCTAGAATCTAGAATCCGTAGCAGGGATCTGAGATGTCTAGTTCCCCTGTCTGTTGCTCAGAATATTATATAATTATACCCCCACTTTCGAAGAAAATGGGGGTATACTGGATTACATGTGTCTGTGCGTCCGTGCATCTGTGTGTCCGCACACACAAATGACTACTTATGTGGCTACGAGTTAGAAATAGGATACTTGAGTGGTTAAAGTCTGTTACGTGGCTATAACAGAATCTCTTATTGTGTGTGTGTGTGATGGGGGGGGGGGGGGGGGGGGGGGGGGATTTGGATAAATGTAGAGTAGGGTTAGGGCATTCTGGGGTGGGGTTTAGGGGTGGGGTGGGGGTCAGTGAAGGGGTGTTAGAGTTATGTGGCTAGGGTTAGCTTAGGGTTAGGGGTGGGTAGGGTTAGGGTCAGTAAAGGGTAGGGTTAGGGTTAGCTGACCCTCGAAAAATTGTTCCCCAAAAAACTTGTTTTATTATGTTGGACATGTGTTTTAGGTTAGCCACCTAATATGTCCATAAAATAGCCACATAAGTAGCCATTTGTAAGAACGTCTGTGCATCTGTCCATCCGTCCGTGTGTGAGTCCATCCTAGAATATTCATAACTTAAGTAAATTATTATTTTCTATAATATTTGTTGGTCACAGGCATGCCCACACTAGTTATTTATTTTTCACACTAGTTTTTTTTTTTTTTTTATTACTTGTTTTTATTACTTGTTCACTTAGTAATTGTGCCCATCCGAGCCAAATTTTGTCTGTTCAGCCTGTATCTCGGGTATCGAATGTTCTATTGCAATGACATTTGCTGTGAACACTGCTTGTGGTATAGGCTTTTAAAAAAGGATTCAACGATATTTCTCACATTCTCCTTTTTAGAGTTATCCCCCTTTTTTGACTTAGAAATTGTAGGAAATAGACATTATTTGTCTGTTCAACCAGCATCTCAGGTATGGGTTATCAGATTTCAGTGAAATATGGCATGCAGTTTGCCTATGACAAAGGCTTCTGCCTCATTACATAAAACTTCTAAACACCAAACAATTTACCATACCTTTTGACTTAGAAATAGTTGGAAATTGTTACACCCCCACTTTCGAAGAAAATGGGGGGGGGGGGGGGGTATACTGGATTACATGCGTATGTCTGTGCATCAGTCCGTCCATCTGTCCATCTGTCCGTGTGTGAGTCTGTCCGAGAATATTCATAGCTTTCATTATTTTCTATAATATTTGTATGTATGCCCACACTAGGTGGTACACCACGTGGGGGTATGCACCAGACAATAGTCCAGCTCTTGTTTAAATTTCAAGCTTTTGCATTGTGACTTTTGACATTTATTGTGGCCTACCTCTTTGTTTTGCAAAGTATTTCATGCAGGACAGGGGTGGGTGAGGGTATTCTTGCATACAGTTTGGCATCGTACTGAAAGCCTGCGAGGCTCTCTCTTGGCTTTGGTGGACCACAGTTAATGCCAGTGTTGGTATATTGTATATTTGTGTATAGTTTTAGAAGTCATGAGCTCTTTCCAAACAACTAATGATTCATAATCTTGATATAAATCATCTTATGTCACCTGTGGACACATTTATATTTTGGTCCCCTTCATTCCAATTATAGCATATGGGATGTGCTGTGGTCTTAGAAGAGGTAACCAATCTTACTCCAGTATGGATTCTTGTATCCTTATAGGTACTGCATCCAGCAATGATATTTATCCATTACTCTTGGATGTAAATAAATCCTGTTTTGTCCTTAACAGGGTGTTTAAGGCTTCCTACTGTTTGGAGTAAACAATGGCCTGCTTGTTATTGCTTTTTCCTTTCAGTCCTGTTTTAGCCCTCCATCCTATTATCTATTCAACATGTCTCGCCAGTGGTAATGGCAGATAAATAATGGAAATTTCAAGTAATTCTGTATTTATCATACCTTCCACTGGCATAGACAGGAAGTTCTCTCACATGAGTTATTCACTCATACCTCCCAGCATTAGAACTATTACACTCAGCAGGTATCACAAAAGAATGCCTATTGATGGGAATTGAGCTCACTTACTTAGCTCAGCACTATCGCAGAAGCAATCTGTTGAGGACTATACAGGACCAGACCTGTTAACTCTCCTGGTTTCACCGTGAGTCTCCCGGTTTGAGGCAACAACTCGCGCTCTCACTGTCACATCCTATTTTCTCCCGATTTGACACTTTTCAAAAATAGTTGTCCTGTTCTATTTTGAAAATTAAACAAGTTGTCAAGTTGGTCACGATATATAAATTTATGATGCAGAATACTTGTTGGAAACAATAATTTATCAAAGATACACATTGAATTTTACCAATTCTGAGTTGCGAGAATTGTTAGCATGAATTCCCATGTTGTTGATGGAAAAGTCATGGAAATCGATAGTAGCATCTCGAAAACGAGTGTATTATAGTCTGTTTTTAAAGACGTTACTTTCGTAAAGCCATGCTGGACTAGGACGTTTTGGAGCAAGAAAGAAGACCCAATTATTATTATTACCTGATGTGATCCCTGGAAAAATAGCTGCTCAAAAATAAATATGAATTAATACCCCCAAGTTGTAATATCCAGTTTGATCCATGCTACACAAAAGACTGTTTTGAAAACAAAATAAGGGAGAGCCATATTGTTACAACAATGGGGACACATTAGGTGCTCCAGGGCGGTCAGTTTAAATCATGTTTATTTATAAAACATGCCCACGTGTTTTTATCAAATGCTGGGATCCCTCAAATGCATTGTATGCCAAATATTTTCTCATACTGTCGCGGTTACGTGAAATCAAAATTATATAAACTCAAAATATAAATTAAATGAAAACAAAATCTCTCAAGTATAATTAACTTCAGCTGACCTATTATATATACTATTGTTATGGTTCCTACCAAATTTATCTGTTTTTTGTAAAAAAAAATATAATTGAAAGTTTGTTGAAAACTGAAAAAAATCTGTTGTGAGATATCACAAGAATTAAGTTACCTCCCCTTACTTATATACAAACAGATTCAGAACAATCATGTCCAGGCTTCAGCAGAGTATTTTGTCTTCATTTTGAACCAACAGGATTATTTTGTTTGTTTTTTTTCACAATGGGAGTTATGAATACTGAGGGCACCTTCTCTAACGTGAGTAATACAAAAACACAGCTCAAATATTTTTTTTAATAAAAAACGAAAACGAAATTACCACAATCACACACAACTTCATTGTACCGGCAACAACAGGTGTTTTTTTTAAACAAAACGATATGTATTGTTAGCATTGAGTAATTTTTATTGTACAATAAAACCTGTCAAAAGATAATAAGAATGAATATTTTCTCACTAAAAATGTACAGATTGAACAAAGAATTCACATGAATAAATGGCATGAACGAAGAAGGAATGCTTGTGTTGGTTCTAGAACTGGGACGTTTTGGCCCCAGATGTTTCAGCCTCCATGTATTGAAGCACCGGGATGGGCCTGCATGAGCAAGGAAAAATGGTTGGACTGAGGGGGGTGGGGGTGGGATGTGGGGGAGGGAGTTACAGGCAAATGCTAGATAGGCATCCACTCACATTTGTGTGTGTGTTAGGGGGGGGGGGGGGGGCTTGGACCAGTGATATCCATATTTGTATGCTTTTACTGACAAATACCATTAAAAGTGTTAAAATAAATTATTAAAAGGAAATATATAATGCATTTGGGTTGGAGGAGCGGGGGGGGGTGCCCGGGTGGGACTGTGGGAGGCATAACAAGGAAAATATTGATGTATTGGCCGTGCGCAAAAATCTCACTGACAAGCATCCAACTCTCATCAAAATCTCACTGACAGTCACCTTCAGAGGTTAACAGGTCTGTACAGGACTATAAATTCTTTATTGATTTAGCTTAAATTTCCTTTTTGGGGGGGAGAGGAGGGTGGCAAAATTAAGCGTTTGGCCTGAATTCTGATGAGTAGAGAACAAGCATGTTTAGGCCAGTGGTAGGTATGATAAATACGGAAATTACTTGAAATTTTCTTTATTTGTATATTTGTGTTTGTATATTTGTATATTATAGTTTTAGATATCCTGAGCGCATTCCATACAGTACCTCATCATTTGTAATAATAATATATAACTAGATCGAGTTATTTGTGTGCAAAGCACACAACGGTATATACCCACATTTCCTTAGCAACACGTTAGCATAGATTTAACGTTTCGAAATAAAAACCCAAGGAGCCTTTCAATAAAAGTTAAAAAATTTATAGTAATTTATATATTTTTTATACTTACCAATGACCCAGACTTAGCTGGTGCTAACTCCACAAAAACCAGGGCCAAACACAAATTTTGCCCCCCAATCCCCAAAATTTGCATCCAAAACAAAAAGAAATCATGTCCTAAAGGACCTCCATAGTACGACTCTACTGCGCATGCGCAGTGACGCAGTCGTCCCGAAATTGGCGCCAAATATCATTCTTACTGGCAGTGCCTGGTCAGCGCTATGTACTCAGCGGGGAGGCAAGAGTTCCCAACTCAGGGAGGGCCATCCCCGTCTGGGTCATTGGTAAGTATAAAAAATATATAAATTACTATAAATTTTTTAACATTTTTATACTGTACCAATGACCCAGACTTAGCTGAATAGTAAACAGGCTGGAGGGCCTAGGACATAGAGGAAAATCCAATAAGCTCAATTATAAAATAAAGAGGTAACCCCTTAAGGAGAAAAGGAGTATTAGGCTTTACATGTATCTTTCTTATTTAATATTTAAATTAGAAAGATACACTACCCTTAATAATTGAGCACAATAACATTCATGTTCTCTATTAACATCCAGTATAACCCTTATACTAATTATTTTTAAAGCAAGCCAATAAATAAAGTAGTCCAGAGAATTGAGACTCTTTATAATCATTTAAAAGTGTCCGAGTATTGTATATTAAAGCCCGTTTGACACTTGACATATACAAATGCTTCACACCGAGCTACACTTTAAAAATAAGACATGAATGAAATTAAACATTAATATTACACTTTAAAACCATCCCGGAAGCGACTCAGAAATACTGTCTTGGAGGAGGCATTCCCTTGCTTTTCACTATAAAGCAGGTGACCTAAGGGAACACCCGCCCCCCCCTTCCCCTTGCCCTGGGTCAAATAGCCCAGAGCGAAGAGGGCAGTCGGACGGAGTCACTGCCGGAACAGAAAGCCTGCATAACTATAGTTGCAACTGTTTAGTGGACGACATTCTGAGCAACAGATAACGGACCTAAACAATGCAGGTCTCCAGAAATGGACTCAATATTTCTGAGATAAAAATTAGTAAATGTGGAAGGCTGAGACCAATAAGCAGCCTTCATTAAATCTGTAATAGCAACACTATTAGCATAAGCCCAGGAAGTAGAAAGAGCTCTTACTTCATGAGCAGAAATCTTAAGCACAGACTGCTGAGAAGAAGATAAATCTTCATACGCAGTACGGATAGTTAACTGAATCCATCTAGCAATAGAATGGACTGAAATGTCCTTTCTATTAGGCATCAAAGACAGAAAGAAACGTTCCCGTCCCTTTCTGATGAACTGAGATCTCTTTTTATAGATACGTAGTGCTCTAACAGGACAGAGTAAAGGCCTACGCCCGTCTGAAGACGGAAGAGCCTTAATAACAATAGGTTCCGGATATTTATTAGGAGCCTGATTCTTAGCTAAAAAACCGACATTAGTAGTGAAGGTGATAGTGTTCCCAACACTACGATAATGAGAATCATCCACCGATAGTGCATGAAGCTCTCTGACTCTTCTGGCAGAAGAGAAAGCTAAGAGAAAAGCTGTCTTATAAGATAAGAATTTGAAATCTACTGTCCCAAGAGGTTCAAATGGCTTTTCCTTCAATTTAAGGAGAACCCAAGCTAAATTCCACTTAGGAATTAATCTAAGAGTTCTGGGTCTATTTATCGAAAAGTTTCTAACCAATTTCGATAAAGAGACATTAGATCCAATTTGTAAACTATCATGATGTGCATAGGTATCAGATAACATAGATCTATAACCCTTTATAGTAACAGGCTGCAGTTTGATTTCGTCAAACTAGAAAGTTAGCAATGTCTGGTATAGAGGGATCAAATATATCTACAGAATGATCCCTACACCAACGACGGAAAACCTTCCACTTAGCCGCATAGTTTAGCGAAGAGGAGGTCCTCCTACAGTTAGAAATCGCGTCCACTGCTCGTCCTGTAAAGTGCTTGCCATGCAAGAAGGACCGCACAACGGAAAAACGTGAAGGTTGAGACCTTGCGGGTTGTGATGGAGTTGGCGCGATTTCCCCTGCCAAAGAAGATCCTCTCGTGGAGGAAGCTTCCGCGGTAGGTCCCACAACAGACACCTGAGTAGATTTATCCACGGTCTCTGTGGCGACAGAGATGCTACCAACAGAATCTTGCATTGAGATTGTTTTATCTTTAGCAATACTTGTTGAATTAATGGCGCTGGAGGATACGCATATCCTATCATTCCGTCCCAAGGGATCGACAGAGCGTCTACTGCAATTGCTCTTGGATCCGGACACGGGGACACATACGTCTGCAACTGATTGTTGAGATGTGTCGCAAATAAGTCTATCATTGGCCGTTCCCATTGGTAGCAAATCTGATTGAATACTTGTTTGTTGAGAGTCCACTCCGACGGCAACAAGCGACCCTTTCGTGAAAGGGAGTCTGCTAGCACATTCAGACGACCCGGTATGTGACGGACCGAAAGAAGAACGTGATGTTCCAACGCAAACAGAAGGATTCTTTCCGTTAGATTGAACAACGGAACTGAATGAGTGCCTCCCTGATTCCGTATATACGCCACTACTGTCGTATTGTCGGATAGGATTTGGACATGAGCATCGTGAATAATGTCCATCCAGTGACGTAACGCAAGCCAAATTGACATCATTTCCTTGATGTTTATGTGCTTGCACAGGAATTGCGGATCCCAAAGACCCTGGCATCTCGAATCCGTTGGGATTAATGATGCACCCCAACCTGTTTGACTGGCATCCGTCATAATGGTAAAACTCGGATCCGGCAACTGCAGCGGAACTCCTTGAGTTAACCACTGAATGTTTGCCCAAGTCTGAATCTCTTGTTTCACTTGATCTGACAAGAGAACGTCTACATCGAGCGAATGAATTTTCACACTCCAATTCTGAGTCAGGAAAATTTGAAGAGGCCGTGTGCGTAGCCGTCCCATCGGAATGAGATCCGCGGCGGCTCCGCACAGACCTATCAGTCTCATAAATTCTCTCGCCGTGACTTTGTCTGTATTCAGACAATAGCGAGCGTAACAACTGACTAATTTCGCTCTGGTTAACGGCAGACGAACGAGATTGTTGTGCGTCTCGAAGCTCATTCCCAGATGAGTGAATGACTTGGACGGCACCAGATCCGACTTCTCGTTTACTATGAAACCGAGACGTCGGAGCAATAGAAGAAGATTCTGAACATCGTTCTGAAGCGTTAACTCATTGCCGTACCTCTGAAGAATGTCGTCCAGGTAGGCCGACGTTACCGCAGACGAATGAGCTCGGAAGTAGATCATTACCGAGTTCATTACCCGAGTGAAAGCCCAGGGTGCTAGATTCAATCCGAAGCACATGGCCCGGAACTGATACACCACTCCTAGGACTGCGAAGCGTAGATACTTTCGGAATGTCGGATGTACCATGACGTGAAAGTACGCATCTTTGAGATCTATGCTCGTTGCATAATCGTTCACCCGAATACTCGCTCTGACCGATCGAATCGTCTCCATATAAAACTTCGGAGCGACGATCAGCTTGTTTATCCAGCTCAAATCTATGACTGGACAGAACGAGCCGTCTGGTTTCGGAACCAGAAACAGATGGCTGTAGAATCCCAGCGATTCCTGGTTTTCTACGACCTCTACCGCGTTCTTCATTAAAAGAGACTGCACCTCTGATAGCAGAGCGTCTCTTTTCTGAGGATTTGACGGAAGATGAGTCCACTTTGGACTTCGAGTTAATGGAGGCTTTCGTTTGAAGGATATCTTTAGACCTTCCGAAGTCACTCCTCTCACCCACGGGTCGTCCGTAATCGACGCCCACTCTTGAGAAAAACTCGACAACCTTCCGCCAACCGGAACGCGATAGAGGTTTAAGCCATCACCTCCTGGATCTGCGAGGCCTGCGGTAGGAGAAACCACGTCTTCCACGACCCGCACCTCGCCTCGTCGACCTCGGGGCGTCCGACCGATTGTCCCGGCCTGAAGGACGTCCCGAACGAGAGTCACTATCCTGACGGTCTCTCGAATAAGAGCTAGAGGACGCACCGGAACCTCTATAGGAACCTCTCTTGGGCGCATAAGACCCAGAAGTGCCCGCCTTATTCGTGTCTGCTGTATCCGACCTTTTAGGAGCGGATCTGAACAACAGAGAATCACTAGCTTTCTTTTTAATATTATCATAAATAGCGGAAAGCTTGCCGTCAAAGAGAAGATCTCCTGAGACCGAAGCGACTCTAAGAGAGTTCTTCACCTTAGAATCCACTAGTGTGGATGTAGCCAGGGCTGCGTCACGTCTAACCAACTCCAGATTTGCCACTGAAAGGGCGGAGTTACACATGGAATAAGCTACTGCCCTTGAAAGAAGTCTTAAGGAGGATTGTATATCCTGAAACTCTTCCCCTTGAAGACGCAGTGATAACGCCTTAGTAAGGTGATCTGCATAAGATAAGGCATCTAAATTGGCTCTGTTAGACGCAATAGCTGTTTCCAACACTGCGGTTGGAATAGAAGCTGACGACGGTAATGATAGCTCTAAGTCTTCCGCCTCGTCGTCCATACGCAGAGGAACTCTCGGTATACCCTGACCTGCCGTGTCGAATTTATTCCTTGCATTAATGAAAGGCAGGTTGAGAGTATTTGTGGACAAGAAACCTGCTTTCCCCGTCCTGGAAGCAAGTTTAAAAATAGCGTCGTTCAATAATTCAAATGTTCTTGCAACATTATTGGACTGCGACGGAAACTCGGGAGCGATGTCCCTGAACCGCTCAAAAAAATCAGAGTCCAATGACGCTATAATTCTCCTGTCCGGAAGCGCAGCAGTCTGGCCCGACGGAACAACTTGAGGAAGAAAGTGCCGGATGAAGTCCACGGCAGCTTTATGTTGTTCCGAAAGGGATAGCTCCAATTCATCCGTATCCCTTTCACCATCCGGTCGGACCTCCCGATGTTCCCGGTCGTCCGCCCCCGATGCTTCGGCGGAGCGTACCGACCCAGCGCCGTCGGATAATTCTCGATCCGACACCGTTTCTGTCGGCTGCTGGGATGCTGCGATAAGCTGTGCTATCTGCACTAGAATGTCCGACGTCGAGACCTGCGGAGGAGCGGTCTTTCGCTGCTTCGCCGAGGGCAGCTCCGCATCAGATGGCTTCCGCATACTTTTCCTATGCGAACGTCCGGAGTCCATCGGTCTCGAATCCCTGGCTGCCGGATGGTGTGACCTGGTCGCCGAAGAATCCTTCATCGGCGAAGCTGGCAATATATCGGAGGTCACGCAGCCAAGGTGCGGTCGTGTGTGCCGACGAGAAGAGGAAGCCTTAACAGTCTCTGCGGACTGCTTATACAACGGAGCATCCCGAGCGACGGACGTATGCTCCGCTAAAGACACATTTTGTACCACAACATCTGGTCCCAGATGTTGTTGTACGAGAGAGGGGCCTCTCTCGCTCGTGGCCCGGCTGGACCTGGACGAGCTAGGAACCGGACTAAAAGGCTTCCTCCGTTCTCGTTCACTATCCGCCGTCACTGGGTGTGCATCTATTATTTTTATAGTGCTCGCATCACCCAAAATTTCCTCTTGGACCGCATCGGACGAACCCGGCTGCCGAACCATTCGGTGAATGGACGCTACACCGGGCGAGCTAGCGGACGACATTTGTCTAATCTCCATGAGCACTTTTGCCGCTAGCTCTGAATTTATTTGTGACGACGGACGCACACTTGAAGAAGATAACATGGAAACATCACCCTGTTCTGGTTCCTCTGAAATAGAAACTGAGAGAGTAGAGTGACCTTGTGGAGAAAGAGCCGGCATCGCTCTTTCTCCAGAAACAACATATCGTGACACACGTTTCCAATGTTTCTCATCCCAATGTTCACATATAGGACAGGGATTAATGCGAGAACACTGACTACAATTAATACAATGATCATGAAAGTCAGAGGAAGATTTCTTCCTATTACAATTTGAACAAAGTCCCTTCATTGTGAAAGAACAACAATAAGTCCTAGTTACTCGCAAAAACCCCTGACACAAAGATACATAATAACATGATCCATTAATAAATGAAAAAACAATTGCAAAACAAAATAATTTTGAAAAGATATTTTTTCAGAGAAGCCCAAGTTGCTGAAAAGTAACGTTGAGCCCCGATGGATCCGATGGCAAAGTGTGGTCAAAAATTTTAAAATTATATAAAATAATTAATGAGACACTTTCGGATAATATAAATGTATCTTATAATGAGATAAACTACCACAAAGGCAAACAGCCCCCCTCAAAAAAGGCTGTTGCCAATGAAAACAAACAGTGTAAACACAGTAGAAAACATGACTCCAGGCACTGAAAAAACTGGCCCGGAATCAGTCATCAATTACACTCTATCTGATGCAAAACAGAGACTCCCAGGGGAGAATCTGCAGAACATCAGATGGAAGATGCAGAACACAAACGTTATACACCCATGGGTGAAAACGTAACTATGGGGAAAATAACAGAAAACATTCTGTAACCAAGCAACTTTCCCAGGGAATTTTAGAAATGAAACTTCTCAAAAATATGCCAAAAGCATGGGAGAATTGCAAGGGGGGACTTTAGAAGGCTAGGGGAGAGGAAACACTGAATAAGCAGTGCAACAATTAGCAAGAATGACAACAAGAGGCCCATGCCTCGAAAATAGGCAACTTAACATAATTTCAACAAAAAATTTTAAGTACAGCCCTGATTATTTTTTGCCACTTCTTTTTTCCTCTCCTCCTTCTATCCTCCTTAGAATCACATTTTCTCCAAAAATTACGTGTCTGGCATCCTTTAAACTGAGATTTACAAGCACAAAGATCAGTGAGATGTTGACTGATGAAGGGCCAAACAGAGAATGATATTTGGCGCCAATTTCGGGACGACTGCGTCACTGCGCATGCGCAGTAGAGTCGTACTATGGAGGTCCTTTAGGACATGATTTCTTTTTGTTTTGGATGCAAATTTTGGGGATTGGGGGGCAAAATTTGTGTTTGGCCCTGGTTTTTGTGGAGTTAGCACCAGCTAAGTCTGGGTCATTGGTACAGTATAAAAATACTGATTTTCTAACGATAAAAGTAGTTCCACTGGAACCACATGGGGCAAAATCAAAATTCCAAACCTTCATGCACATCTAGAAATGTTATCTGAACTCCTTAGCTTAGTTTAAAGATTTGAATTAAATACCCTAGGAGCCTTTCGATGAAAACTGATTTTCTGACGATAAAAGTGATAACACTGGAACCACCTGGGGCCGAATCAAAATTCCAAAACCTTCATGCACATCTAGAGATGCTACCTGAACACCTTAGCGTAGTTTAAAAGTTTTCAATTAAATACCCTAGGAGCCTTTCAAGAAAAACTGATTTTCTAACGATAAAAGGGGTTCCACTGGAACCACCTGAGGCCAAATCAAAATTCTGAAACCTTCATGCACATCTAGAGATGCTACCTGAACACCTTAGCATAGTTTAAACACTTCGAATTAAATACCTTAGGAGACTTTCGATGAAAAATAATTTTCCAACGTTAAAAATGGTTCCACCAGAACCACTTTGGGCCAAATCAAAATTCCAAAACCTTTGTGCACATCTAGAGATGTTACCTGAACACCCTAGCATAGTTTTAACAATTCAAATTAAATACCCACGGAGCCTTTCGATGAAAACTGATATTTTTATACTGTATCAATGACCCAGACATAGCTGGTGCTAACTCTTAAAAATATAGGGCCAAACACAAATTTTGCCCCCAATCCCCAAAATTTGCATCTAAAACCAAAGAAAACATGTCCTGAATGGCCCTCCATACTTCACCTCTACTGCGCATGCGCAGTGTCAAGGACGTCCCGAAATTGGCGCCATTAATCATTCTTTGTTTGGCTCTTCATCAGTTAACATCTGACTGATCTTTGTGCTTGTAAATCTCAGTTTAAATGATGCCAGACACATAAATATTAGTGAAATGGTGATTCTAAGGAGGATATAGAAGGAGGAGAGGAAAAATGAGTGACAGAAAATAATCAGGGCTGTAACTTAAAATTTTTTTATTGAAATTATGTTAAGTTACCTATTTACGAGGCAACAGCCTGTTGTGGTCATTCTTGTTATCAAGATTACACTGCTTGTTCAGTGTTTTCCTCTCTCCCTTTCCTTTAAGTCCCCTCTTGCTATTCTCCCATGCTTTTGGCATATTTTCTGTAATATTATTACTAAAATTTCTTGAGAGTTTTAGCTGGATAACAGAATGAATTCTGTTCTTTTCCCCATGTTTACGTCTTCACCTATGGGTGGTTAGGCGTAGTGTTCTGCATCTACCATCTGATGTTCTGCAGTTTCTTCCCTGGAAGTCTCTGTTTTGCATCAGATAGTGTATTATTGGTAACTGATTTCGGGCCAGGGTGCCTGGAGTCTTGATCTGGTGTTTTTACACTTATTGTTTACATTTCCAACAGCCCTCTGTGTGAGGGGGGATTTCTTGAAAATAATATCTTGATGTTAATTTAATCATAACTAGATACATTATTATTGTTCGTAAGTGTTGCATAAATTGTTTAAAATATTTTTAGAATTTTTGTCCACACTTAGGCTTGGGATCCATTGGGGCTCAACGTTACTTTTCAGAAACTTGGGCTGTTCTGAAAAAATATTTTTTCAAAATTTTTTGATTTCAATTATTTTTTCTATGTTAATGGATCATGTTATTATGTATTTTGATTGTCAGGGGTTGGTGCGAGTACTAGGACTTTGTTTTCTTTTCACAATGAAAGGATATTGTTCAATTGTAATAAGAGGAAATCTTCCTCTGACTTTCATAATCATTGTATAATGTAGTCAGTGTACTCGCACTAACTCCTGTTCTGCATGTTTTATTTTCGATGACAACATGGGAAGCGTGTGTCACGGTATGTTAGTGGGGAATTGGCCATTCCGGTCCTTTCCCCGCAGGGTCACTCTACTTTATCAATCTCTATTTCAGACGATCATGATCAGGGTGATGTATCCATGATGTCTTCCAAAAGTGTCGTCACAATTAATGAAGAGCTAGCGGAAAAGTGCTCATGTAAATACGTCAATTGCCTAAGAGGACCCTAGTAGGTTCGACGGCCTTTGACGTCCGCTAGCTCGCCCGGTGTAGCGTCCATTCATCAAATGGTTCGGCAGGCGGGTTCGTCCGTTGCGGTCTAGAAGGAGTTTTGGGTGATGCGAGCACTATAAATCAATCAAATGCACACCCAGTGACGGCGGATTAGAGGAGAGAACGGAGGAAGCCTTTTAGTCCGGTTCCTAGCTCGTCCAGGTCCATCCGGACTGCGAGCGAGAGAGGCCCCTCTCTCGTACAACAACATCTGGCCCCAGATGTTGTGGTACAAAGTGTTTCGCATTCGGAGTATACGTCCGCCGCTCGGGACGCTCCGATATATAGTCAGTCCAGAGAGACTGTCAATAAGGCTTCCTCATCCTCATGCTAGCGCACACGACCGCACCTTTGCTACGTGACCCTCGGATATCCAGTCAGCTTTGCCAATCAGAGAATCATCGGCGACCAGGTCACACCATCCGGTAGCCAGGGACAGGAGGCCTGCAGACTCCGGACATTCGCATAAGAAAGTGTGCGGGATTCAACGTACACGGAGCTTCCAGCGGCAAAGCATCGTAAGACCACTACTGCACAGGCCTCGGTGACGGACGTGCTATCCCAAATAGCACAGCTTATCGCAGCATCCCAGCAACGACAGAATCTCTGTCGCATTATGTATTATCCGACGACGCTGGGTCGGGACGCTCCGCGGAAGCAGGTACACACGTCCGAGAATTTCATCCGGTCCGACGGGATACCAAAAGGGATTCGGAGGATTTCGAGCTTTCCCTTTCGGAACAACATAAGCTGCTGTGTATGTCATCTGACTTTATCTTCTAGAGGTTCTTTCATCGGACCAGAATGCTGCGATGCCAGATAAGAAACTGATAGCGTCGGTGGACACAGAAATTTTTTGGTTCGGTTCAGGGACATCGTCCCTCAGTTCCGACACAGTCCAATAATGTCACACAACTTTCGAATTATTGAACGATGCTATATATATTATTATATGCTTGCTATTAACAAGCATGTCTGGTTTCTTGTTCGCAAAGTTACTGAGATGTCTTTCAAAGTGTGCCTCTGTCGTCATAGTTAATGAAGAGCTAGCGGCAATAAGTGCTCATGGAATACGTCAATCGCCTAAGAGGTCCCTAGTAGGATCGACGGAGTCGACATTCGCTAGCTCACCCGGTGTAGCGTCCATTCATCGAATGGTTTGGCAGTCGGGTTCGTCCGTTGCGGTCTAGGAAGGAGATTTGGGTGGAGCGAGCACTATAATAGACTTTAGTACACACCCAGTGACGACGGATTAGAGGACTAATCGGAGGAAGCCTGTTAGTCCGGTTCCTAGCTCGTCCAGGTCCGTCCGGGCTGCGAGCGAGAGAGGTCCCTCTCTCGTATAACAACATATGGGACCGGATGTTGTGGTTCAGACATTTCGCATTCGGAGCATATGTCCGTCGCTTGGGACGCACCGTTATATTGACAGTCCGAGAGACTGTCGATAATGCTTCCTCATCCTCACAGCAGTGCACATGACCGCACATTGGCTACGTGACCTCGAGTATTTGGCCAGCTTTGTCATTCAGTGATTCCACGGCGAACAGGTCACGCCATCCGGTAGCCAAGGGACACGAGGCCTATATACTCCGTTCACTCGCATAATAGAAGTATGCATGGGGTAACGAACACGGAGCTTCCAGCGGCAATGCATAGTAAGACCGCTTCTCCACAGGCCTCAGTGACGGACGTGCTATCCAATATAGCACAGTTTATCGCAGCATCCCAGCAAACGACAATTCTCGGTCGGATCAGGAATAATCCGACGGCGCTGGGTCAGTGCACTCCGCTGTTGCATCAGGTTCGGACGACCGAACACTTTACAGGGTCCGACAGGATGGCAAAAGGGATTCGGACGATTTCGAGCTTTCCCTTTCGGAACAACAGAAGCTGCCATACATTTCTTCCGGCATTATCTTCCAGAGGTTGTTCCGTCGGACTACATTGCTGCGATGCTGGTTAAGAGACTAATAGCATCATTGGACACAGAGTTTTTGATCGGTTCAGGGACATTGTCCCTGACTTACCGACACAGTCCAATAATGTCTTTAGAACATTCGAATTATTTAACGACGCTATATATAAGCTTGCTACCAAGCATGATAGTCTAGTTTCTTGTCTGCAATGCTCTATTCTGCCTTTTTTCATTTCTAGGAAATATTATATCGGCAGAACAGGGCATACCGAGAGTTCATATGCGTCTAGACGGCGAGGCTGAAGACTGGGAATTATCTTTTTTGCTGTCTATGTCAATTCCAACCACGATGTTGGAAACGACAATGTTGTCTAATAGGCTTAACTGAGACGCTTTATCATACGTAGACCACCTTACTGAGGCGTTATCATTACGTCTTCAAGAGAAAGAATTCCAGGATATGATCCTCAATGTGATTTCTTTCAAGGGCAGTAGTTTTTCCACGTATACCTCCGCCCTTCAGTGGCAACCTGGAGTTGGTTAGACGTGACGCAGCCCTAGTTACATCCACGCGCGTGGATAGTAAGGTGAAGAACTCTCTCAGAGTCGCTTCGGTCTCGGAGAAGCTTCTCTTCGACGGCAACTTTTCAGCAATCTATGAATTGCTCGTTATTCACGTTCTCTTGTCTGTCAAGTGTAGCAAGAGATTCAGACTGGGGCAAACATTTGGTGGTTGACTCATAGAGTGCCACTGCAGTTGCCGGATCCGAGTTTTATGATTATGACGGATGCCAGTCAAACAGGTTGGGGTACAATATTGATCCCAACGGATTCGAAGTGCCAGGGTCTTTGGGTTCCGCAGTTTCTAGGCAAGCACTTAACTTTCAGGAAATGATGTTATTTAGGCTTGCACTATGTCATTGAATGAACATTATTCAGAAACGCATGTCCAAATCCTGTTCGTTAATATGACAGTAGTTGCGTATCTCTGGAACCAGGGAGGCACTCATTCGATTCCGTTATTCAATTTAACGGAAAGAATCCTTCTGTTTGTTATAGTACACCAAGTTCTGCTTCGGTCCGTCATATTCCGGGTCGTCTGATTGTATTAGCAGACTCCTTTTCACGTAAGAGTCGCTTGTTGCCGTCAGAATGGACTCTCATCAAACAAGTATTCAATCAGATTTGCTATCAATGAGAGCGCCAATGATAATTTATTTGCGACACAACTCATTATTCAATTGCAGACGTATGTGTTTCCATGTCCGGATCCCTGAGCTTATGTTGTTAACGCTCTATTGATCTAATAGGACGGAATGATAGGATATGCGTATTCTCCAGCGCTGTTGATTCAGCAAGTATTGCTAAGATAAACATCCACAATACAATTCTGTTGATAGCATCTCTGTCTTCACAGAGACCGTGGGTAAATTTACTCAGGTATCTACTGTGGGACTTACCGCGAAAACTTCCTCCATGAGAGGATCTTTCGCTGGGGAAATCGTGTCAACTCCATCACAACCCGCAAGGTCTCAACCTTCACATATTCCGTTGTGTGGTCCTTCTTGCACGGCAAGCATTGTACAGGACGAGTTATGGATGCGATTTTTTACGTAGGAGGACCTCCTCTTCGCTATACTATGTGGCTAAAGTGGAGGGTCCTCTGTCGTTGGTGTAGGGATCTTTATGTTGATATTTTTGATCCCTCCATACCAGACATTGCAAACTTTCTAGTATACTTGTTTGACGAGATCAACTGCAGCCAGTTACTATTAAAGGTTATAGGTCTATGTTATCTCATACCTATGCACTCTATGATAGTTTACAATTGAGTCTTATGTCTCTTTATCTAAGTCTGTTAGAAACTTTTCGATAAATAGACCTAGAATCCTTAGATTAAATTCCTATACGGAATTTAGCTTCGGTTCTTATTTAGCTAAGTAATCATTTGAGCCTCTGGAAACAGTAGTTTTCAAATTCTGACCTTTTAGACAGTTATTCTCTTAGTCTTCTCTTCTACTGAAGAGTCAGTGAGCTTCATGCACTATCGGTGGACGATTCTCACTTTCGTAGTATCGGAAACACTATTTCCTTTACTACTAATGTTGGATTTTTGGTTAAGAATCAGGCTCCTAATAATATCCGGAACCTATTGTTATTAAGGTCCTTCCGTCTTCGTACGGGCATAGGCCTTTACTCTGTCCGGTTAGAGTTTACGTATTTATAAACAGATATCAGTTTTATTAGTAAGGACGTAAGCTTCTTCTGTCTTTGATGCCTAATAGAAGGACATTACGCTCCATTCTATTGCTAATGGATTCAATTAACTATCGGTACTGCTTATGGTATATCATTAACTCAGCAGTTTGTGCTTGAGATTTCGGCTCATGAAGTAAGAGCTCTTTCTACATCTTGGGCTTACAGTTTTGACGGATGCCAGTCAAACAGGTTGGGTCGTATCATTGAGCCCAACGGATTTGAAGGGTCGGGGTCTTTGGGATCCGTAGTTCCTAATTAAGCACATTAACATCAAGAATGATGTCATTTTGGCTTGTGCTACGTTATTGGATGAACGTTATTCAGAATGCTCATGTGCTAATTCTGTCAAACAATTCGACGGTATTAGCGTATTTTCGGAACTAGGAAGACAATCATCCCATTCTGTTATTTATGTTAACGGAAGGAATCTTTCTGTTTGTACTACAACATCAAGTTCTCCTATCGGTCCGTCATATTCCGGGTCGTCTGAATGTATTAGCGGACTCCCTTCACGGAGGGGCTGCTTGTTGACTCCAGAATGGACTTTCAACAAACGAGTATTCAATCAGATTTGCTACCAAGGAGAGCGGCATATGATCGACTTTGTCGTGACGCATCTCAACAATCAGTTGCAGAAGTATGTGTCACAATATCTTCGAACATTTGCAGTAGACGCTCTATCGATGTGAGATGGAATAATAGGATATGCATATCTTCCAGCACCATTGATTCAGCAGATTTTGCTCAAGTTATATATCTCAGTGCAAAATTCTGTTGGTAGCATTTCTAGCTCCACAAAGACTGTGGATTAATCTACTCAGGCGTCTGTTGTGGGACATGCCGTGGAAGCTTCCTCCACATTTTGGTCCACTCTATGGTCAGATGGATTCAATTTACTATCAGTACTGCTTATGATAATATCTTCAAACAGCAGTCTGTGCTTTAGTTTTAAGCTCATGAAGTAAATGTTCTTTCTACATCATGGGCATACGCTAATAATGTTACTATTACAGATCTAATGAGGGCTACATATTGTTCTTAGCCCTCCACTTTCATGAATTTGTATCTGAGAAGTATTGAATCCTTTTCTGCAGACCTGCATTGTTTAGGTCCGTTATTTTTCACTCAGAATGTTGTCCACTAAACAGTGGCAACTATATATATATAGGCTTTTGGTTCCGGCAGTGACTCTGTCCTGCTGCCCTCTTTGCTCTGGAGTATTTGATCCAGGGCAAGGGAAGGGGGGGGGGGGGGGGGGGGGTGTTCCCTTAGGTCACCAGCTTTATAGTGTAAAGCAAGGGAATACCTCCCTTGAAGTCAGTAATTCCGAGTCGGTACCGGGATGGTTTTAAAGTAAAGCTAATGTTTACTCATCTGTGTAATATTTTTTAAGTGTTGCTCAGTGTGAGACATTTGTATATATCACGTATTAATCGGGCATTAATATACAATCCTCGGACACTTTTATATGAGTATATAGAGTCTCATTTTGCGGGACTTCCTTTTTTATTGGCTTTCCTTTAAAAAATATTAGTATAAAGGGTTATACTGAATGTTAATAGAGATCATTGATGTTATTGCGTTCAATTACAGAATGGTGTTGTGTCTTTCTTTTTGATACAAATAAGAAAGATACATGTAAAGCCTATCTCTCATTTTCTCCTTCAGGAGATAGTTCTGTTATATGTAATTGAGTCTATTGGATTTTCCTTTATGTCCTAGGCCCTCCAACCTTTTTACTATTCAGCTAAGTCTGGGTCATTGGTACAGTATAAAAATGTTAAAAAATTTATAGTAATTTATATATTTTTGTGTCGCCGCTCCATGAAGTGAGGAGCGACATATAGGGATTACTTTTGTCGTCTTGCATCATCCGCGTCGTCGTCCGCGTCACACTTTCTTTTATCCGCCACTCCTCTTTAACCTATGAATGGATTTTGATGAAACTTTCAGTAATTCTTTATCACATCATGGCATTGTGCACCTCCTAATTTATTTTTTTTTTGATCCGCTGTATTTTTCCAGAGTTATGCCCCTTTTCCACTTAGAATTCTGTCTGAAATGCCAGGCTTCTCTTATCCGCCACTCCTCTTTAACCTATGAATGGATTTTGATGAAACTTTCAGTGATTCTTTATCACATCATGGCATTGTGCACCTCCTATTTTATTTTTTGATCTGCTGTATTTTTCCAGAGTTATGCCCCTTTTTACACCCTAGCATAGTTTTAACGTTTCAAATTAAATACCCTAGGAGCCTTTCAATGAAAATTGATTTTACATTGATAAAAGTGGTTCCACCAGAACCACTTGGGGCCAAATCAAAATTCCGAAACCTTTATGCACATCTAGAGATGTTACCTGAACACCTTAGCATAGTTTTAACATTTCAAATTAAATACCCTAGGAGCCTTTCGATGAAAACTGATTTTCCAATGATAAAAGTGGTACCACTGGAACCACCTGGGGCCAAATCAAAATTCCGAAACCTTCATGCACATCTAGAGATGTTACCTGAATACATTAGCATAGTTTAAATGTTTCGAATTAAATACCCTAGGAGCCTTTCGATGAAAACTGATATTTTTATACTGTATACCAATGGCCCAGACTAGCTGGTGCTAACTCAAAAATATCTAGGGCCAAACACAAATTTTGCTCCCCAATCCCGAAAATTTGCATGCAAAACCGAAAATTTGAAGTCCTGTCTGGCCCCCCATACATTTACTCTCTGTGCATGTGCAGACGCCAGGAAGTCACCAACACTGGCACCAACATCATTCTTTGTTTGGCCCTTCTGTCAGATAACATCAAACTGACAGCTGTGCTTTTAAATCTGTTTGAATGATGCCAGACACAAATAAAAGGTTGGATCCAAGGACACAACTGGATGAAGGAAGGAAGAAATGGTGGTTTGAAAAGTTCAGGGCTGTAATTTTATAATATTTATAAAAATTAGTTCATGTTCCCGAATTTCGGGACATGGGCCTGACGTCATCATTGATTGATAATGATTTGTCCACTGTTTCCTTTAGTATTCCTTCCCTACCTTCCTTTGATCCCCTCAGTTAAGCTCCCAAGCTTTTTGGCTTGTTTTATTAGCTCACCTGACTTTCAGTCAGGAGAGCTATAGTGATCACTCACCGTCCGTCGTCCGTCGTTCGTCGTCCGTGAACATGGTGTTTGCGTCTTCTCCTCCCAAACCATTGAACCAATTTAATTGATATTTGAGATAATAGTTTGTTATGACATCGCAATTTGATTTTGTTCAAATCAGGTTGCCTCGCCCATGGGTAGGGCCACACCCAAAAAGTGTGCTGAAATCTTAAAAAATCTTCTTCTCATGAATCAGCAGTAGTAGAGACTTGATATTTGGTGTGCAGCTTCCTTTTGAGGTGTAGACTCAGATTTGTTCAAGAGAAGTTTGTGGGGCTATACTTGGCGTCGTAATGGGAGGAGAAAGAATATTTGCCCCGCCCAAAATTTCTATTTTCCAAACCGAGAGGCAAATTTTGACCAAATTTGATATGAGGGCTTATTGGGTCATAAGTACTTAATTTATGCAAAAAAATTTTTTCCCGTCGCCCCATGGGGACCGCAGGAGCTAAAAATAGAAAAAAAATGAAAACGCCCATATCTCCAAAACTACATGGCACTGAGATTTCTTATTTGTTGTGAAGCTTCCTTAGGACCAACAGAATGGAATGGTAAAAAAAAATTGCCATCGGTTTTATCATGGGGTACTTTTTGGGGACTTTGAAAAAGAGCTGAGTCAGCATTTTTTAACACTGTGGGTAATGGAAAAAACATATAAGAATACTTTTCTCCCAAAGCACTGCTCCAAAAGCTTTAAAATTTCACATATAACATCTTTGGAAGATTGTTTCACATGTTTATTGAAATCAATTGCCTGGGTGGATATTTGGGCTCTCTATGGGAGCCCAAATGTTTAAATTAGTGCAGTATGAGGAGTATTTTTTAAAAATCTTCTTCTTCAGATCTGGCAATAATAATGTTTTGATATTTGGTATGCAGCATCCTTAGGGGGGTGAGATTCAAGTTTGTTCAAGCCAAGCCCCTAGGTTCATATTTAGGCTGAAAATTTGGGGTCCCGTTGCGGACTTCGAAATTTTGGACCAAAATCCAAAAAAAAAATTTTTTGTTTTTTATGCATATCTGTCAATTTTAAGACAAAAAAAAAAAAAAAATTTTTTCCCCTGAAAATTTGGGGTCCGGGTGGGACTTAGAAAATTTTGGACCAAAATCCGAAAAAATTTTTTTTGTTTTTTATGCATTTCTGTCAATTTGAAGACAAAAAAAATTTATTTTTTTCCCCCTGAAAATTTGGGGTCCGGGTGGGACTTAGAAAATTTTGGACCAAAATCCGGAAATTTTTTTTTTTGTTTTTCATTTATTTCTGTCAATTTTAAGACATAAAAAAAAAAAATTTTTACCCTGAAAATTTGGGGTCCGGGTGGGACTTAGAAAATTTTGAACCAAAATCCCCCAAAAAAATTTTTTTTGTTTTTTATGTATTTCTGTCAATTTTAAGACAAAAATTTTTTTTTTTTTTTCCCCTGAAAATTTGGGGTCCGGGTGGGACTTACAAAAGTTTGGACCAAAATCCGAAAAAAATTTTTTTGTTTTTTATGCATTTCTGTCAATTTTAAGACAAAAAAAATTTTTTTTTTTCCCCCTGAAAATGTGGGGTCTGGGTGGGACTTACAAAATTTTGGACCAAAATCCGAAAAAATTTTTTTTGTTTTTTATGCATTTCTGTCAATTTTAAGAGAAAAATTTTTTTTTTTTTTCCCCTGAAAATTTGGGGTCCAGGTGGGACTTAGAAAATTTTGGACCAAAATCCGAAAAAAATTTTTTTTTGTTTTTTCTGCATTTTGGTCAATTTTAAGACAAAAAATTTTTTTTTTTTTACCCTGAAAATTTGGGATCCGGGTGGGTCTTAGAAAATTTGGGACCAAAATCTGGAATTTTTGTTTTTATGCGTTTTAAGAAGAAGAAAAAAATTTAGGCTGAAAGTATTTTGTTTGGGAAAAAAAAATCTGTTTTTTATGTGTTTATCTCAATTTTGGGACGTAAAAAGTGCAGGAACTGAAAATAGAAGGAAAAATCCTGTGTATTGTGTGGGCACAATCGCTTCATCTAGTTGGTATATGCTTTTCTTAGGAGCGGCGTATGCAGCTTATTCAAGTCAAGCCCCTGGTTTGATTTTTAGACTACCATGTCAGGTGAGCGCTCTCAGGCCCCCTGGGGCCTCTTGGGGCCTCTTGTTGAAATTTTTTATAAAATTTCTTGGGAGTTTAACGTATATACAGAAGATTATTCTGTATATCCCCATGGTTACGTCCTCACCCTTGAGGTGTTTGGGCGTATTGGTCATGCATCATACATCCGATGTATCGTTTTTTCTTTTGATGAAGTTCTTGCTGTACATCGGATAGTTTATTTCTGTTACTGACTTCGGGCTGTGTTGCCTGGGGTCTTGTTTCCGGTTTTTGTTTGAAGTTGTTTACATTGACAATGCTAGGTAGTTGTAAGTAGTATAAAATATTCCTGTAGTGTGGCAGTTAATTTTATTACATATTATTATAATTCTGTCCACACTTAGGTTTTTTTGGGCCCATCGTTCCCTTTGGGAACTTGGGCTTTTATATAAGAAAACATTTTTCAAAATTGTTTTTATTTTTTGAAGGAATTTTTCTTTTGGATGTATTTATTTCCTCGATTATTTTAATGTTATCTTATATTTATGTAGATTTGGTGGTGGTACAATTGCCCTCTTTTAGATCTCAGGTAATAAATTTTCTCTGATAGCAGGGCAAATAAGAGGAAGCCTTTCCTCTATTTACATGGTCGTTGCCTTGTTTATAGTCAATGTACTACCACTATTTCTTGTACCATATGTCAGATTTTGACAATGTTTCTGACTGGTGTCATGGTTTGTTGTAATGCGAGTGGACTCTAGCGGTCCTCTTGCGGCAAGAGGACACTGCTGGTCTTCTCGCCAAAATGTCTGTATAGTTTGTCTATTTACAGAGGAACAAGAACATGGTGTGGTTCCTGACGCCATCAGAGAGTGTCCTTCCGTCATCATATTATACTATTAGAGCTAGCGGAAAAGTGCTCAGTGATATAAGACAAGGGTCTAGGCCCTAGAATATAGGTTTACGTCCTTGTCTCCAGCTAACTCCATCGAGAAAGCTATCACGCAGAATATGGGTGGTGCGACGCCGGGTATGTCCATAGCAGTCGAGAAGAGGATCAAGGGTGCAGCTAGCACTATAAAAATCCCAACTTTCTCACCCTGCGACGACGGAAAGGAGGAAGCAAACAAGTTCTGAGGTATGCTCATCCAGGTCTATCATGATCACGAGCAAGAGAGAGGCCCCTCTCTCTTATATCAACATCTGGGGTCAGAGGTTGTTGGTAGGAACTTGCGTCAGTTGGAGCTTACGTCCATGCCTTCCTGTCCGGGATGCTCCTTGTAATAGGCTGCCGGGGTCGGCTAGTCTTCGGCTTCCTCTATGTCCGATAAGCACACACAACCACACAAAAAGTCCGTTGTCGCATTTAGAAAGGGCTAAAAACCATGGCGTATGGTTTTAGTTCCCTGTCACCAGCTACCTCGACCGGTGAAGCAGTTACTCAGGCCTCTGAGAACTGACGCAGTTGGACTACAGTATACAATTAGAGCTAGTGGCAAAGTGCTCAATGATATAAGACAAGGCCTCAGATCACAGATCATGTGATTTTCGCCCTTGTCGCCAGCTAGCTCAACCGGTGCTTCTTTCACTTAGAATATGGGTGTCATGATGCCGGATAAGTCCGTAGCAGTTGAGAAAGAGAACAAGGGTGGAGCCAGCACTATAATATACAATTATGCTCACCCAGCGATGACGGAAGGAGGAAGCCGGCAAGTTCTGAAGTACACTCGTACAGGTCTGCCAGGACCGGGAGCAAGAGAGAGGTCTCTCTCTCTCTATCATCTGGGGCCAGATGTTGTTGGTAGAACTTGCGTCAGTTGGAGTTTACGTCCATGCCTCTTGTCCGGGACGTCCCATCTAATAGGCAACCGGGTCGACTAGTCTTACGGCTTCCTCTATGTCCGATAAGCACACAAGGCTAAAGTGCTCTTAATATTGCACAGGGCTATAAACTGCAATGTCATTATGAGTGGTTTTAGTTCCCTGTCGCCGGTGAAGCGGTTCCTCTTGAATATGAGGACTGTGACACTGGGTGTGTCTCATTTACATAGTAAATCAGAGCTAGTGGCAAAAGTGCTTAATGATATAAGACAAGGGCCTAGACCTTAGAATATAGGGTTTACGACCTTGTCTCCAGCTAGTTGGACTACAGTATACAATTAGAGCTAGTGGAAAAGTGCTCAATGATATAAGACAAGGCCCCAGATCACAGATCATGTGATTTTCGTCCTTGTCTCCAGCTAGCTCAACCGGTGCTACTTTCACTCAGAATATGGGTGTCATGACGCCGGATCTGTCCATAGCGGTCGAGGAGAGAATAAGGGTGTAGCGAGCACTATAAAATCCAATCATGCTCACCCTGCGACGATGGAAAGGAGGAAGCTGGCAAGTTCCTAGGTACGCTCGGCTAGGTCTCCCTGGACCGTGAGCAAGAGGGAGCCCCCTCTTTCTTTTTACAACATCTGGGACCAGATGCTGTTGGTAGGAACTTGCGTCATTCGGAGCTTTCGGACATGCCTTTTGTCCGGAATGCTCCGTTTTATTCGGCTTCTTCAGCGTCTACTAAGCACTCTCGACCGCAGCTTGGCTACGTGACTTCGGATATCTAGTCTGCATCGTCAATAGGTCCACTCTTTGTCAAGGAAGTCACACCATCTAGTAGCCAAGGAAACGAGGCATCATTCATCGGGACGTCCGCAGTTAAGAGCCATCTCAACACACTGTCCGAGGAGCAGCCGGCAGATAAGCAATACATGACCGCTGCTCCTCAGGCCTCCGTAACAGACTTGCTGTCGCAGTTTGCACAGCTTATCACAGTATTCCTGCTAAGGCAGAAGCACTCAACATCAATCTCAAAACTTGAGGTGTCGGATGGTGCTTGATCGGTCCAGTCATCTGCCTGTTCAGATGCCGGTGACCGTGATTCTAAAACTGATTTAGACGAATGATGAAAGGGATACGGAGGAGATAACCTTCCCTTTCGGAACAACTCATGGATGATATGGATACTATCCATTATCGTTTCCTTGAACTTGTTCCAGTGAATCTCAATGCTGCGAGTAATTGTGAGAAACCATTAGCGTTGTTAGACACTGACTTCACCCGGACAATGAGCAGGATAATAAGATCTCTTTTCTGGTTAAGTCTACACGGGTGTCACAGGTCTTTGATTATGTAGACGACGCCATATTTCACTTCCTGTGGGAAGAAGTAATACAGTTTCTTATCATCATCTTCTGTATTTTAAACCGTTTTTTGATCACATACATTTAAAAACGACCAGGGAAGATGTGTCAAGAGTTTCTCTGTGTTGAATGAGTAAGCTAAGGTCTTAGTTGTAACCTTACCTTCATCATTTCGCTGTACGCTCGGACACAATTTCTTATTCAGAGTGAATTTAGACTCATGGTCTTATGTACTTGAATGTTTAGTACTGTGACGCAACGTCTATATGGAAAGGAATTTTGTGGATGTTTGTACCTTTTTAAAAATTCTTTCCAGGCCTATTTATCACATATATCTCTGTCTTAACAGATGTTAAGTGGGAGCTATTCTGATGTGACGAAGCCTTGCATCGTCATCGTTATTTGACTAGATGGAAAACTTGCTACAGGTCGCTTTAGTTTTCCAGACACTAAGTCTTTGACGGAAAACTTTCATTAATGTACGATTAAGCTACAAGAAAGCATCAATTCTTGGCTCTTTAAGTTGGGGTCTAATCGACCAACACCAGCAGAAAGAGTAGGAGAGGTTGTCCTAGATGCAGATCGTCTATAAGGACTCATAGCGAAGATATAGCTATCTCTCCTATATATTACTTTAGGGATTGACTGTACAGCCACTTCGATAGGGGGTTTAGGTTCATTTGAGTTACTGATCAGACACCCCTGAGCCGGTGGCTCGAGGCTCTTATAGAGCTCTGTCCGACCGATTTTGACTGGAACTGGATAATTAGGTTATTTATAATAAACTTTCAGTCGAAAAGTGAGCTTTCGGCGATGCAGCGAGTATAGTTCTTCAGATCACTAGAATAATGAACTAGGTAATGTCTCATGGGATGAATGATAGGATACACGTATCCTACAATTCATTTTCACCAGGCTGGTTCATCTGTTGTTTGACAGAGCGAATTAGCCAGTTGTTTGGCTCGCTTTTATCTTTTATCTGGTGCATTAACAGTGGAAAATTTTATGCGTCAGATGGGGTTGTGCGGAGCGGCTATGAATGTTATTTCGATGGGTCTCTTACTCACTAGTCCCCTCCAGTTATTCTTAACTGGAGTGGTAGACGTTTTTCGCTCTAGACCTGTTTTGTTTCAGTGAATCTTTTAACATAAGGTCAACTTTGGGCGTATATTTAACAGTTTCCTCAATTATGACGGACATGAGTTCATATATTGAGTTACAATCTGAGTCCGATGGTCTCTCTATGCAGGGATCTTGGGACCCTCGGTTCTTTGAGACCACATATTCAGAAATGATGTCTTATTGTTTACGCTACATCATTGAATTTATATTATTAGCGATCATGTATTTATAGATGCAGATCAGAGTTTATCAGAAGAGAAGAAACGCTTCTTTTGTCATTAATTTCCAATAGAAGGGACATTTCGCTTCATTCTATTGCTAGATGGATTCAATTAGCTATTCGTACTGCTTTGGAAAATTTATCTTCCAATCAGCAGTCAGTGCTTAAGATTTCAGCGCATGAAGTAAAAGCGCTGGCAGCATCTTGGGCTTATTCTAACTGTATGGCTATTACATGATCTTATGTAGGATTGCTTCAGGATAGTTAAGTTTGCGGCGCACAGGAAAAATAGTTTCCATCATTTGTGTCGCCAGTATTAGGCATTTGAGCGCATACAATTGACGCTCAGCCGAATTCATGGGAATGAATGATAGGATATGTGTATCCTTCAATTCATTTGTTTCTATTGATTACATTGAGGTTAAAGTGTCTGTTATTGAACATTCGCCAGAAGCTTCCCCCACGAGAGGATTTTCTTCTTCAAGGGAAGTTTTGTTCTTCACATCATTCTTCGCTCTCAGTGGCATAACAGAGTATGTCAGACGTGAGGGAGCTTTGTGGTTACTATATTTTTGCTGTCTGGACAAGCAATGATTAAGTAATGTGGGTGAGGAGGTTTCGACATAAATTCGAATTCCCCACCCCACACTCACACACTGCCGCATATATATATCTTAATACATACATACTATGCATTTGGGTCATGTTGCATGGTGCCCTCATAGGCATATACGCAGTTTTGTTGCATTAGATTCCGGTGTTTATTTTCTGATTTCTTATATACAAGCACTTATTAAATTATCATAATTGCTGCTATTTGAGTTCATAGGTGACTGCATAACCACTTAGTGGTTTTTTAGATGTTTACAGGCTGGAATTTAATGCACTCGCGCAATATTTTATTACGCTATCGCTTTGGTGGACCTTGAAATTATTATATATTTCGGGGGCGGTCTGTGTTGGAGCCAGTTAATCATACCTACCTCCATTTCTAGATCCTGGTCTCTATTTTGTCGGTTCTCAAATCGCATATTCTCACGTGTTTATAGTTGTAGATATCAAATAGTACACGTTGGAGAGTGTTCTTACCGGATTTAATTGTACAGAGGCCGCCTGTGAATGATCTTTGAAGCGTGTTTTCTCTGCAGAGATTGTTCATCGTATCTCGCTTTAATATGTGTATGTTATATTATTATTTCACTGATTTTGTCATACCTGTATACGCCATCTGCAGTGCATATTTTGTAGCAGATAAGGTTATTTACCAAAATCATCGCTATAGCCTTGGCTTGTGAAGTGGCATTAAGTACCATTTATTATTCACGAATTAATTCCTGAGTGCCTGATCAATATTTATTTATATTGTTTCCTGGTACCTCTTATTGATTCCACAGCTCTTCCCTCTTTCTTTTGAAGATATGTTAAAAAAAAGGGGGGGGGGGGGTCATTTTCTCCACTTCTCTGGCTTATTGGGTATGTAACTATGAAGGAAGCTGTTTTGTCCGTACTATATTAGGCGATCAGCTGTAGTATTATTGTATGGTGTAGGTTTATGGGCAATTTTCTCTCATTCTCAAATATGCCATCCTAATTTTTAGGGCTTAGTCCAGACTAGCCTGAAAAATTGTTATCTCGTTACATCCTAATTAGCATGATTCATGCTCACATTTAGGATTTACATAATTGGGATCCATATTAGGATATGTCTCTTCTATTATGGTATAAAGAGACATACATGTAAATTCTAATTATTCTAATTTTCTTCATCATGGATTGAAGGATTTGATCTATGTTGATCTACTATTTCGGAAGTTCTAGGCCCTCTACCTTTTTACGATTCAGCTAGTCTGGGCCATTGGTATACAGTATAAAAATATGAAAAAATGTAAAGTAATTTATATATTTTTTATATTTACCAATGGCCCAGACGGGAATGGCCCAAGCGTGAGTGGGCAGTACTGGGCACTCATACCTCCCCACTGAATTATTATATTATAATCTTTTTACAAAGAATGATGTTGGCGGCAGTTTCGGTGACTTCCTGGCGTCTGTGCATGCACAGAGAGTAAATGTATGGAGGGCCAGATAGGACTTCAAATTTTTAGTTTTGCATGCAAATTTTGGGGATTTGGGAGCAAAATTTGTGTTTGGCTCCAGATATTTTTGAGTTAGCACCATCTAGTCTGGGCCATTGGTAAGTATAAAAAATACATAAATTACTTTAATTTTTTTCATTTTCCAACGATAAAAGTGGTTCCATTGAAACCACCTGGGGCCAAATCAAAATTCCGAAACCTTCATGCACATCTAGAGTTGCTAGCTGAACACCTTAGCATAGTTTAAACGTTTTGAATTACATACCCTAGGAGCCTTTTGATGATAACTGATTTTCTAATGATAAAAGTGGTTCCACTGGAACCACCTGAGGCCAAATCAAAATTCTGAAACCTTCATGCACGTCTAGAGATGTTACCTGAACACATTAGCATAGTTTAAACATTTCGAATTAAATACCCTAGGAGCATTTCGATGAAAATTGATTTTCCAACGATAAAAGTGGTTCCACCGGAACCACTTGGGGCCAAATCAAAATTCTGGAACCTTTATGCACATCTAGAGATGTTACCTGAACACCTTAGCATAGTTTAAACATTTCGAATTAAATACCCTAGGAGCCTTTCGATGAAAATTGATTTTATAACGATAAAAGTGGTTCCACTGGAACCACTTGGGGCCAAATCAAAATTCCGAAACCTTCATGCACATCTAGTGATGCTACCTGAACACCTTAGCATAGTTTAAAAGTTTTGAATTAAATACCCTAGGAGCCTTTTGATGAAAACAGATTTTCTAATGATAAAAGTGGTTCAACTGGAACCACCTGTGGCCAAACAAAATTCCGAAACCTTCATACACATCTTGAGTTGCTAGCTGAACACCTTAGCATAGTTTAAACATTTCGAATTAAATACCCTAGGAGCCTTTCGATGAAAACTGATATTTTTATACTGTACCAATGACCCAGACTTAGCTGGTCCTAAGGGGCGCGGTGGCTCAGTTGGTAGAGGTGCAGGCTGCAAGCCGAGAGGTCCTCGGTTCGAATCCCACCTGCGGCAGCCGCGTTGTGTCCTTGGGCAAGACACTTCACCCCGATTGCCTACATGGGGGCACGATGACGCTGTGTACTGGGGCGTACTGCACGTCCATGGTGCGCATGTCTTCAACCAATCTAACCCTGCCTGTGCTGCGGTGCAGAGTTCAGAGTTACGATGTTGGAGAGCTGACAGCTGCTCGTCGTTGCTCGGTGGTTCTCTCCGGGTACTCCGGCTTCCTCCACCCGTAAAACTGTCACGGTCACGATTAGCCATTGTGCATAAGTATGTGACCTTAAACACCAATAAATAAATAAATAAATAATAAATAGCTGGTCCTAACGCTTAATTATTCAGGGCCAAACACAAATTTTGCCCCCCCAATCCCCAAAATTTGCATCCAAATCCAAAAATTCAATGTCCTATATGGTCCTCCATACTTTTGTCCACTGCGAATGCGCAGTGTCAAGGAAGTACCGAAATTGGCACCAAATCTTCATTCTTTGTTTGGCTCTTCTATCAGTAACATCTCACTGATATCTGTGCTTATAATCTCAGTTAAAATGATGCCAGACACAAAATCATGAAGGAAATGGTGGATCCAAGGATGAAAAAGAGGATGAGTGGAAGGATGTGTTCAGGGCTGTAACTTATAATTTTATGTAAAATTATTTCATGTTCCCTAATTTCGGGGCATGGGCCTGCTGTTTTCATTCTTGCTATGAAATCTCCACTGTTTGTTAAGTGTTTCCTCTCTCTCTTTCCTTGATACCCCCCCTTCCCCCTCCCCTGCCCCCCCCCCCCCCCCCTTTTGGTATAATTTTTGAAATATTTTTATTGAAATTTCTTGGTAGTTTTACCATAGTTACAGAATGTTTATTCTGTTATCCCCATGGTTACGTCCTCACCCTAGGGGTGTTCAGGCGTTTTGGTCATGCATCTACCATCCGATGTATTGCAGCTTCTTCTGTGAAAGATTCTGTTTTACATCAGATAGTGTTTTAAATTGGTTACTGATTTCGGGCTATGTTTTTCAGTGCCTGGAGTCTTGTTTCCGGTTTTTATTGACTTTTGTTTACGTTGACACTGGTTACTTCTGTCAGTGATTCCTTGTCTTCTGTAAGGTTCATTATATAGCCAGATACATTAATATTGTCTGTCAGTGTAACATTAATTTTTAGAAATGTTTTAAAATTTTTGTCCACGCTTTTTTGGGATCCATTTGGGCTCATCCTTCCCTTTGGGAACTTGGGCTCATGTCAAAATGTTTTCGGAAATTTTTTCTTTTGAATTATTTTTCGAAATATTTGTTATGGATTATATTATTATTATGTATCTTTGTATTTTCAAGGCTTAGTGCGAGTGCTACTGCTGTAAAATATTTTTTAAATATGAAAGAATATTGTTCAAATTGTAAATCGAGGAAGTCTTCCTCTGATTCTCATGCTCATTATATTTGCTGTAGTCACTGTACTCGCACTAATTCTTGCTCAGTGTGTGCCAGTTGGGATGACAAACATTGGAGACGTGTGTCACGGTATATTGTTAGTGGTGAGAGGTCCATGCCGGTCCTCTCGCCACAGGGTCCTCTAGTTTTTCAGTCTCATTTTCAGAGGAACAAGAACAGGGTGTTGTTTCCGTGATGTCTTCAGGAAGTGTGTTGCCGTCGCCACAAACCAATGAAGAGCTAGCGGCAAAAGTGCTCAAGGAAATTCGACAAGTGCCTAGATCCTTAGTAGGATTGATGACCTTGTTGCCAGCTAGCTCGCCCGGCAGAGCTATCACTCGTAATGTTGGTGATGTGACGTCGGGTTCATTCATTGCGGTCCAGGAGAGGAGAAGGGGTGTTGCGAGCACTATAATCTTGGATCATGCACACCCGGCGACGATGGATTGGAGGATGGATCAGAGGAAGCCAGTTAGTCCGGTAGCTAGCTCGTTCAGGTCTACCTGGACCACGAGCGAGAGAGGCCCCTCTCTCTTACAACATCTGGGGCCAGATGTTGTTGTACATAATGTTCATCAGTTGGAGCATACGTCCACTTCTCCTGCTCAGGACGCTCCGTCGCATAGACAGCCGCGGTCGGCTAGTCTATTGGCTTCCTCTTCCACACGCCAGCACACATGACCGCACCTTGGCTTCGTGACCTCAGATATCCAGCCTGCTTCGCCGTCGAAGGATTTCATGTCGACCAGGTCACTCCATCCGGTAGCCAAGGACACAAGGCCTTACCAGTTGGGACGTACACATAAAAGAATTATGCAAGAGGCACCGTCCCAGGAGCTTCCAGCGGCTAAACAACGTAAGACCGCAGCTCCACAGGCCTCCGTGATGGACTTGCTATCGCAGATAGCGCAACTCATCGCAGCATCCCAGCAACCTTTTGAAACTCTTTCAGATCAGGAACTGTCTTGAGGAAGCTGGGTCGGTACGCTCCCCTGCAGTGTCAGATAGGGACGACTGAGATTCGCATTTGGTCCAGTCGGATGGTGAAAGGGAATCTGCGGAGCTGGATTTTTCCCTTCTGGAACAACATAAGGTGGCCGTAGATTTTATCCGGCAACACCTTCCAGAAGTTGTTTCTCCAGACCAGAGAGCTGCGATGCCAGATAAGTGACTGATAGCATCACTGGACACAGACTTCTTCGGCCGGACTAAGGACGTGGCGTCTGCGTTTCTGGTCCAGTCCAGAAATGTCTCACAGACGTTTGAATTGCTGAATGACGCTATTTCTTATCAATCTACCTTACAATTGTTTACTACAAGCTTGCGCTACAGTGGAAGACCCTAACTCAGATAAAATACTCTCTATTTTAATCTTTCCCAAGAGATGTGGGAAAGAAAAGTGGTGTAAAAAACACCATGAAAAAATAAGCCAAAACTGGGCCGAGTGCCATCGGCGCACACCCAGTATGGGACGCTCTTCCCTTAGTACAAATCCACGACTTCCGTTAACCAATGCGCAGTGCATCATCAATTCATCATTCTTTTTTTTGTCTGCACACATGGAGGATGTGTGGCCATTTTTGCTCTACGAAACAGTGATAATTCGACTCGTCGATAATGGTTTTCCTGTGACTGGATTATGGATCTGAAGATCGTATAATAACAGGACTGTGTTTTATATATTCTCGTTAATATTTTCAACCACATTCTCATTGTATATTATTTATTATTCCGTTTTCGTGAATGTTTTTTTCGACATCGTGTCAACGCGGTTCGACAATGAAATGTTTCGGTTGATAAATTTAATTTGTTATTGGAGTTAGGTGTCAATGAGGGACTGTCTGGACAGGATTTCTTCACTCTGTTGAGGGCTGAATTTCTGTTTTTTCGGTCCCTGTCAGCCATCTGGGTTCTGTCGTGTACCCACCGGTTTTTTCTGCCACCTTCTCTCGTAGTTGAGGGTGTTCTACTTTCTGTATCTGTTGAGTTCAACTTTTTCTTCTACTGCTCTCACCTCTGTTATTTCCAGTTCAGTTTCTTTAGGGCAATTCCTTTTGCCCTCGCCTTGGTGCGTTCTCGTGGCTGTTTCTTCCGCACCCGTGGGTGGTGTGGAACGCTGTCGTTTCGGGGCCTCCCGACTCGACCATGTCTGGTGTGTTATACCCTCTCCGTGGTGGATGTGCAGCTCCTCCCGCACCTGCGGGGGGGCGGAGGGAACGCTGTCGTTTTGGGGCCTCCCGACTCGACCACGTCTGGTGAGAGTTATTCCCCTTCCGTGGGGGATGAGCAGTTTTTTTTTACCATGGTGGATACTGTGGGAGCTGTTGGATTTCTGGTGAAGAGATGCCTGGTTTCGGGACTATGCGCCCTCTCCAGTCGATATCTGAGGCTGTCACTAGGGTTGTGACTCCTCCTTTGGAGGCCGAGCTAAGTGGCTCTCTCCCCTTTTCCCCCTGTTCCAATAGCTCCCGTCGTATCTGCTGCTACTGCTGTTCCGTCTACAACGTCATCGGGCACCGTTTTTAGCCAGCCTCGGCTTATCCCTGCAAGGGTCTGCAGAGATGTCTGTAGTGTGGTTGTGGGGTATCGGCCTCAGCCTTCCCCGACTTCAACTCGGCGAAGTCGGACGTGGCTGCCGACTGAACCCCCTGCTGTGTCCTGTCAGCCATTGAGCACAGCAGTTTTATACCTGCAGTGGTCTGCAGCGGTGTCTGGTAGTGTAGACGTGGGGGTATCGGCCTCAGCCTTTCCTGACTTCAACTCGGCGAAGTTGGAAGTGGCTGCCAGACGGACCCTCTACTGTGGTCTCTGCGCTGTCGAGTGCCACAGTTTTGTCATTTGTCATTGGTGTTTTCCGTCCACTCATTCTGGTCACACGGCCAGTTTTGCGGGACCAATGCTTTCTGTGCAGCCTGGACCTTCTGCCTCGCAGAGATCCGCGGCAACTCTCCAGAATTCCCGCTATGTTGATCCTCGGGGTGTGTCGTACCTCTATACATGTCTGCCCTCAGATGTTTCGGCTGCCACCCGTCGCCCCGCTTTGGGTGTATTGGAGGATCGTGACCCTTTGCTGGTTAAGAGGATCAGGTGTGAAGCCACTTTGCTGGTTCGTCCCCATGTCGAACCGGCTGGTACGGGCAGTGACCTTAGGGAGGCCCTCTCCTTACTCACTCAGGTTCTGTACAAGAGCCTTCCCGAGGCAGCGAGTGGTTTCCAGGCACCCCCTATGGCGCCGCCTCCCGGGATTGGAAACAGGCCACTTTCTGCTCCCCCTGGTGCCTACACCATGGGAGGCGTCGGCTGGTTTGCCCATGATGTGTCTTCCGACTCCGGGGAGGAGTCAGACTTCTTTGATGTCAACAGCCTGCAGTCTTCTGACTTGGGGGCAGCTCTTCACTTTGTGTTTGGGTTCCTTCCGGATCTCCAACCATCAAACCAGCCGACAGTGTCATCCAGGCCGCGATCATCGGTCGTGCGCCTACAGCCTGTGGAGCAACCTGCTTCTGGGCGTCTTCGACCGTGCCAGGTGGTTGAAGCATTTTCAGCCTTGCACTCTAAGCTGAGTTCCAAGGCTATGAAGGCTCCGTTCTTCACCAGGATTGACACCTTTTTGCCCCGGTGCGTTATCGTTACTACTATTTCGCCAATCCGTCAGTCTGCCAGACTTTGACGGTTTTGGATCAGGACTCTAATTCCCTCGGGCTTTCCAAGCCCAAGTCTGTCGTCATTCCTATGATGACTCTGGAGTCCATATTGGGCTTATCAAGAGGAATGCTGGGTATGCTTTCTCTCTCCGATCATGTCATCTCTGCCCTAGCTGCCTATCTGCCTCCAGATAGGTTTGACGATCTACAGGCTCCTTTGCGTGGGCTGTCCAAGGCGCTCATGCATCTTACTCACACGCATGCCTGTGACACGGCTATTTTGGAACTAGTTCGAAGGGACTCTGTGCTGGACACAGGCCGATCCCTTCCTGGGGGCAGCACGCTGCTCTTCGATCTGCTTCTTTGGCGTTTCCGCTACTGTTCCATGGGTTCCGTGTTGACGGTCCGGAGTGACGTCCTACATCATTCCAAAGATCAGCTGCTGCTTCGTCAGCTTGATCAGTTTTCTAGGGGAGGCAGGGACCGTTCAAAGCCTAACAAGTGCCCTTCTGCTTCCTCTGCAAAGCAAAGGGCTGATCCTTCTGCCACCACTTCTACTTCTTACTCACGGGGTAAGGGTAAGCGTCGACAGGCTAGAGGGAAGTCTCAGGATTCTTCATTCAGTAGAGGAGGTGGTTTCTCCTCTCGTGGGCCTCGTCGGGGCTCGAACTGAAGGTCCTCACCTCGATTCGTCCCAGGTTGGAGGAAGGATAGCAGAGTTTGCGGACCGTTGGGCCACCATCACATCCGATCCTTGGGTGTTATATGTTGTTCGGCCCGGGCTGCGAATATCCTTACGAAGGCACCCCACTCTGTGCAGAGTGTCTCTTCCAACCACAGTTCCTTCAGACATTTTACGTCGGGAGCTTTTGTCGATGGAGATAGACAGTCTGCTGGCCAAGGGGGCATTTGAGGTCGTCAAGAACATTCAGTCAGTGGGGTTTTATTCCCGCCTGTTCTTGGTGCTGAAGAAGGACGGCCGACTTCGACCAGTTATCGATCTGAGTATCCTGAACCAGTCTATCATTGCTCCCAAGTTCAGCATGGAGACTTTCAGGTCGGTCCGCCGTTCCATTCACCAGGGAGATTTCGCTTCCAGCATCGACCTGCGAGACGCTTACTTTCACATTCCGATTCTTCGGGTGTCACGGAAGTATCTCAGGTTCGCTTTTCTGGAGCAAGTTTACCAGTTGAAGGCCATGCCTTTCAGCCTCAACCTGGCTCCTTGGACCTTCACCCGACTGATGTCGCATGTGATAGCCTTCCATTGCACACAGTCCAGGGTGACTACTTCGGCATTTCTAGACGATATCCTCCAGAGGCATTCCAATGCTGCCTACTGGAGTTGGATGTCGACACTCTGTTGAGCTTGCTCACGTCACTAGGATTCAGAGTCAACGGGGAGAAGTCGGATCAGGTCCCTTCTCCGTCGTTTTGTCATCTGGGGATGGCCTTCCGCACTCAGTTCAATACGGTGGCGGTTTCCCAGGCCAGGGCTGTAATTCTCTCATCTTCTGCTCTGACTCTGTCCCAGTCCACATCTGCGACAGCACGGGGTATTCTCTGGCTGCTCGGTCTCTGTGGTTCGGTGACGGATCTCATTCCTCTAGGTCGGCTGCATGTCAGACCTCTCCAACACTTTCTGCTCAGTTGTTGGAGGCCGAATGTCGATTCTCTGAATCTGATGCGTCATTTACCAGAATCTCTTCATCCTCACCTTCTCCACTGGACGAATGTTCAGTGGATCACGCAGGGTGTCCCGTTGGACTTACCCATGTTCGATCGCGTTCTGACGGCAGATGCCAACGATCTCGGATGGGGTGCGATGTTGGATCCTCTAGGTCTCTCATTTCACGGGATGTGGGACCAGGATCGGGCATCTCTACACATCAACCAGAAGGAGCTTCTTGCTCTTCTTCTGAGTTTTAGGCAGTGGATCCCTCACCTGTCGAATCGTCAGGTCCTTCTGTTGTTCGACAATTCGACAGTGGACTCTCTGCTCTTTAAGTCCATTTCGAAAAAAACGGACTCAGCAGAGAGGAGTAAGTCAGGGACTTCTGGGGCGACTACATCCAAGAGAAGCTCCTATAGAGGATCTAAGAAAGCCTCTACTTCTTACTCCAGAGACCGTCAGAGTAGTGACTCAGGTAGGGGACGTAATACTGGCCGAGACAACCGGTCAGATGCCCCTAGGTCGACTGGTCAAGGTGCGGGTCGGGGAGGACGTAGTTTCTCCTCCCGCAAGCCTCGCAGGTCCAGGAGGTGAAGGTCAGAACCTCTTGCGCTCCAGTGGGCAGAAGGCTGTCAAGATTCTTGACCAATTGGCTGTCAATTACGGACGACCGATGGGTTCAGGAGGTTATTTCGGAAGGTCTAAAACTGTCCTTCAGAGAAAAACCTAGGAGTTGTTTATCAGTTCCGAGCAATGTGCTTCGGATTGAATCTAGCGCCCTGGGCCTTCACTCGAATAATGAACTCGTAATGATTCATTTCCGAGCTCATTCATCTGCAGTAACGTCGGCCTACTTGGATGACATTCTTCAGAGGTACGGCGACAGATGAACTCTTCAGAACGATCTTCAGAGTCTGCTTCAATTGCTCCAATGTCTCGGTTTCATAGTAAGCGAAAAGAAGTCGGATCTAGTTCCGTCCAAGTCGTTCATTCACTTGCGAATGAGCTTCGAGACGCACAACAATCTGGTTCGTCTGCCGTTACCCAGAGCGAAATTAGACAGTTGTTATGCTCGCTTTTGTCTACACTCACGGTAGTAACAGTGAGAGAATTTATGCGACTGATAGGTTTGTGTGGAGCCGCTGCTGACCTTATTCCAATGGGGCACCTACTCACTCGTCCACTCCAGATATTTTTCACTCAGAATTGGAGTGTGAAGATTCATTCGCTCGAAACGAACATCGTCTTGTCGAACCAAGTAAAACAAGAGATTCAGACTTGGGCAGATATTCAGTGGTTAACTCAGGGAGTTCCACTGCAACTGCCGGATACGTTTTTTACGATTATGACGGATGCCAGTCAAACAGGTTGGGGCACGACATTGAGCCCAACAGATTTGAGGTGCCAGGGTCTTTGGGATCCGCAATTTCTGAACAAGCACATAAACATCAAAGAGATGATGTCAATTTGGCTTGCTACGTCATTGGATGAACATAATTCAGAATTCACATGTTCGAATACTGTCCGACAATTCGACAGTAGTAGCGTACATTCGGAACCAGGGAGGCACTCATTCCATTCCGTTGTTCAACTTAACGGAAAGCATCCTTCTGTTTGTCCTAGAGCATCAGGTTCTTCTGTCGGTCCGTCATATTCCGGGTCGTCTGAACGTTCTAGCGGACTCCCTTTCTCGGAAAGGTTGTATGTTGCTATCAGAATGGACTCTCAACAAACGAGTATTCAATAAGATCTGCTACCATTGGGATCGTCCAATGATAGACTTGTTTGCGATGCATCTCAACAATCAATTGCAGACATATGTGTCGCTATGTCCAGATCCTCAAGCGTTCGCAGTAGGTGCTCTCTCGATCTCTTGGGATGGAATGATAGGATACGCGTATCCTCTGGCTCCATTGATTCAACAGATATTGCTAAAAATCAAGCAATCTCACTGCAAGATTCTGTTGGTAGCATCTCTGTCACCACAGAGACCATGGATAAATCTACTCAGGTGTCTGTTATGGGACATTCCTCGGACGCTTCCTCCATGGGAGGACCCTCTTTCACAGGGGAAATCGCGCACACTGCATCACAACCCGCAAGGTCTCAACCTTCACGTATTTCTGTTGTGCGGTCCTTCTTGCACAGCAAGCAATTTACAGGACGGCAGTGGACGCAATTTCTAACTGTAGGAAGACCTCCTCTTCGCTAAATTATGCTGCTAAGTGGAAGGTTTTCTCTCGTTGGTGTAGGGATCATTCTATTGATATCTATGATCCCTCCATTCCAGACATTGCTAATTTTTTGGTCTACTTGTTTGACGAGATCAAACTGCAGCCAATAACTATTAAGGGTTATAGGTCTATGCTATCGGATACTTATGCTCATCATGATAACTTACAAATTGGATCTAATGTCTCTTTATCAAAGTTAGTTAAAAACTTTTCGATAAATAGACCTAGAACCCTTAGGTTAATTCCTAAGTGGAATTTAGCTTGGGTTCTTCTGAAGCTAAAAGAAGCGCCATTTGAACCCCTTGACACGGTAGACTTCAAATACTTATCTTATAAGACAGCTTTTCTCTTACCCTTCTCTTCTGCTAGAAGAGTTAGTGAGCTACATGCTCTATCTGTTGATGATTCTCACTAATTTCGCGTCGGTGCTGGGATGGTTTTAAAGTGTAAAGCTAATGTTTATCTCATTAGTCTGTGTGAAACACACAGACTATTGTTTTTGCACGGTTTCTTTTTCTTTCTTTTTTTTCTTCTTTTTTTTCTTTTTTTTCTTCTTCTTCTTCTTTTTCTTCTTCTTCTTCTTTTTCTTCTTCTTCTTCTTCTTCTTCTTCTTCTTCTTCTTCTTCTCCTGTCTTTTGTCTTCTCATCACTTTTTTGTCCGCAAGATAACTCGAAAACGAATTGCCCTATCTCGTTGATTTTTGGCATGCTGATAAACAGCCACAAGTTCTCGGCCACCTATGTTTTTTCAGATTCCTGGGGTATCAGGGGTGTCTGTAGGGGTGTTTTGAAAGTGGGTCACGCCCATATCTCAGGCGTAGTATGACCTACAGACCTGGGACCAACACCAAATGAGTCGACATTCGATGGAGGTTCAAAATATGAGTCAAGGTCACGGAGGTCATCTAGGGGTCATTGAGTGCATTTTTCAGAATTGCTGGAAATCACATTTTTTGATCCCCTAATGTATTCCTGACGTACACACATGCATTTTGACGTAAAAAAAGTGGGCGTGGCCAAAATTTTTGAAAGTGGGTCACGCTCATAACTCAAGCATGGTATGACGTATGGACCTGGGACCAACACCAAATGAGTCGACACTCGATGGAGATTCAAAATATGGGTCAAGGTCACGGAGGTCACCTAGGGGTCATTAAGTGCATTTTTCATAATTGCTAGAAATCACATTTTTTGACCTCCTAAAGCATTCCTAACATACACACATGCATTTTGACGTAAAAAAAATTGGGCGTGGCCAAAATTTTTGAAAGTGGGTCACGCTCATATCTCAAGCATGGTATGAGGTATGGACCTGGGATCAATACCAAATGAGTTGACACTCGATGGAGATTCAAAATACAGGTCTAGGTCACGGAGGTCACCTAGGGGTCATTAAGTGCATTTTTCATAATTGCTAGAAATCACATTTTTTGACCCCCTAAAGCATTCCTGACATACACACATGCATTTTGACGTAAAAAAAGTGGGCGTGGCCAAAATTTTTGAAAGTGGGTCACGCTCATAACTCAAGCATGGTATGACGTATGGACCTGGGACCAACACCAAATGAGTCGACACTCGATGGAGATTCAAAATGTGGATCAAGGTCACGGAGGTCACCTATGGGTCATTAAGTGCATTTTTCAGAATTGCTAGAAATCACATTTTTTACCCTCTAAAGCATTCCTGACATACACACATGCATTTTGACGTAAAAAAAAGTGGGCGTGGCCAAAATTTTTGAATGTGGGTCACGCTCATATCTCAAGCATGGTATGACGTATGGACCTGGGACCAACACCAAATGAGTCGACACTCGATGGAGATTCAAAATATGGGTCAAGGTCATGGAGGTCACCTAGGGGTCATTAAGTGCATTTTTCATAATTGCTAGAAATCACATTTTTTGACCCCCTAAAGCATTCCTGACATACACACATGCATTTTGACGTAAAAAAAAGTGGGCGTGGCAAAAATTTTTGAAAGTGGGTCACGCTCATATCTCAAGCATGGTATGACGTATGGACTTGGGACCAACACCAAATGAGTCGACACTCGATGGAGATTCAAAATATGGGTCAAGATCACCGAGGTCACTCAGGGGTCAATGAGTGCATTTTTCATAATTGCTGGAAATCACATTTTTTGACCTCCAAATGCTTCCCCAAAAATTCAAATGTGCATTTTTTCATGAAAAAAGTGGGCGTGGCCAAAATTTTTGAAAGTGGGTCACGCTCATATCTCAAGCATGGTGTGATGCATGGCCCTGGAGCCAACACTAAATAAATTGACACTTGATGGAGGTTCAAAAATGTGGGTCAAGGTTACAGAGGTCACTTGTGGTCATTGAGTGCATTTTTTCAGAATTGCTGGAAATCACATTTTTTGACTCTCTAAAGCATTCCTGAAGTCCATACATCCATTTTTACGTAAAAAGTTGGTGTGGCCAAAATTTGTGAAAGTGGGTCATGCTCATATTTCAAGCATGGTATGATGTATGGACCTGGGACCAATACCAAACGAGTCGACACTCGATGGAGATTCAAAATTTGGGCCAAGGTCGAACAGGAGTCACGAGGGCTATTACCAGAATTGCTGGAAATCATATTTTTGAACCTCCTTGTGCATTCCCTTGATTGGTCCCTTTGAATACTGTGAAGATATGTACCTTATCTGGTTTCTTGGAAAAAATTAACTGATTTTTGAATGAATATCTATAAATACTGTCATTGAAAACCTATTTTTTATTTCTTTAAAACTATTTTATCCCCAAAATAAGCCTCTAAAGTATTCCCATTACATTCATAGAGGGGCACGGTTGCTAAGCAGTTAGAGGTGCAGGCTGCAAGCCGAGAGGTTCTCAGTTCGAATCCTATCTGCGGCAACTGTCTTGTGTCTTTGGGCAAAAACACTTCACCCCCATTGCCCACATAATGGCATAGTGATGTTGTGTACTAAGACATACTGCATGCCGATGATACACTTGCACTAACCCTGCTTGTGTGGAGTTAGCATGTTGGGGATCCAGACAGTTGCTTGTTGTTGTTGTTTGGTGGTTCTCTGTGTTCTCTGGTTTCCTCCATCCGTAAAAACTGTACGACACGAGGCAGGCCTAGCTGTTGAAGTGTCGTTAAACCCCAATAAATTAATAACATTCATAGAATGTCTTCTATGCACTGTTTGTCAACATGATAACCCAAATACAATCAATCCTATCTCAATGTTTTTGGTATACTGATAGAGTGCCTGCCATTGGTACTTGGTCATCTATGATTTGGAGGCATGTGGGGCCTTCGGGCTCTAGATGTTAAAAATATGTTTACAACATTTACTGGGAAATGAGTTAGCTGAAGCAGTAACCATTATCTAAAACAGAAATCTCCAGAGAGAAAGCTGAGATAGAATTCTTTGTTACATTGAACAGCACTGTATATTTATGTTGTATCATGTTACAAAACTTCAGTCTCAATCATTGAAGAGAGAGAGAAACCTTCACTTTTCAAAGCATTTTTTTTTAAAATCTATTTATTCTCAATCATAACTCAAGATTGAGGGGTTTTGGGATGGAGTGGTGTGTGGCTTTCTCGAAACACCTATCACAGTTACAAAGTAATAAAATGGAATATTTGAATGGTCAGATTTTAACCCTCTTAATACTTCGATGTGAGTAAAAAAATATCTTTAATATAACTCATGGCTACAGAATGTTTTTCACTCTCTTTTCTGAAACATTTAATTCTATGTGGAATGGGACACCTTTTCAGTGTGCTTTCCAAACTAAGGGATTCTTAACCCTTTAGCCAACATAACGGCAAAAACCGGTCAGCTTTATACACAGAAATGTCTATTCAGTTTTAATTACTTTTTCATTTTTGCTTGAAAAACATAGCTTATGACCCTTCATTGGAATGAGCTCATTTTTTAAAGGATTATTTATTTATTGGTGTTTAATGTCACATATTTCTGCACAGTGGTTTACCATGACCAGGACAGTTTTACGGGCGGAGAAAGCCAGAGTACCTGGGGAGAACCTCCGGGCAACAGCGAGCAACTATCAGATTCCCCACATACTAACTCCACACAAGCAGGGTTAGCATTGGTTGAATACAGGTGCACCATCGATGTGCAGTACGCTTTAGTACACATTGCCACCATGCACCCATGTGGGCAATGGGGTGAAGTGTCTTGCCCAAGGACAGAGAGAGGACCGCTCGACTTGCAGCCTGCACCTCTGCCAACTCAGCCACTGCGCCCCCATTGAACCCTTTACCCAACGGAGACGATAGCAAAATTTATTATTTCAAATATCATTTTTTTCAAATTTTCCAAACAATTTCAACAAAACCATATCATGGGACCCCTCGTTGGAACTAATATTTTTTCAACTTCTCAATTTGCATATTACGCGGGCGGATGCGGCCGATTCGTTGGGTAAAGGTTTTTTTTTAATTTTTATTGGTGTTTTAAGGTCACATATTTCTGCACAATGGCTAACCATGACCGTGACAGTTTTATGGGTGGAGGAAGCCGGAGTACCCGGAGAGAACCACCGAGCAACGGTGAGCAACTGTCAGCTCCCCAACATACCAACTCCACACAAGCAGGGTTAGCATTGGTTGAAGACAGGTGCACCATCGACGTACAGTACGCCTTAGTACACATCGTCACCGTGCCCCCACGTGGGCAATGGGGGTGAAGTGTCTTGCCCAAGGACACAACGCGGTTGCCGCAGGTGGGATTCGAACCGAGGACCTCTCAGCTTGCAGCCTGCACCTCTACCATCTGGGTAAAGGGTTAAAGGATTAAAATGGAATATTTAAAGCGAATATTTTAATCCTCTGAAAATCTTAATATGGGGGCACGGTGGCGCTGTGTACTAAAGCGTACTGCACTTCGATGGTGCACCTCTCTTCGAAAAAATCATTGAGAATAATGAAAACCATTTCCATTCTCACAGTGTTGTTCTAAACACACATGGATATAGATGGGACCTCGGTATTTTGACAATGCCAATAAGTCTTCAGACAGGCTCTTGGGGGTCTTCAAGGCCTTTCAACGTCTACATTCCAACATTACTGAACCTTTTTACTTGCAATATATTTTCCAGAGGTACCTTGCATGCACTTCATCATTGCCTTGCTAATATGGACATTTGCCATCATCTACAAATATGGCAGATCCGGAGTTGGTGGAGCCAATATTTATAAAGTAGTTTGTGCTCATACTTCAGGTTTAGTATCACCTATAGTAATGGTACCTACACCAAATGAGTTGAAACTTGCTGGAGGTTCAAAATGTGGTCCACCTCTATGCGGTCAAGAGAGGTCATTAAATGCATACTTTTTCTTCCTATTGGGAATTTCATTTTATACCAATTAATGCAGTTCTGAAGATTATACATGTATCTCATCATTCAAATAAATGGTAGCGGCAGTAATGTCCATTTCTGATTCCTTGATCGAACCCTATATATGGTGTGCACATATATGCCTTTTCGGGTTTCTTAGAAAAATTGTTCTGATTCCTGTATGAATATTTTCTCCATGAAAGAATTTCACAAAAAGCAGTGGGGAGAAAGCTGTGACTATCACATACAATAACATGATCTATTTATTTAATCTCCTTGTACAGAATTAATTCCCAAACCAAGTTAATATAAAAACAAACAACTTGATAATGAAGAATTCCAGTGTACATGTAATTGTAAAACTACACTGGAGATTTGTTATTTAAACCTATCACAATACTGTCAGGATGCCGGTAAAAGATGCAATACTGACATAGTTGAATGTTCTGTTAACTGTGTTAGTGCTATGACTGTTTAAAATTAATTTATTAGAGAAGTTCTAGTTTTATGTATTCCTTGTTTAGGTCAGTAGATGCTATTTTAAGAGCAGGCTTTCAAATGAGCTCTTGGGGTTTTTTAAGGTTTTTATGACAATATCTCCGACATAGAGTCTATGCACCCTTTGTCAGCGTGACAACTCAAATACGGACAGTCCTATCTCTATGCATTTTGGCATGCTGGTTAACAATAACCAGTTTGCACTCATCTATGTTTTTTTCACCCGTTCGATCTGAATGTCAGATGACAGATCTGAAGTTGGCGGAGCTATTATTTCAAAGTGGGTTGCGCTCATTCTTCAATGTAGATGTGGACATGGGACTACACCGACTGAGTTAAACATTGCTGGAGATTCAGTATATGGTCCACCTGAATGAGGTCATCAAGTGCATATTATTCAGAAAGACTGAGAAATGCATTTACACCTTAATGTATTTCTAAAGTTTATGAATGTATTTCATCACTCAAATTCATGGGCAGAGCCAAAATTGTCCATTTCTGATTCGTGTATCGAACCCTTTAAATGCTGGTCACATATATGCCTTTTCTGGTTTCTTATAAAAATTGTTCTGATTCCTGTATGAATATCTGTAAATACTGTTAACGAAAAACCCATTTCTGATTTGTTAAAAAATATTTTACACCAGAAGATAAGCCTCCATAAATTCTCTTTCTGTAGAGTTTATTCCTGATACTTTAACCCTTTTCACACAGACTCGAATTTACTGGATGCAGTAAATTCTGTTTCTCTAGTTTATGTAATATTTTTAAAGTGTAGCTCGGTGTGAAGCATTTGTATATGTCACGTGTCATGTCGTTAATATACAATCCTCGGACACTTTTAAATGAGTATAAAGAGTCGCATTCTCTGGACTATCTTTATTTATTGGCTTTCCTTTAAAAAAAATTAGTATAATGGGTTATACTGGATGTTAATAGAGATCATTGATGTTATTGTGCTCAATTACGGATTGGTAATATGTTTCTCTTATTTTGTATAAACAAGAATGATATATGTAAATCCTGTTTCTTCTTTTCTCATTGAGGGGATAATTCTATATATATGTAATTGAGCCTATTGGATTTTCCTTTATGTCCTAGGCCCTCCAGACTTTTTTCTATTCAGCTAAGTCTGGGTCATTGGTACAGTATAAAAATATGAAAAAATTTAGAGTAATTTATATATTTTTTATACTTAACAATGACCCAGACGGGGATGGCCCGCCCATGAGTTGGGAAGTCATACCTCCCAGCTGATCATATAACATTTACCAGGCACTGGTTGTAAGAATGAACTGCGCATGCGCAGTGGACAAAAGTATGGTGGACCATATAGGACATTGAATTTTTGGATTTAGATGCAAATTTTGGGGATTGGGGTGGGGGGGGGGGGGGGCAAAATTTGTGTTTGGCCCTGAATAATTAAGAGTTAGCACCAGCTAAGTCTGGGTCATTGGTAAGTATAAAAAATATATAAATTACTATAAATTTTTTCATTTTCCAACGATAAAAGTGGTTCCACTGGACCCACTTGCGGCCAAATCAAAATTCCAAAACCTTTATGCACATCTAGAGTTGTTACCTGAACACCTTAGCATAGTTTTAACGTTTCGAATTAAATACCCTAGGAGCCTCTTGATGAAAACTGATTTTCCAACAATAAAAGTGGTTCCACTGGAACCACCCGGGGCCAAAACAAAATTCCGAAACCTTCATGCACATCTAGAGTTGCTACCTGAACACCCTAGCATAGTTTAAAAATTTCGAATTGAATACCCTAGGAGCCTTTCAGGGTGTGACATATGTACGGATGGATGGACGGATGGATGTACGTACGGACGGACGCAGATCACGACTATATCACCGCATTTTGGGAAATGCGGGGATAATAATTAGCATTTCAAGAAATACTTAATATGTAAATGTTACAAACATTACTCAAAGTTTGGATTCTAGTATAATTTATAGTCTCTGCATCTGTTAATAGATATTAGTTTAATAAACAGATTTATATTTCTATTATTTATATCTCTAATCTCTTTTAGAGATTCTGTTGACCTGGAATTACTTATGCCAGCCTGTGTTTTCAGCTCTGCCCTTAGTCCTCTGTGGCCCTCCATCCTCTTATTTATTCATCTAGTCTGGGCCAGTGGTAATGGTTATAAATATTGGAAATTTATAATAATTTATATAATTATTATACCTATGATTGGCCCAGACAAAGACGTGAGTTGTTCACTTACACCTAGGTGCATACAACTATAAACACTTCGCAGGCAATTCAAAAGAATGATTATTGCCAGGATTGGATGGCACTTTCTGGACTTCTGCACATGTGCAGTGGGCAATCTACAGAGTGCCATACAGGACTCTATTTTTTGTTGTTGTTTAACTTAATTTTTTTTTGTGGGGGGGGCAAAATTAGGTATTTGGCCTGATTCTTAGATTCTTAGAATCGAACTAGCTAGCTAGTTTAGGCCAGGGGTGCCTGAAGGTGTATTAAATATAAAAATTATTGTAAATTTCCAATTTCTTGCATTCCACGGTGGCTCAGTGGTAGACTGTTGGACTTCTATGCTAGAGGTCCCGAGTTCGATCCCTGTCCGGGACGACCCGCGTTGTGTCCTTGGGCAAGACACTTCATCCTGGTTGCCTACATGGGAGCACGATGACGTTGTGTACTAAGGCATATTGCACGTCAATGGTGCACATGTCTTCAACGGCTGTAACCCTGCTTGAGTGGATCTTGAACAGAGTTACAATGTTGAGGAGCTGACAGTTGCTCATCGATGCGCAGTGGTTCTCTCCAAGTACTCCAGCTTCCTCCACCCATAAAACTGTCACGGTCATGATTAGTCATTGTGCATAAGTATGTGACCTTAAACACCAATAAATAAATATAATTTCTTGCATTCATTTATGCCTAGAATGTTTACAGTATTTTTTTTATGCAATTGTCAGAAATATTTCAGTTGGTCACTTTTTGGTTTTCTTTTCCAACTGAAGCATTCCAGACTAATGAATCTAAACAGAGGAAATGGACTATTTAGGGGCTAGATGGGTTCCAGGTAGAATTTGATTTGTGGTTTCATAGGTTGGTTGATTGTTTGATTTACTTATGTAATAAACATATAGAATATACTATAGTAGCTTGGTGTACCAAATGTGCTGAAGTGATGTTAACCACAAGCCTTTGGCGCGCAGTTAACACCACTTCACCACGAGTGGTGAACATTTGGTACATCAAGCTACTTTGTTTATATTTTATTTATACCATGATCGTCCGATTATTAAGAGTTTAAATGTTAAATAATAAAATATTCAATTCCAAACAATGCCCCTATGTGCGAATCTGTTTTTGTTCACATGAGCGCCGGTGGGTTGTACTTTCATTGTCAATTTATGAAATGGAAAAAGAAATGCGCAAATCATGGAGTCTTTTTCATTTTAATAATATACTATTTCGAGTTATGGATGCTTTATTAACATGAGACAATGCATGTTTGTTAATTTTTGGTATCTTATGAGGTAAACATATTTAAAAATGTTATAAATAATTGCCTCTTCCATTTCACTCTTCATGATGCAACGAGCGATAAATTTAGACGAGTTTGCAGTCAGGTCAGTGTCACCAAAGGTCAACTTGGATGTAGTTCCACTGTAGGTGTAAATTTTAACTATTGAAATCCTACTGCTGGCGTGTTCACCATGGTTGGTGTGTAAAGCTAAAATTTATGTCAAAGGCTTTTTATATATAGTAGAATAGGTAATCATGATATAAAAGTAATCTAGCACTCTATACATCAACTGACACATTGTTAAAATCAAAATCATTACAATGTATATCTTTTTTTCTAAATAGTGGATATCATAATATAATAAAAATATATGAAACAAAAGTTACTTTCTTTTGACTAATTATCCAGAACATCCAATAAATTTGAGGGCATTATTTTTTTTTTTTTAACCTATCACTCAACTCGAACAGCGGACAGCACAAAATATTTCTTGAATGAACCAAAAAAAAATTTTGTCCCTCAAAAACACAACTTATGATCCCTTATTACAGCAAGCTGATGGGAAAAATAGAGAACAAAATTAAAATACCATTATTTGGACCATCATTGCCAAAGCATCTGTTGTATTACATCACAGGCTGGTAGACTCAACTTCAGGCTATTAGATGGTAAAATATAAAAAAAATAATTTCTTTTGTTTTATTTTTCAGGGTGGAAGAACGCCATTGATCTTAGCTGTATTATATAATAGCCCAAATATTGTTGAAGAGATTCTGCAGTCTGTTGTCACCATTAGAGTTAATGAGACAGATAATGTAATTTTAAAAATTATTTCCACACCAGCTGCTCACAACTTTGGGTATCTTTGATTTTGCTGCCCAAATTGTTGTTATATGATACACTGATGAAATGAGTATTTTACTGAGATTGCAAAAGCATTTTTTTCAGATCAGATGGTAATTTGATGATGACACATTTACACAAGTTAACTCTGTGCGTTCTTATGTCAAAATGGCAAAGTTTGCAGCAGCAAAATATTTCCCATAATGCAGTTTGATATATAACCAAATATACATCGTTTGACAGAACTCCATGAGCTCTGTCAAACAAGATACATTTTGTTAAATTCATACTTAAACAAGAGAAAAACAGAGGTTATTAGAGAAAATTCTGTTGCACTGCCAGAATGCTAGGGGTTAATCTAAATTTTATTCATAAAATATTGCAAAAAACAAAACCAAATCTAGTATCTGATATGTAATTTTTAGCATTTCTTTTCTGACACTTGTGATTTGACAGTTCTGTAGGGACTAGAGTGGACAGAGAATTTCAACCAGATCATGATCCAGCCATGATCTGGTTGCAAGTCTCTCTCCACTTTTGTAATCAAAATCCTGAACATGAAGCCACTTCCAATAATCTCTCATATTATCAGTGTAATAGATGAAACTCCTTGATTAAAATTGTAGATTTCTGGTAAGTTGAAATCATGACAATGTGGCCCCCTTGATTGGATATTGCTTAATAGACAAAGATTGTGAATCTTTTATCTAATACCAAATCCCCACTGTATTATTTTTAAGGCCTTTGCATGAGGGGCAACCAACAGCTCACATGTGCCTCATTCTCTTTTAGCTTAATTTTATGGCAAGTTCCTCATTGGTCGCCTTCAGAAACTTTAGTAATAAGCAGAAGTGAGAGAGAGACAATTGTAAGAAATATTTGGAGGTGGCCCTGGATGTCAAAAGTGTTGTTAAACCCCAATAAATAAAGAACACACTAGTCTGAGGTAACAAATATTTTTATTGCTCACTCTAGAGATGAACACCCTAGCCAATCACCACAAGTCGCTTTCATTCACTGGAATTGAATAACAATCGCTATAACAACAGAAAACACGACAGAATAAGTTTTAATTATCCCGTTTATTCATTATATGCAACAATTTAAAACTTTATTTAAAGTAAAGTCAAAACACAGACAAAAAGATCAACATATAGCATTCATAACAAGGTCTCTGTTCATCATGTGTTTTTAATTGGAGGACAAATTGTCCCTATTAAATTCCAATATAGGCGGACTCAGACCTTGGAAAATTTGGACCCTGATTTGGAGGAATTGGACCTCAAAGATTTTGGACCTTGGAGAATTCAGACCCTGACTTTGGAGGACTCAAACCTAGATCTAGGCCTAAATGTAATAAATTGCTTGGGTAAAAGAAAAAAACAAAGACCTCTTCTGTCAAAAACAATCATTGCTTGCTAAATTCCTGACTCGAACTTTACTCCAAAGGTTGATACACAAGCATTTGGAACAATGTCTAGAATTTTGTACAAAACTTTCTTGTAATACTGATTTCTCTTTCCAACATGATGCAGAAGCATAAGGGCAGCTGTTGCATAATCTATTTTGTTTTATGTATGTGTATGTGTGTGTGGAAGGGGAGGGGGGGGATAGTGCAAGGGAGAGTTGATTTGGATTAATAGAATTTTGTTCTTGTGTTGCCCCCCCCCCCAACCCCCCACACACACACACCAACACCCAACTCAACAAAAAAAAAGTTGAAGCCTCCATCCCAACTCCAAGATGCATGGATGCCCCAACCCAGTGCCCCTTTGTCGTCCCACCTTACAAATATGAACGTCTTGGTGCTCCTCCCCACTGTCAGTTTTTTTCTCAACTTCCAGAGATACACACATTTGCTTGCAAAACCGAAAATTAAAAGTCCTATCTGGCCCTCCATACATTTACTCTCTGCGCATGCTCAGGTGTCAGGAAGTGACCGGAATTGGCGCCAGCATCATTCTTTGTTTGGCCCTAAACTCATCAACAATGAAATGACATCTGTGCTTTAAAATCTCCTTTTTATACATCCGTTTTGAAAAAACGGGTCGTATTATGGTATACTTCTGTCCGTCTGTTTGTCTGTCCGGTCACATGTCGTACGATAACTCAAGAACGCTTTGAGAGATTTTCATGATTTTTGGGTAGGTGGTGTATATCGATGGAGCTCCCTTTCGTTTAGTGTCGCCATTCGATTAGTCATTCCAGAGTTATGGGACTTTATTACTTAGAAAATTGTTGATTTTTTACATGTCGTACAATAACTCGAGAACGCTTCTAGAGATTTTCACGATTTTTTGGTAGGTGGTTTATGTTGATGGAAGGAAGCTCCCTTTCGGTTGGTGTCACTGTTCGATTAGTCATTCCAGAGTTATGGGACTTTATTTTTCACATGTCGAACAATAACTTGAAAATGCTAAGAGCAATTTTCATGATTTTTTGGTTGCAAGTATATGTTGATAGAAGGAATCTCCCTTTCGATTTGTGTCACTGTCCGATTTGTCATTTGAGAGTTATGGGACTTTATTCATCAAAATATACGCAATTTTCCCCATGTTGGACTTTGAGCAATTTTCATGATTTTTTGGTGGTAAGTATATGTAACCTGACAAGTACACATGTATACTCATATTGTGCGGTTCCCTCTTGTAATTAATAATGGGCATATCATGCGCTCATGGCACAGCTGTTTATTTGAGGATGCCAGACACAAATCAATGCAAGAATTGGTGGATACAAGGCTGTTATCGATTGAAGGAAGTGTTCAACGGTGGTTTTGGACGTTCAGGGCTGTAACTTTATAATATTTATAGAATTATTTTATGTTTCCCAATTTTGGGACATATGCCTGACGTCATTATTTTTGAAAATGATTATTCCAGTGTTTGTTAAGTATTCCTTCCCTATCCTTCAATGAACCCTTCCTGTTAAACTCTTAAGCTTTTTGGCTAATTTTTATTGAAATTTTTTATTAAATTTCTTGGGAGTTTAACATTTATTATGGAATATTATTCTGTTTCTTCCCCAGGGTTACGTTCTCACCCTAGGAGTGTTAGGCCGTTTAGTCTAGCATCTTCTATCCGATGTATCATTCTTTCTTCGTATGAAGATCTAGCTTTGCATCTGATAGCATTTCAATTGATTCTGACTTTGGGCCTTTTTGTGTTCCTGATGTCTTGTTTACATTGATATTGTTTAAATTGTCAATGTCCTCATATATAGGTAGTTTTTTTTATATTTTATTACTGTAGTATACTGCAGGATGCATGGATTATTATTCCGGTAGTGTAGCTCAAAAAAATTTGGATTTTGTCCACACTTAGGCTCTATCGGGATGCCCTTGGGCTCTTAATGTTCCCTTTGGGAACTTGGGCATTTTTTCAAAATTTTTGGTTTGCAAAAAATATTTTGAATTTAATTATGATTGCTATTATTTATGTATCTCAGTTATATATATATATTATTGTGGAGTTTGGGGGACTGATATCGACTTTAGTTGATACACTCCTGCAGACTCTTGTCATTCTTGTGTTGCACTGGGATGACTGATGGAGTCGGGTGTCGAAGTATGTTGTTGGCGGTGAAGTTCTGAGGATCAGAGCCTCTCACCGTGTTTTAATTCATTCTGTCAATTTCTATTTCAGAGGAATATGAACATGGTGATGATATTCTGATGCCCATCCAAGTGTGCTACCATCGTCACGCTCTGTGGAGCATATAGAACTAGCTGCAGTGCTCATTATTGCAAGAGTTAGGGCCTTTTGTTAAAGGTTTTAATGTCTTGCAAGCAGCTAACTCGACTGGTGAAGCGGTACTCCGTCAGTGGGTGCCGTGACGCCGGGTAAGTCCGTTGCGGTCTAAGAAGTGGATTGGGTAGAGTGAGCACTATAATATAAATAGCTCACCCAGCGACGACAGAAATAGGGAGGAAATAGGGAGGAAGTCAGCAAGTTTTTGTACTTGGTGAGGTCTGATAGAATGCGAGCGGGAGAGGCCCCCCTCTCTAATCTAGCAACGTCTTGGGTCAGATGTTGTTTTGAGAAATTTGCACAAACCGGAGCATATGTCCGCCCTCCACGCAGGACACTCTGTTTAGCCTGCAGCTGGGGTTGGCTTCAGTCAAGGCTTCCTCCGCTACATTTCACAAGGCCGAAATGAAGTTTTCTGGTTGGAAACTTGCACAAGATGGAGCATATGTCCGCCCGCCGCTCAGCACGCTCCGTCTAGTCTGCAGCCAGGGTTGGCTTCAGTCACGCCTTCCTCCACTACGTTATTTAAGCACACACGACCGCATCCTAGCTACCCGACTTCGGTTATCCAGCCTGTTGCACGAAGAAGGAACCACTCTTCGCCCATGAAGCCGAACCATCCAGTAGCTAGGGAGATGAGGCATTCATCATTGGGATGTTCGGAGAAAGGATCCGTTTCTGACACACCGTCCCAGGATCAGCATGCGTCTAAGGAACGGAAGACCGCTGCTCCTCAGGCCTCGATGACAGACTTGCCGTCGCAGATTGCGCAGCTGATCCCAGCAAGTGCAGATGCAGTCTCCCTCAGACTCAGAATCTGAGCTGTCAGACAGTGCTGGGTTGGTCCAGTCGTATGTTCACGCAGATGCAATGGACTGAGATTCGCAACTGATTCTCTCTGATGGTGAAAGGGATAAGGAAGAGGATTCCCCTTCCCTTTCAGAACAGTACATGGTTGCGATGGCTTTCATCCATCAATACTACCCTGATTTTGTTCTGAACAAAGGAGGGGAAGTCCTTTCTTTTCCAGTTCAGTTTATGCAGGTGTCGCAGGCCTTCGGCCATATAGATGCCGCCGTATTTATCCTCTTGAGTGCGAGGAAGAAGGCGGTTTCTTATCTTCATCTTCTGTATAAATACCATTTTTTGGACCATGTTCATTTAAAATAGTCGGGGAAGATGTTCAGAGTGTTCTGCGTTTGGATGAGCAGGCCAGAAATCTAGAGGTATCCTTAACTGCATCATCCACTATTCGCTCAGATACAATTTCTTCAAATAGAGCGAATTTGGACGTTATGTCTTACACAGATCACCTTACAAGAGCTATGGCGCAACATCTCAAGGGAAAGGAATTTGAGGACGTTCGTACCTCTCTTAGAATTCTTTCCAGAGCAATTATGTATACCACATATAACTCCGCCCTAACAGTGGCTAATCTTGAGTTAATCAGATGTGATGCTGCCCTTGCGTTGTCATCACTGATAAGATGACAAGGTGAAAAGCTCTCTCCGAGTCACTCCAGTTTCCGGACATTTTATTTTCGATGACTAGCTTTCGTTAGTCTATGAACAGGCTACTAAGAAAGTGTCTAGTGCTCTGTTTTTGAAGTCGGCGTATCGATGACCCACTTCAGCAGACAAGAGTAAAGGAGGGTGTTCCAGACAAAAATTGTCAATAGGAACTCCTCACGAGGGTACAAGAAACCCTCTTATAATTACTATGGAGGTCGTCAGTATAGCGACTAGGGAATGGGGCGTAGATCTGATCGGGACTATAGGTCAGACGCCCCTAGGCCGACGACACAAGGTTTTTCGCAGGGAGGATGTGGTTCCTCCTCCCTTAAGCCTCGCAGGTCATACAGGTGATGGTTTAGACCTCTATTGCTGGCCAGTTGGCGGGAGGTTATCAAGCTCCACAAAAAAAACCTGGATAATAATCACGGAAGATCAGTGGGTGAGAAGTGTAGTCTCGGACGGATTACGGCTATCATTCCGAGCAAAAACCTCACTAACAAGTTGTCCGTGTTGGACAAATCTTTCATCAAATTCTTGCCTAAAAGATTTTCTCCTTCCGTAGGTATAAGCTCTCGTATCAAAGGAAGCAATACAGGTCATCAAGAATCAGGATTCTCAAGATTTTTACAGTCACCTGTTCCTTGTACCGAAGCCAGATGGCACGTTCCAACCGGTAATAGACTTGGGCTGGATAACAAGCTTATCATGGCTCCAAAAATTTATTTATGGAGTCCATTCGGTCGGTAAAAGCGAGCGTTCGAGTGATCGACTATGTGGCAAACATAGATCTAAGGATGCGTACTTTTATGTCCCGGCACATCCGGCATTATAAAAGTACTTGTGGTTCGCCGTACAAGAGAAGGTGTATGAGATGAGCTCAGAGCAATATGCTTTGGTCAGAATCTATCCCCCTGGGCGTTCACTCGAATAATGAACTCGGTAATGTCATACTTACAGGTTTATTCGTCTGCTGTAACATTGGCTTACTTGGACGACCTTCTGCAGGGATACAGCAACAGAATTATTCTTCAGAACGATTTTCAGAGTCTGCTTCTATTACTCCGACATCTCGGTTTCATCGTAAACAAGAAAAAGTCGGATCTAGCTCCGTACAAGTTGTCTATTCTCTTAGGAATGAGCTTTGAGTCTCACAACAATCTGGTTCATCTGCCGTTACCCAGAGTGAAATTAGTCAGTTGTTATGCTCGCTTTTGTCTACACTCAGACGCATTAATAGTGAGGGAATTCATGCGACTGTTGGAGCTGTGTGGAGCGGCTGTGGATCTTATTCCGATGGGCCGCCTGTGTGCATGTCCCCTCCAGATATTCTTTACTCAGAACTGGGGTGTTCGGACGCTTTCACTTGAACCAGTATTGTTTTAACGGACCAAGTAAAACAAGTTAAGGATTCAGATTTGGGCAGATATTCAGTGGTTAACTCAGGGAGTTCCGCTGCAACTGCCGGATCCGGCTTTCACGATTATGACGGATGTGAGTTAGACGGGTTGGGGCACGACCCTAAGTTCCACAGTCTTGAAGTGTCAGGGTCTTTGGGACCCTCGGTTCCAGGAGATACACATAAACATCAAGAGATGATGTCAATATGGCGAGCGCTACAACATTGGATTCACATAATAACGGTCGTCCATGTTCAAATTTGGTCGGACAACTCGACAGTAGTAGCATACATCAGGAACCAGGGCGGCACCCATTCATTTCCGTTATGCCAACTAACAAAGATTTTCCTATACGTCATGAATCATCATGTTCATCTTTCTATCCGTCATATACCGAGTCGTCTGACTGTACTAGCAGACTCGCTCTCTCAGAAATGTCGCCTGTTGCAATTGGAGTGGACGCTCAACAAGCAAGTATTTGGCCAGATTTGCTACCAGAGGGATCGCCCCATGATAGATCTGTTTGCGACACACCAGAACAATCAGTTACCGTCGTTCATGTCGCCATGCCCAGACCATTGAGCGTATGCAGTAGATGCTCTGCCGATCTCATGGGGATGAATGATAGGATATGCGTGTCCTCCAATTCAGTTAATTCAGTAGATTATGTTTAAGATCAGACAGTCTCGTTGTAAATCCTACTAGTAGCACCTCTGTCATCACAGAAACCTCAGTCTTCTCAAATGTCTGTTATGGGACGTTCCCCAGAAGTTTCTGGCACCAACACATTCTTTGTTTGGCCCTTCAGTCAGATGACATCAAACTGACATCTGTGCTTTTAAATCTCAGTTTTAATGATGCCAGACACAAATCAATGGTTAATTTGGTGGATCCAAGGACACAACTGAATGAAGGAAGGAAGAAACGGTGATTTGAAACGTTCAGGGCTGTAATTTTATAATATGTATAAAAATTAGTTCATGTTCCCCAATTTCGGGACATGGTTCTGACATCATCATTGTTGATAATGATTTTTCCACTGTTTGTTAAGTATTCTTTCCCTCCCTTGATTCCCCCCCCCCCCCCCCCCCCCCCCCCCCCCCAGTTAAACTCCCAAGTTTTTTGACTTGTTTTATTGAAATTTTTTTACAAAATTTCTTGGGAGTTTAACGTATTATACAGAAGATTATTCTGTACATCCCCATGGTTACATCCTGACCCTTGGGGTGTTTAGGCATTTTGGTCATGCATCATACATCCGATGTATCATTTTTTCTTCTCCTGAAGACCTTGCTTTACATCGAATAGTTTTATTTTTGTTACTGACTTCGGGCCGTGTTGCCTGGGGTCTTGCAGCCGGTTTTTATTCTGAAGTTGTTTACAATGACAATGCTTTATTTGTATAGGTAGTTTCCTATTATTTTTAGGGAAACTACGGTTATAAGTAACATAAAATATTCCGGTAGTGTGGTAATTAATTTTTGGGATATTATTTTAATTTTGTCCACACTTAGGTCTTTTGGGCTTATTGTTCCCTTTGGGAACTTGGGCTCTTATGTAAGAAAAAAAATTTTCCAAAATTTTTTTTTTTAAATATTTTTTCTTTTGGGTGTAATTATTTCATAGATTATATATTTTAGTGTTAATATCTTATATTTATGTAGATTTGGTGGTAGTACAATCAACCTATTTTAGCTTTTAGGTAGTAATATTTCTCAAATAGCAGGGCAAATAAGAGGAAGCCTTTCCTCTGTTTACATGGTCTTTATCTTGCTTGTAGTTGATGTACTACCACTAATTCTTGCTACATGTGTCAGATTTAGACAACGTTGGAGACAGGTGTCATGGTTTGTTGTTTGAGGCGAGTGGACACCAGTCGTCCTCTCACAGCGAGGGGACACTGCTGGTCCTCTCGCCAAAACAAAAAGTCACTCTAGTTTTTTAGTTTCTATTTACAGAGGAACAAGAACATGGTGAGGTTACGTGACGCCGTCAGAGAGTGTGCTTCTGTCGTCGCAATCAAACATACAGCTAGTGGCAAAAGTGCTCAATGAAATAAGACAAGGGCCTGGATCTCAGATCATGGGATTTACGTCCTTGTCGCCAGCTAGCTCAACCGGCGGATCGGTACTCAGAATATGGGTAGTGTGACGCCGGGTATGTCAGTAGCGGTCGAGGAGAGAAACAAGGGTGTAGCGAGCACTATAAAATCCGAACATGCTCACCCTGTGATGACGGAAAGGAGGAAGCAGACAAGTTCTGAGGTATACTCGTCCAGGTCGGCCATGACCACGAGCATGAGAGAGGCCCCTCTCTCTTACAACAACATCTGGGGTCAGAGGTTGTTGGTAGGAACTTGCATCAGTTGGAGCTTACATCCATGCCTTCCTGTCCGGGACTCTCCTTCTAATAGGCTGCCGGGGTCGGCTAGTCTTACGGCATCCTCTACGTCCGAAAAGCAGTTCTGCAATATACAATTAGAGCTAGTGGCAAAAGTGCTCAATGAAATAAGACAAGGGCCTAGATCTCAGATCATGGGATTTACGTCCTTGTCACCAGCTAGCTCAACCGGTGGATCGGTACTCAGAATATGGGTAGTGTGATGCTGGGTATGTCCGTAGCGGTGGAGGAGAGAAACAAGGGTGGAGCGAGCACTATAATGTACAATCATGCTCACCCAGCGACGACGGAAGGAGGAAGCCGGCAAGTTCTGAGGTACGCTCGTCCAGGTCTGCCAGGACCGCGAGCAAGAGAGAGGTCTCGCCCTCTTACAGCATCATCTGGGGCCAGATGTTGTTGGTAGGAACTTGCATCAGTCAGAGTTTACGTCCATGCCTCCTGTCCCGGACGTCCCGTCTAATAGGCAGCCGGGGTCGGCTAGTCTTACGGCTTCCTCTACATAACGGCTAAAGTGCTCTTAATATTGCACAGGGCTATAAACTGCGGTGAGTGGTTTCAGTTCCCTGTCGCCGGTGAAGCGATTACTCTTGAATATGAGGAATGTGACACCGAGTATGTCGCATTTACATTGTAAATCAGAGCTAGCGGCAAAAGTGCTCAGTATTATTAGACAAGGAACTAGACCACAGAATATGGGGTTTACTACCTTGTCTCCAGCTAGCTCGACCGGTGGAGCGATTACTCGGGGTTTGAGTAACGTGATCCCAGGTGTGTCCATAGTGGTCGAGGTGAGAAAAAGGGTGTAGCGAGCACTATAAAATCCAATCAAGCTCACCCTGCGACGATGGAAAAGAGGAAGCCGGCAAGTTCTGAGGTATGCTTGGCTAGGTCTCTTAGCCAGAGGGAGACCCCTCTCTCTTTTAAGAACATCTGGGGCCAGATGCTGTTGGTAGGAACTTGCATCAGTCGGAGCTTATGTACATGTCTATTGTCCGGGACGCTCCGTTTAATTCTCGGCTGGGGTCGGCTACAATTCTACTTCTTCAGCATCTTCTAATCACTCTCGACTGCACCTTGGCTATGTGACTTTGGATATCTAGTCTGCATCGTCAATAGGTCCACTCTTTGTCGCACCATCTAGTAGCCAAGGAGACAAGGTCTCATTCAGCTGGACGTCTGCACTTAAGAGCCATCTCGGACACACTGTCCCAAGAGCAGCCGGTGGACAAGCATGCATGACCGCTGCTCCTCAGGCCTCCGTAACGGACTTGCTGTCACAGATAGCGCAGCTCATCGCAGCATTCCTGCAAATGCAGAAGCACTCAACGTCAGTCTCAAAACTTGAGCTGTCGGATGATGCTCGGTTGTCCAGTCATCTGCGTGTTCAGATGCCGTTGACTGTGATTCTAAAACTAATTTAGACGGATGATGAAAGGGATACGGAGGAGGATTAACCTTCCCTTTCGGAACAACTCATGGATGATATGGATACTATCCATTATCGTTTCCTTGAACTTGTTCCAGTGAATCACAATGCTGCGAGTAATCGTGAGAAACTGCTAGCATTGTTAGACGCTGACTTCATCTGGACAACGAGGAAGATATCTCTTTTCCGGTACAGTCTACATGGGTGTCACAGGTTTTTGATTATTTAGACGACGCCATATTCAACTTCCTGTGGGAAGAAGTAATACGGTTTCTTATCATCATCTTCTGTATTTTTAACCGTTTTTTGAACACATTCATTTAAAAAATGACCGGGGAAGATGTGTTGAGAGTTTCTCTGCTTTGAATGAGCTGGCTAAGGTCTGAGTAGTGGCGTTACCTTCATCATTTCGCTGTTCGCTTGGACACAATTGAGAAGATAATTTTTTATTCAGAGCAAATTTAGACTCACTGTCTTATGTACTTCACTTTTAAGTACTGTGACGCAACGTCTATATGGAAAGGAGTTATGTGGACATTTGTACCTCTTTAAAAATTCTTTCCAGGCCTATTTATCACATATATCTCTGTCTTAACAGTTGCTAAGTGGGAGTTATTCTGATGTGACGAAGTCATCTTTAATATATTACAAGGTGGAAAACTCTCTACAGGTAACTCTAGTTTTCCAGACACGAAGTCTTTTGACAGTAAGCTTTCATTAATATAGGATGAAGCTACAAGAAAGCATCAATACTCAGCTCTTTAAGTTGTGGTCTAATCGACCAACAACAGCAGAAAAGAGTAGGAGAGGATGTCCTAGACTCAAAGCATCTATAAGGACTCATAGCGAAGATATAGGTAACCCTCCTATAATTACTTTAGGGATCGACTATACAGCCACTTGGATAGGGGGTTTAGGTCTGTTTGAGATTACGGATCAGACACCCCTGAGCCGGTGGCTCGAGGCTCTTCTAGAGCTCGGTCCGACCAATAATTAACTGGAATTGGATAACGTGTTTATCATGGTTCTAAAAGGTTATTTAGGATAATCATTCAGTCGAAAAAGCGAGCGTCCGAATGATCGACTGTGTGACAAGTATAGTTCTTAAGATCACTTGAAGAATGAACTAGATAATGTCTCATGGGATGAATGATAGGATACACATATACTACAATTCATTTTCAACAAGCTGGTTGGTCTGTTGTTTCACAGAGCGAATTAGCCAGTTGTTAGGCTCGCTTTTGTCTTCTATCAGACAGTTAACAGCGAAAGATTTTATGCGTCGGATGGGGTTGTGCGGAGTGGCTACGAATGTTATTTCGATGGATCCCTTACACACATGTCCCCTCCAGTTATTCTTAACTGGAGTGGGAAGGCTTTTTCGCTCTGGACCTGTTTTGTTTTAGCGGATCTAGTAAACATAAGGTCAAGTTTGGGCAGATATTCAATGGTTTTACAGCTGCCAGATTCGATTTTCCCAATTATGACGGACGTGAGTTCATAATTTGGGTTACAACCCTGAGTCCGACGGACTCGATATGCAGGGTTCTTGGGACCCTCAGTTCTTGGAGATCACATATTCATCAGAAATGATGTCTTATTGTTTATGCTACATCAGTGGATTTATATTATTAGCGAACATGCATGTGGGTTCGCTCCAGGATAGTTAAGTTTGCGACGCACAGGAACAGTAGTTTCCATCATTTGTGTCGCCAGTGTTAGACATTTGAGCGCATACAGTTGACGCTCAGCCGTATTCATGGGAATGAATGGTAGGATACACGTATCCTTCAATTCATTTGCTTCAGTAGATTACGTTAAGGTTAAATAGTCTCAGTGTGATTCCTACTAATAACATATCTGTCGTCACAATATCCTATCAGTTTTCTCAAGTGTCTGTTATTAAACATCGCCAGAAGCTTCCTCCATGAGAGGGCCTTCTTTAGGGGAAGTTTTGTTCTTCACGTCATGTTCCACCCATAGTGGCTTAAGGGAGTCTGTTAGACTTGAGGGAGCCTTTGCGGTTCCTATATTTTTGCTGTCTGGACCAGCAGTGATTAAGTAATGTGGGTGAGGAGGTTTCAACATGACTTTGAATTCCCCCCACACTCACACTCTGTCTCGTATATATATCTTAGTACATTTGGGTCATGTTGGATGGCACCCTCATAGGCATATACGCAGTTTTGTTGCATTAGTTTCCGGTGATTATTTTTTGATTTTTGATACACAAGTGCTTATTAAAATCATCATAATTACTGCTATTTGAGTTCATCGGTGGCTGCATAACCAGTTATTTGTTTTTAGATGACTACATGCTGGATTTTAATGCACTCACGCAATATTTTATTAGGCTATTGCTTTGGTGGACCTTGAAATTATTATATATTTCGGGGGCGGTCCGTGTTGGAGCCTGTTAATCATACCTACCTCCATTTCTAGATCCTGGTCTCTATTTTGTCGGTCCTCAAATCGCATATTCTCACGTGTTTATGGTTGTAGATATCAGATATTACACGTTGGAGAGTGTTGTTACTGGATTTTATTGTACAGAGGCCACCTGTGGATGATCTTGGAAGTGTGTTTTCTCTGCAGAGATTGTTCAATGTATCTCGATTTAATATGTATGTTATATTTTATATCACCGATTTCATCATACCTGTCTACGCCATCTGTGGTGTATGTTTTGTAGCAGACAATATTAATTACCAAAATCGTCACTATAGCCTTGACTTGTGAAGTGGTGTTAAGCACCATTTATTCATGAATTAATTCCTGAATGCCTGATCGATAATTATTTATATTGTTTTTTGGTACCGCTTTTATGGATTCCAGAGCTCTCTCCTCTTTCTTTTGAAGATATGTTAAAAAAAAAAGAGGGGGAGGGAGGCCTTCTCTGGCTTAATGGGTATGTAACTATGAAGGAAGCTGTTTTATCCGTAACAATATTCTGCATACAGCTGTAGTATTATTGTATGGCGTAGGTTTATGGGCAATTTTCTCTCATTCTCAAATATGCCATCCTAATTTTTGGGGCTTAGTCAAGACTAGCCTTAAAAATTGGGAACTCGTTACATCCTATTTAGCATGGTCTCATGCTCAGATTTAGGATTTACATAATTGGGATCCATATTAGGTTATGTCTCCTCTGTTATTGTATAGAGAGACATACATGTAAATTCTAATTATTCTAAATTCCTTCATCATGGATTGAAGGATTTGATCTATATTGATCAACTATTTTGGAAGTTCTAGGCCCTCCACCTTTTTATGATTCAGCTAAGTCTGGGCCATTGGTTATAGTATAAAAATATGAAAAAAGTTAATAAATAAAGTAATTTATATATTTTTTATACTTACCAATGGCCCAGATGGGAATGACCCTCCCATGAGTTGGCAGTACTGGGCACTCTTACCTCCCCGCTGAATTATTATATAATAATCTTTTTTACAAAGAATGATGTTGGCGCCAGTTTCGGTGTCTTCCTGGCGTGTGTGCATGCACGGAGAATAAATGTATGGAGGGCCAGATAGGACTTCTAATTTTAAGTTTTGCATGCAAATTTGGGGGATTGGGGGTAGAGATGGGTGGTTAACCGAAAATTCGGTTCGATTTCCATTTTGTTATCAAAACCGAAACCGAGACCGAAACAATTACAGAAAACCGTCGTCACATTTTTCAACTTCAGCATTGAAAAACTCTAATCAGGTCTTCAATTCTCAGAATAAAGCGACAAACAACCTAAAATTAACCTATTTTCAAACTTCAGAGTCGCGATACCCCATTTTTAGAACAGTTGCAGTAATTGGTATTGCGTTCGAGCATGGCATTTACTGCGAAAATAGGTGACAGAATTACTTCTTACGCATCGTGTTTTAAACATTCATCTGTTTATCAAATGCGATTTCCTTTGCTGAACTGAAACTTGTCACTTGTTGCACATTTATAATGACAAATATAAACTCCAAAGCCAGCGTCAAAATCACAGTTGAAGTTGGATGGAAATTTCGGGTTACAATGACCTATATGAGGCTTATGAGTGACTTTTACTCGATTAAATTTTTATGGTTGGCATAATATTTTAGGGTGTGTCGGGTTATCCTAAACACAGGTATTTGGGGAGGGGAGCTAATTTTGCAACAGACTCAAGGCAAAAATCATTGTTCTCAAACTTGAAACTCTTGAGATAATTTATGCAAATACATTGTGCTCAGGAAATCAGAGTACTGGTATAGGATATTACGCAGGTGAGTTGAACTAGAAAGGAAGTCCCATTGACACAGACTGGCCCCAAATACATCTTCTTACATGCAAATGCAATATATTGTTATTTTTGTACAATGAAAACCGAAACCGAAAACCCGACTCTTTGAATGAAACCAAAACCGACAAGAAATTTGAAAAACGCCCATCTCTAATTGGGGGCAAAATTTGTGTTTGGCACTAGATAAATTTGAGTTAGCACCAGCTAAGTTTGGGCCATTGGTAAGTATAAAAATATATAAATTACTTAAAATTTTTTCATTTTCCAAACCGATTGGCAGATTTGAACCAAATTTGATATGAGGGCTTAATGGGTCATAAGTACTTAATTTATGCCAAAAAAATTTTTCCTGTCACCCCATGGGAACCACAGGGGCTAAAAATAGAAAAATATTAAAACGCCATATCTTCAAAACTACACGGCACTGAGAATTCTTATTTAGTGTGAAGCTTCCTTAAGACCAACAGAATGGAATGGTCTAAAAAAATTGCTATCGGTTTTATCATGGGGTACTTTTTTGGAACTTTGAAAAAGTGCGGAGTCAGAATTTTTTAACACTGTGGGTTATGAGAAAAACATTTAAGACTACTTTTCTCCCAAACCACTGCTCCAAAAGCTTTCAAATTTCACATATAACATCTTTGGAAGATTGCTTCACATGTGTATTGAAACCAAATCCCTGGGTCCATATTTGGGCTCGCTATGGGAGCCTAAATGTTTAAATTAGTGCAGTATGAGGAATATTCTTTAAAAATCGTCTTCTTCAGATCTACCAATCAGAATCTTTTGGTGTTTAGTATGCAACATGCTTAGGGGGGTGAGAGTCAAGTTTGTTCAAGCCAAGTCCCTGGGTTCATATTTGAGCTCACTGTGGGAGCCCGAATTATAACTTAGTTCAAAATGAGGAATTTTCTTTTAAAAATCTTCTTCAGATCCAGCAGTCAGAATGTTTTGTTATTTGCTATGCAGCATCCTTAGGGGGTGGGGGAGATTCAAGTTTGTTGAAGCCAAGTCCCTGGGTTCATATTTGGGATCCCTGTGGGAGCTCGAATTATAACTTAGTGCAATATGAGGAATTTTTCTTTAAAAATCTTCTTCAGATTCAGCAGTCGGAATGTTTTGATATTTGGCATGCAGCATCCTTAGAGGGGTGAGATTCAAGTTTGTTCAAGCCAGTCCCTGGGTTCAAATTTGGGCTCACTGTGGGAGCCCAAATTATAACTTAGTTTAAAATGAGGAATTTTCTTTAAAAATCTTCTTCTTCAGATTCAGCAGTCAGAATGCTTTGATATTTTTTATGCAGCATCCTTAGGGGGGTAAGATTCATGTTTGTTCAAGCCAAGTCCCTGGGTTTATATTTGGGCTCTGTGGGAGCCCGAATTATTATTTAGTTCAATATGAGAAATATTCTTTAAAAATAATTTTTTTTAGATCCACTGGTCAGAATCTTTGGATATTTGGTATAAGCTTTTCTTAAGAGGGGCAGATGCAACTTGTTGAAATCAATTCCCTGGATTGATATTTAGGCTACCATGTCAGGTGAGCACCCTCAGGCCCGCTGGGCCTCTTGTTATGGATTCATATGACACTGAAAGTTGCCTCCCCCTCCAACAAGGATGGAAACCATTCTTTATATTCATCTTCGTTTAAAATACCCCTCCCCACACCCATTAGTGGTTAGACCAGACAGGCTGGGGGGGGGGGGGAGGGTGGTCTTTTATTTTTAATTTTTATTTTTTTCTTACATATAATAAGATGGATTTAGAGGCACCTGCTGTCTCTTCACTCAAAGAATATAGGAAGTGCACAATTTTACAAATTAACACATTTAATTTTTACTCTTAATGGCCTAATTCTGACTTCGGTGGTTTTTTACAGCAACAGAACAGGTGCCTCATTATGCTGTCGCTGGGGAAACTTGCATGTTACATTCTAAGTGCATTGACGGTCATTTCTAGGCGAGTCTCGCCTTGAAAAAACAACTGCAAAGCCACAGGATGTAGACAGGCTTTAGTTATGCTCATCATATTTTTGTAACAAACATCATTCAAAAACTTAGAAGGTTTCAAGTCTACCCATTTTGTAGTAATATTGGAAGACACTGCAAGGCAATAAAAATGCCCAATGAGGGGAATCAGTTTCACTGAGGGATTGATTGAGAATCAAAACAGTTTTTTTGGCCTTATAGACTATAGTTCTAGATAAAATGTGTATGAAAATGAACCCTTCACCTAACACAACTGCTAAAACCTTCCAGGGCTATTAAAAAAATTCACCAATCCAGTATTTTATTATCTTTCTTTTTTTTACTCAAAACATATCTTAATACTCTTGATACTGAGTCCTGTAACAGTACATTGTAACACTTAAAATATATGTTGTTCTGCAGTGTTGTAGGACAGCCTATCATTATGCATGTGCCAATGGAGAAAGCCATAAAGCATTACAGAAACTTTTGGAAGAAAATGGAGTTGACTCATCTCTTCAAGATACAGTAAGTTTAAGATCTGCTGTCAATGACTGTATGTTGAAAAATATTTATTCTTATACCCTACAAATTTCTGCACTTCCTACCTAACAATACATTATTAGAAGCTAAATGATTTTCTGATGTAAACACATAAATTTAAATATTTGAATGAATGTGTATCATTACAGATGTTTGTAATAAATTGACAATAATTTTGATTTCCTGATACAAAGTGCTCTGCTTTGAAAATGAATTTCCATTTTGAGAATTAATACAATTTGTATTAATAGAAGTTTAAGCTGAAACAAGAATATCTTTCACTAATTAAACTGATCTCTTATGGTTTCCATGTATACCAGGCTAGGTACAAGTAGCCGAGTTGCTTGATACCATGTATTGCCTCAAGAGCTATTTCTATAAGTTTAACTAAGTTCTGTGCAGACATTTTAATGTTAATACTGGGTTTTCCTTGGTTCTTGAAATTTACCATTTGTTGCCTCCAAGCTGACTCAGTCTTGCAGGCTGCAGAATGGTATTTTCTGCAGATCTGAACTATCCATCCATTGTCATGTGTTACTGGTGACATTCCAGAGTTGTGACACGGGTATTCCAGCTAAACTTTTCCAGGAAAACTACAAGGAGGTATGACCAAATATGGAAATGGGAATTGCAAAACTTGTTTGTATATACCAAGTCCCAGCTAGACCAAATCAGTCTCACTCGTTTCTTTGTAATGCACACACATTCTGTTCAGTTTGTGAAGTAATTCGCATTATCAATCGTTTCACGATTAAACAACAGTCTACACACATGTACTTTCAGTTTCACTGTTTACGATTGTGTGTGCGGTGTCAGTAACATCGCGTGTTGATGATTTAAGCCACTGTTCGTTCTGGAGATATTACGTGTAGGTGATGTTTTGCTGGACTTTCAAGTTACAGTTAAATTATGAGCCCGATAAAACGGCCCAAAACTAAGAAACGTCAGCTTCCATACACAGTTACAAACCAAAGTATTAGACAGTACAAAAAATACAAACAGGCGTGTGTCAGAATCTATAAGAAGACGAACTACCTCACAAAGTTGGGATAGCACAATTACAGAAAATTGGACAACGACCAAATTACGAACACAATTGTTAAACCATGGCTTTGTGGTACCTGCAGGGCTGAAGAAATCACTTCTTGTACAGTTATATTTGGATAACATATCTGGTTAGTCGACAACTCCCACACATATCAATGATCAGTCTGCTGTTAAGCCCTTAATTCTTTCCGTTACGGCATCCGGAAGTGCTGTTTCCACCGACGTGTTAAGGTCAAGCAGAGAATTTCCTCAACGAACTTCCATTACACACCTTCGGGAATCTTTGTCGGAATTACTGGAATCGGTTTCATCTTTCCAGCAAGCCTTGAATTTGGAAAAAATTTGCAGAATTCTCTACTATTATTCCAGAAACGAGTGCCACAACAAAACCGGCCTCTCAACCACCTGCATTGTTATCTGCGATGGCTTTTCGTGACGCTTTCCTTGTGGATTCGGAATTTCCTGTTTCAAGTTCAACATTGACAGAAAGATCGACACCTGTTTCTTCACTTCTGGCTTCTCAATGTGCGAACCCAAATTCTTTACAAAAAATAGACACTGTGTCCCCAACTTTACATAGTCAAATTTTATCCAGGAAAAATGTTAATTTAGCTTGTTTGTTGATACCACATTACGGTATTGAACAGCATCCGGTGAACACAGGTGACGGACAAAGTAATTTACGTCCTGACCCTAGGTTGTCCAGACAACTCTCACCAAGCTCTTTAGTACTATATTTGCTGGCCATCAAATGTTATGCTGTCGGATTTGCAACTTGGAAGACCATACCACTGAGTTTTGTCATCGGGTTGATATATCTTATATTTTTATACTATAACCTAATGGCCCAGACTTAGCTGGTGCTAACTCAAAAATATCTAGGGCCAAACACAAATTTTGCCACCCCAATCCCCCAAATTTGCATGCAAAACCAAAAATTAGAAGTCCTATCTGGCCCTCCATACATTTACCCTCTGCACATGCACAGATGCCAGGAAGTGACCGGAATTGGCGCCAACATCATTCTTTGTTTGGCCTTCAGTCAGATAACAACAAACTGACATCTGTGCTTTTAAATCTCAGTTTTAATGATGCCAGACACAAATCAATGGTTAATTTGGTGGATCCAAGGACACAACTGGATGAAGGAAGGAAGAAATGGTGGTTTAAAATGTTCAGGGCTATAACTTTATAATTTTTATAAAAATTATTTCATGTTACCCATTTTCGGGACATGGGCCTGACGTCATCATTCTTGCTAATGATTTTTCCAATGTTTGTTAAGTGTTCCTTCCCTATCCTTCCTTGAAGCCCCCCAGTTAAACTTCCAAGCTTTTTGGCTTGTTTTATTGAAATTTTTTTATAAATTTTTTGGGAGTTTAAAGGGATGTCCAACCTAACTTTGGTCAAATTTCATGTAATTTTCTTTCAAGTCTAAAAAAGTCCCAAAGTGAATAACCCCAATAAATTATATACCAAAATGCTTGGAATGAAACATAGAACATGTGGAAACTGAAATTTGCCATGGAACTGCTGCCATGTGTAAATAGCACCACCTGAAAGTCTGCTGTGGCATAAGTAAGAGAACAAAATTTTTACAATAAAATACCTCAAAATAAAATAACAGCTGTATTCTATAAACATTTAAGTACATACTCGAAGAAATCTTTTCCTAATTCATGAAAGTAATAAAGATTGAGACCAAATGTTATAAGTGGAGTGCTCACGGATTGAAGGCAGATATTTTCTTTTGTTTATGTTTTGATTTGGGGAGTTCAACAAAGGTCAACTTGAAGGAGTCCAGCAGAAGAAGTATGGAAGGACAAAAGAGTGTCTCCCAATATAAAGATGTATGTGTTACTGTAATGGTTTGGAAAGAAAATATGATATTCTCCTATGTAGAATGCACTGCAAAGTCATACATTGTAGTTGAATAAATATATTTACAAACCCCTTGCACTGTAACCCCCTTTATCCCATGCATCAATTTGATAGTGATTAAATTGTTAAATTTGTCTGGTTTATCAATAAGTATAATAGCTTTGTTTAACTCTTGGACACCAATACACTCATGATATCTGTTGGAGAAGAAATAAGGGTAACTGTAACCTGTCACTGCAATAAACCATCTAATGTACTTAAAAGTACATTGTTATTCAAAACACATCAAATCAACCTTACATAACCATTATTGCTGCAATATTGCATGTACTTTCCCCAAGGAGGCTTATTGACATATTGAGATCAGAAGGGCACATCCAGAGGGTCTCACATATTTTTTTTCAAGAACGCAGTACACAAAGCAATCCCCAAAAGGTGACAAGTGAGCTCCATTTGACACAAAAAATTTCCTGGGGGGGGGGGGGGGGGGGGGGGGGGGGGGCTCTTTTCCTTGTATGACTCTACCTCTGGCACTCAAGGCATATGCCTTTTTTCTCAAAGTTTAACTCTTTTTTTTCTTTTCGAAGATCCTGGCCACACATGTTCCAAACACCATCAGACAGGTAACCCTCCAAATAAGTGTATCTGCAAAAATCATGTTACATTGCAAAACATTCTTTTTAGACTTTTAGTTCTGGACCTTTCATGCTTCTTACTTCCAACTATAACACTTAATTTATCGATTAATGGGTGAATAGAAAAGTCCTGCCATAATCAACATTTTGAGTTCCATAAGCCTTCAAAACAGCTCCGATAAAAGTGTCAAACATCAGATTGGTGGCTTTATACAGAATATTCATTAGGTTGTTGCTTGATAAGTAATAGGAACAAAATCTTCGCAAGAAAATTCTGTAGCAATACAATTGAGGGTATTAGCAGGCACTTTGCAACAAATTGTAACAAATCAACTAGTTATAAACAAAATTTTCTAACTCAAAAGAGTGAAAAAGTACCACAACTCTGAAAAAATGTGGGAAGAAACACATGCTACAGCAGCTACACAGGCATTGTTTCCCCATGATGCTCGATCACAAAACCAAATATCCTTTAAATTGGAGTAGCAATGGTTGAGATACAAGGGAGAATGTTGGTACATGTAATGATGAATGGGTAAGACTAAGAGGACAGGGGGTCACCACTGCACGGCCCTAGATGCACCTTTTATTTTCCAACTTCCAGGTCTGGGGCATAATAATTGCAACCCACCCACCTTATCAGTTCATAATTTCAGTAAAATAAAAGAAATTATCAATTTGAATTAATTAATAGATGATGGAAAATATTTGGCTTCTTTCGCCTTCTCGTACTATTTAATTACCACAAACAATATCAGTTTGATGCCTACAAATGAAACTGAATGCATGTGGTCTGGTTAAAAAGTAACTCGGCATGAATAATGAAGAAATTGCGAATATTTTGTGTATTTCATTTGTTTAAAAGCCAATCGCAGCTAATAATGACCGTGCATTCGATAATTCGTTTCGGTTCTGACCACACGGCCACGCTGACACTCAGTGACAGCGGTTATGTTTATTGTGATATGCAAATTGGGGGATGGTTTCCGATGAAGGAGATTTGTCACATTTGTCAGTGTAAAACGATCATAAAAGACACTGATCGACCCTTGTATTACTATGGTTGGTTGCAAGAAAAAAATAAATTCTCAGCATCGTCCAAGCGCATCTTATTTAAAAGCACGAATGCATCATTTTCAATCGGTCCTTTGCAGACATCAAACATACCCGCCTCAAATTAGGAAGTAAATAACTTCACAACATCTGGGGGAAATCAACACGCTCAATATAGTTCCAGGTCACTTGGAATATACTTCGTGAAAAAGTGATTTCTGAAGCATTCTGCTTACTTTGTTATGAATATTGCCTTATTTTATGTGTATCGTCCCGATTTTATACACTCGGTTATTTTTTTACAAGTGGTCCATGTTGTCTTTCTAGTGCGCAATAATTCAGATTTTTTGTCAACAAAAAAGTTCAGACGGCCTGTAAACACGAGAGGGAATTTCAAACCATATTTTGCAGTTATGACATTAACAGCTCAAGTATTTGCTGTCACCTGTTTGCAAATCCGCTCATACATTGTCTCGAAGAAATAAAGGGTGTGATCACGTCCTTGCATTCTTACGATTGCCCAAATTGAGTATTTCTGCAAGAACCACATCGTAATCACATGACCGGAAAAACATCATTGAAACATGGCCACATCCGGAACATCAAAAATTTGTGTTGGTGTTATTACATTCAAACGTCAAAACCCACCAGAGTGTGTGTCAAAAAAATGCTTTCTCCGAGTCTGTAGTATGTTATCATTATATTGAGGACAAGGCATTCGAATTACCGATTATTTTGTAGTTTTACGGGTTCGTTACTTATGCCATTTGCAAATTAATCTTCTTCAAAATCATAAAATTCACTTTTTTTCCTGAAAAAAATTATAGGTACCTTTTCTATGCACTTTACTCATTATTTTGATATATAATTTGCCTTTCCTTACTTCTCTTATCTGTTTCTGAGGCATTGGGAAAAATGTCAAAAAATTGACCAAAGTTAGGTTGGACGACCCCTTAACGTGTAACACAGAATGTTTATTCTGCATATCCCCATGGTTACGTCCTCACCCTAGGGGTGTTTAGGCATTTTGGTCATGCATCATACATCCGATGTATCGTTTTTTCTTCTGATGAAGATCTTGCTTTACATCAGATAGTTCAAAATCTGTTACTGACTTTGGGCTGTGTTGCCTGGGGTCTTGTTTCCTGTTTTCATTCTGACGTTGTTTACATTGACAATGCTCTAATTATATATGTAGTTTCCTATTTATTATTATGGTAGGACTGATGTAAGATAAATTAAATATTCTTGTAGTGTAGCAATTAATTTTTTGGATAGTAAAATAATTTTTGTCCACACTTGGGCTCTATCGGGATACATTTGGGCTCATCTTTTCCTTTGGGGACTTGGGCTCTTGTCAAAATTTTTGAAATTTTTTTTTTGTGTAAATTATTTTTCGATTTATATTTTGAATGTTGTTTGTTATGTATCTTTTTCTAATATTTAATGTGGAGTTGGTGGGAGTACGATCGACTTTATTTTGCTTCATTATGAAAGCATATTGCTCAAATGCAAGGCGAGGAAGCCTTTCCTCTGATTTACATGTTGGATAGCCTTGCTTGTAGTCGATGTACTCCCACTAATTCTTGTTCAACATGTGTCGGATGGGATGACAAACATTGGAGATGGGTGTCGTGGTACTTTGTTAGCGGCGAGAGGACACGGTCGGTCCTCTTGCCATAGAGTCATTCTCGTTTCTTAGTTTCTATTTCAGAGGAACAAGGACATGGTGATGTTTACAGGACGCCTAGACAGAGTGTGCTGCTGTCGTCACATTTAAATAATTAACAGAGCTATCGGCAAAGGTGCTCATGAATATTGGGCAGGGCTATAAACCACAAACCAGTGGTTTCAGTTCTCTGTCGCCAGCTAGCTCGACCGGTGAAGCGTTACTCCGTCCGTGGGTACCATGACACCAGGTGTGTCCATTGCAGTCTAAGAGGTGGATTGGGTAGAGCGAGCACCTTATAATATAAATAGGCTCACCCAGCGACGACGGAACAGAATAAGAAGCCGGCAAGTTCATTGGGAAGCTCGGCAAAGTCTGAAAGGAACACAAGCAAGAGAGCCCCCTCTCTTTCCCAGTAACATCTGGGGCTAGATGTGGTGATTGGAACTTGCGTCAGTTGGAGCATACATCTGCGTCTCCCGTCCGGGGTGCTCCATTCAGTTCACTGTCGGCTACAGTTACGGCGGCTACAGTTACGGCAATTTCATTGGGAAGCTTGGCGAGGTCTGAAAGGGCCGTGAGCGAGAGAGCCCCCTCTCTGTCCCAATAACATCTGGGGCCAGATGTGGTGATCGGAACTTGCGTCAGTCGGAGCATATGTCCGCGCCTTCCGTCCAGGATGCTCCGTTCAGTTCACAACCGGCGTCGGCTATAGTTTTGCTTATCTCATCACAGCATCCCAGCAAGTGCAGAAGCAGCCGACGGCAGTCTCAGAACATGAGATATCGGATGGTGCTGGGTCAGTCCAGTCATCTGTAAGTTCAGATGCCGCTGACTGTGAATTTAAACTGATTCAGACAGATGGTGAAAGGGATACGGAGGATTACCCTTTCCTTTCGGAACAACACATGGTTGCGATGGATTTAATCCATCAACACTACCCTGAATTTGTACCAGCGAATCAGAATGCTGCGACTACTAGGAAGAAACCACTGGCATCGTTGGACGCTGACTTTATCCGGACAAAGGAGGAGGTCATGTCTTTTCCAGTTCAGTCTAGACAGGTGTCGCAGGCCTTCGGCCATTTAGACAATGCCATATTCAACTTTCCAGTGGGAGGAAGAAAGGCGGTTTCTTGTCATCAACTTCCGTAATTTTACCGATTGTTGAACTACGTTCATTTAAAACGGTCGGGGAAGATGTATAGAGAGTTCCTCTGCATTTGGATGAGCAGGCTGAGGACCTACTCATGGCCTCATCTTCGTCATTCACTATTCCCTCGGACACAATTGAGATGGCAATTTCTTCATTCAGAGCAAATTTAGACGCAGTGTCTTACGCAGATCACCTTTAAGAACTGTGGCACAACGTCTCAACGGAAAGGAATTTGAGGACGTTCGTACTTCTTTAAGATTCCTTTCCAGGGTTATTATGTTTATCACGTATAACTCTGTCTTAACAGTGGCTAATTTGGAGTTAATCAGACATGACAGAGCCCTTGCATCGTCATCTTCAATAGATGACAAGGTGAAAAACTGTATCCGGACACTAAGTTTTTGACGATAAGCTTTCACTGGTTTATGACCAAGCTACAAAGAAAGCATCAATACTCTGCTCCTTAAGTCGGCATCTAATCGGCCCGCCGCAGCAGCAGAAAAGAGTATGGGAGGACGTCCTAGACAGAAAATCGTCTAAAAAGGACTCCTCGCAAGGGTATAGGAAACTCTCCTATAATTACTCTAGGAATCGTCAATACAGCGACTTGGAAAGGGGGCGTAGGTCTGATCGAGACTAATGGTCAGACACCCCTAAGCTGGCGGGTCGAGGCTCTTCACGAGGGGGACGTAGTTTCTCCTCCCGTAAGCCTTGCAGGTACTACAGGTGAGGATTAGGACCTCTATTGCTTGGCAGTTGGCGGATGGTTATCAAGATTCGCATCAAACTGGATAACTATTATGGAAGACCAGTAGGCGAGAAGTGTGGTCTCGGACGGCCTACGGCTATCTTTCCGAGAGAAACCACCACTGACATGATGTCTGTGATGGACAAAACTTCCGTCAAATCCTTGCATAAGAGTCTCTCCAATCAGAGGTAAAGGTTCTCTTGACAATGGAAGTAATAGAGGTCGTCGAGAATCAAGATTCTCTAGGATTTTACAGACACCTGTTCCTCGTATCGAAGCCAGACAGCTCATTCTGACTGGTAATAGACTGGAGCTGGATAACAAGTTTATCATGCCATGGTTTTAAAAGTTTATTTATGATAATCATTCACTCGGTAAAAGCGAATGTTCGAATGTTCGACTATGTGGCAAGCATAGATCTAAGGATCCGTTCTTTCATGTCCTGGTATATCCGGCATACCTGGGGCCAGATGTTGTTGTACAGAACTTGCGTCAGTCGGAGCACACGTCCATGCCTCCTGTCCGGGATGCTCCGTCAAATAGGCTGCCGGGTTCAGCTAGTCTATCGGATTCTGTCTTCTAAGCACACACAACCGCACCTTGGCTCTGTGACTACGGAGATCCAGCCTGCATCGCCTACGAAGGATTCGATGTCAAAAACGTCACGCCGTCCGGTAGCCAAGGAGACGAGGCCACATGAATTGGGACGTCCACATAAGAGGATTATGTTGGACTCGCCGTCTCAAGAGCAACAAGTGGGTAAACATCAAAGAACTGCTGCTCCACAGGCCTCTGTTATGGACTTGCTGTTGCAAATAGTGCTGCTCATCGCAGCGTCCCAGCAGGTTCTGCAACATTCTACGACAGCTTCTGATGTTGAACTGTAGAATGAAGCTGGGTCGGTTCATTCGTCTGCTCGTTCAAATATGGATGACCGAGAATCTATTCGGATCGAATCGGATGGTGAAAGGGAACTGAATGATTTGGATTATTCCCTTCTGGGAACAACACAAGGTAGCGATGGATTTTATTCACCAGTACCTTCCAGAGGTTGTTCTGTCTGATCAGAATGCTGCGACTACTGATAAAAGACTGCTAGCGTTGTTAGATACCGACTTTTTCAGCCGGGTTAAGGAAGATATTCCTGTTTATCCGGTACAGTCCAGCAATGTGTCTCGGACTTTTGATCTATTAAATGACGCTATATTTAATCTTTCCTTGGGGAAGAGGAAAGGTAGTTTTTAGCTCACCAACTTTAGTTGTGTGAGCTTATGGCATGGCTCGATCGGTCGGCGTCGGCGTACGTGTCCAATAATGTTAAAGTTTCTGTTTAGGTCACTTATTCGCCCTATTTCCATATCATGGCTTTTATAATGCTTCTGTATGATGATTATTATCATTTTACCATGATTTAACCCCTCATACCCAACATTTTAGCCATTTTTCTTGACATTTTTAGTTGCGTTTAGTTTTCTGTTTAGCTCAGAATTTCATGTTTAACTAAGTGTTTAGGTCAGCTGCTGTGCTCTTTCTCTTCCAATGGCACTTATATTCATCATACATGTTCCTCAGTATCATTGTTCCATGATTAACCCCTCATACCCTGCATTTTAAACATTTTTCTTGACATTTTTAGTTGCGTTTAGTTTTCTGTTTAGCTCGGAATTTCATTTTTAACATAGTGTTTAGGTCAGCTGCTGTGCTCCTTCTCTTCCCATGGCACTTATATTCATTATACATGTTCCTCAGTATCATTGTTCCATGATTAACCCCTCATACCCTGCATTTTAAACATTTTTCTTGACATTTTTAGTTGCGTTTAGTTTTCTGTTTAGCTCAGAATTTCATGTTTAACTAAGTGTTTAGGTCAGCTGCTGTGCTCCTTCTCTTCCAATGGCACTTATATTCATCATACATGTTCCTCAGTATCATTGTTCCATGATTAACCCCTCATACCCTGCATTTTAAACATTTTTCTTGACATTTTTAGTTGCGTTTAGTTTTCTGTTTAGCTCGGAATTTCATGTTTAACTTAGTGTTTAGGTCAGCTGCTGTGCTCCTTCTCTTCCCATGGCACTTATATTCATTATACATGTTCCTCAGTATCACTGTTCCATGATTAACCCCTCATACCCTGCATTTTAAACATTTTTCTTGACATTTTTAGTTGCATTTAGTTTTCTGTTTAGCTCAGAATTTCATGTTTAACTAAGTGTTTAGGTCAGGTGCTGTGCGCCTTCTCTTCCCTGGCACTTATATTCATCATACATGTTCCTCAGTATCATTGTTCCATGATTAACCCCTCATACCTGCATTTTAAACATTTTTCTTTACATTTTTAGTTGCGTTTAGTTTTCTGTTTCGCTCAGAATTTCATGTTTAACTTAGTGTTTAGGTCAGCTGCTGTGCTCCTTCTCTTCCAATGGCACTTATATTCATCATACATGTTCCTCAGTATCATTGTTCCATGATTAACCCCTCATACCCTGCATTTTAAACATTTTTCTTGACATTTTTAGTTGCGTTTAGTTTTCTGTTTAGCTCGGAATTTCATGTTTAACTTAGTGTTTAGGTCAGCTGCTGTGCTCCTTCTCTTCCCATGGCACTTATATTCATCATACATGTTCCTCAGTATCATTGTTCCATGATTAACCCCTCATACCCTGCATTTTAAACATTTTTCTTGACATTAGCTTATAATTAATTGTTTAGCTCGGAATTTCATGTTTAACTTCGTGTTTAGGTCAGCTGCTGTGCTCCTTCTCTTCCCATGGCACTTATATTCATTATACATGTTCCTCAGTATCATTGTTCCATGATTAACCCCTCATACCCTGCATTTTAGACATTTTTCTTGACATTTTTAGTTGCGTTTAGTTTTCTGTTTAGCTCAGAATTTCATGTTTAACTAAGTGTTTAGGTCAGCTGCTGTGCTCCTTCTCTTCCCATGGCACTTATATTCATCATACATGTTCCTCAGTATCATTGTTCCATGATTAACCCCTCATACCCTGCATTTTAAACATTTTTCTTGACATTTTTAGTTGCGTTTTGTTTTCTGTTTCGCTCAGAATTTCATGTTTAACTTAGTGTTTAGGTCAGCTGCTGTGCTCCTTCTCTTCCAGTGGCACTTATATTCATCATACATGTTCCTCAGTATCATTGTTCCATGATTAACCCCTCATACCCTGCATTTTAAACATTTTTCTTGACATTTTTATTTGCGTTTAGTTTTCTGTTTCGCTCAGAATTTCATGTTTCACTTAGTGTTTAGGTCAGTTTCTGTGTTTTACTTTTACGAGGTTGTGTTTAGGTAAGCTTTGTCGCATGTTATGAGCCTGTTTGATACAGTTCTTGCCATTTATTAGTAGTAGAAGTAAATTTAAAACGGCAGGTCAGGGTATTCCGAGAGTTCCTCTGCATTTGGACGAGCAGGCTGAGGACTCAGATAAGTCCTTACCTGCATCCTTTTCAATTCGTTCAAATACAATGGAGACAACGATTTCTTCCAATAGAGCAAATTTAGATGCTTTGTCTCACTCAGATCACCTTACGAGAGCAATGGCGCAACGTCTCAGTGGAAGAGAATTCAAGGATGTTCGTACCTCATTAAGAGTTCTATCAAGGGCTATAGCTTATACCATGTATAACTCTGCCTTATCGGTAGCTAATTTTGAGTTAGTTAGATGTGATGCAGCCTTAGCGTCATCATCCCTAGTGGATGATAAGGTGAAAAACTCTCTTCGAGTCACTCCGGTACCTGGTGACAATCTATTTGACGGCAAGCTTTCTTTGATCTATGATCAAATTACTAAGAAAGCACCTAATACTCTGCTTTTGAAGTCAGTTTCCAGTAAAACTGATACAGCAGAAAAGGGTAAAGTAGGAGCTTCAGGACCAAGATCGTCCAGAGGAAACTCCTCTAGAGGGTATAAGAAACCCTCAAATAAATACCTTAGGGAGCGTCACTATAGTGACTCAGGTAGGGGACGTGGGTCTGGCCGAGATAATCTGTCAGACGTCCCCAGGTCGGCGGGCCGAGGCGCTGCACGGGGAGGACATAGTTTCTCTTCCCGTAGGCCTCGCAGGTCCAGAAGGTGATGGTCAGGACTTCTATTGCGCTCCTGTTGGCGGAAGATTAACAAGATTTCTGGAAAATTGGATCACAATTACAGAAGACCAGTGGGTCAGAAGGGTTATCTCAGATGGCCTGAGGCTATAATTCGAAGAAAAGCCTCCGTTAACACGAAATCCATGCTGGACTCAGCTTCCGACCAATCCTCTAAAAAGAGATTCACTTCTATCGGAGGTAAAATCTCTTTTAGAGAAAAATGCAATAGAGGTCATAGAAAACCAGGAATCACTAGGTTTCTACAGTCGCCTGTCTTTGGTACCGAAGCCAGACGGCTCATTCCGTCTAGTAATAGATCCAAGCTGGATAAACAAATTGATCGTGGCTTCAAAGTTTTATATGGAGACCATTCGATCAGTAAGGGCGAGCAATCGGTTGAACGACTATGCAACAAGCATAGATCTGAAGGATGCATACTTTCATGGTATGGTGAATCCAGCATTCAGAAAGAACCTATGGTTCACCGTCCTGGGGGTTGTTTATCTGTTCCAAGCGATGTGCTTCGGACTCAATCTAGCACCCTGGGCATTCACTTGAATAATGAACTCGGTAATGGCGTATTTCTGGGCTCATTCGTCTGCGGTAACGTCGGCCTATTTGGACGACATTCTTCAGAGATACGGCAACAAAACGGTTCTTCAGAACGATGTTCAGAGTCTGCTATTATTGCTCCGACATCTCGGTTTCATTGTAAACGAAAAGAAGTCGGATCTAGCTCCGTCCAAGTCGTTCATTCACTTGGGATTGAGCTTCGAGACTCATAAAATTCTGGTTCGTCTGCCGTTACCCAGAACGAAACCAATCAGTTGTTATGCTTGCTTTTGTCTACACTCAGACATATTAACAGCAAGGGAATTCCTGCGACTGATGGGGCTGTGCGGAGCGGCTGCAGACCTCATTCCGATGGGCCGCTTACGCACACGTCCACTTCAGATATTTTTTACTCAAACATGGAGTGTGAAGATGCATTCGCTCGAAACAAATATTGTTCTAATGGACCAAGTAAAACAAAAGATTCAGATTTGGGCAGGCATTCAGTGGTTAACTCAGGGAGTTCCGCAGCAGCTGCAAGGCTTTTATAATGATGTCGGACACGAGTCAGGTAGGCTGGGGTGCGACCCTGAGCCCAACAGACTCGAAGTGGCAGGGTCTTTGGGACCCTGCATTCCGGGAAAAACACATAAACATCAAAGAAAGGATGTCAATATGGCTAGCGCTACGTCATTGGATGAACACAATTCAGAATTCGCATGTTCAAATACTGTTGGACAACTCGACAGTAGTAGCGTATATAAGGAACCAGGGAGGCACTCATTCGATTCCATTATTCGAACTAACGGAAAGAATTCTTCTGTATGTCTTGGAACATCAGGTTCATCTATCAGTCCATCATGTACCGGGTCATCTGAACGTTCTAGCAGACTCGCTCTCTCGGAAAGGTCGCATGTTGCCTTCGGAATGGACTCTCAACAAGCGAGTGTTCAGGCAGATTTGCAACCAATGGGATCGACCAATGATAGACTTGTTTGCAACACATCTCAACAATCAATTGCAGATGTATGTGTCGCCATGCCCAGACCCTCGAACGTATGCAGTGGACGCTCTCTCAACTTCATGGGATGGAATGATAGGATGTGCATATCCTTCAACTCTGTTAATTCAACAGATCTTGTTAAAGATCAAGCAATCGCAGTGCAAGATACTGCTGGTAGCATCTCTGTCGTCTCAGAAACCATGGATAAATCTTCTCAGGTGTCTGTCATGGGACATACCCCGGAAGCTTCCTCCACGGAGGACCTCCTCTTTCAGGGGAAATCTTGCACACAGCATCACAACCCGCAAGGTCTCAACCTTCACGTATTTCCGTTGTGCTGTCCTTCTCGCACGGGAAGTGCTTTACGGGACAAGCAGTGGACGCAATTTCTAACTGTAGGAGGGCCTCTTCTTCGCTGAATAATGCGGCACTGTGGAAGGTTTTCTTTCGTTGGTGTAAGGATCAGTCGATAGACATTTATGATCCATTCATTCCAGACATTGCAAACTTTCTGGCCTACTTGTTTGACGTCCTCAAACTGCAGCCAATCACTATTAAGGGTTATAGGTTTATGCTATCGGACACTTACGCTCATCATGATAGCTTAGAAATCAGATCTAATGTTTCTTTGTCTAAGTTGGTTAAAAACTTTTCGATCAATAGGCCTAGAACCCTTAGGTTAATTCCTAAGTGGAATTTAGCTTGGGTTCTGTTGAAGCTTAAAGAAGCTCCATTTGAACCGTTGGATGCCGTAGAGTTCAAATTCTTGACATATAAAACAGCTTTTCTCTTAGCCTTTGTTTCCGCAAGAAGAGTTAGTGAACTCCATGCTTTATCTATCGATGATTCTCATTATCATAGTGTTGGTAATACCATTACTTTAACTACTCAGGTGGGATTTTTGGCTAAGAACCAGGCTCCTAATAAACGTCTTGAGCCTATTATCATTAAGGCTCTTCCATCTGTGGATGGCCATAGACTCTTGCTGTGTCCAGTAACAGCTATGCACATGTATAAACGCAGATCAGAGTTTATCAGAAAAGGAAGAAAATGCTTCTTTTTATCATTAATTCCCAATAGAAGGGAGATTTCTGTTCATTCTATTGCTAGATGGATTCAGTTAGCAATTCGTACTGCCTATGAAAGTTTATCTTTTAATCAGCAGTCGGTAGTTAAGATTTCAGCGCATGAAGTTAGAGCGCTGTCCACATCCTGGGCTTATTCTAACAGTATTGCCATTACTGATCTCATGAAAGCTGCGTACTGGACACAGCCTTCTACATTTATCAAGTTTTACCTTAGAAATATAGAGTCTATTTCAGGCGACCTTAGATGTTTATTTATGTCCATTATCTTTTGCCCAGAATGTCATCCACTAAACGATTACAGCTATAGTTATGTAGGTTTTTTTCTGTTCCAGCAGTGACTCTGTCCTGCTGCCCTCTTCGTTTTGTGGTGATTTGACCCAGAGCAAGGGGAGGGGTGGGGGACGGTTTTCCCTTATATCACTGGCTTTATAGTGAAAAGCAAGGGAATACCTCCTCCTGTGTCAGTAATTCCGAGTCGGTGCTGGGATGGTTTTAAAGTGTAAAACAAATATATATCTCATTTATGTAATATTTTTAAAGTGTAGCTCACTGTGAAGCATTTGTATATGTCACGTGTCATACGAGCATTAATATACAATCCTCGGACACTTTTAAATGAGTATAAAGAGTCTCATTCTCTGGCCTATCTTTATTTATTGGCTTCCCTTTATTAAATTAGTATAATGGGTTATACTGGCTGTAAATAGAGAATTATATATGGTATAATGCTCAATTATATTCTTGGTGTTGTGTCTTTCTTATTTCAAGTAAATAAGAAAGACATAAATAAATCCTTTCTCTCCTTTTCTCCTTGAGGAGATATTCTTTTATAGTAACTGAATTATTGGATTTTCCTTTTGTCCTAGGTCCTCCAGCCTTTTTACGATTCAGCTAAGTCTGGGCCATTGGTTTACAGTATAAAAATATGAAAAAATTTAAAGTAATTTATATATTTCTATGTGTACCCATGCTATGTATGGTACACATAATGCTGGCATCCGGGGTGGCCATTCGTCATTCATCCATCCTTTGTCTGTCTGTCTGTCTGTCTGTCTGTCTGTCCATCCGTCCGTCTAGGCATCTGTGTCCAGCCTGCGTCCATATCCATTTCTTTGGCATTCGATAACTTGAAAAATATTGCTTGGATTGTCAAGTTACTTTATATTTGTGTTCAGGTTACTGATGTGCCGAGCTGTATAGTTTTTGGTGTAAATCTGATAATTTGATCTTGAGATATTAACTTTTTATATTGAGAATTCCTCCAATCCCTTTGGCATGAGATAACTCAAAAAATATCAATCCAGTTGTCATGTTACTTTATATATATCTTCAGGTTACTGATGTTCCGAGCTGTATAGTTTTTGGTGTAAATCTGTTATTTTGAACCTGAGATATTAACCCTTTATCCTTCAAATTGAAAATTCATCCAATCCCTTTGGCATTCGATAACTTGAAAAATATTGCTTGGATTGTCAAGTTACTTTATATTTGTGTTCAGGTTACTGATGTGCCAAGCTGTATAGTTTTTGATGTAAATCTGATAATTTGATCCTCAGATATTAACTCTTTATCCTTCAAATTGAAAATTCCTCCAATCCCTTTGGCATTCGATAACTTGGAAAATATTGCTTGGATTGTCAAGTTACTTTATATTTGTATTCAGGTTACTGATGTACCGAGCTGTATAGTTTTTGGTGTAAGTCTGTTATTTTGAACCTGAGATATTAACCCTTTATCCTTCAAATTGAAAATTCATCCAATCCCTTTGGCATTCGATAACTTGAAAAATATTGCTTGGATTGTCAAGTTACTTTATATTTGTGTTCAGGTTACTGATGTGCCAAGCTGTATAGTTTTTGATGTAAATCTTATAATTTGATCCTGAGATATTAACCCTTTATCCTTCAAATTGAAATTTCCTCCAATCCCTTTGGCATTCGATAACTTGGAAAATATTGCTTGGATTGTCAAGTTACTTTATATTTATATTCAGGTTACTGATGTGCAGAGCTGTATAGTTTTTGGTGTAAATCTGTTATTTTGATCCTGAGATATTAACCCTTTATCCTTCAAATTGAAAATTCCTCCAATCCCTTTGCCATGAGAAAACTTGAAAAATATTGCTTGGATTGTCAAGTTACTTCATATTTGTGTTCAGGTTACTGATGTGTCGAGCTGTATAGTTTTTGGTGTAAATCTGTTAATTTGATACTGAGATATTAACCCTTTATCCTTCAAATTGAAAATTCCTCAAATCCCTTTGGCATGAGATAACTCAAAAAATATCAATCCGACTGTCATGTTACTTCATATATGTGTTCAGGCTACTGATGTGCCGAGCTGTATAGTTTTTGGTGTAAATCTGATAATTTGATCCTGTGATATTAACCCTTTATCCTTCAAATTGAGAACTCCTCCAGTCCATTTCTTCGGCATGCGATAACTCAAAAAATATTAATCCGATTATCAGGTTACTTTATATATATATTCAGGTTACTGATGTGCTGTGCTGTATAGTTTTTGGTGTAAATCTGATAATTTGATCCTGAGATATTAACCCTTTATCCTTCAAATTGAAAATTCCTCCAATCCCTTTGGCATTCGATAACTTGAAAAATATTGCTTGGATTGTCAAGTTACTTTATATTTGTGTTCAGGTTACTGATGTGCCGAGCTGTATCGTTTTTGGTGTAAATCTGATAATTTGATCCTGAGATATTAACCCTTTATCCTTCAAATTGAAAATTCCTCCAGTCCTTTGGCATGAGATAACTCAAAAAAATATCAATCCGATTGTCATGTTACTTCATATATGTGTTCAGGCTACTGATGTGCCGAACTGTATAGTTTTTGGTGTAAATCTGATAATTTGATTCTGTGATATTAACCCTTTATCCTTCAAATTGAGAACTCCTCCAATCCATTTCTTCGGCATGCGATAACTCAAAAAATATTAATCCGATTATCAGGTTACTTTATATATGTATTCAGGTTACTGATGTGCTGTGCTGTATAGTTTTTTATGTAAATCTAATAATTTGTTCCGGAGATATTAACCCTTTATCCATCAAATTAGTCACTCCTCCACTCCCTCCCATGAGTTGGGAACTCATACCTCTCCACTGACTATGTAACATTTAGCAGGCACTGTTTGTAAGAATGAGGCTTGGTGCAAATTTCGGTACTTCCTGGACACTGCACATGCGCAGTGGTCAAAAGTATGGAGGACCACATAGGACATTTATTTTTTGGTTTTGGATGCAAATTTTGGGGATTTGGGGGGGCAAAATTTGTGTTTGGCCCTGGGTATTTTGGAGTTAGCACCAGCTAAGTCTGGGCCATTGGTAAGTATAAAAAATATATAAATTACTTCAATTTTTAGCTCAACTTTGGCTAGAGGCCATATTTATCAACCGATTCTTTACAAAACTTCTTGGGTACCTTTGTTATGAATGTGGGACGAGAACGAGTGTTTTTGGGTGCGGTGCGAAATTCAAGATGGCTGCCAGCCGCCATTTTGTTCTGACGATGCAGAAAACTGTTTTTTGTACAGAACTTCCATATGAAAACTCTGATTTGAATAATTTTTTGTATGAATGTTTAGTACCATGGGATACATCACATATAATACGGGTAAATTGTGCAAATTAGACTAATTTTGATGTTTTTAGCTTAACTTGACATAGTCAAGATAAGCTATTGCCATCACGCGTGCGGAAGTCTGTTAGTCTGTGACGTCTGTTCACATTTTCCTTTTGCACTGGCTACACCCCGCAGTTCTTGTCTGATCATCACGAAATTTCATATGCAGGTTTGGGGTCATGTCTAGATGAGAACGTCCCCTTTTGGTCGCGATCGGGCAACCGGTATGGCTGCCCGAGCCCAAAACCCGAAAACCATTAGCACAGTATACAGGTCGTATTTATGAAGGGATTTCATTGTAACTTGGTAGGATGCCTCTGTATAATGCCTAGATGAGAACGTCCCCTTTTGGGCATGATCTATCAACCGTGATGGCTGCCCAAGCCCGAAACCCAAAAACTTCTAGCACAGTCTGCAGGTCATGTTTAATGTGAAGGGATTTCATTGTAACTTGGTAGGATGACTCCTTATGATGTCTAGATGAGAATATGAGAATTTCCCCATTTGGGCATGATCTGCCAACCGTGACGACTGCCCGAGCCCAAAACCCAAAAACCTTTACCACAGTCTACAGGTCATATTTATTGAGGAATTTCATTGTAACTTGGTGGGTTGACTTCATACAATGTCTAGATGAGAAAGTCACCTTTTGGGCATGATTGGGCAACTGTGACGGCTACAGGGCCCCAAAGCCCAAAAACCTTTAGCACAGTCTAGAGGTCATATTTATGAAGGGATTTCATTGTAACTTGGTAGGATGACTCCAAATAATGTCTAGATGAGAATGTCCCATTTTGATCGCGATCATGCAGCCTTGATGGGTGCCCGAGCCCAAAAACCTTTAGCATAGGCAAAATGTCATATTTATGGAAGGATTTCATTGTAACCTGTTAGGTTGACTCCATGTAATGCCCAGATGATGACATCCCTTTTTGGGCGTGATTGGTCAGTTGTGATGGCTACTAGTGCCCGAAGCCCGAAAACCTTGAGCACAGTCTACAGGTCATATTTATGAAGGGATTTCATTGTAACTTCTCAGGATCACTCCAGATGATGCCCAGATGAGATTGTCCCCTATGGTTGCGATCATTCAGCCATGATGGCTGCCCGAGCCCGAAGCCCGAAAACCTTTAGCACAGTCTACAGGTCATATTTATGAAGGGATTTCATTGTAACTTGGTAGGTTAACTTCATATAATGTCTAGATGAGAACATCCCCTTTTGGACTTGATTGGGCTACTGTGACGGCTAAAGGTGCCCGAAGCCCGAAAACCTTTAGCACAGTCTACAGGTCATATTTATGAGGGAATTTCATTGTAACTTGGTAGGATGACGCCAAATAATGTCTAGATGAGAACATCCCATTTTGGCCATGATCATTCAGCCTTGATGGGTGCCCGAGCCCAAAAACATTTAGCATAGGCAAAAGGTTATATTTATAGAAGGATTTCATTGTAACCTGTAAGGTTGACTCCATATAATGCCTAGATGATGACATCTCCTTTTGGTCGTGATTGGTCAACTGTGATGGCTACAGGTGCCCGAAGCCCGAAAACCTTGAGCACAGTCTACAGGTCATATTTATGAAGGGATTTCATTGTAACTTCGCAGGATCCCTCCAGTTGATGCCCACATGAGATTGTCCCCTTTGGTTGCGATCATTCAGCCATGATGGCTGCCTGAGCCCGAAGCCCGAAAACCTTAAGCACAGTCTACAGGTCATATTTATGAAGGGATTTCATTGTAACTTGGTAGGTTGACTTCATATAATGTCTAGATGAGAACGTCCCCTTTTGGACATGATTGGGCAACTTTGACGGCTAAAGGTGCCCAAAGCCCGAAAACCTTTTGCACTGTCTACAGGTCATATTTATGAAGGGATTTCATTGTAACTTGGTAGGATGACTCCAAATAATGTCTAGATGAGAACGTCCCATTTTGGCCGTGATCATTCAGCCTTGATGGGTGCCCGAGCCCAAAAAACCTTTAGCATAGGCAGAAGGTTATATTTGTAGAAGGATTTCATTGTAACCTGTTAGGTTGACTCCATATAATGCCTAGATGATGACATACCCTTTTGGTCGTGATTGGTCAACTGTGATGGCTACAGGTGCCCGAAGCCTGAAAACCTTGAGCACAGTCTACAGGTCATATTTATGAAGGGATTTCATTGTAACTTCGTAGGATCACTCCAGATGATGCCCAGATGAGATTGTCCCCTTTGGTTGCGATCATTCAACCATGATGGCTGCCCAAGCCCGAAGCCCGAAAACCTTTAGCACAGTCTATAGGTCATATTTATGAAGGGATTTCATTGTAACTTGGTAAGTTAACTTCATATAATGTCTAGATGAGAACATCCCCTTTTGGACATGATTGGGCTACTGTGACGGCTAAAGGTACCCGAAGCCCGAAAACCTTTAGCACAGTCTACAGGTCATATTTATGAGGGGATTTCATTGTAACTTGGTAGGATGTCTCCAAATAATGTCTAGATGAGAACATCCCATTTTGATCGCGATCATTCAGCCTTTGTGGGTGCCCGAACCCAAAAACCTTTAGTATAGGTAAAAGGTCATATTTATGGAAGGATTTCATTGTAACCTATTAGGTTGACTCCATATAATGCCTAGATGATGACATCCCCTTTTGGTCGTGATTGGTCAGCTGTGATGGCTACAAGTGCCCGAAGCCCAAAAACCTTGAACACAGTCTACAGGTAATACTTATGAAGGGATTTCATTGTAACTTCGTAGGATCACTCCAGATGATGCCCAGATGAGATTGTCCCCTTTGGTTGCGATCATTCAACCATGATGGCTGCCCAAGCCCGAAGCCCGAAAACCTTAAGCACAGTCTACAGGTCATATTTATGAAGGGATTTCATTGTAACTTGGTAGGTTGACTTCATATAATGTCTAGATGAGAATGTCCCCTTTTGGACATGATTGGGCAACTTTGACGGCTAAAGGTGCCCGAAGCCCGAAAACCTTTTGCACTGTCTACAGGTCATATTTATGAAGGGATTTCATTGTAACTTGGTAGGATGACTCCAGATAATGTCTAGATGAGAACGTCCCATTTTGGCCGTGATCATTCAGCCTTGATGGGTGCCCGAGCCCCAAAACCTTTAGCATAGACAAAAGGTTATATTTATAGAAGGATTTCATTGTAACCTGTTAGGTTGACTCCATATAATGCATAGATGATAACATCCCCTTTTGGTCGTGATTGGTCAACTGTGATGGCTACAGGTGCCCGAAGCCCGAAAACCTTGAGTACAGTCTACAGGTCATATTTATGAAGGGATTTCATTGTAACTTTGTATGATCACTCCAGATGATGCTCAGATGAAATTGTCCCCTTTGGTTGCGATTATTCAACCATGATGGCTGCCCGAGCCCGAAGCCCGAAAACCTTTAGCACAGTCTACAGGTCATATTTATGAAGGAATTTCATTGTAACTTGGTAGGTTGACTTCATATAATGTCTAGATGAGAACGTCCCCTTTTGGACACGATTGGGCAACTGTGACGGCTTCAGGGGCCCAAAGCCTGAAAACCTTTAGAACAGTGTACAGGTCATAATTATGAAGGGATTTCATTGTAGCTTGGTAGGATGACTCCAAATAGTGTCCAGATGAGAATGTCTCCTTTTGGTTGCGATCATTCAACCATGATGGCTGCCAGAGCCCAAAGCCCAAAAACCTTTATCACAGTCTACAGGTCATATTTATTAAGGGATTTCATTGTAACTTGGTAGATTGACTTCATATAATGTCTAGATGAGAACGTCCCCTTTGGACGCAATTGGGAAACTGACGGCTACAGGGGGCCCGAAGCCCGAAAACCTTTAGCACAGTCTACAGGCCATATTTATGAGGGGATTTTAATGTAACTTGATAGGATGACTCGTTTTGGAATAATTTCACCGTATTTTGGTAACTTTTGTTGATATACATTAACTGTGAGGGCCACATACATTAACTGTGAGGTCATATTAACCCACCACTCAGCTCTTTAGTACAGTGTACACCTTATATTATTTTTATCATAAACATAGCGCACAGGGAACAGAAATGAACATATTCCCAATTATCACAATTCTTGTCTTATTTCATAATCCTTTCATAAACATTGAACATTATCCTTTTCATCAAACACAACACACAAGTTAAGCTACAGTGTCATTGACACTTTCATTTGGTGTTACTTTCAGCACTGTAAGTGCAAATGCCAATACGGCTCGTGCTAGAGGCCGTATTTATGAACCGATCTTTACGAAACTTCTTGGGTACCTTTGGTATCACCGTGGGACGAGAACGAGTGTTTTGGGGTCCGGTCTGAAATTCAAGATGGCCGATGGCAGCCATTTTGTACAAAATTAGGTGCAATCAGATTTTTGCACAGAACTTCCATATGAAAGTGCTCATTTGAATAATTTTTTGTGTGAATGTTTAGTACCATGGGATACATCACATATAATACAGGTTTTTTTCTCGTGCAGAAATTATGCAAATTAGATGAACTTTGATTTTTTCAGTGCGACTTACACACAGTAAGTACACATGTCAATACGGCTCAGCCTAGAGTCTGTATTTATGAACTGATCTTCACGAAATGTCTTGGGTACCTTTATTATCACCTTGGGACGAGAACGAATGTTTCTGGGTCAGTCTAAAATTCAAGATGGCTGCCAGTGGCCATTTTGTACTGAAATTAGGTCTAATCAGTTTTTTGTACACAACTTCTATACAGCTCAGACTAGAGGCCATATTTTTGAACCAATCTTTATGAAACTTCTTGGGTACCTTTGTTATCACCGTGGGATGAGAGCGAGTGTTTTTGGGTGTGGTCCAAAATTCAAGATGCCCACCAGCAGCCATTTTGTACCAAAATTAGTGCAATCAGTCTTTTGTACAGAACTTCTGTATGAAATTCTGATTTGAATAAATTTTTGTATGAATGTTTAGTAACATGGAATACATCACATATTGTAAGGGGTTTTTTTTCGTGCAGAAATTATGCAAATTAGCTGAACTTTGATTTATTCAGTACTACTTACACAATGTAAGCACACATGTCAATACGGCTCAGGGTACAGGCTGTATTTATGAACCGATCTTCACAAAACTACTTGGGTACCATTGTTATCACCTTGGGACGAGAATGAGTGTTTCTGGGTACGGTCCAAAATTCAAGATGGCTGCCAGTGGCCATTTTGTACCAAAATTAGGTCCAATCAGTTTTTTGTCACAAGTTCTATACAGCTCGTATTTATGAACTGATCTTCACAAAACTTCTTGGGTACCTTTGTTTTCACCTTGGGACAGGAACGAGTGTGTTTTGGGGTGCCTTTGTTATCCCTGTGCTATGAGAACAAATATTTTGGGGTTCAGTCAGACCCACTCTGGGACTCAAAGATTTTTTTCTAGTTTAGCATCTGACTGTCACCCACCTTTACAATACTTTACCTATACATTTGATACAGGCAACAGTCAGTATTTATGTACAGACCGTTACAATACTTTATATGTACCTTTGTTATCAGGTCATTACCTAGATGTTTGTCATTGCTGTGTCACATACTATACATGTACATGTCTTTGTCTTGACAAGTTGAGCTACAGTGTCATTGACGCTTTCATTTTCATTTTTCAAAGGCCCTCCGGGTTGAATACTAAGAGGCTTTCCTAAAATACTTTGGATGCCCAGGGTCAACAGCGTGTGACACACAATGGAAAGGAAATTTGTAATAATTACAATGCATCAAAAGGATGTTGCCGACCATCGTGTAATTTGGTAATATATGTTTACAATGTAAAGGGGGACATTTTTCCATTAACTGCAAAGAGACTGGTAATCAGAAATGACTACATGGACATGTACCACTCTCACAGGATGACTTGACCCTCCACTGTTCTCAATCTTGCAATACATTTATTGACAAGATGGCTACAGATGGGGTGCCAGGGTCCAGTGCTGGTGTGACATCTTCTCAAACTCTTTCCCACAGTACGGCTGCTATTCTGGTGTTGGGAACTTCACAACCATTAACTTCACCACGTGGCAGTTTTCCTGTGCTAACTGATGTTTCCTCTTCACATCAATGTTCTACCGACACTCCAGCTGTGGATTTCACTCAAGAAAAATCCGGCGTCGATCCCTCACAACTCCAAACAACTGTTACAAACAGATTTCAGTTCAGCAACTACTATCAGTATTGCACAACTTTCCAATGAATTATGTATGCATCCAGATCAAAGGTTTGTGCACTATCTCCTAGATGGATTCTCCAATAGTTTCCACACTGAACAAGTGGTATCCTTTCCACTTCCTTCGAATGTAAGAATCTCAGATCTGCCCATAACCAACCTTCAGTTGTCGATTCTCTTATCAGAAGACAGAACTAGAAAAGGGTTACCTCTTGGGCCCGTACAGCTCCCCTTCCCTTTCTTACATACCGTGTTAGCCCCATCGGCATAGCTGAAGGAAAATATTCTCACCCAAAAATGATTAATTTTTTATCTCTCGGCTCCTCATGATAATGTGATCACACCAAGCATAAATTACCTTATTGACAAGCAGTTTTTTTCCCTCTCCTCTGTTCGGGTTGATGACGCCATTAAATTAATTTGCAAAGTGGGTCCCAGGGCATCACTGATGCTTTTAAATTGTTGCCTATACTTCCATCCCTGTGGAATCACTATGGGACACACTGGAAGGACAAGTATTATTTTTTTGTTCGCCTAGTTTTTGGAAGTCATTCAAGTCCCAAAATCTTTGACCAACTATCTACTGCTATATGTTGGACTGTGCAACACAATTACAATATTTTTATTTCTGTATACCAATGGCCCAGACTTAGCTGGTGCTAACTCAAAAATATTTAGAGCCAAACACAAATTTTGCCCCCAATCCCCAAAATTTGCATGCAAAACCGAAAATTAGAAGTCCTATCTGGCCCTCCATACATTTACCCTCCGTGCATGCGCAGACGCCAGGAAGTCATCGAAACTGGTGCCAACTTCATTCTTTGTTTGGCTCTTCAGTCAGATAACAACAAACTGACATCTGTGCTTTTAAAATCTCAGTTTTAATGATGCCAGACACAAATAAATGGTTATTTTGGTGGATCCAAGGCCACAACTCAATGAAGGAAGGAAGAAACGGGCGTTTGAAACGTTCAGGGCTGTAATTTTATAATATTTATAAAAATTAGTTCATATTCCCCCATTTCGGGACATGGGCCTGACGTCATCATTGATTGATAATGATCTGTCCACTGTTTGTTTAGTATTCCTTCCCTACTTCCCTTGATCCCCCCCAGTTAAGCTCCCAAGCTTTTTGGCTTGTTTTATGGAAATTTTTTTATAAAATTTCTTGGGAGTTTAACATATTATACAGAAGATTATTGTGTACATCCCCATGGTTACGTCTTCACCCTTGGGGTGTTTAGGCATTTTGGTCATGCATCATATATCCGATGTATCGTTTTTTCTTCTGATGAAGATCTTGCTTTACATCGGATAGTCTTGTTGCTGTTACTGACTTCGGGCCGTGTTGCCTGAGGTCTTGTTTTCGGTTTCTTGTTTTGAAGTTGTTTACATTGACAATGCTCTAGGTAGTTTCCTATTATTTTTAAGGAACGACAGTTGTAAGTAACATTAAATATTCTGATAGTGTGGTAGTTAATTTTATGGCATATTATTATAATTTTGTCCACACTTAGGCTTTTTTGGGCTCATCGTTCCCTTTGGGAACTTGGGCTCTTATACAAGAAAAAATTTTTCAAAAATTGTTTTTTTACTTTTTGAAGAAATTTTTCTTTGGGATGTATTTATTTCAACGAGCGTATTTTAATGTTATCTTATATTTATGTAGATTTGGTGGTAGTACAATAGACCTATGTTAGATTTTAGATAATAATATTTATCTAATAGTAGGGCAAATAAGAGGAAGCCTTTCCTCTATTTACATGGTCGTTGTCTTGCTTATAGTCGATGTACTACCACTAATTCTTGTGTCAGATTTTGACAATGTTGATGACGGATGTCATAGTTTGTGTTAGGCGAGTGGACACTATCAGTCCTCTCGCGGCGAGAGGACACTGCTGGTCCCCTCGCCAAAATGTCACTATAGTTTTTTAGTTTCTATTTACAGAGAAACAAGAACATGGTGTGGTTTTGTGATGCTGTCAGAGAGTGTGCTTCCGTCGTTGCATTATACTATTAAAGCTAGCGGAAAAGTGCTCAGTGATATAAGACAAGGACCTAGGCCTTAGAATATAGGGTTTACGTCTTTGTATCCAGCTAGCTCAGCCGGCAGATCTATCTAGGAACTTGCGTCAGTGAGAGCTTAACGTACATACCTATTGTCCAGTATGCTCAGTTCAATTCTTAGCCGGGGAAGGCTACAGTTTGGCTTCTTCAGCGTCTACCAAGCACTCCTTGACCGCACCTTGGCTAAGTGACTTACGATATCTAGTCTGCTTCATCAAGAGGTCCATTTTTTGTGAAGAAAGTCGCACCATCTAGTAGCCAAGGAGATGAGGCTTCATTCATCGGGACGTCCACAGTAAGGGCCATCTCGGACACACTGTCCCAGGAGCAGCTGGCAGACAAGCAATACATGACCACTGCTCCTCAGGTATCCATAATGGACTTGCTGTTGCAAATTGCGCAGCTCATCGCAGTATTCCTGCTAAGGCAGAAGCACTCAACGTCAGTCTCAAAACTTGAGCTGTTGAATAGTGCTTGATCGGTCCAGTCAGATGCCTGTTCAGATGCCGGTGACCGTGATTTTAAACTGATTTAGACGAATGATGAAAGGGATACGGAGAATAACCTTCCCTTTTGGAACAACTCATGGATGATATGTATACTATCCATTATCGTTTCCTTGAACTTGTTCCAGTGAATCACAATGCGAGTAATTGTGAGAAACCGCTAGCGTTGTTAGACCCTGATTTCATCTGGACAAAGAGTAGAATAATACGATCTCTTTTCCGGTTAAGTCTACACAGGTGTCACTGGTCTTTGATTATGTAGACACCTTATTTAACTTCCTGTGGGAAGAAGTATTACGGTTTCTTATCATCTTCTGTATTTTAAACCATTTTTTATCATATACATTTAAAAAACGACCAGGGAAGATGTGTTGAGAGTTTCTCTGCATTGTATGAGCAGGCTAAGATCTTATTTGTAGCCTTAACTTCATCATTTCGCTGTTCGCTCAGATTCAGTTGAGAAGATAATTTCTTATTCAGAGCAAATTTAAACTCATGGTCTTATGTACTTCATATTTAAGTACTGTAATGCACCGTCTATATGGAAAGGAGTTTTGTGGTTGTTTGTACCGTTAAAAAATTCTTTCCAGGCCTGTTTATCATATATATATCTCTGTCTTAACAGATGTTAAGTGGGAGTTATTCTGACGTAACAAAGCCTTGCGTCGTCATCTTTAACATTTGACTAGGTGGAAAACTTTCTTCAGGTTGCTTTAGTATTCCTCCTATATGTTACTTTAGGGATTGACTATACAACCACTTGGATAGGGGGTTTATGTCTGTTTGAGTTTACTGATCAGACACTCCTGAGCCGGTGGCTCAATGCTCTTATAGAGCTCGGTCTGACCGATTTCGACTGATCTGGATAATTAGGTTATTTATGATAACCTTTCAATCGAAAAGTGAGTGTTCGTATGATCGGCGATGCGGCGAGTATAGTTCTTTAGATCACTTGAATAATGAACTAGATAATGTCTCATGGGATGAATACTAGATAATGTCTCATGGGATGAATGATAGGATACACGTATCCTACAATTCATTTTCAACGAGCTGGTTCATCTGTTGTTTCACAGAGCGAATTAGCCAGTTGTTTGGCTCGCTTTTATCTTTTATCAGATGCATTAACAGCGGAAGATTTTATGCGTCAGATGAGGTTGTGCGGAGCGGCTATGAATGTTATTTCGATGGGTTACTTACACACACGTCCCCTCCAGTTTTTTCTTAACTGGAGTGGTCGACGTGTTTTGCTCTAGACCCGTTTTATTTTAGCGTTTCTTTTTACATAAGGTCAAGTTTCAGCATATATTTAACGGTTTTCTCAATTATGACGGACGTGAGTTCATATATTGGGTTACATCCCCTGAGTCCGATGGTCTCTCTATGCAGGGTTCTTGGGCCCATCGGTTTTTTGAGACCACATATTCAGATATGATGTCTTATTGTTTATGCTACATCATTGAATTCATATTACAGCGATCATGTATTTATAGACACAGATCAGAGTTTATCAGAAGAGAAGAAATGCTTCTTTTGTCATTAATTTCCAATAGAAGGGACATTTCGCTTCATTCTATTGCTAGATGGATTCAATTAGCTTTTCGTACTGCTTTGGAAAATTTATCTTCCAATCAGCAGTCAGTGCTTAAGATTTCAGCGCATGAAGTAAAAGTGCTGGCAGCATCTTGGGCTTATTCTAACTGTATGGCTATTACATGATCTTATGTAGGAGCGCTTCAGGATAGTTAAGTTTGCGGCGCACAGAAATAATAGTTTCCATCATTTGTGTCGCCAGTATTAGGCATTTGAGCACATACTATTGACGCTCAGCCGTATTCATGGGAATGAATGATAGGATATGTGTATCCTTCAATTCATTTGTTTCTATTGATTACATTGAGGTTTATGTGTCAGTTATTGAACATTCACCAGAAGCTTCCCCCATGCGAGGGTCTTCTTCTTCAGGGGAAGTTTTGTTCTTCATGTCATTCTCCGCTCTCAGTGAGTATGTCAGATATGAGGGAGCTTTGCGGTTACTATATTTTTGCTGTCTGGACCAGCAATGATTAAGTAATGTGGGTGAGGAGGTTTCGACATGTATTTGAATTCTCCCCCCCCCCTCCCCACACACTCACACACTATCACTTATATATATCTTAATACATACATACTTTGCGTTTGGGTCATGTTGGATGGCACCTTCATAGGCATATACACAGTTTTGTTGCATTAGTTTCCGGTGTTTATTTTCTGATTTCTAATATACAAGCGCTTATTAAATCCTCATAATTGCTGCGATTTGAGTTCATAGGTGACTGCATAACCAGTTAGTGGTTTTTTAGATGATTACAGTCAGGATTTTAATGCACTCGCACAATATTTTATTACGCTATTGCTTTGGTGAACCTTGAAATTATTATATATTTCAGGGGCGGTCTGTGTTGGAGCCAGTTAATCATACCTACCTCCATTTCTAGATCCTGGTCTCGATTTTGTCGGTTCTCAAATCGCATATTCTCACGTGTTTATAGTTGTAGATACCAAATTGGACACGTTGGAGAGTGTTCTTACTGGATTTAATTGTGCAGAAGCCACCTGTGAATGATCTTTGAAGCGTGTTTTTTCTGCAGAGATTGTTCACCGTATCTCGCTTAATATGTGCATGTTATATCATTATTTCACTGATTTCGTCGTATCTGTATACACCGTCTGCAGTGCATATTTTGTAGCGGATTATGTTATTTACCAAAATTGTCGCTATAGCCTTGCCTTGTAAAGTGGCATTAAGCACCATTTATTATTCATGAATTAATTCCTGAGGGCCTAATCGATATTTATTTATATTGTTTCCTGGTACCGCTTATTGATTCCAGAGCTCTCCCCTCTTTCTTTTGAAGATATGTTCAAAAAAGGTGTGGGGGGGTGGGGGGGTTCATTTTCTCCACTTCTCTGGCTTATTGGGTATGTAACTATGAAGGAAGCTGTTTTGTCCATACTATATTCGGCGTTCAGCTGTAGTATTATTGTATGGTGTAGGTTTATGGGTAATTTTCTCTCATTCTCAAATATGCCATCCTAATTTTTAGGGCTTAGTCCAGATTAGCCTTAAAAATTTGTGAACTCGTCACATCCTAATTAGCATGATTTCATGCTCAGATTTAGGATTTACATAATTGAGATCCATATCAGGATATGTCTCCTCTATTATGGTATAAGAGACATACATGTAAATTCTAATTATTCTAATTTTCTTCATCATGGTTTGAAGAATTTGATGTTGATCTACTATTTCAGAAGTTCTAGGCCCTCCACCTTTATACAATTCAGCTAAGTCTGGGCCATTCATATACAGTATAAAAATATGAAAAAATTTAAAGTAATTTATATATTTTTTATGCTTACCAATGGCCCAGATGGGAATGACCCTCCCATGAGTGGGCAGTATTGGGCACTCATACCTCCCCGCTGAATTATTATATTATAATCTCTTTACAAAGAATGATGTTGGCGCCAGTTTCAGTGACTTCCTGGCATCTGCACATGCGTGGAGGGTAAATGTATGGAGGTTCAGATAGGACTTCTAATTTTCAGTTTTGCATGCAAATTTTGGGGATTGGGAGGCAAAATTTGTGTTCGGTCCTAAATGTTTTCGAGTTAGCACCAGCTAAGTCTGGGCCATTGATAAGTATAAAAAATATATAAATTACTTTAATTTTTTTCATATTTCACATATCCTGCATTTGCTTGATGATATTTTTATACTGTACCAATGACCCAGACTTAGCTGGTGCTAACTCTAAAATATCTAGGGCCAAACGTAAATTTTACCCCCCAATCCCCAAAATTTGCATCTAAAACCAAAAATTACAGTTCCTATATGGGCCTCCATACTTTTACTCCACTGCGCATGCGCAGTGTCAAGGAGGTCTCGAAACTGCTGCCAAAAGTCATTCTTTGTTTGGCCCGCAATTCAGTTACAACTGACTGATATTTGTGCTTGTAAATCTCAGTTTTAATGATACCAGACGCATAATTATGAGAGAAATGGTGGAAATAGAATGTGGAGAGGAAAAAACAGTGGAAACAAATGTTCTGGGCTGTAACTTATAATTATTTTACGAAATTATTCATGTTACCTATTTTCGTGGCATGACCTTATTGTGGTCAATCTTGCTATGAATTTTCCATTGTTGTGGTCATTCTTGCTATGAATATTCCATTGTTTAATCAGTTTTTCCTCTCTCCATTTCCTTTATTCCCCTGTAGCTATTCTCCCATGCTTTTGGCCTATTTTTTGTAATGTTTATTACTAAAAATTTTTGGGAGTTTTGGCTTGGAAACAGAATTATTTTCTGCTTTTTCCCCATGTTTACATCCTCACCCTAGGGGTGTTTAGGCGTTTTGGTCTGCATCTATCATCTGATGTTCTACAGTTTCTTCTGTGGAAGCCTCTGTTTTGCATCAGATAGTGTTTAAATTGGTAACTGATTTCGGGCCATGTTTGTTTTAGTGCTTGGAGTCATGTTTCCGGATTGTTGACACTTTTGCTTATGTTGACAACTGTTACTTCTAACAATGATTACTTGGCTTCTGCTTAATTTAGTTCATAGTAAGATACATTAATATTGTCCGTAAGTGTTACATTAATTTTTTCAAAATGATTTAAAATTTTTGTCCACACTTAGGCTTTTTTGGGCTCAGGGTTCCCATTGGGAACTTGGGCTCTTTTGAAAATTTAAAAAAAAAAAAATTTTTTTTTTAAATTATTTTCTTTTGAAATGTTATAATGAATTATAATATATTATGTATATTCATTTCAAGAGTTGGTGCGAATAATATGACAGCGTATATTTTTTTCTGGTTGAAAAAATATTCTTCTAACGTAATTCAAGGATATCTTCCTCTAATTCACGAGTTCATTGTGTTTCTTATAGTCAATGTAGTCGCATTAATTCTTGCTCTGTGTGTGTTGATTGATATGACAACGTTGGAGACGTGTGTCACGGTATTTTGTTGTGGTGAGAGGTCCATTACAGACCTCTCTCCGTACAGTCACTATATATTATCAGTTTCTTTTTCAGAACTCAGAGTGATGTTTCCGTGATGTCTTCAATAACTGTGTCTCCGTCGTTGCAATATTAGGGCTAGCAGGAAGTGCTCAAGGTATTACGACAATTGCTGGGAGTTAGCTAGTTCTATCGAAGGCATTGTCGCCCGCTAGTCCACCCGGTGTCGCACCCATTCACCAGGAAATAAGAATGGTACAGCACCCGGGTTAGTTCGTTGCGGTCCAGGGAAGCAGATTGGGTGATGCGAGCACTAGAAAACTTAAGATGTGCACACCCAGCAGGGACAGATCCAAGGATAGTCTGTTCGGGAAGCTTCGGCGCATGACAGTCCGACGCGGCTGTTATATTGGCTTCCTCATCTTCGTCAACACACATGACCGCTCCTTGGCTATGTGACCACAGATTTCCAGGAGACGTTCGCATATTATATAAATGCAGGATTGAAGAACGTCCATGGTGCTCTTCTTCGCCGACCAAGGAATACACGTCGACCAGGTCACTCCATCTGCTAGCCAAGGATATGAGACCTTTCCAGTGGGGACGTTCGCATATTATATAAATGCAGGAATGAACGTCCTGGGAGCTTCCTGCGGATAATTCACGTAGGACCGCGGCTCCACATGTCTCATTGAGTAACATAAACAAGGTGATGTTACCATGATGTCTTCGTAAAGTGTGCTTCCGTTGTCACAGTCAAATGAAGAGTTAGCGGCAAAAGTGCTCATGTAGATACGTCAATTGCCTGGAGTTTCCTAGTACTATCGATGGCGTTGGCGTCCGCTAGCTCGCCCGGTGTCGCGACCATTCACCGAATGGCTCAGCACCCGGGTTCGTCCGTTGCGGTCCAGGAAGGAGATTTGGGTGTTGCGAGCACTATAAAATATAATGTGCACACCCAGTGACGAGGGATACGAGGATGGTACGGAGGAAGCCTATTAAGTCCGGTTCCTAGCTCGTCCAGGTCCATCCGGGCTGCGAGCAAGAGAGGTCCCTCTCTCGTATTACAACATCTGGGCTCAGATGTTGTGGTACAAAACGTTCCTCAGTCGGAGTATATGTCTACCGCTTGGGACGCTCCATTACATAGACAGTCCAGAGAGACTGCTCTTTCAGCTTCCTCATCCTCACGGCAGCACACGCGACCGCACCTTGGCTATGTGAACTGTGTTTTTCAAGCAACATCGCCGATCAGGGATTCTACGCCGACCAGGTCACGCCATCCGGTAGCCAAGGATATGAGGCCTTCAGTCTCCGGACGTTCGCATATTTGAGGTATGCAGGAGTGAACGTCCAAGGAGCTTCCAGCGGCTAAATCCTATAAGACCGCAGCTCCACAGGCCTTTGTTGCGGATATGCTATCACAGATAGCACAAATTATCGCAGTGTCCCAGCAAATGACAATAACTCTGTCAGATCAGCTGGGTTGGTACGTTCCGCTGCAGGTTCAGGCACGGATGACCAAGAATTTCAAGTGTTCCGACAGGATGGTGAAAGGGATACGGATAAGTTGTATTTTCCCTTTTCGGAACAACATAATTGTCGTAGAGTGCATCCGGCATTATCATTGGACCAAAATGCTGCGTTGCCGGATAAGAAACGGATAGCACCACTGGATATAAAATTCTTAATCGGTTTAGGGACATCATCCCTGAGTTCCGACATAGTCCAGATATGTTTCACGGACATTTGATCTGTTGAATGACGCTATATTTATATAACTTGCTACCTAAATGGGCAGGTCAGGTTCCTTATCGGCAATATGCTCTACATCTGCCTTTCATCATTCCACTGAATATTTTGAAATGGCAGGACAGAGCATTCTGAGAGTTCTCTGCGTCCAGACGACCAGTTCAGAAACTAGTATTGTTTTACTGTCATCTATGTCAATTCCAACCACGATGTTGGAAATAACAATATCGTCTCGCAGGGACAGCTTAGACGCACAATCGTATGCAGATCACCTTACCAGAACATTATCATTACGTCTCAAGGAAAAAGAATTCTAGGATGTACAGCCTCCTTAAGAGTTCTTTCAAGAACCTCGCATAAAACTCCGTCCTTTAGTGGCAATATGGTGTTGGTTAGACGTGACACGGCCCTGGCTACATCCATGCGTGTAAATAGTAAGGTGAAAAACTCTCTCTGAGTCGCTCCGGTCTCCGGAGAGTTTTCTTCGACGGCAAGCTTTCCGCAGTTTATGATCAGTTAACTAAGAAAGCTTCAGACTCTCTGCTATTAATTCGCTTCCATATAGTTGGATTCAGCAGAGAAGAGTAGGACAGGCACTTCTGGGATGAATACGTCCAAGGGAAGTTCCTATAGAGGTTCATATGCATCCTCTAGGTCTTATTGTAGAGACTGTCAGGGTAGCGACTCAGATAGGGGCCGTAATTCTGACCGAGACATTTGGTCAGACGCCCCTAGGTCGACTAGGCGAGGTGCGGGCCATGGAGTTCCTGGACTTTCACTCGAAAAACGAACTCGGTAATGACTCATTTCCAAGCTCATTCGTCGGCAGTAAAGTCGGCCTACCTGGACGACATTCTTCAGAGGTGTGGCAACGAGTTAACGCTTCAGAACGATGTGCAGATTCTGCTTCTATTGATCCAACGGCTCGGTTTCATAAGTAAACGAGGAGAAGTCGGATCTGGTTTCGTCCAAGTCATTTACCCACCGGGGGATGAGCTTCGAGATGCATAACATTCTTGTTTGTCTGCCGTTAACCAGAGCGCAGAACGATGTGCAGATTCTGCTCCTATTGATCCGACGTCTCGGTTTCATACATAAACGAGGAGAAGTCGGATCTGGTTTCATCCAAGTCATATACCCACCGGGGGATGAGCTTCGAGATGCATAACATTCTCGTTCATCTGCCGTTAACCAGAGCGAAATTAATCAGTTGTTATACTCGCTATTGTCGTCGCTCAGACAAGGTGTCAGCGAGAGATCTCATGTGACTGATACGTTGTGCAGAACTGCCGTGATTTTATTCCAATGGAGCGGTTACACATTTGTCCTCTCCAATTTTCTTTTAATTCAGAATTGGAGGGTGAAAATTATTTCGCTCGATACGGACATCTTCTTGTCAAATCAAGTGAATAAGAGATTTAGACTTGGGCAAGTTTTCAGTGCTTAACTCAAGTAGTTCCACTGCAATTGCCGGATCCGAGTTTTACAGTTTTGACGGATGTCAGTCAAACACTTTGGGTAGTTTCATTAAACCCAACGGATTTGAAGGTCCAGGGTCTTTTGTTTCCGTATTTCCTTATCAAGCACACAAACATCAAGAATGATGTCATTTTGGATTGCGCTACGTTATTGATGAACGTTATTCGGAATGCTCATATGCTAATTTTGTCCTACAACTCGAGGGTATTAGCATATTTTCAGAATTATGGAGGCTCTCATTCCATCCTGTTATTCATGTTAACGGAAGGAATCTTTCGATTGGTACTAGAGCATTAAGTTCTTCTATTCGTCCGTCATATTCCGGGTCGTCTGAATGTATTAGTGGACTCCCTTCATGGAGGGGCCATTTGTTGCCACCAGAATGGACTTTCAACAAACCAGTATTCAATCAGACTGCTACCAGGAGAGCTGCCAATGATCGACTTTTTCGCGACGCATCTCAACAATCATTTGCAGATGTAGATGTCACTGTTTGGATTTTCGAGCGTTGGCAGTAAACGCTCTATCGATCTTGTGAAACGGAATAATAAGATATACATATCTTCCAATGCCGTTGATTTAGTAGATATTGCTCAATGTAATTATTTCAATGCAATTCTGTTGGTAGCTCCTCTATATCCACAAAGACTGAGGATTAATTTACTCAGGCGTCTGTTGTGGGACAAGCCGTGGAAGCTTCCTCCACATTGTGGTCCATTCTGTGGTCAGAGAGATTCAATCTACTATCAGTTCTGCTAATGATTATATCTTCATTCAGCAGTCTGTGCATTGGTTTTAAGCTCATGAAGTAAGAGTTCTTCTACATCATAGGCTTAAGCTAATAATGTTGATATTACAGATCTAATGAGGGCTACATATTGGTCTTAGCCCTCCATTTTCACAATTTTGTATCTGAGAATATTCTGCAGATCTATTACTCAGAATGTCGTCTACTAAACAGTGGCAACTTTATGTGTATAGGCTTTCGGTTCCGGCAGTGACTTTGTCCTGCTACCCTCCTTGCTCTGGAGTATTTGATCCAGGGCAAGGGAAAGGGGGTGAGGGGGGTGGGGGGGGTTCCCTTGGGTCACCTGCTTTATAGTGTAAGCAAGTGAATACCTCCCTTGGAGTCAGTTATTCCGAGTCAGTTCCGAGATGATTTTAAAGGGTAAAGCTTATGTTTACTCATCGGTGTAATGTTTTTCAAGTGTTGATTGGTGTGAAGTATCTGTATATATCACGTGATTAATTGGGCGTTAATATACGTTCTTCTAACACTTTTAAATGAGTATATAGAGTCTCATTTCGCTAGACTCCTGTATTTATTGGCTTTCCTTTAAAAAATATTAGTATAAAGGGTTATACTAGATGTTATTGTGCCCAGTTACAGATTGGTGTTGTGTCTTTCTTTTTTGATACAAATAAGAAAGATACATTTAGCCTATCTCTCCTTTTCTCATTGAGGGGATAGGTTGGTTATAGGTAATTGAATCTATTGGATTTTCCTTATGTCCTAGGCCCTCCAACCTTTTTACTATTCCGCTAAGTCTGGGTCATTGGTACAGTATAAAAATCTTAAAAATTTATAGTAATTTATATATTTTTTATACTTACCAATGACCCAGACGGGGATGGCCCTCCCAGGAGTTGGGAACTCTTGCCTCCCCGCTGCGTACATAACGCTTACCAGGCACTGGTTGTAAGAATGACTTTTGGTGGCAGTTTCGAGACCTCCTTGACACTGCGCATGCGCAGTGAAGTATGGAGGACCATATAGGACATGTAATTTTCGGTTTTAGATGCAAATTTTGGGGATTGGGGGGTAAAATTTGCATTTGGCCCTAGATATTTTAGAGTTAGCACCAGCTAAGTCTGGGTCATTGGTAAGTATAAAAAATATATAAATTACTATGAATTTTCTAAGTTTCTGACCATAGATCCCCTGGATGGTGAGCTTCTCAGGACTATGGCCTTGTTGACTATGATTTTTCGTAAACTCAATATTCGAATTGCTGGCCACAAAACACTTGGCCCAGCCACCTCTCTGAAATTTCTTGGCATTATTCTTGACTCTGACAAAATCAAAGCCCACCTTCCTTTCAAGAAAATACAACACATTCAAAAGATCATCTCTGTCTTTATTGCATGGTCCAAGTGCAAGAAGATTCAATTGCTGAGTCTTCTTGGTCATTTGAATTATGCTTGTAGAGTCATTATTCAAGGTAGGTCGTTCATATCGCATTTGTTAACACTGTCTGTTAAAGCCAAAAAACTGCACCATTTTGTATACCTCAATCATAGCTGTCGATGTGAGCTGAATATGTGGAGAGAATTTCTCACTGGATGGAATGGAGTTTCTTTATTTCTTGAGAATGCTTTCACCCATGCACCAGACTTTCATCTGTTTACAGATGCGGCCTCCTCGGTGGGCTGTGGTGGCTATTTGCAGGGTGCTTGGTTTCAAAGGAAGTGGTCATCCAAGTTTCTTTCAGAGCTCCGCCACTATCAGGACAAGTTTTATATGGCCTTGCTAGAATTATATCCCATTGTTGTGTCCTCCGTTCTGTGGGGATAGTCATGGAGTAGAAAATGTATCATTTTTCACTGTGACAGTATGGCCACAGTACACATTTTACGAAAGGGTCGAAGCTCTTACTGCCATACTTTTATTATGAAATTAATGAGTCGGTTAATGTGGTGTGCACCAACTAACAATTTCATGTTTTATGCAGAACATGTTCCTGGAAAGCAGAATGTTATCGCTGATCTTATTTCTCGTTTCCAGGCATTCCACCATCTGGCTCCAGCAGCTGCACAGAGACCCGTCGCACTTCCAGAATTTTCAGCAGTGATCCTCAGTTGAACCTGATAAGGACGGCAGTGTGGCTGGCTTCTGTAAGCGACAACACTGTACACACTTATACATCAGCTTTACATCATTTTCAAGACTTCTGTACCTCGTACAAGATACTCCTTTTGCCCAACGGATTTCCTTCAGAAGTTTCCGAAGGCATCCTTATGACATACACAGCCTATTGTCATGGTGTTAAGTCTCTTTCTTATCATACCATAAAATTGTACATTGCTGGCATTCACTATTTCTGCCTCCGTTTTTGCATCCCTGCCCCATTTACACGCACTTATGATTCACATCTTAAGTGATTGCAGATGTTTCTGTGCGGTATTAAGCGTTTACAGAAACCCTCTATCACCTGTTGTTTGCCTATTACTTTTCGCATTTTGCGACAGATATGTCATGCCCTCCGCAGGGGTTTTCGCAATCCATACGTTGACTCCTTAATGGAAGCTGCTTGCTGCATCGCATTTTTCGGTTTTCTTAGAGGTGGTGAATCTATTTCCCACAGTCTGTGTTTCAACCCAGCCTGTAGTCTCTGTGTGGGTGACATCCCATATCGTTTGACGGATCAAGTCCTTTTGCTTCACTTGAAGTCCTCAAAGTGTGACCCCTTCCATAAAGGTTTGGGGGGGGGGGGGGGGGCATGGTGGCTCAGTTGGTAGAGGTGCAGGCTGCAAGCCGAGAGGTCCTCGGTTCAAATTCCACCTGCGGCAACCGTGTTGTGTCCTTGGGCATGACACTTCACCCCCATTGCCCATGTGGGGGCACGGTGACATTGTGTACTAAGGCGTACTGCACGTCGATGGTGCACCAGTCTTCAACCAATGCTAACCCTGCTTGTGTGGAGTTAGTATGTTGGGGAGCTGACAGTTGCTCGCCGTTGCTCGGTGGCTCTCTCCGGGTACTCCGGCTTCCTCTACCCGTAAAACTGTCACGGTCATGGTTAGCCATTGTGCAGAAATATGTGACCTTAAATACCAATAAATAAATAAATTAATTCCATGAAGATGTTACCATTTAGGTCTATCGGACTGGGCACGATGTTTGTCCCGTCCAGAGTCTCCTGGCGTATTTTGCGCTCAAACCATCAACTTCCTTCCACTCCGACGCACCTCTTTTTTGTCTTTAAAATGAGTCTCCCCTCACTCACACTCATTTTATCTACTGTTGAAAGCGCTCCTTTCCCTTATTGGCCTCCCTGATTCCCGCTACAATGGCCACTCATTTAGAATAGGTGCAGCCACTTCTGCAGCAGCTGCTCATGTTGAAGACCACTTGATCAAGACATTAGGGCAATGGTCGTCGGATTGTTACTCCCAATATATTCATGTTCAGGGTATGAGTGTCATGCAGGCACAGAGGGTCATGTGTACGTGATCATTGTCCTGTACATGTGGTGTTCTGGGCAGGCATGAGCACCCACTTTGTCACAGCACCCCATGTTTATGACCACTCGATTGCATTTAGGTTGGCGGTATATATTGTTCCTCTGGCCCATGCATGTTCCAGGACACTGTGTCATGCATGCACGGAGGGCCACATGTGTATGGCTGCTGTCATGTACAGGTGGTGTCCTGTGTGGCATGTGCATCGTGTTCATCACTGGCTTTGCAGCCACATGTGTTCAGGATCCCTCAATCAACACTTTTAAGATGGTACTTGTCAGATTGCCCCGGCATCGACCCTCTTGCTGTTCCAGGCAGCGCTGTCGGGTTTGCGCAGCAGGCCACCTGTTCATGTTGCTGTTGTCATGTACATGTGGTCTCCTGTGCATGCCTGCACATCACGTTGCACGTGTATGCATGATGAACCCAGGCCTGGGTCTCTCCGTTGGCAGTTATCCGATTGCTCTTGCTACTGTTTTCATTGCCATGGTGTCATGTATGCGCAGAGGGCCATATGGTCGTGGGTTGTTGTCATGTCCATGTGGTGTTATGCGCCAACATGAGCACCATGCTCAACTTTTCCTCTGTTTTTTACTCCACCGTCCCTTTCTGTTTCTCAACTCTGCCCATCCCACCCCAGCCTTGTTATATTTCACGTTTCTGTCTGGGTGCATGCTATTATTATTGCGTTTCTCTTTCTCGATCTGACTGTATATATATGTTTGTGTGCGTCTCATAGTCTTCTGCCCATGTGTTCGTGCACACAGGCCACAATAATGCCTGTGTCCCAGCTGTGTGACTTCTACTGTGGAATTCGTGGACGTGCATTTGTTTCAAATGGCCATAATAAAGCCATTTGTGGTTTCTGGGATTCTGTGTGTTTTTTCTGTGTGTGCGCATCTTCCGTGAATCCTGTATTTTTATACTGTACCAATGACCCAGACATAGCTGGTGCTAACTCTTAAAATATAGGGCCAAACACAAATTTTGCCCCCCAATCCCCAAAATTTGCATCTAAAACTAAAGAAAACATGTCCTGAAAGGCCCTCCACACTTCGCCCCTACTGCGCATGCGCAGTGTCAAGGACGTTCCGAAATTGGCGCCATTTATCATTCTAAGTTTGGCCCTTCATCAGTTAACATCTGACTGATCTTTGTGCTTTTAAATCTCAGTTTAAATGATGCCAGACACATAAATATTAGTGAAATGGTGATTCTAAGGAGGATAGAAAAGGAGGAGAGGAAAAGAATGTGTGACAGAATATTATCAGGGCTGTAACTTAAAATTTTTTAATGAAATTATGTTAAGTTACCTATTTTCAAGGCAGCAGCCATTTTGTTGTCATTCTGATTATTTAGTTACACTGTTATTTCAAGTGTTTTCCTCTCTCCCTGTCCTTTAAGTTCCCCCTTGCTATTCTCCCATGCTTTTGGCATAGTTTCTGTAATTATTATTACTAAAATTTCTTGGGAGTTTTAGCTGAATAACAGAATGAATTCTGTTCTTTCCCCATGTTTACGTCTTCACCTACGGGTGGTTAGGCGTTGTGTTCTGCATCTACCATCTGATGTTCTGCAGTTTCTTCCCTGGAAGTCTCTGTTTTGCATCAGATGGTGTATTTTTGGTAACTGATTTCGGGCCTGGGTGCCTGGAGTCTTATTTTAGTGTTTTTACACTCATTGTTTACATTTACAACAGCCCTCTGTGTGACGGGGGGATTTCTAAATAATAATATCTTTATGTTATTTTAATCATAACTAGATACATTATTATTGTTCGTAAGTGTTGAATAAATTGTTTAAAATATTTTTAAAATTTTTGTCCACACTTAGGCTTGGGATCCATTGGGGCTCAACGTTACTTTTCAGAAACTTGGGCTGTTCTGAAAAAATATTTTTTCAAAATATTTTGATTTCAATTATTTTTTCTATATTAATGGATCATATTATTATTATGTATTTTGATTGCCAGGGGTTAGTGCGAGTACCAGGACTTGTTTTCTTTTCACATTGAAAGGATATTGATCAATTGTTTTAAGAGGAAGTCTTCCTCTGACCTTATTATCATTCTATATGTGGTCAGTGTACTCGCATTAACTCCTGTTCTGTATCGTATGATTTCGATGACAATATGGGAAGCGTATGTCACGGTATGTTGTTGGGGATTTGGACACTCCGGTCCTTTCCCCGCAGGGTCACTCTACTTTATCAATTTCTATTTCAGACGAACAAGATTAGGGTGATGTATCTGTGATGTCTTCCAACAGTGTGCCTCCGTCGTCACAATTAATGAAGGGCTAGCGGAAAAGTGCTCATGTAATACGCCAATTGCCTAAGAGGACCCTAGTAGGTTCGACGGCCTTTGACGTCCGCTAGCTCGCCCGGTGTAGCGTCCATTCACCGAATGGTTCGGCAGCCGGGTTCGTCCGTTGCGGTCTAGAAGGAATTTTGGGGTGATGCGAGCACTATAAAATTAACTTAATGCACACCCAGTGACGGCGGATCGGAGGGAGAACGGAGGAAGCCTTTTAGTCCGGTTCATAGCTCGTTCCGGTCCATCCGGACGGCAAGCGAGAGAGGCCCCTCTCTCGTTCAACAACATCTGGCCCCAGATGTTGTGGTACAAATGTGTCGCTAGCGGAGCATACGTCCGTCGCTCGGGACGCTCCGTTGTATAGGCAGTCCGCTGAGACTGCTAAGGCTTCCTCTTCTCGTCAGCGCACACGACCGCACCTTGGCTGCGTGATCGCCGATATATTACCAGCTTCGCCGATCAAGGATTCTTCGGCGACCAGGTCACACCATCCGGCAGCCAGGGATTCGAGACCGATGGACTCCGGACGTTCGCATAGGAAAAGTATGCGGGAGCCATCTGATGCGTAGCTGCCCTCGGCGAAGCAGCGATAGACTGCGCCTCCGCAGGTCTCGACGCCGGACATTCTTGTGCACATAGCACAGCTTATCGCAGCATCCCAGCAGCCGACAGAAACGGTGTCGGATCGAGAATTATCCGACAGCGCTGGGTCGGTAGCCGGGGACTCGAGGCCTGCAGACTCCGGACGTTCGCATAGGAAGTGTGCGGGAGTCAACGTACACGGAGCTTCCAGCGGCAATGCATCGTAAGTCCGCTACTGCACAGGCCTCGGGAACGGACGTGCTTTCCTTAATAGCACAGTTTATCGCAGCATCCCAGCATCAACTGAATCTGTCGCATATATTTTATCCGACGATGCTGGGTCGGGACGCTCCGCGGAAGCGGGTACGGACGTCCGAAAGTTTCATCCGGTCCGACGGGATACCGAAAGGGATTCGGAGGATTTCAAGCTTTCCCTTTCGGAACAACATATGCTGCGATGCCGGATAAGAAACTGATAGCGTCGGTGGACTTAGAAATTTTTGGTTCGGTTCAGGGACATCGTCCCTCAGTTCCGACATAGTCCAATAATGTCACACAAACTTTCGAATTATTGAACGACGCTATATATATTATTATTTTATGCTTGCTATCCAAGCATTTCTGGTTTCTTGTTCGAAGAATTATGGAGATGTCTTTCAAGTGTGCCTCTGTCGTCATAGTTAATGAAGAGTTAGCGGCAATAAGTGCTCATGGAATATGTCTATCGCTTACGGAGTGACATTCACTAGCTCACCCAGTGTAGCGTACATTCATCGAATGGTTCGGCTGCCGGGTTCGTCCGTTGCGGTCTAGGAAGGAGATTTGGGTGATGCGAGCACTTTAATTACTTTAGTACTCACCCAGTGACGGCAGATTGAGGACAGATCGGAGGAAGCCAACAACATAGGGGACCGCATGTTGTGGTTCAGATATTTTACATTCGGAGCATATGTCCGTTGCTCGGGACGCTCCGTTATATTGGCAGTCCGAGAGACTGTCTTTAATGCTTCCTCATCCTCACAGCAGGGCACACGACCGCACATTGGCTACGTGACCTCGAGTATCCGATCAGTTTCGGCATTCAGTGATTCCACAGCGAATAGGTCGCGCCATCCGGTAGCCAAGGGACACGAGGCCTATACACTCCGTTCGCTCGCATATTGGAAGTATGCACGGGGTAACGATCTCGGAGCTTCCTGCGGCAATGCATCGTAAGACCGCTGCTCCTCAGGCCTCAGTGGCAGACGTGCTATCCGAGTTAGCACAGTTGTTTCGCAGCATCCCAGCAATTGACAGTTTCTCGGTCGAATCAGGAATTATCCGACGGCGCTGGGTCGGTGCGGTCCGCGGTTGCATCAAGCTACGGACGACCGAACGCTTTATAGGGTCCGACAGGATGGCGAAAGGGATTCGAAAGATTTCGAGTTTTCCCTTTAGTAGTATCGGAAGATGCCTTTCATATCTTCTGGCATTTCTTCCAGTGATTATTTTTCGGACTTCATTGCTGCGATCTTGGATAAGAGACTTATAGCGTCATTGGACTCGGATTTTTCGATCGGTACAGGGACTTTGTCCCTGACTTACCGACGCAGTCCAATATTGTCATTACAACATGTGTTTTATTTTTCGACGCTATATATTTATATATATATACAAGCCTGCTACTAAGCATGATAGTTTAGTTTCTTGTCCGCGTGGCTCATTTCTGCCATTTTATCTTTTTTACAAATAGTTTATTTTGGCAGAGCAGGGCATACCGAGAGTTCATATGCGTCTAGACGGTGTGATTAAAGACTGCATATATTCTTTTTCGCCGTTTATGTCTTTTCCAATTTCAATGTTGGGAACGACATTATGTATAGTAGACTTAACTTAGACGCTTTATTATACGTAATCCGCCTTACTGAGGCGTTATCATTACGTCTTCAAGAAAAGATTTACGGGATATTATTCTCAATGTAATTTCTTTTGAGGGCAGTAGTTTGTTCACGTATAACTCCGCCCTTCAGTGGCTGATTGGAGTTGGTTAGACGTGATGCAGCCCTAGCTACATCCACGCGTGGATAGTAGGTTAAGAACTCTCTCAGAGTCGCTTCGTTCTCGGAGGAGCTTCTCTTCGACGGCAACTTTCCGGCAATCCATGAATTGCTTGATTTATACATTCTCTTGTCTATCTAGTGTTACAAGAGATTCAGACTGGGGCAAACATTCGGTGGTTGACTCAGAGAGTGCCGCCGCAGTTGCCGGACCCGAGTGTGGCTGTTATGACGGTTGCCAGTCAAACAGATTGGGATATATACTAATCCCTACGGATTCGAAGTGCCAGGGTCTTTGGGTTCCGCAGTCTTTTAGCTATCAGTTTAACTTCCGCGGAATAATGTTTTTTAGGCTTGCTTTATGTCATTGCATGAACATTATTCAGAAATGCATGCCCAAATTCCTGTCCTTTAATTCGACAGTAGTGGCGTATCTCCGGAACCAAGGAGGCACTCTTTCATTTCCGTTATTCAATTTAATGGAAAGAATCCGTCGGTTGGTTATAGTACACCAAGTTCAGTTTTGGTCCGTCATATTCTGGGTCGTCTGATTGTTTTATCGCACTCCCGTTCTCTTACGGGTCGCTTGTTGCTGTCAGAATGGACTCTCAACAAACAAGTATTCAATCAGATTTGCTATCTATGGGAGCGCCCAATGATGTTTTATTTATGACACAGCTTGCTAATCAATTGCAGACGTATGTGTTGGCTTGTCCAGATCTCTGAGCTAATACTGTTAACGCTCTATTGATCTATAGGACGGAATGATAGGATACGTGTATCCTCCGGCGCTGTTGTTTTAGCAGGTATTGCTAAGATAAACAACCACAATACATTTCTGTTGATAGCATCTCTATCTTCACAGAGATCATGAGTAATTTACTCTCTTGTCTACTGTGGATCTTACGTGAAATCTTCCTCTATGTGAGGATCTTTTTTCACTGGGTAAATCGTGTCATCTTTATCACAACCAGCAAGGTCGCAACCTTCATGTATTCCATTGTGTGGTCCGTATTGCATTGTAAGCACTGTACTGGACGAGCTTTGGACGCGATTTCTTACTATAGGAGATCCTCTTCTTCGCTATTCTATGCGACTAAAGTGGAGGCTCTTCCGTCGTGGTGTAGGGATCATTATGTTCATATTGTTGATCCCTCCATACTACTCATTGCTATTTTTTAGTATACTTGTTTCACAAGATCTACTGCAGCCTGTTGTTATTTAGGTTATAGGTTTATGTTACCTCATACCTATGCACTCTACGATAGTTTACAATTGAGTCTTTTGTCTCTTTATCTAAGTCAGTTAGTAACTTTTTGATAAATAGACTTAGAATCTTTAGATTAAATTCCTATACGGATTTTAACTTCGGTTCTTATTTAGCTAAGTAATCATTTGAGCCTCTGGAAACAGTAGTTTTCAAATTCTGACCTTTTAGACAGTAATTCTGTTGGTTTCTCTTTTACTGTAGAGTCAGTGAGTTTCATGCATTATCGATGGATGATTTTCACTTTCATAGTTTCGGAATCAATACTTCCGTTACTATTTAGGTTGGATTGTTGCATAAGAGTTAGGCTCCTATTATCCGGAACCTATTATTTTAAGGTCCTTCCGTCTTCGTATGGGCATAGGCCTTTACTCTTTCCGGGTACAGTTTATGTATTTATAAACAGATATCTGTTTATTACAAGGGCGTAAGCTTCTTCTGTCTTTGATGTCTAGTAGAAGGACGCTACGCTCCATTTTATTGTTAATGGATTCTATTAACTAGCGTACTGCTTATGGTATATCATTGGCTTAGCAGTTGTGCTTAAGATTTCGGCTCATGAAGTAAGAGTTCTTCTACTTCTTGGGCTTACATTAATAGTGTTGCTATTATAGATTTTTGAAGGCTGCTCATTGCGCTCAGCCATCCACATTCATGAATTTTATCTCAGAAATATCGAGTCCATTTCTGGAGGCCTCTATTGTTAGGTCTATTATCTACTGCTCAGAATGTCATTCACTTAACAGTTGCTACTATAGCTAGGTAGGCTGTCTGTTTCGGCAGTGTCTCCGTTCGGCTGCCCTCTTCGCTCTGGGCTATTTGACCCAGGGCAAGAAAAAGGGGGGGAGGAGGGTGTTCCCTTGGGTCACCTGTTTTTACTATGAAAACAAGGGGATACCTCCTCCGGAGTTAGTAATTCTGAGCTGTTATTGGGATGGTTGTTTAGTGAGAAGTTTAAGTTTATAAAATTCATTCAAGTCTTAGTTTTTAAAGTATAGCTTTTCAATATTGCATATGTCAACGGACATGATTATGCAATTCTCACACACTTTTAGGAGTATAAGAGTCTCTATTCTCTAGACTTACTTTATTATTGGCTTACTTTAAAAATTATTAGTATAAGGATTATTGGATATTAATAGAGTACATGGATGTATGAAGCTCAATTTTTGGAAGGTGTTGTATCTTTCTAATTTATCATAAATAAGAAAGATACATGTAAGGCCTATTACTTCTTTTCCCTACAGGGGATGACTCTATTTTATTTTATTGAGCGTATTCCATTTTGCTCTATGTCCTTGGCCCTCCAGCCTTTTTACTATTCAACTATGTCTGGGTCATTGGTACAGTATAAAAATGTTAAAAAATTTATAGTAATTTATATATTTTTTATACTTACCAATGACCCAGACGGGGATGGCCCTCCCAGGAGTTGGGAACTCTTGCCTCCCCGCTGAGTACATAGCGCTTACCAGGCACTGGTTATTAGAATGATAAATGGCGCCAATTTCGGAACGTCCTTGACACTGCGCATGCGCAGTAGGGGCGAAGTGTGGAGGGCCTTTCAGGACATGTTTTCTTTAGTTTTAGATGCAAATTTTGGGGATTGGGGGGCAAAATTTGTGTTTGGCCCTATATTTTAAGAGTTAGCACCAGCTGTGTCTGGGTCATTGGTAAGTATAAAAAATATATAAATTACTATAAATTTTTTAACTTTCCAGTGGATGGAGACCTCATGCCAGCAAGCTCATTATCTCATGGACGCTGCTCTCATGCAGTTTCTAGACTCAGTACTGTTCCTTTATTTCAGCACCTGCTGACTCTTCCCTGTATGGGGTTGTGCACATTCCCCATTTTCCAGATGTGCTTCGGACATTCTTTCTTTGTTTTCTTTCCTGCACCGTGTGCCTGATCGGTTCCTCTCTCCTTCCCTATGCCTTTCCCCCCCACTCTCTTCATTCTTTGGAGAGATTCGGCTTGTTTTACAATCCTTCTTTGGCGGGTGCGATGCTGAAAATACTTTGTGTTCTCAGCATCATCTCCCCAATTCATTTCAGTCACCTAGCCTGCAATACTAATCTTCACCCATGGTGGACTTTGCAACTAGGTACTAGTTCAATAACATATCTTTGTGTGACATTGCAGTATTCATACCTCAGTCACACCTGATGATACCCCATCGTGGTGCTGTCCTAATTCTACGCTGTATTGTGAGGCAGACCGAATCACCTCAAAGGGCCAAAATGTTTGAATGTTTATATATGTACAGTTCATTTAAATAAATAGAAGAAAAAATATAATTCATTCTACTGTGTTGTTTACTGCTTAAAATAGTAATATAACTTTTTGTGCAATAGTTCATATTATCTACCATTTCTTGCAAAATGCAATTACAGACAGGAAATCAAATCAAATCTTTTATTTTGCAGTATAAATCAAATACATTTTGTAAATGCTGGCAATTATATAAGAAAATGAAAGTTTCCAGTAATTTCTGTGTTTATCATACTTTCCACTGGCCCAGACATGCTGCTGGCACTCTATTCACCAGAATCCAGGCCAAATGCTTAATTCTGCAATCAAATCCCACCAGTAACCATTCTTTTGTGCCTGCTGAGTTTAATAGTTATAAAGCAGAAGATGTGAGTGAATAACTCACGGGAGGGCTTTTCCTGTCTGGGCCAGTGGTAGGTATGATAAATACAGTTATTGCTTGAAATTTCCATTTTCTTTTCAACCTACTCACAACGAATTTGGAAAAGTAGAAAAGTGCAAAAAAAGCACTATAAAGAGATTGAAAGGGTCAAGCAAGACCGGCACTCGAAATTACAGGTCCTCTCCTTGCACACCTTTTGCATTAACGTGCGCATGTGCAACTACCATAACATCAATTCCTTCTTTTTTTTTTCTGACATCTTACATGGTCAGATTTTTGTGACTCATGCTTATTGCTTCTCGTTTCTTTGTGAACTACTTGTGATTGCTAGAGATAATGTTACAGTGCATTACTGATTTTGTATCCCTTTGACTCAAGCTCTAAATTATTATATTTATTTCCTAATATTAATGCTAATTTTAGCTTGTATTCTCACTGTGTACTTTGGGGTTTTTTGCACATGAAAACGCGACCAGCGTCAATCGGTTTTCCACCTGTGAGACGTCTTGTTATTTGGTTGACTTTGTGGGGTTTACCCCTCTAAATTCGCTTCTCACAACCATCTGTACAATGCTTAAAACTATTCCTTATCCTTCTTGTTTGCAGGTGAAACATGTTGATGACTTACATAGTACTTGTGTTACCTGAAACAATTGGTTTCAGGCCAATCCATTTGGTGTTTTTGGTGTATGGTCATCCAAATTCTTGTCTTCGGTGAGCAAGGTGATTCTGACCCGGGCTAGAACACCTCGTTCTCGGGGTAAAGGTAGCTCTGCCTCCTCGGATATTTCCGAGGGTGCACATAGTGATTCCGTCACACAGGTTGTTGGGCAGCCTTTTACGGTAACAGATTCCTCTGCAGCTGTTTGTGGTGCTGGTGATGGGATATCTGAAGTGGGGACTACGGTCTCCCTTCCTTTAACTCCAGTGGTCACCCTTGAGGCAACAGTTTTTGTTGAGACAAGTTCTTCCGAGGTCCACTCTGGTGCTCTCTCCATTTTTCCTCCAGCATCATCTACAGCTGCTGAGGAATTTGTTCATGCTGCTCCTAATTTGCATGATAGTCTTCCTTCCATCTCTTCTGGAGAAGGTATACAGTATCTGGGGCCTGAGGCTGTATCTGGTGTGATTTTGCAGGGCTCCCAGTGTTCCCTGGCTTCTCAGTGAAGCTGTACGGTTTGTTGGCTGCCCCGTCTCAAGTGGCTAGATTTACGCCCTGGGCGGTTGGGATGCTCTGTTGCTTTGGTAGCGATTCCTTGACCCTTGTTGGGCGAATTGTTTGTTGTTCCGCCTTCCCCTGCTGGTGAGCCGACCAGCAGGATGGGGCTGGGACATTGGCAACCAGAGCCTTCTGTTCCGCAGAGGCCAATGATGATTCCTGTTAGCTGTCACTCTTGGGACCTTCCTCCGGTGATTTCTCACCATGTCACAAGTCTGGGTGTCAATCGACGCTTATCGTCAGTCTCAGAGGATAGGCTTATAGGCCAGTGTCAGTTTCCTGTCACTCTTGGGACAATCCTCCAGTGTTTCCTCACTGTGTCCCAGTTTCGGCTGTCAATCGACGTTCGCCGTCGGTCTCTAGAGGATTTGCAGACAGGGCCTTCTGTTTTGCAGAGGCCAGTGACATCACCTGAGCAGCACTCTTGGGGCTATCCTCTGATGTCTTCTCACCGTCTATCTACTCTGCCTGCCGATCGGTGCCCATTGTTGGTTCTTTCTGATGATTTGGGCTCTTCATCCAGAAGGGTTCACTGGAAAGACACGCCCTCAGGCACGGCTGATCTGACAGATTCTTAGGGTGAGCTGAGGCACTCACCTGGTTGCTTTCTAGCAACCCGCGTGTTGGCTTCCCTGTGTCTCCTGAGGCACATCCTCCTTTGGTCAGTCGCAGACATTCCTCACCTGGCCCTTTGGATGCTTTTCAGCATTCACAGGAGGTTTTTGCTGGTCAGCCTGAGTTGGACTATTCCAGAGAGGATGACAATTTCCCCCCCTCGTCAGTCTTTGAGCAAACTTTAGATTTTGTTTTTTGGCTTGTTGCCAGATGCTCAGCCATCAGACCAGCCCTCAATGACCCCCTTCCACAGTCGTCTGTGGAGCGCCACAGCCCTGTCAAGAACTTCTATCTGGGATTTTGCACCCTCTGCAGTCGGCTCAGGTTGTAGAGCCCTTCCAAGGCCTGGATGCCAAAATCTGTTTCAAGGCCCTGAAGGGTTCCTTCTTTTCTCGATCTGATGCATTTCTGCCTCCAACGTGGTTTCATGTATACAAATCCACCTGTCCACCAGTCTTCCAAGGCTTGACTGCTGTGGATGCTGTGGATGAGGATTCTTCTTCCCTCGGGTTTGCTAAGCCAAAGTTGGCCAGCGTTTGTTTTGGCAACTGAACCAACCTGCTGCTGCGGGTGGTGGTCATTCCAGGCTCACGTCAGCCTATACCCACTCCTTCTGCTCAGAAGAACAGTTGATGCCGTTGGACTCGCTGGCAGCCTCAGTGACGAAAGTTTCTGGACTCTGTTGCTTCCCAAGGGGGTGGTTTCTCCTCTCAGAGGGCCTCATCAAGGCTGCAAATGAAGGTCCTCACCTCGATTCATCTCCAGTCAGGGGAAGGCTGTCACTGTTTATCAACCATTGGACAGAGATAATGTCGGATCCTTGGTCCTCGACATCGTCCAATCAGGTCTGCAACTGTCCTTCCATCGGGTGCCCCTCCTGACTCTGGTCTCTTCCAATCCTCAGCATCAGGATCTTCTTTGAGACTTTCTTAGTGCCAAAGAAAAATATGGGTCAGCTTCGTCGTGTCATTGATCTGAGCATCCTGAGTCTATCATAGCACCTTGTTTCATCCTAGAGACTTTCAGGTTGGTTTGATGGTTGATTCATCAGGGCAATTTTGCAGCGGGTATCGACCTGAAGGATGCCTATTTCCATATGAATATTCACCTGGCATCATAGAAATACCTTTGGTTCTCGTTTCGGGATCGTATCTTTCAGTTCAAAGTTCTCCCATTTGGTTTGAACCTGGCTCCTTGGTTCTTCGCCCAACTGATGTCACATATGCTCGCATTTCACCGTAATTAGTCAGCTGTGACTTCGTCGGTCTACCTGGACAACATCCTCCAATGACACCCCAATGTTGCCGTTCTGGAGTCCGATGTCTGGTGGCTGCTTGGCCTGCTAGCATCGCTGGGTTTCAGAGTCAACTGCAAGAAGTCAGATCTGATTCCTTCTCGGCAATTTCATCATTTGGGCATGGATTTCAACACCTTTCACAATGTGGTGTCTGTTTCCAAGGCTTGAGCATTGATCCTTTCCGCCTTGACTCTGGACCTGTTCCTCAAATCACATAGTCCTGCTTCTTTCGGACAATTTGACAGTGGTGGCCTACATCTGAAATCAAGAGGGCACGCATTTGATTCCCATGTATCGGCTGTCTCTGGGATCTTCTGCTGTTAGCATGGGATGTACACACTCGTTCGGCACATCCTCGAGCATCTCTCAGCATCCTAGCTGACTCCCTGTCCTGATGGGACAGTGACCTTCCCACCGAATGGATGCTGCATCATTCAGTGTTTCAGATGATTTGCGAACGGTGGGGGTCATCCTCTTATCGACCTTTTGCCAATCGCTGGATCATCAGGTAGAGACCTTTGTCTCCCTTTGTCCAGATCCACTAGCCTTTGCAGTGGACGCTCTGTCTCTCAGTTGGACAGGGTTGGTCGGCTATGCCTTTCCTTCTGCACCGATTCTTCCTCAGGTGTTGTTGAAGATTCGTGCTTGCGGTTGCAGGGTCATTTTGATCACTTCTCTGTCTCCACAGAGAGTGTGGATCAATTAGCAGATTAGCCTACCAGGGCTGGCCCAGGAAGTACCACAACAACCTGGCGAGCCCGTCTCTTCACACCTGTCTTTTACCAGGTCCAGTCTCTGTCGTAGAAGTTTTTGTGTCGAACAGTGGAGTTCATTTCTGCATCACGACGATTATCAACTGGCATGACTTATGCTGCCAAGTGGAAAGTTCTCTGTCGCTAGTGTGCAGCTCACCATGTGGATTACTGAAATCCTTCAATTGCTCAAATTGCAGATTTTCTGGTATACCTTTTTGACTCCAAGAGCCTTCAGCCTGTTACCATTAAAGGCTATAGGGCTATGCTGTCAGAAACTTTCTCTTATGTGGGAAAGCGGTGCATCGGGTCATAATCTCTTTCTCTCCAAACAACTTTGGCACTTTTCTCTGTAGAGGCCTCATGTTTGGGGTCTTACACCAAATGGAACTTGGCATGGGTGTTGCATTGTTTGGAAGGGGTGCCATTCGAGCCTTTATCTGAGACTAATATGCATTTTCTCACATATAAGGCTGGTTTCCTTCTAACAGTTGCTTCTTCCAGATGTGTCAGTGAGCTTCATGTGCTTTCTGTTGATTTGGCTTTCTTCAGAAATGAAGCTAATAGTGTAACATTCACTACTGATTGCTCTTTTCTGGTGAAGAATCAACTTCCTGATTCTGCATCTCCTCCCATCTGCATTCGGACACTTTCTCCTGTTGATGGCCGGAAGCCTTTTTGTCCTGTTTGTGCTATTAAGACTTGTATTAAGCGCACACAGTTCATTCGGAAGAGATTCTTTCTGTCTCCCAATCCTTGGAGGCAGTCTATCTCTACCCATTCTATTTCCAGGTGGATTTGTCTTGCAATCAAGCTGACTTATTCCAGTTTGACTGCTCTGGATCTTGTTTCGAACCGGTTTAATGCTCATGAGGTTCATGCCATTTCTACATCCTGGACATTCTCCAATTCTGTTTTTCTCAGGAATGTTATGAATGCGGCTTACTGGAGGAATGCTACTACTTTCTCCTCCTTTTATCTCCGCCACCTACAACAGCAATCTGGGGACCTTTTTTCTTTAGGCCCTCCACTTTCTGCCCAGGCTATTGCTTACCCTCGTCGATTATGTATTTTTCAGGTTGTTTGTGCATTCTTTGCATGCAATCTTGTTTTTTAGGTGCTTCATACAGCATATTCTTTCTTTCAGGATGCTTTTCAACACTGTGGTGTTGTGTTTTAGCTTCTGTTCTTTTTAGTGGGTTTCCCGCTCCTTCTCCTTTTACAGGTTTTGTTGTAGTTCCCTTCCATTCCCTCCTTGCATTTCTTTCTGCTGTACCATTGGTGGTATTGGTTATGTGATTCACCTCCTCCTATTGTTTATTCGGCCAATTGTAAGCAATTGTGAGTTGGTTGAAAAGAAAATAAATTATTTTAGTAAATTTTTTTCTTAACATACCTAACACAATTGTTTACTGGAGGTCCACCTTCCTAGGGGATATCTTTGATATTTTTGCCTATCCGCTACATCACAAAACTTCTTGTTGGCAAAAATTCAGAATTGACGTCACAGAAGTTGCTCATGCGCACAGTAATGCAAGAGGTGTGCAGGGAGAGTACCTGTAATTTCGAGCGCTGGTCTTGCACGATCCTTTCTATCTCTTTATAGTGCTTTTGCACTCTTCTACTTTTCCAAATTCATTTGGAAAAGTTATTAGCTTGAGTTAAGTTCCGGGTACCTCTTCTCAGACCATAGCATGTCCCAAATGCTGTAATTTTGGTTAGGGGGACCAAAATATAAAGGCATCCAGAGGTAACATTAGTTGATTTATATCAAGATTACGAATCATTATTTATTGTATGGAATGAGCACATGACTTCTAAAAATATGCAAATATACAATATACCAAACATTGGCATCAATTGTGGTCCACCTGTAGCCAAGAGAGAGGCTCGCTGGCCTTTAACTATAAAGCCAAACCATATGTGAGAATATCTGTCCCCTCCCCCCCCCCCCCCCTTTTTGCAAGAAATACTTTGCAAAACAACGAGGTAGGCCACAATAAATGTCAAGTGTGGCAATGTAAAAATGCTTGAATTTAAATTATATAACATTCTGAGCAGCAGGCAGGGGACCTAGACATCTGACATCCCCTGCCACAGATTCTAGATTCCCCAGAAAGAAAGAAGTGAAGGTAGAAGATTGCACACAGTAAGCAGCCTTCCTAATATCTGATAAAGCAATAGAATTAGCATATGCTCAGGAGGATGATAAAGCTCTAAGCTCATGAGCAGAGATTCTATTCAATCTACAATCCCTATTGGATAAATTACTATTGGCGATACAGATAGTAGACTGAATTTATTTATTTATTTGGGTTTAATGACACTTTCAACAGCAAGGGTCACCTTGTGTTGGACAGTTGTACGAGTGGAGGAAGCCAGAGTACCCGGAGAGAACCACAAACCAATGCCAAGCAACTGTCAGGCTCCCCAACCTACTAACACCACACAAGCAGGGTTAGCATTGGTTGAAGACACGTGCTCCATCAACGTGCAGTATGCCTTAGTACATAATGCCACCATGCACCCGTGTGGGCAATGGGTGTGAAGTGTCTTGCCCAAGGATGCAAAGCGGTTGCCACAGGTGGGATTCGAACCAAGGACCTCTTGGCTTGCAGCCTGCTCCTCTACCTACTGATCCACCATGCCCCCAGCTGACTGAATCCATCTAGAAATGGAACAAACTTAAATATTCTTTCTGCCTGGGAGGAGAGAGAGGAAGAGTGTTTTTCTCCTTTCCCAATGAAATTAGACTGTTTAACATATATTTTTAGAGCCCTGACTGGACATAGTGAGGATCTAGAATTATTGACAGGCGGTAAAGCATGAATAATTATAGGAGCAGGCAGTTTATCTCGTGCCTGATTCTTAGCTAAAAAGCCTACTTGAGTAGTAAGGGTAATAGAATTACCCATACTATGAAAATTTGAGTCCACAATAGACAGAGCATGAAGTTTACTAACTCTTCTAGCTAAAGCAAAAGCATGCAAGAATACAATTTTAAATGTCAGAAGCTTAAACTCGACAGAATCTAAAGGTTCAAATGGAGCGTCTTGGAAGTTTTAACAGAACCTAGGCTAGATGCCACTTAGAAATAATCCTTAAAGTGTTTGGCCTTTTATTGGAAAAATTCTTTTGAACTTTGACAAGAATTGATCCGAAGCTATATTAATATGGTCTTCATGAGTATAAGTGTCCAACAGCATAGAATGGTATCCTTTGATTGTAATAGATTGAAGTTTCTTAACATCAAAAAGAAACACCAAAAAACTGTAATGTTGGGAATCGAAGGATGCAGATAATTTACACCTTTGTCTTGGCACCAAACAAAGAAAACTCTCCACTTTGCAGCATAGTTTATAGAAAAGGAGGTTCTCTTTGAAGCAGAAATGCAGTCCATTGCTCCTCTGGAACAGGGTTTACATCAGAGGAAGGACCTGACAACAGAAAGATGTGAAGGATGAGATTGTTGTGAAGTTTGTTTTTCCTTCCACAGAGGCAAATGACATGGATTGTTGAGTTACTGAGGTCTGGGTAGGTTGACCCATGATCTCTGAGGAGACACAGGGCTACTAGAATGATTTTGCAAGTTGCTTGTTTTATTTTCTGGAGCACCTGAAGTATAGTAGAACCTCTTTTGAGAGACCGCTCTTTTTGCAAGACAAAAGTGGTCTTTCAAGAGTGGTCTCTCGGGGTTTGACATTTTTTTGCATGTACAAAGGCAACTGGGATTGTCTAGGAGCTATTTATTCATGTACATTTATTGGAAATAGTATGAAAATAAAAACGCTTTTTTATTACTATTATTTTATTTTATTTTTACCTTTCATTTTATTCTGAGTACATGTATTACACTGTAGGATAAGAAATAAATTAAGTTGGCACGGCATGTTCAGGGTGGATAACTACATGTTCGAATTTTCTCACATCACTTATCAACTGTTAAAATACCGAACTAGAGAGGGGGAAAGAGAGGGAAAGAATAAAATTTAAAAGAATTCTTTCTTACATCACAAACGACATTACGAACCTCTACTCTAACAAGCATATGTACATGTGGATTGTGGGCATTACATTGGCAAACGCTTTGAAGATGAGTGAGTATTCAAATGGATAGCTAATCCCAATTTTGCAAAGTCACTGATCCTAAATTTATGAATTTATTTTTAAACATTCTTTTGTCATTTTACCACATGAAATGGAACAAACATTTTATTTCCTCAGACTACACAGTACAAATGAATAACATGAACTGTAAAACAAGAAATGATCCAAACAGGAATTGGATTGTTCCGGGAAGTACAGTGAAAACAGGCAATGCAAACAAACTTTGACATTTTTTGGATTTGTAAGCGGTCGTCCGCAACAGGTAAATATTGCCAAATTAGGTTTACAATTGTGGTCACTGGTTGCGTTTTGATGGTGGACGCTCATGACAGTACAGTTTGTAAGTGAATTCATTGGTGCATTCAAAACCTGGTCGTTAATTGAAGGTGGTCACTCAGGAGAGGGGTCGCTCAAGACAGGTTTTACTGTATTAACAAAGTCAGAGAAAAAGCATAGCTGATGACTCCATTCCACGAGATTGACAGATCTAGAGCATTCACTGCAAAAGCTAATGTATTCAGGCATGGAAGGACAAACTTTTGGAGCTGTTTGTTCCATCTTGTTATAAAAATAGTTCTCATGGGATGATCACACAGGTTGCTGATTGCAAGGAAGACTTTTCTGTTGAGAGTCCATTCTGTTGGCAGAATATATCTGTGCCTGGACAGAGAGTCCGCAATCACACTATCCTGGAATGTGGCAGATTGAACGTGAGATATTTTGATCCTAAGTGAACAAAAGAGTCTTTTTCATTAGACTAAACATTGGAAAGGAGTGGGTCTCACCTTTGTTCCAACAGATAAGCTACAGCTGTTCAATGTCTGAAAGAATCTGATGCTGAGTGTGCAAGGTGATTTTTCCAGTGAAAAAGACTTACCAGAATAGCCAACATCTCCTTCTGATTGATGTGTAGAAGGGACTGTTGTTGATTCCATTGGCCATGGCAACTTAAATTTTCTGTAACCAAGGAAGAACCCCATCCTTGATCATCTGACATTAGAGTAAATGATGGAGGGTGAGTGGAGAGGGGGGAGGTGGGGAGGGGATTAATCAATGTCACACATTTCTTGAAATTTGAATTTTCTCCTTGATAGCTGGAGAAAGGCAAATTATGTGATCTAGAAAGTAAAACTAGAGAAGCTGGGTGAAGAGATGTCCTAGCGGAATCAAGTCTGTTGCTCATTCGCACTGACCCTGAAATCTCATGTATCCCATCGCTGTCCCTCCCTCTGCTTGAATAAAATAGAGGGAGAATGTACTTATGAGATGAGCTCTGGCAAGGGGAACACAGACAAGATTCAGACATGACAGGGTTCATAATCTGAGTAATCGCCTATGGCACAAGGTTTAATCTGAAGCACATCACCTGATAAACCTTGCTATTCATGGCAAACCTCAAGTACTTCCTGAATGAAGGATGAATCTTTACATGAAAGTAAGCATCCTTGAAGTCAATACTTGCCACAAAATCATAGACTTTGATGCTGTTCATTACTGGCTACATGGTTTCCATATAAAACCTTTGCACTAGAATGAGCTTATTGATCAAGGTTAGGTCTATGAATGGTCAGAAGGAACCATCTGGTTTCGGCACCATTAACATTTAATAAAAACCGAGAGATGAAAATATACAATGTCTATTGTCTTCATCAAGTTTACTGCTTTGAGAAGACAGTTCCTTTTGGTAAGATTGGCAGGAAGATTTGTAGATGTGAGATTTCTTGATAAAAGAGGTTTCTTTCTGAACAAAAGAATTAATTCCTCTTAAATAACTTGTAGAACCCAAGGATCTTTTGAAATTTCTTCCATTTTTCCACAGTGGGAAAGTCTTCCACCAACCGGAAGACAATAGAGGTTGAAAGCCTCATCATGAACCTCCTCAAGGCTTTTGCAATAGGAGAAACTTTATTTTCCACTGTCTGACTTGCCTCTGTAGGACTGCGAATGTTTGTTGTTTGATTGACTGGAGCGAACTGGAGACTGATTACAAGGAGCTGAAGATTTAGAATGTGATGAGCCACGAGATTTCATAGAACCAGAATACCTCAGTTTTTTGGAACTAGAAAAATTTGAAGCAATCTAACAAAGAATAAGACTACTTGTGGCTTGTTTGGTATCCTCTTTGTGTACAAATGTGACTTGATCGTTGAGAAGTTACTCTAAGAGAAGTTTTGAGAGCTTCGTTTAGGCTAGACACTGACAGTAAGGCATTTTCCCATTTAACCAGCTCAAGATTATCCACAGGCCGAGCTGCTGAATGGGTAGAAGCATAATAAAAGAGGTAACACTCTCAGCGGAGAAAGTTTTCTTTAAATTCATCATCCAGTAGGCCCCTAGAGGATTCAGTAGTTTGATGCAGAAGGAACATATAAATGCAACACTGAGACGGCAACTTGATGTTGAGATCATGAGACTTTCTATCCAGTTGAAGTGGTGTAGGCTGAATGGATGGACCAACCATCCTGAAGGACTTCAGTTCACTAAACAGTAAAGGTGTATCCTGTGGTGACAAGAAAGAAGCCATATCTGCTTTCTAGAGAAGCAGAGTATTAATTATCACCTCATGAGACTGGATCGGAAAAGACAGAGAATCCTCTTTTTTGCAACAATGAGCCATGTTCAAGGAGGATAACAGTTTTGTGAGTGAAGAAGGACTTTGAAGCTCCTTTGAAACAAGATCTGCAAAGAACTGATAAATAAACTGCATTGCTTCCTTGTGTTGTGTTGATAGAGATGGACTTCTATCATCATCTGAAGACTCTCAGGCCTTTAGATTACCCCAATTTCTCTCCATTTGCAAATGTGCTGAAATTAGAGAAGGTGTGAAAACATCAAGAAAAATATAGAAATTCTCTGTGCCTCTTCTACTTTTGAGAATAACTTGAATTTCATCATAATATCAGCAAAGAAACACAAAGAAAAGCATGGCAATAAAACATAACAGGATAAGACTATTATTTCCGGTATTAATGTGTCCAAAGTTGTGTGCCCAAAATAAATGAATTTAAAGGCCTGGACTCTACAAGAACATAGCAGGATGACCCTTGATCCCTGTCATCCGAATGTTCTGAAAGGGAATCCGAGTAATATGAAGCTGTCTCTGAAGAGTGATATTTCTCTGAAGGCACATTTCACCTAGAGAACGCATGCAAGAGCAAATCTAAAGCTTTTGTAAAAGCTTGTCCTGACTCTGAATCCAGACATAATGGACTCTCATTATGTCTTCACAAACTCGGCCCACCCTCCTGCATGCTGGCATCAGTCAAAGTAACAGCAGTCCTTGACCTCAAGGCCGCTTCCGATGACTTATACATGAGCACCTTCGATGCCAGCTCTCCCTCAACTGACACAGCCACCAAAGAACCAAAGTCTGCTAAGAAGGATGAACATCCGATGAAGATGATATATGTGCACTGTGGATTCTTCTGACAAACCTCCTGGAATGGAAGAAGTGAAATGTGAGACATTCTTTGAAGAAAATTTAGGCATATTCGGATTTGAGCCCAAAATAAGCGGTTGAACCTTAATCCAATGTTTTTTCTCCCATTTTTCACCAATGTAACAAGTAGTTTGTGAGTTACATCCAGTGCAAGTCAAGCATGATGAATGATTATTACTGCTTGACTTCATGGTGAAGCAATTTGAGGAAAAATGTTTTCATTTTTCCAAAAATTTGGGTGCATGAATTTTGGGGACAACGAAAACAAAATGCTAAATACAATTAAAATTGAGAGTGGGAATAAACAATTTTTTAATCAAAACTCAATACATGAATACCAGTTAGTCCCAGAAATATAAAAAAAAAATTATTTTCGCAACCAACGACACTCTTTGAACACTAAGAGACTATAAACTGCAGGAATTCTGGATATAGCCCAAGATGCTGATTGTGGTCAAAACCTTAGTGAATGCATTTATAACTTAGACATGGCATAAATGTAGAATATACATTAAAATATGATGCCTATGGAATAATAAACAGCAATAGATGTGATACAAAACCTCTTACACGGGGTGGTATTTTAAACAGCGTCAGTGAAAATACCAGAACTTGAAAAAATACCAGACATAATAAATAGATAGAACCACATCGATGTCTGAAAGGTTTTGAAAATACCGCTCGAGATCGGATAGCGGATGGACACCACGAGTGGCAGTACAAAGTACAGCCACGAGTGGTGTCCATCCGCTATCCGATCGAGTGCGGTATTTTCAAAACCTTTCAGACATCGATGCGGTTCTATATTTATTACATATCCCTAGTAAATTATATTTCTAAAGCTAAGAATGAATAAAATAATTACTACAATTATCAGCGGAGCACTATAGAGAAACTGTTGTTTAAAACCTGGGAGCCAGTCTATGTTTGGTGACCGCATTCCTTTGATGTGATGATGAAGTCCAAATGAACAAGCAAAAAGCATGTCAGCTCACTTGTGAAATGACTTACTTTCGTTTTCGTGACATGGGATTTTACTCTGATTTTTGGATTTGACATTCCATCTTTCATCCAGTTTCTGTTCACTCAATGGTTTAATACATCAAAACTGAATTATGAGATAATATCTAGCATCGAGGCGACAGTCAGAATGGCCAGTCAGGGTTACGAGAAAATTAACACAAGGAAAACACAGAATTTCACTTGACATCGGAAATTATGTATTCTCACAGATTTCTCGGAATGGCATTGACACTTCGACCACGGATGTTTTTTCACGTATTGTTATTCATTCCCAAAACTATCAAAATTGTATGGATAGATTAGGATAACTTTTACCCGAAGGTAACGTCACACAACTTCACAAGCCTACAACTTTACAATTACTGAATTAGTAGGCCTACATGTACATGTGTATGCCATGCTCTCTGGAACTTGATGACATCATGTCGGTCTAACTGTATTCACGTCCATCCGAGTGTGACTTGAAGTAACGAAACTGACCATTCATAATTTTTGTTTTCGAGTTTTTATCTTTACTTCCTAATATTGTAGGATGATAAGGATCTTGTGAATAGAAAAAGGATTAAATGGGAAATATCACAAATGCTATTACTATTAATTTTTATCCATGCCAATATGGCGCTGGTGGTGGTGCCAGTGCCAACCAGGCCTCAAAATAACTTCCAAATGTGAGCCTGTTAATATGAAAGGTACCCCAAAAGATTGTGTCTGTCAATTTCAAGTTTGAGCCTATCATGAAATTTGACCAAGACTTATGTGTTATGCAGATCTGACCATCTTGACTTACCAAATATTAGATGGCTCTGTGTAAAAGAGAAGGATCCGGTTCTGATAACCCTTAGGTACTAACTGATGTGCTTACAAAGTTGTTAATTGGCAATGATTCTACATCATTGTTGGCTGCCTTTACAGGCAGCCAACAGTGATGTATAGTCACTGCTAGTACAACTTGAGCTGTGCATGCAGCTATCAGTCAAGAAAGGTTAGATTTGGTAGCACCTACATCAATGCAAATTGCAATATAGTAGTGGTTGTTTGAGCCTATTTGGAGACTTGAGGGTTAAAGCCTACATATAGCAAACATGTTTTCTGGTTTAGGATGTATATTCAGTTCTAAAAATTGTACTGGTCATTTTGACAGGCACAAGTGAATTGGTGTCTGTCAAACATGTAAGTTGAGCCTGACAATGACCATGACAGGCTGCTTATTTTGAGGCTTGGTGCCAGCACCATTTCTCAAGCTCCCTGCTTGTATATTTTTTCTCCGTTTATTTTCTTTACACCCAGTTTATGAAAAATTCTCCCAGGACATTTGTGTCAAATATGGGGATGATCCTGATTTGCCCGAGTTCTGGGGCTGGGTTGGGGATTAAAAAATAATCTGTGATGAATCGTGCTTTGATTACCACCGAAATTATCCAAAAAAATTCTGCTTTAGGTCCAATTGCTAAGTTACTGCTAATACATGTACAAATGTACATGGAATGCTAGTCAAAACGTTCGATTCTAAATATTCTCTGGTCGAAACGTCCGATTTTTGGGGTCAAACGTCCAATGGTATTGGTCAATATGTCCGATTGCCGAAACAATATGTTAATAAGCAATTAAGGCATTTCAACGAGAAAGGTCTAAGACAACGTTATCTTTCTGTCATTAAAAATACCAGTAATTAACATTAATTCTTGGAAAACTCTCTCCGAACTTTCCAATAATTAATGTTACTTACACGTATTTTCAATGGTAAAAAGCCTTTTTTGTATAGTTAGGACTTGTGTAGTTACATGTAAGAAGCAATTAAAGCATTTCAAAGAAAAAAGTTCAAGATAAATTTGTTTTTCTATCATTAAAAATACATGTATCAGTAATTAAAGTAAATTCTTGGAAAGCTCTGAACGAGCTTTCCAGTAATTAATGTTCTTACTGCATTTCAAAAGAGAAAGTCTACGATGAAGTTGGTTTTTTTTTTATCATTATACTTGTTCCTTACTGGTATTTTTAATTGTTAAATTGATATTCAATCTCAATGTAATAAAACCAATAGAAATATAGATATGTTTTCTCAATGCCCCAATTTTTTGTGTTCCTAAATCTTCAATTTGCCTGTTTGTCCCATTCCTAATATATCCTCCTTCTCCTACCCCAACCGAAATAGCGAAGTCACCAGTCCAAGACAAAACATCCAATGGTTTGGGACAAAATGCCTGATGATTTTAGTCAAAGCGTCCAATTATTTTGGTTAGAAGGATCGTACGTTTTGACCAAGATCATCGGGCATTTAGACTAAAATAATCAGACGTTTTGACAAAAAGCATCGGATGTTTTGACCAGAAAATTGGACATTTTGGCGATCAGACGTTTTGACCAGACCCCTGTACATGCACTTGAAATGAAAATAAATCTGCAGCCCCGATATTCAATTCCTCAAATACTACAGGGATCGGATTCAGTGTTTTGTATAATTGTACTCTTATTTGGTCATTAATGCTGAGGTGAAAAGTTTCCCCAAGCGGTCAACTTAAAATTCTGTGAGCTACATGTACTGGTGTTAATAAATTAAATACAAGTATTTTGGAAAATTAAGTGCATTTTCTGTTATGGTGCATTAAATAGAGGATCTCCAACGAGTCCCTGTTTAATAATGAAATTTACAGAATGAGTTTGGTAATACCAATTAGGTCTGGACCCCGAGCCTATGGCGAGGTCCAGACCTAATTTACTGGACAAGTTTTGTAAATTTCATGTTAAACTGGAGACGAGTTGAAGATTCTATTTATCACTTGATCCCCAACAAGAAAAACTTAAAAGATGCTAAATCTTTTACCTACCGGTCCAATGCAATACGAAAAACTTGGCCGCAATTAGCAATTACTAAAAAAAAAATTTTTCCAATTTTTGCTTTCAAAACAGCTTATGACCCCTCATTGGAACGAGCTCGGTGAGCTCATTCCAATGAGGGGTCATAACATATGTTTTGGAAGCAAAAATTGAAAAAAATTCAGTTATTAGGAAAAACTAAATTTAACGTCGTCTGCAGCTCGCAAATCAAATTTGTAGGAGTGAATATTAGGTCTCGCCAAGTGATTTGCATAAACCTGAACGATGGGTTACACAATTTGCTAATTTGGGCTGTCTGGCTAGAAATTTAAAAGTACTATGAAAATAGTGAAGCAAATAATTCCTCTTGGGAGCCTGGAGTGGAGGGAAAAGCATGCCTATGCATGTGGTAAACAATCTCTATGTTTCTGGTGGAATACATGTACATGTAGAATCCATTATCAAATGCTTGGGATGAGAATACCCAATATTATTGCCACTTCACGCAGCCGTTACTAGAAGATTAACGTTGTTGAAGCCTGTGTTAAACCACCATAACATACATGTACATGTATGGTTTATAATTTAGAAAACCGGAAGAGGGCTGTTTGACATTAACGGCCCCTTCCGGTTGTACATATACATACACAGAAGGCCATAAGAACACATCCCGTTTTCATTAATGGCCCTCTTCCGGTTTCGTAAAAATGGGAAAATTCTTGTGTATTTTAGTCATTTTTTTCCCATTTTTTTTAAATAATATATTTTTTTGACATTGGTGTTTCATCAAAATATTTCTTTCAGCATCATTTCTACCCTAAGGAGAATGTATCATCAAAAGTGGTAATAATAGTAATAAGTTACTAATAACTGTGATTTTCTTGGGTGTCTTGGGTTATTAACGGCCCTTGAGAATTGGTTAACAGCCCTAGGGCTATTAAAGGTCCCCCAGGCTGTTAACCATTTCTCTCAGGGCTGTTAATAACCCAAGACACCCTCCCAAATCATGTTATTGTTATATTCACAAATGAACAAAATGGATAATTGGATATTGCATGTAACAATTGGGTGCTTCAGTGTTAGAATATTGTTTGTCCCACTGCTACATACAGTGTGCTAGCACTCATGCAACAAATTGTCTACATGATTCAACTTCAGGTTACTGTACTTTCATACATGTACATTGTTACTGTGTTGTGGAAATTATTCGATATTGTGCAGACATGCATGTACAAATGTATGTGACTTTAACTCTCTGCACTCTGGTGTCAACATTTCAAACCTGCTTACAGTAGTTGTCTACCTTTGTGTAGTCAATGGTTCAACAATTTGTGTCTTGCTTGACAGATCTCTGAGAGATCTGTCAAGCAAGACACTAATTACTGAAGCATCTAATACATAAAGGGAGATAATTAAAATTGAAAATTGGAGATTTTGACATCAGTGTGCAGGGGGTTAAAAACAATTCTGCAAAAAAGCAAAACAAATAATGATGAAACTTTTATTTCAAGTAAAAAGACATTTTCGTTTTTTATTTAATATGATTCTGAGTCAGACTCTATAGCCAAGCATCGATATTTTCTTTGACGGATATTATTCTCTTGGGAATTGGACACCACTTGTACATTAATGTTAAATTTTCCCCCAGTTATATTTGCATTAGCAAACATGCCATGAATAGCCATTTCATGTGCTGAACGTTTTTTAGACTCAAGATCTCTGTTTATTGCTGCAACTTTAGCTGATATTGTACAGGTATTATTAGATGAAGTTGATAATGTTTTACACTGAAGACCCTCGATCTGTTTGTTTGACATTTGTGGTGGTTGTGCTATTTCTACATTAGATGATGAATGTGGCTGTAGAATTTCTCACATTTCATGCTGCTGTTCCATTGAAGCTATTGCATAGTTATTGATGCTGTTTACATTTCTGTGCCCTGATAGTTGGGCTGTTACTTGTGGGGCCACACCGGCGTGGAGTAAGCGAGTGCACATAATTTTCCTTAAACTATGGTTTGTAATTTTTCCTTCAAGTCCTGCACATTGTGCCATGCTTTTCAACATTGTTGAAAGTTTATTTACCCCTAATGGTTGGGATTTAAACCATAGTGCATTGGGTGTCATACGAAAGTTCTGATTGATTGCTATATAAAAAGGAGCATCGGAGTGACACATGGCTGCAGGCCTGTTTTTAGAATACTCCGTATAAGCTCTGACTGGGCACCGTTCATTGTTAATTTCGTTTTTGAATATCTTGGGATCAAATTTTCTGAGATCACTGGAGTATTTACCATCCCGTGTTTTAGTAAGATGCTCATTGAATTCCAAGTGCTCAATCTCTGATGTTGATTTGTAGCTCACCTGAGCGAAGCTCAAGGGGAGCTTTACTAATCACTTTCTGTCCGTCGTCCGGCGTCCGGCATTAACTTTACATTATCGACTTCTCCTCCTAAACCACTAGCCCAATTTTATTCAAATGTTGGCTAAATGTTTATTACCTAATGCCTATTAAGATTTGTTCAAATGAAGTTGCCCCTCCTCCTGGGTGGTGCCACGTCCCCAATGGGCACCAAAATCTTTGTAAATCTTCTTCTCATGAACCAGCAGTAGCAGAGACTTGATATATGGTATGCACCTTCCTTTTGAGGTGTAGACTCAGATTTGTTCAAGAGAAGTTTGAGGGATAATATTTGGCGTTGTTATGGGAGGGGCAAAAATTTTGGCCCCGCCCCTAATTTCTATTTTCTGAACCGAGAAGCCGATTTCAACCAAATTTTATGTGAGGGCTTATTGGGTCATGAGTACTTGATTTATGCAAAAAAAAAAATTTCCCGCAGCCCCGTGGGAACCGCAGGAGCTAAAAATAGAAAAAATTTAAAATGCCCATATCTCCAAAACTGCACAGCACCGAGAATTTTTATTTGGTGTGAAGCTTCCTTAGGACCAACAGAAAGGATTGGTAAAAAAAATTGCCATCGGTTTTATCATAGGGTACAGTTTCGGGACTTTGAAAAAGTGCTGAGTCAGCACTTTTTAACACTGTAGGCAATGGGAAAAACATTAAAAAATCTTCTTCTCCAGATCCAGCAGGCAGAATCTTTTGATATTTGGTATGCAACATTGTAGGGTGGATCTGATTCAAGTTTGTTCAAATCGGCACCCTGGGTTCATATTTGGGCTCAGTATAGGAGACCAATTTCGAACTTAGTGCATTTCAGACAAATTTCTTAAAAAATCTTCTTCTCCAGATCCAGCAGGCAGAATCTTTTGATATTTGGTATGCAACATTGTGGGGTGGATCTGATTCAAGTTTGTTCAAATCGGCCCCCTGGATTCATATTTGGGCTCACTATAGAAGCCCAAATTCGAACTTAGTGCATTTCAGGCAATTTTCTTCAAAAATCTTCTTCTCCAGATCCAGCAGGCAGAATCTTTTCATATTTGGTGTGCAACATTATGGGGTGGATCTGATTCAAATTTGTTCAAAACTGCACGGCACCGAGAATTTTTATTTGGTGTGAAGCTTCCTTAGGACCAACAGAAAGGATTGGTAAAAAAAATTGCCATCGGTTTTATCATAGGGTACAGTTTCGGGACTTTGAAAAAGTGCTGAGTCAGCACTTTTTAACACTGTAGGCAATGGGAAAAACATTAAAAAATCTTCTTCTCCAGATCCAGCAGGCAGAATCTTTTGATATTTGGTATGCAACATTGTAGGGTGGATCTGATTCAAGTTTGTTCAAATCGGCACCCTGGGTTCATATTTGGGCTCAGTATAGGAGCCCAATTTCGAACTTAGTGCATTTCAGACAAATTTCTTAAAAAATCTTCTTCTCCAGATCCAGCAGGCAGAATCTTTTGATATTTGGTATGCAACATTGTGGGGTGGATCTGATTCAAGTTTGTTCAAATCGGCCCCCTGGATTCATATTTGGGCTCACTATAGAAGCCCAAAATTCGAACTTAGTGCATTTCAGGCAATTTTCTTCAAAAATCTTCTTCTCCAGATCCAGCAGGCAGAATCTTTTCATATTTGGTATGCAATATTGTGGGGGTGGATCTGATTCAAGTTTGTTCAAATCGGCTCCCTAGATTCATATTCGGGTTCACTATAGAAGCTCGAGTTCGAACTTAGTGCATTTCAGACAAATTTCTTCAAAAATCTTCTTCTCCAGATCCAGCAGGCAGAATCTTTTGATATTTGGTATGCAACATTGTGGGGTGGATCTGATTCAAGTTTGTTCAAATCGGCCCCCTGGATTCATATTTGGGCTCACTATAGAAGCCCAAATTCCAACTTAGTGCATTTCAGGCAAATTTCTTAAAAAATCTTCTTCTCTAGATTCAGCAGGCAGAATCTTTTGATATTTGGTATGCAACATTGTGGGGTGGATCTGATTCAAGTTTGTTCAAACCGGCCCCCTGGGTTTATATTTGGGCTCAGTATAGGAGCCCAAATTTGAACTTAGTGCATTTCAGGCAAATTTCTTTGAAAATCTTCTTCTTAAGATCTAGCAGGCAGAATCTTTTGATATTCGGTATGCACCATGCTTAGGTGGGTGAGATTCAAGTTTGTTCAAGCCAAGTCCCTGGGTTCATATGTGGGCTCACTGTGGTAGCCCGAATTATAACTTGGTTCAAAATGAGGAATTTTCTTTAAAAATCTTCTTCAGATCCAGCAGTCGGAATGTTTTGATATTTGGTATGCAACATCCTTAGGGGGTGAGATTCAAGTTTGTTCAAGCCATGTCCCTAGGTCCATATTTGGACTCACTGTGGGAGCTCGAATTGTAACTTAGTTCAAAATGAAGAATTTTCTTTAAAAATCTTCTTCTTCAGATCCAGCAGTCGGAATGTTTTGATATTTGGTGGGCAGCATCCTTAGTGGGGGTGAGATTCAAGTTTGTTAAAGCCAGGTCCCTGAGTTCAATATGAGGAATATTCTTTAAAAATCTTTTTTTATTTAGATCCACTGATCAGAATCTTTGGATATTTGGTATAAGCTTTTCTTAGGAGGAGCAGATGGTACCTGTTGAAATCAATTCTCTGGGTTGATATTTAGGCTACCATGTCAGGTGAGCGCCCTCAGGCCCCTTGGGGCCTCTTGTTTTAACTGTATGTCCACCCCACTTTAACTGTCTATTCTTTTGTGAGCCCCGGAATCCCAGTAATTTGGTATTATTAAACCAAACAGTTCTTAGCAATGCACCTGGATTTTTCAAACCAAGCTGTCCACACTCCCACAACTTATTTTCATCTTCATCAGTCAAGACATCGGCCTGTTGGGGCTTATTCCCATGACCCTTCTCTTTAAGCTCTTTCCGACGAGATCGCAAAACCTCCCGGCTCATCTTGAAAGCATCATCTGAAATGATACTGGCCTCATAGTCACTGTCACGTAGGTGTCTGTCTATTCCCCTATGAAAAGCTGTCAGGGTATCAGGCTCATAGTCACCACCATCAGGTTTTTTCATTTCTAATAAAAATGCACCAGTGTAAACATCAAGTTCTCTGGGTTTAATATCTTTTATTTCTCGATGTTCATTTCTCTCAAACAAAAAGTTTTTAAGTCTTTTAACTGCAGAAAAGGTTTTGCGTTGGGTGGTTGGATTTTTCTTACTGGCAATGTATGTCTTTGATTTTATTTGTCTCTGGTTTGATTGGGCTGGCTGTTGTCTCTGTTGGTGGTGAATTATTGTTTATGTTATCAGCGAACGTTTCAGTTTCAAAATCTTCAACAAACAACTGGGTAATCAGTTCATCAGAAAGCTTAGTCCATTCGTTTTCAGCTGACATTTTTAACTTTTAAAACGCTGTTTTTTTTTTCAAGAATTAGAATAAAATCAATTCGATCAAGTGGATAATTTACGAGAGACCCAGATGTAAACAGAATGCATGGGAACGTAGTAAAATCGGCAAAATTGACATTTCGCAGACGATGCATAAAACACGTAGATTCTGTTTTTCCCCTGTTACACGTATTTTTAAAGACAAATCTGGTTTTGCTTCTCACATTAATTGGCTATTTTAGAGCAGTTTTATTTCATTTTTGTTTATTTTCACATTTACCTGGGCAATGTTTTGAAAAGAATAGAGGGTGTTCACCCAGAAACAATGAAAACAAACCAATCAACAAAAACTGGGGCGGTACTAATGTCAATTGAGAGATGTCACTGGAGAGAACCAGCTTATTAAGATCAATGAAATAGTTCGTTGGCGGATTCCACTATGTGGTACTGAAATGATTACCACACATACCGTATGCGATAAAAGCGAAATACGTACATGAATATGTAATAATACGCAATTACTGTGCAGGTAATAAACATGGATACAAGATACTATGGTAGTAAATAAGGAATAGTAGAAATAGCTCCCTTGAATTTTATAAAATTTATATTATTGGCTCTCCCCACCCTCAGATACCATCACACAATGGGAATACACCACCAGAATTAAACATGGACATCACGAGTCTATACAATACCGCTAAAGTGTTAAAATATGCGGCAATGACTCTGTACCACCAGCACCGCCACTAATATTGCAATCAAGCAGACTACCGTGCACATAAGCAATAAATAAGAAACAACAGAGTTATAATATTCTCATTTATTAGTGATCACTGTTTTCTATAACTTTATGATGAATGTAACCATCTTTTACCTCTTCGCTTCTAACCTTCTTCACCTGCCTCACCCATACCAATTGTCCAGATTGAACAGCCACTCCGGCCATACACTCGGACCTTAACATGTCTCAAGCCTGGTGCTCTATCCTACAATAAAGAACAAAATAGAAACACAATTTTGTTAGAGAAGTTCACAAGAGACTTATTAAAATTTCAGCACACCCACTATCCGGGACCATTTTATTTAACCCCAACCAATAAGTTAACTTCTCATAAACCAGACCCCTAGATATATCAAGTGCACCCGCCAAAACAAAAACGCGGAATACGCCTGTGAAAATGCATCCGCCAAATACAACGGCTGTACGCACCCGCCAACATGCACCTGTCTAAGTGCATCAGCCAATATGCATCCACCAAAATGCGCCCGCCAGAGCTTCAGATATATAAGGCTGAGCCACGAGTGTTTCCACTGCCTCTGACGAAGTGTACAAACGCACGAAACCGGTTAGGCTATATACTTTACGGGATTTCCTGAAAACAAGTTCCCTCAAACTCTTGTAGTTGTATTGAACAGTATTTAACCTATAAACTTGTTCAAGGATTATGGCAGCAACACCGGCCACTAGCTCTATTAGTGACATCAGCCTGAGCACAAGTGCCAGCGCTGACACAGTTATTCTCACATCAGACAGATATCCTCACCCATCCCGTTCAAGATTACCCACACTATACGGTATTAGCGGAAGAATTAACAAAAACCAGCGCTCGAAATGTACCAAACTGGATTGTTTCATCTGCAAGCACCTCCCGAAGGGCCTTTTGGTTCGATAGCAAAATCACCTCCAAGCGCTATAAGGGACCTCATTGCACCAACTGCATGACTAGGAATTGCGTTTACCTTGTCGGGGAGATGAAATGCCATTTCTACACCCGAATACGCAAACATCTGGCACTTATTAAGCATAAACGGGACACGCCTGCCTCGATACATTTCAACCAAAATGACAACATATTGTCTGATGTGCGCTACCGCATCATACAGGTATTATCCTCCGATCCCGACAGAATGCGACAGAACAGCACCGAACTCGTGAAATTCATTGGATTTTCACTTTAAGAACGCTACAACCACTCGGCCTGAACAGAAAGGACTTCTAAGAAGTGTTTATAATTTGTTTTCCTGTTTTGCACTTTCTGTTCTAAATGCCACCTGTCCATTCTCAAAGGTTAAAAAAGTTGACCGACATGTACGTCACAATACAGCGACGTAAACACCGTCTCAACCGAGGGGAGACTGTTACGTCTTCACCGATTTTTAAACATGGCTCAACTTACATGCAAGGATTGCAATAAATGTCACGCCTTCAGACAAGGCCTAGAGAGACATATCAAGGTACATCACAACAATTTAGGATCCGTCACGTGCGACACCTGCCACCTGAGTTTTAAGAGGAAGGAATATTAGAATAAACATTTGAAGAGGAGACGCCACATAAAAAACCTGAAAACGATTAACAAGCCAGACACCACAGTGGGATCGCACGCTGACATCCTCAGCATCGCCATGCAGGAAGTCATTACCTCTCCTACAAGAGACTCACCAGACCAAGTTACCATGCTGGAAGTAGTTACCTCTCCCACAAGAGACTTATTAGACCCAACTGTATCCAGGCATACTTCACCAAGGAATATTGTTACAAATATAGTCAGCTTAGCCAACAACAGAGACAACTATATTGATACACCGCCAGACCAAATGACGGACTTCCCAATAAATGTGGACATTGGCTCTCCCCACCCTCAGATACCATCACACAATGGGAATACACCACCAGAATTAAACATGGACACCACGAGTCTATACAATACCGCTAAAGTGTTAAAATATGTGGCAATGACTCTGTACCACCAGCACCCCCACTAATATTGCAATCAAGCAGACTACCGTGCACATAAGCAATAAATAAGAAACAACAGAGTTATAATATTCTCATTTATTAGTGATCACTGTTTTCTATAACTTTATGATGAATGTAACCATCTTTTACTTCTTTGCTTTTAACCTTCTTCACCTGCCTCACTCATACCAATTGTCAAGATTGAACAGCCTCTCCAGCCATACACTCGGACCTTAACATGGCTCAAGCCTGGTGCTCTATCCTACAATAAAGAACAAAATAGAAACACAATTTTGTTAGAGAAGTTCACAAGAGACTTATTAAAATTTCAGCACACCCACCATCCGGGACCATTTTATTTAACTCCAACCAATAAGTTAAACTTCTCATAAACCGGACCCCTAGACATATCAAGTGCACCCGCCAAAACACAACCACGGAATACGTCTGCGAAAATGCATCCACCAAATACAACGGTCGTACGCATCCGCCATCATGCATCTGTCTAAGTGCATCAGCCAATATGCATCCGCCAAAATGCACCCGCCTGAGCTTCAGATATATAAGGCTGAGCCACAAGTGTTTGGCCTGAATTTTGACAAATAGGGTGCTAGCAGTAAGTCTGGGCCAGAGGTAATGGTTGATAAACATATTCTGCAAAGGAGATGGAATAGCCGAAAATGCTGTCTTCGTGACATTCTCCAAAAAGCCGAAAATAAACAGCAACATCAGTCCATGTGGAATCCCCAGTAAGTGTATTACAGTAAACAAGCTCTGTTTTACTGGTAAAATAGGACCCAGTCACCAGTGCTTTGGGCGGAAGTCCTCTAAAATGGGCAACATGGGAAACAACAATTGACTACACTTGACTTTATCTCCATGTTGTAGTCATAATTAGCCATTGTGCAAAATATGTGACTTTGAACACCAATAAATAAATAAGCAATATCAGTTGATAAAAATTTGACAGTAGAAGATCTTGTATCATTATTGCAGTAATAACAAAGGTAACATGATGTCACAAGAAACAAACACACTTGTTCCTGATGGACTAATTCAATGGTGTTGGTAATCTAAAAACCTAATAATTCTGAAATGGACGAAGCGTCTAGTTTCCCTTGACATACATTCCATGTGGCACGGAATTGTACAGCCCAGTACATAAACAACCCACCGTGCATAAACAACACACTGTGAAAGACACCAAAATAAAGACGAATCACAATAATTAAAAGTAAGAGCAGAAAATTTTGTAACGTCAATCTCATTGCAGTTTGTATGCTCTAAAAATTATGAGTTAAGAAACATCATATAGTTGAAGAGATCATTGCATATTGCAACAAAAGCATTGTACTACCAACAAACCAAAAATTTTAGCTTATAAAGAATATCTGATATACCTCTAATTATCGACCAGAATTAAAATGTTAACAATACTGACAAAATTGCTAGTCTAAAAAAAAGGGCTGTAACTCATGTAAAAAAGAATTGGATGGAACCCATATTCAAACTTTGTATTATTAGTTGAAAAAATACCTATACCAACTTAGCTTGAGATCAAATGATCCAAACTGGAGTTATCGGATGGAAACCAAAATTTTAATAGACGGTTGAATTCCAAGTCGAAAAGTTAATGGACAGACGGATGGACAGATGAATGGATAGATGAATGGATGAATGAATGATGGATGAACGGAGAGATTACATAATATGACCATTTTTCAAACGGGCATATAAAAATTAATTCCCTGGTTGTTTTTGCCAGCTATCCCTTGGGTGACTTTATAGATTGAATTGAAATTGATTTCAAATATTATTTACAGACAGAAAGAGCATACTTGGACTGAGTTTGGTTATTTTTCATCACATTGTACAGTTTCATTCATGTTAATGGAATTTTCTTAAAAATGGAGTCCTGTTGTTTTCATCAGTTGGGTGTGGCTTTTTTGTTTGTCCTTGACTATTTTCGAGAAGTCATGGTTATGGGTTCTGTTGACTGAATGGTAGATGAATGTGTTATGTGCTCAGTGTGTTTGTATACATATGTGTTATTTGCACATTGTGCATGTACAGAATCTTTTATTGCATCAAGACTCATTTTGGGGAATGTAAAGCGACGTGTTGCGCTTGCATGACGAGTAGCTATACCTCGCCAAACATGAGTCGAGTCATGATAAAAGACTATGTACAAGCACAATCGGCCCTAAGCCAGAAAATAAGCAGACTGTCATCTGCAAAATGAGGTCCCCAGAGGGTGAATCTGGTGAATCACGGTCTCAAACCTAAACAGAAAGAGGTACCCAGAGTATACATTGGCCCACTGTATGGGATGGCATCAGCACATTCACCCTCTGGGGACCTCATTCTGCAAATGACAGATTGCTTATTTTCAAACTTGATCAGCCGATAATATGGTTATCGGGTATCTACCCTTCGGTGGACTAAACCTATAACCACGACTTCACAAAAATAGCTGTGAACATACAAAAATCTACTCTCAATTGATCAATATAATGGTCTCCATTTTCAATTCTCTCAACCCAATGGCCCGTGAGGAAATTCCTTCAACTTGAATGAAATTGTACATGGTGATAAAAAATAACCAAACTCCACCCAAGTTTGCTTTTTCTGATAGGCAATGCTATTTCAAACCAAATTCAATTCAATTCATGGAGCCACCCAAGGGATAGGTGGGTGATCTGCGAAAACAACTAGGAAATTATGTTTTTGTAGTGTTCAAGAATCGCTTTATGTACATGACCTCACTAATTTTTAGAAGTGTGCAAACCACAATCAAATTGAGATTACGTTTTAAAATTTTCTTGCTGTAACTTTCAATTTTATCAATTACCTTCATCTTTTGTCTTTTGAGGTTTTACATGGTGGATTGTTTATAAGCTGCATTGTGTTGTTCCCTGCAACATGGAATGTATACTATTCAAAAAAAGTAGGGGATATCCAAACTGATATTGATATTTTCAGAAAATGGTATTGGATACGCGTAATTGAACACAATATGTTACCAAGTTTAATGTGGATCATGAATGTCACCAGCCCATGAAAACTTTGTGCAGGTTTTTCACGAGCTCCATGTTAATGCCTGTGGGGTACATTTTGAAATTTTCATTTGTACTGGATGGGCTTTTTCAGAGGTCTCATTGGTCTTTTCTTGGTATAAACTCGTTCATCAATAGTTTCTGGTCGAAACGTAACTTTTGAGATATGCGAAGACTGACATGTGACGAACGTTTATGTGCCTTTTGACATGTTGGAAGCTGACAATAGACAGACTGCAGTGGTTCAAATTCTCAATCGGTGATTAGCAGGTTGTGGTCACGCTACCATCAGACAGGCAATGTTGATGACAGATGTTGGTCAGGTCGTCCAAGGGCGACAACTGCTAACCAAGATCGTTTCATCTGAACCACAACATTACATAACCACCATCAAAGTGCCTCAGAAATTGGACAGCAGCTGCACCGAGCGACAGATGTGTGGGTTAGTGATCAGACTATCCGAAATTGCCTACACAGCTGGAATTTGTATGCTCGATGACGTCAGATAATTCCACGTTTGACTGAACGTCAAATCGCAGCAAGGCGTAATTGGTGTAGAGCATGACAGCACTGGGACAATCGTTGGTGGAGCAACGTTATGTTTTGCTGATGAATCGAGGTTCACTCTCAGCTTCCACGACAGGCGAAACAGAGTGTGACAGCGGCAGAACAATACCATGACATAACGATTGGGTAGCACAATCGTTTTGGTGGTGGATCGGTTGTGGTGTGGGGAGGCATAACCATGACAAGCAGAACAGCATTATATGTCATCCAAGGGTGTGTCACAGGGCAGTTCTACCATGACAACATGTTAGCAGGTGGTGCCATTTGTGCGACGTCACAGCCGTCAATATTTTTCCAAGATGACAGTGCAAGAGCACACTGGGCCTGTGTTGCTACAGAGTTCCTCCAGGAGCAGAACACTACAACACTGCCTTGGCCTGAACTAAGTCCACACCTTTCACCAACTGAGCATGTCTGGGATATGCTTGGCAGGTGCCTACAACAATGCCAACAGCCCCCTACCAAAGAAGAATGGAATAACATTAGTCAAGCTGATATTGGACATTTGGTTTGGAGTATGCCACGTCGGATCCACACTTGTCTCATGAACCGAGGAATATTTACAAGGTATTGAAGTCTTGGACTGAATGTGGTAAATTCTCTGACTGACTGTCCATCTCTTCTGCAGCTCAGTGCATGGAATGTGTGCTTGTCAGACACCCAACTATCGCTGAAATCATTCACCAGATGTCACAGTGCAGTGCCTCAACTGTCTTTTTGATGAAAATATAAATATATTTCTTCATATATCTCACTTTTATCAAATATCCCCTGCATATACTTTTTGTTAAATAGTATATTTTGAGGCAAACTGGATGCATCCTTCTCTGCTGTATTACAATAAAACCAGTCTTGAGAGGCCACTGTGGCCATGCACCAATTGGTTTCAGTCTATAATGGACCTTTCATGAAAGACCACCTGTCTTGAGAGACCGCAAAATTGTGGCAAACCTGTTTAAATTGAGAGACCAGAAAATCAATTTTTGCAATTTCAAGAGTATTAAAATCAATTAAGATCTTTGCAATGTGTACAGAAATCAAAAGTTCAAAAATGTAACCAGGACATCTGTCCAACAGTAAAATTGTCAGGACAATTGTCCCCTAAAACCTAAATATCTGAAATCATACACATGTAATTTTGACAAATATCTTTCACTGCAAATGAAATGGTTTCACGCACCGAAGGCGCGCAGGGATGGTATGGGGAGCAAGCCCCTTTCGACACTCGTTGACTGTATAATAGTTGACTCTATAGTTTTGTCATGTCAGAGCGTGGTGGTAGAGGAGGGAAAGAGTAAAGGTGTTCATCGGCGTTTGTGTCTCCTGCGGTTTTTCTTGGTGGGAGGAGGATGTGTTGGAGAGATTGATGTTGGTGGCGTTGTTGGATCTGGAGAATTAGTAGGTTCCTTGGTAACAAATGGCCTGACCCTAGCTGCTGTTTCTTCTTGAGATTTCCTGTAGCTTTTTAGATTGATTATGAGGATTGTCCTGATTGAGTGTGCTGGGAATTTTTTTGATACGTAGAAGTTGTAGTTATCTTGGACTGTGGCTCGGGTTTTGTCGTCCTCGATCTCTTCCCCAAGGAATGCCTCCATGGACTCCGGGAAGCTCTCCTCCTGGTCCAAAGAAGCTGGAGAAGCAAGAGCTGGAGGGGTGGAAGGTGCGTCATCAGAGATAGCTTCCTGCACTGCGGATTGTCTGAAAACTATATATATATATTAATTGGCTTTCAATTACTTTGTTATTCATATGTATAACTCTTCAAGTCTGAGAAATTTTTATCAATATCCCTTTGAAAATATTAAGATCATTGTTAAAAAAACAAACATAGTTTATGTTCATTATTTGCTCAAGTGTGACAAAATCAAAGAGGATTAAGCAAACTAAAACACCCTGGTAAGCTTATTTTTACTTAAAGTGTGACAGAAATTATTTTCTATTAAAACAAAACCTGACAGAAACAGACTTTTCAAAGTATAACTGTAAATTATTAAAAAATAACTCATTTGAAAATATTGATAGAAAGAGGAGAATACTTGGTTTGCATAAAGTAAGACATGACATGTACACTCCCTGTAAAAAACTGCCAATCGACTCCCCACTAACTGCACTATGAGTTGGGGTATCAAAACCCAACCATGTGACTTCAATAAGACATACTATCGGTTATAATTAGCACAGTGTTTCCCAGTGTTGTGACAAGGTTATGCTTCCGACCCAAAATAGGACCTCCAAACATCTGCAAAACGGCCATTAATAATTAGGAAAAAAAGGGCATCGCTCCCAAACTACACACATAAAAATGAAATCGTTAAAATTTATTTCGACGTCCTTAGATATCTACCAACTGTACATGGTAAACAATCTTCTTGATATTAACTTCTAAAAAGTACATACTGCCCCTCAACTCAATTTTGTGGATAAACCCACTAAACACCCTTCTTATTATAAGTTAGCTCATCCAAAGCCGCATAATTATATTGACATCAGTAACTATTCTAATTACGGCCACAAGACCAGATACACAGACATTTAACATATTAGCCAAAGGCAAGGGTAATGCTATTGATAAGAGTGTCTACTCTGACCAAGTGTGTTGTTTTTTAAATTGTATTTCGGGGGGTGTCAGGAAGACAGCCAATCTGGCTATGATGTCCCCCTACAATGTACCATTCCAATTTGTACAAAAAAAAATATATTGTTTTAATTTATTCTTGTAAATTGGTATATTGTTAAATATTCTATTCTATTCTATTCTATAGGCCAACCCCACAAACATTTAATGTCTGTGTTTCTGTCGCCTAATGTTCAGTGTTGCTGTAAGCCTACTATTTGTGGGCCTAGGCCTATTAAAAAAAATCCCTGTGAATTTGGGTGGGGTGGGAATCGTACGCAGCATCAAGTGGGATATGCAAGTGCGATATAGGTATTGCTCCTCGCCGTATGGGGCGGAACAAAATTTCCTAACAGACCAAAATAATTTCCAGACTAATTTCAGATGTGAAACCAAATTTGATAAACAAACCGTGCGTGCACCTACATATAGGTTCCCGGATGTAAGATGGCGCTATGCTGAAATCGTCTATTATGATTGAATAACACGTAGGGTGAGAAATCTGAGTCAATCCCTCTCCAACACAGTTTCGTCCAGCATGCGGTTCGACCCATTGTTCAGGTGAACAGAATATTCTTTTACATTGAACCATGCAGGGCTTTTGAAACACTGTGGATGACTAAGACTAATTGTGGATATCCTGGAACCCATCAACGGTACATGGAGAGAAATTCTAAACAAAAACACTAACAGAGTGGTATTTTCACACATATATCGTCTTAACCCATGTGAAAGAAGCATTCCATTGAACTGCGCGTCCTTTGAACGATAACCTACGGTCCATCTGCAGAAATGTGTTGAGTTTGGTGTCTCTTTTTCCACCGAAGCTGAGAGCATATTTTGTGAGTGGAAAGATGTAGGCTTTTGTGCAAGAATCCGGACAGTACTGCTGAACTGTTGGGTAAAGGGTTGACCGATAAACCGTTTATCTAACCTTAGTTAAAGTAGAAGACAACAGTTGTCAAAATATTTTTTGCTTCCAAAACACAGCTTATGACCCCTGATTGAAACAGACACTACACGCTCGTTTCAATCAGAAGTCATAAGATATGCTTTGAAAGCAAAAAATTAAGATAAAAACCTAAAAACAATGGGAATGACGAATTTTGTGTATAGCGCTGACCGATTTTTACAGTTAAGTCACGTAAAGTGTTAAATGCAAAAATGAATATTACACAGTAATTAGACTTAATATTTCTCTATTTGAACTTTATATGCCAAAATTATTTTAATGTGTTTTTTTGTTTTTGTTACAAATTACAATTAATTGAATATATTGATATATATGCTTCCCAATAAATTATAACAAAATACAGAATAAATTTCAAAAAGATATTTAATAATATTTAATAAAAAAAGTTGTCAGAAAGGTTATAAACAACATCTCAAAAGTGTTATGCTTTATCAGACCAGTGCTGAAAAACCCCATTAATTAGCTCCGCCCACTCATAAAAAGTTCCTCTATAAATAGACAAAGAGATCTAAATTGAACCGGATTAACAGTGACTGCATTATGTAATCATATGTAACAACTGGGGTAATTTGGAAGACTACTTTTTCAGGGACTGTACAAGTAATGAAATTACTATTTTGGATGGACCAGCCTCTTCACATCATAATCTCAAAAACTTTTTCAATTTATTTACTTATAACTGTAATTTCTCAAACAATGCCTCTGTCAAACTGAATTAAAATAAAACAATAATAAAAACAAGTTGGAAATCAATTCTTCACCATTTCTGCAACAAATATTCTCTAGTTCGTCATTCACCGACTTGCAAAAACCTCAAACCTCTAATGAGAGACCATCTGTCTTGAGTGACCACTTTTGCTTGGCAAAAGGGGTGGTCTCTCAAGACAGGTTCTACGGTGCCAGGTTTTGTAGGGATTGACTTGTGATTGCCAGTTCCACTCAAATAATCAGTTAGGTCACATGCATTTGTTTCTGATGACGTCATGTGACTTTTATTGCTACTGCAATACTGATACAAGATCTTTTATCACCAACATTTTATTGCTACTCATACTGCGGTTTGCGATTGCATTTTTAGGTAAATGGTAGATAAAATCTTTTATTGGGACTCAACTCGTTTTGGAAGGTATAGCTATTCGTACCCAAAACGAGTCTTGTCATGATAAAAAGAATCTGTACAAGCACATCGTGCATGTAGCACATATGTAAACAGGTAATATCGTCAGTTTTATTGAACTTCCCCAGAAAGGGAGTCATCCTATTGAGATGTTTTTGAAACATTCATTTTGTTGGCTTTATCTGATACCAGCAAGTCTGTGTGTGGGTAGATATGTATATGATCATATTCTGGATGGGAATGTGTGTGTGTTTCAGTTTGTTGGTCCTTCTTTCTGTGTGTCGATGTCAAAATAATCTATTTTGAAATATTCAGTGGGGACAAAATATGTGTGGAATTAAATTAAACACTTTTCATCTATTTTCCTTGCCCTCACCAACAACCCCCACCCCCTTCTCCCACAGTTCCATTTGCTGTCTAAGTATGGAAGATTGGGCATGAGATTGTATAAATTTGACATTGGGCCCTCACCCATCATCACAACACTTTATCCCTGGGACATCTCATCTATTCTCCCACCACCAATTTACATACTTTTTATGTGTCATCCATCAATAACAGACAGATTATCGAACCCGAAAAACCTTGGAGGTTTTTAGCTCACCGAAGGGAGCTAAACTTATCACTTGCTGTCCGGCGTCGTCGTCCGTCTGGCGTCGTGAACATTTTTCAAACGACTTCTCCTCTGAAACCGCTAGGGTCAATTTGCTCGAAACTTGGTATGGATGTTCATTACCATATGTCAATTCAAGTTTGTTCAAATGAAATGGACATGCCCACATGGGGCTCCATAGGGGGCATAACTCCGATAGCACCCTATGTATATTAAAGAAATTACTAAAAAAATCTTCTTCTCCCGAACAAGTGGGCGGAATCATTTCATATTTGGTATACAGCATTATGGGGTGGATCTGATTCAAGTTTGTTCAAATCGGCCCCCTGGATTCATATTTAGGCTCACTATAGAAGCCCAAATTCAAACTTAGTGCATTTCAGGCAAATTTCTTTAAAAATCTTCTTCTTCAGATCCAGCAGGTAGAATCTTTTGATATTTGGTATGCAACATTGTGGAGTGGATCTGATTCAAGTTTGTTCAAATCGGCCCCCTGGATTCACATTTGGGCTCAGTATAGAAGCTTGAATTCGATCTTAGTGCATTTCAGGCAAATTTCTTAAAAAATCTTCTTCTCCCGATCAAGCAGGCAGAATCTTTTGATATTTGGTATGCAACATTGTGGGGTGGATCTGACTCAAGTTTGTTCAAATTGGCCCCCTGGATTCATATTTGGGCTCAGTATAGGCAAATGTCTTTAGAAATCTTCTTCTCAAGATCCAGCAGGCAGAATATTTTGATATTGGGTATACAGCATGCTTAGTGGGGTGAGATTCAAGTTTGTTCAAGCCAAGTGCTTGGGTTCATGTTTGGGCTCACTGTGGTATCCCGAATTATAACTTAGTTCGAAATGAGGAATTTTCTTTAAAAATCTTCTTCTTCAGATCCAGCAGTCGGAATGTTTTGATATTTGGTATGAAGCATCCTTAGGGTGGTGAGATTCATGTTTGTTCAAGCCATGTCCCTAGGTCCATATTTGGGCTCACTGTGGAAGCCCGAATGATAACTTAGTTCAAAATGAGGAATTTTCTTTAAAAATAATCTTCTTCAGATTCAGCAGTTGGAATGTTTTGATATTTGGTATGCAGCATCCTTAGGGGGCTGAGATTCAAGTTTGTTCAAGCCATGTCCCTAGGTCCATATTTGGGCTCACTGTGGGAGCTTGAATTGTAACTTAGTTCGAAATGAGGAATTTTCTTAAAAAATCTTCTTCTTCAGATCCAGCAGTCGGAATGTTTTGATATGTGGTGTGTACATCCTTACAGGGGTGAGATTCAAGTTTGTTAAAGCCAAGTCCCTGGGTCCATATTTGGGCTCCCTGTGGGAGCCCCAATTATAACTTAGTCAATATGAGGAATTTTTCTTTAGAAATCTTCTTCAGATTCAGCAGTCGGAATGTTTTGATATTTGGCATGCAGCATCCTTAGGGGGTGAGATTCAAGTTTGTTCAAGCCAAGTCCCTGGGTTCATATTTGGGCTCACTGTGGGAGCTGGAATGATAACTTAGTTCAAAATGAGGAAGTTTCTTTAAAAATCTTCTTCCGATCCAGCAGATGAATGCTTTTGATATTTGGTATGCAGCATCCTTAAGGGGGTAAGATTCACGTTTGTTCAAGCCATGTCCCTAGTTCCATAAAATTTGTCTCTCATGACTTCATTCCTTTGTCGTGTTGAAGAACCATGTAACTGAATATGACCCAAAATACTTCTTTGAACCACTTTGGCCGGTGAGCGATTAAGGCGCCTTGGGGCCTCTTGTTACACTTCAAAACATACAGTGGCTTTGCAGTTCTTTATAGCAAAATCTTTAATGCCAAAATAGGCAGCCAAGACTTAACAAGAAACAACTGACAGGGACCTTGGCACTATTTGACAAAGCTTTGAGTATTTAATATTTATCTTTATCCTTTACCCAATGTAATGGCCAAAACCACCCAGCACTATTGATAAAAACTGCCATTCAAAAATTTTCATTATTTTTTTGTCAAAAACACATAACTTATGATGCCTCATTGTAATGAGTGATCATAAACTATTTTTTGAGACCAAAAATGAAATATATTAATTATTCAAGAATTTTTTTTTCAAGTATCATCTGCTTTTACGTCAGGTAAAAGATTAACAAGCAGTCGAGTTGTGACGAAGTCAAAGTTGACTTATAGCTTGATGAATGGCGGGTGGTTGGATGGGCGGGCGGCATAAACACAATTGGTTTCCGGACAATAACTTGATAATGGTTGGACCCACTTTCATGAAACTTCATAGGTAGGTTGGCCTCAGTGAGAGGAAGAATCCTATTTATTTTGGACTCGCTAGGTCAATGGTCAAGGTCACAGTGACCTTGAACATACTAAATCGTAAACAATTGGTTTCCAGATGATAACTTGACTGTGGTTGAACCCACCCACATTCATGAAACTTCACATGTAGGTGGTCTTTGGTGAGAGGAAGAACTCTTTGTATATTGGATGTGCAAGGTCAAGGTCATAGTGACCCTGAACATAATAAATTGTAAACAATTGGTTTCTGCACGATAACTTAATAATGGTTCAACCCACAATCATGAATCTTCATAGGTAGGTTGTGGTCTTGGTGTGAGGAAGAACCCTATATATATTGGACTTGCTAGGTTAAAGGTCAAGGTCACTGTGACCTTGAATAGTAAATCACAAACTATTGGTTTCTGGATGAAAATTTGACAATGGTTCAACCCACATTCATGAAACTTCATAGGTTTGTTAGCCTTGGTGAGAGGAAGAATCCTGTGTATATTGGCTTCGCTAGGTCAAAGGTCAAGGTCACAGTGACCTTATACATATTGAATTGTAAACAATTTGTTTCCGGATGGTAACTTGACAATGGTTCAACCCACATACGTGACACTTCATATATAGCTTAGCCTTGGTGAGAGGAAGAATCCTATTTATTTTGAAATAGATGAACTGTCAAGGTCACAGTGACCCTGAACATCGATAACTTGAAAATCATTCAACCCACTTTCGTTAATCTTCATAGGTAGGTTGGCCTTGATGAGAGGAAGAACCCAATTTATTTTGGAATCAGTAGGTCAAAGGTGAAGGTCAAAGTGACCCTTCACATAGTAAATCGTAAACAATTGGTTTTCTGATGATAAATTGATAATGATTGAACCCAATTTTGTGCTTTCACAACTAGACATTGCTTCGGTGATCCTATCGGCATTTTTTTTTTCTGAAATTTTACGATGAAATATGACTTCTCCTCAGAAACTACTTGACTATGAAATATGATATGCTGGTTTCTTATCATATCTCAATTCAAGTTTTTCTCAAATAAAGACAGCAGACCCACAGGGGGCCTCACAAGAGGCATAACTCTGTTTGCATGTAGAAATTTTCTTTTAAATGTAAAAAATCTTCTTCTGAACCACCAGTCAGAATCTTTTGATGTTTGGTGTACAGCATTCTCAGAAGTGTCAGATTCAAATTGTTTAAGTCAAATCCCTGAGTTCATATTTGGGTTCCCTATGGGAACTTGAATTTAAACTCACTGTCATATGCAGAATTTTCTTTAAAACTCTTCTTCTCCAGAACCACCAATGAGAATCTGATTCTCAGTATACCATATCCTTAGGGTGTCAGATTCCAGTTTGTTCAAAACAAGTCCCTAGCTTTATTTTTTACCTCAAGTTTTAACTTAGCACAATATGAGGGAAGTTCTTAATAAATCTTCTTCTTCAGATACACTTGTCAAATTCTGCTGATATTTGGTATACAGCATCCTTTGAGGGGAGGGGATGGGGTGGGGGAGGGGGGTGTCAGATTCAAGTTTGTGCAAATCCAGTTCAGGTGGTAATATTTGAGCCCCTCTGGGAGTCTATTTAACTTGTGCAATGAGAGGAATAATTTTTTTAAATCTGCTTCTCAAAACCCACGAACCAGAATCTTGTGATTTTGGGACTGCAACACCCGGATTCAAGTTTGTTCAGATCAAGTCCTTGGGTTCATATTTACAGTTATTATGAGTGCCTGAATTTAAACTTAGAACAATATGAGGATTATACTTTGAAAATCTAATTCTTCAGATCCACCCGTCAGAACGTTTTGATATTTGGTATACAGCATCATTGGGAGGGGGGGGGGGGGGATGTCTGTCAGATTGAATTGTCTTCAAATCAAGTCCCCCAGGTTCATATTTGGGCTCTATAATCAGGCCCAAATTGTACCTTGGTGTCACATGAGGAATTTTCTTAAAACTGTCTTTAAATTCACCAACCAGAATCTGGTATGTAGCATCCTTTAGAGGGATCAAATTAAAATTTGTTCAAATCAAGTTCCTGGGGCCATATTTAGGCTCCTTATGGAAGCCTAAATCTTAAAACAGTACAGTACAATATGATGGGAATTCTTAAAAAAAAATTCAAGTTTTCAGAAATCAGTCCCCTGGGTTTATATTTGGGCTCCCTATTCCAAATTTTAATTTAGTGGAATATGATGAATATTCTTCAAAGATCATATTCTTTTGATCCACTTGGTATAATCTTTTGGTATTTGGTATGTAGTAGTAATATGGCACCTACATAAAAGTTCAAGGCATTGTGCTCAACTGATTTGAAGGGGCAGTTGAAATATTACATAAAACCCAGTGAAGAATTACTCTAATGATGAGTTCAGCCCATAAGTGATTGGTTGATTATGATCAGATTTATTTAGGTAAATATGTGAGTGGATAAGATTAATCTTTGTTTAAATGGGGTCCACCAGGCTGCTTAATTCCCTTGGTTGGGGTTCCATTGTGTTATTTTTTTTTCACTTTAAAATGGATTTTGAATGATTGCATGCAAAAAATATTTGTTTTTGCCTGGTGACCCCATGGGGCTCAGGTGGGATCCATTGGTGGTGTTTTTTTTCACTTAAAACTGAGTTTTGAAGGATTTTTGTGAATCTATGCAAAGAAAAAAATGTTGAACCTCTTACCTACATCTTATCAGACAATGAGCATATCATTCGTCACTGGTATATGTACTGTTACACAATTTCAGAAAGCAAGAAAAGGTGCAGATTATAAAGAAGATAAACTGCTGCAAACATGGCTGGAGGAAGAAAGAATGGTATTCTTTTTATAATTCTACAACACAGTGGAACCCTGTTAATGGAATGGCCACTTTGCCAGTGAGAATATTCAGTTAACAGGGATTTGATCACTTTCCTGTTTTTAAGTTATAAACTGAGCATTTATTCTATTATATCTTGTTTGATAGAGTTTATTCAGCTCTTATAAATAGATTAAATGCCTGCTTTTGATATACCGAAGCCAGAAATGTCAATAAAAGTTGGGAATTTGGTGAATGTTGGAGTAATTTTTCGTTGGATTACAAGATTTTTCATTTAATTAACAGGGGTTCAATCTATAACCTATATGCAATTAACTCATAACCCGCTGAGTATTTTCAAGATAATTTTCATAAGATCTAGTCATGGCTTCAGTGAAACAGCCATGACAAGATTTGATGAAAAATTCATATAAATTTAACTCAAGAAATTATTGGTGCAAAAAACTCCATTCAATTTGCATGGGGAAATTTGATTAAATGTACCTAAATTATACATATACTGTCCAAAAAAAGTTAAACACCCACCTTTAATACCTGAGTGAATGCAAATTTCTCATATTGTGACGTTCCTCATTCCTCTGTCAGAGCAGGCATAGAATCTCAAAACAGGTGAACATTGGCTGGCTGTTGACCACTTCACTGCATAACTGTAATATGCTGTACTGTGTTGAGTTCGATTTTGACGAGACTGCTCAGGTCACTCTTGTTGACCATTTTGGTGCCTGCTCTCGAGGCAAACCTACACTTCACACCGTCAACTGAAACACAACACACAAATGTACAGGGACCACATTTTGGAGTCGATTACATCCTCTGTGGTCGCCGTTTCTTTGGCAACCAATTTCATTATTTGGACGATAATGCCAGGCCTCACTGAGTGAGAACAGAGTTTTACCTGCATGTATTTTCCTGCAAAGAGCCCGGACTACAACCCGATAGAATGTATGGGAAATGCTCAGCAGGAGAGTGGGTAATAAACAGCCACTACCTCATGAAATCGACAAAATGCATATACAGAGGAATGAGACAGCATCACATTTGGAGAAATTTAAAGGTCTTTGATAGCATGCCATGTGATTAAGATGTGTTCGAGATGCTTGAGGCAGTCGCACCAGATACTAAACTATGTGACATTTTATGACATTGTGATGACGTCCGCGGTGCCTAATGTTCAATAAAAAATGCTCTAGAAATCCTTGTTTCACTAATAAGGCCTATTACCATACTAGGGGGAATGGGACTTATCAGTGAAACAAGGATTTCATTAATAAGCACCTGAGAAAAGAAAGGTCAAGGTCACATTAAGAGTCAGAAGTAAAATCATTTTTACTTGTTTGGCTGACTCTAGAAATGACTGCATAGATGATTGTGATTCCATAACTTAGCAAAGCTTCCATGTGATAACGAAACTTTGTGGTATTGCGTTCTATTTTGTGTTCACCTTATTCTCCATCAGTAGATTAAACAATCTTTCATAAAGTCAGTGCTTATTCACTCTTTCAATTCATTCACCAACACCGTCATTCATTCACTCAACAATGGCTGTCTGAATTGCAGGACAGAAGATCTAAAGACATAGTACTTAACCTATCATATGACAATGCAATTTTCTGTCAAGCATTGACACCATTGTGGGAATTGATATTTTGTTTATACGTAAAGTCTTACAACCTTCTTAGTGTTCGAGGCCATCAAAGTAGAAAAATAGTAATAGAGACATAGTCTTTTATCCTTTTGTTGTTTGTTAATTTATTATTCATTCATTCATTCAAAGATTTTTTTTTTTAAATCTAAGTCGGTAGACTTCCAAAATTCATTTACAATCCTCCTCGCTTTTTCATTTCTCTATTATTTCTCTCCTTCATTTATCGCTCAATGATCCAGTTCTACTGACATCCATATTTGTAAGGTTTTATTGTTAAATAATGTTTATTTTAAAAAAAGCTATCAAATTCATTTTTCAAATATAAATCCTCCAAAGGGAAGTAGATAAATATTCTTTTCTTAAATGAATAGTAATAGAAGTGACTATCAAATTCAGTTTATGTTTTAAAACTTAAAAAGCTGTGGTGGGTGAAGGGTTAACTTCTCTTATCAGTATACAACAGGGGTTCGACCATGGTGGCCTCATGGGATCCTGGGATACTCATAGCAGGTATGATTCTCGCTACCATTCTCGTGAGAATCCAAGTGGATTCTCCCAAGGTTAGATGAATTATATGACCTGGGAGACAAACAGTAATCAAAAAGCTTCCCCAGTTCATTGTTAAATTTCTAAATTGCTCATCTTTGATTTAGCAGTACATCTACTCATTCATTTATTTCCTGAATGCTTAAGCAGATGGCTGGATGGTGGATGACTGCCTGGATAAATGAATACTTGGCCATTCATGTGACGCACCTTTCCTCTTCTATCCACTGATGTCAGGTTACTATTTCTCCGTTAAAGTGAGCCTTTATAAGACAAGTGAAGATTTAGTTGTTCTCTTTAATTTTTGCAAACAACTTCACCTTAGTCCATAGACCTTTTAAGAAAAGGTATTTGGAAGCTTACTCATTCCTTCAATAATTAAAGTCTCCATTCAGTCGTTTATTCATCAACCATCTAAACAATTGAATGGCTGACTGGATTACTGACCACTTCACCGACCAAATGATTTATATTTCTCCTTTTGATCAATGATATTATTTTACCACTTATTGTTCAACCAAGCAATTGTGTTGTAAAACAAATATTTGTTTTTTCTTTTTATCTATTGACCAACTTAATAGCCATGGCAAATGTCAGTTATCAATCAGTGATCAACATATCATTCATCAATTTTTTTTCCATTCAGCATTTAGTTTTCTCTTTTCATTCATTCAATGTTACCTGTTTGTTACCTCGTTTATTAACTTAGTTTTCTTTTAGTTTTTATAATTTATTTCTTTTTGAACAGTAGTATGCAAGTAGATACAGAATCACTCCCAATCCATTTACCCGTTTGAAACTTAGGATGTACAAATTTTATTTATTCAAAAACAAAAAATTCCAAAGATTCGTTTTCTGGTCTCTATCCCAAACATCGGCTATAATCGACAGTAAGTGTTGGTGGCTATTCTTGATGAATTTCTGTTACATCAGCAAAAGCATGCGAATGTTAAGCTGAGTAAATAAACAAGATGCTTAGAAATAGCAAAAATTGTTTATTCTTTCAATCCTTTTATCCAGTGAATTCTTTTATTTGTTTCTTTCATTCTTTTACTTTTAATTCGATCAGTCTCTCTCACTGGACAATTGCTTTCTGGCTTGCTGCATCACACACTTGAGTTTCCAAAAATAAAATGGTCTGCAGGGTGAACTGTTCTGAAGCAAATAGCCTTCTATTCAGTTAACTTGATTTTTATTTGGTATTAACTCAGAATGGACCTCAAAAGCTCACTGAATGGTTTTATCTACATAGTACCAACCACTTTGATGTACTCATTTATTTCATTCGCTACAAATCGTGACTGTGGAGTATAATTACCCATTTTGTAAAAATTATCGAGTAAATTACTGTATCGTTTATTTTTAATAAGGATTTTTAATAAGGATAGATACACGCAAAACCCCCAAAACCCAATAAGTGACAGAAGAGATATGATGCTCTCAACTCTCCCTTGTCTCTCTTCTGAAGGGAGGTTGTCATTGTTGTTGTTGTTACCTCAAAATACAAAAAATCAGATAAAGCAATTTATATTGGTCAAACTTTATTACTCTGAAAAAATAGATAGAATTTCCCAAGCAAACACTGGTCTTGCAGAGAAATACATATACGGTAAAAATCCAATAACGTTATGTCTAGTATCACTATAGGTAGCCTCAACTGTTGGGGGTTAGCTTCAGATGAAATCAAACAGTGAGACATCTTCTCATTTTGCAGAAGTAAATTTTATGCAACCATTTTAGTCGATACTCAATCCAGTGAATCAGTAACAAGTAAGTGGAAAAATGAATGGGTTATGAGGCAGAATTCTCACCTGGCACAAGGTCAAATAGAGGGATAACAATTCTCTTTAAAAACACTTTCAGCTTCAATATCCATGATAAAATAATCGACCCAGGAAGAAATTTTATCATTCTTGATACTACTATCCAAAACCAAAGACTTATGCTGGCTGCAGTATTTGGGCCAAATGAAGTTAAACCAAAGCTTTATGAAAATCTTTTTGGCAAAATTGAAGATATCGGAAATACATCCATTCTTGTCGTTGGAGATTGGAATGTCCCTCAAAATTATGAATTACAAAGGGAAAAATAATACAAAGTCGAACAAAAATTTTTTTATCCATTGCAGAAAGTATGGATCTACACGATGTGTGGAGATTTGACAATCCACTTATGAAACGTTTCACATGTAGAGGGCCAGAAAATAAAATTGCTAGGCTGGACTATTTTCTGATTTCATCAGACTTGCAGCTACACACCCAAAAACCAGGTATTCACTAAAGATACAGGTCAGATCACAATCCAATAAGCTTGCAACTCAAATTCATCAATCAAATCAGAGGCAAAGGCCTGTGGAAATTTAATAATAGTCTTCTCAGTGACATTGTCTACGTAAATGAAATTAAGTCGGTAATAGCAGAAACAGTAAACCAGTATTCAGTATATTTTTATATGACAACCAATGGCCCAGACTAGCTGGTGCTAACTCAAATTAATCCAGTGCCAAACACAAATTTTGCCCCCCAATCCCCCAAATTTGCATGCAAAACCGAAAAAATCAAGTTCTAGATGGTCCTCCATACTTTTTAGATCTGTGCATGTGCAGTATCCAGGAAGGTACCGAAATTGGCACCGACCCTTATTCTTTGTTTGGCCCTAAAGTCAGCAACAATGAACTGACATCTGTGCTTTTAAATATCCTTTTTTGAGGTAAAATTGGTGGATCCAAGGATGTAAATGGATGATGGAAGTGAAAAACGGTGGTTAGAAACATTCAGAGCTGTAACTTTATAATAATTATAAAAATTATTTCATGTTTCCCAATTTCGGAACATACGCCTGATGTCATCATTCTTGCTAATGGTTTACCCACTGTTTGTTAAGTGTTCCTTCCCTATACCTCCTTGAAGCCCTCTTGTTAAACTCCCAAGCTTTTTGGATATTTTTTATCGAAATTTAAAAAAAAAATTGGGAGTTTAACTTGTGTAACAGAATGTTTATTCTGTTTATCCCCATGGTTCTTTCCTCACCATAGGGGTGTTAGGTCATTTTGGTCATGCATCTTCTATCCGATGTATAGTTTTTTCTTCTTTTGAAGATCTTGCTTTACATCTGGTAGCTTTAAAATCTGTTATTGACTTTGGGCCTTTTTTCTGTGCCTGATGTCTTGTTTCTGGTTTTTCCTTTGGCGTTGTTTACTTTGGCAACGTCTTTAAATATATGTAGTATTTAGTTACTTTTACTGTAGGATTGTTGTAAGATACATTAATTAATATTCCAGTAGTGTAGCAAAAAAATTTGGATTTTGTCCACACTTAGGCTCTATCGGGATGCCCTTGGGCTCTTCATGTTCCCATTGGGAACTTAGGCTTTTTCAAAAGATTTTCGAAAAATTTTTGGAATTTAATTTTTCAATTTTGATTTTGCTTGCTATTTATTATGTATCTTTATCATATATTTATTGTTGTGTTTGTGGGAGTAGGATCGACTTAATTTTTTGATTGATCATGAAAGCTTACTGCTCAAAATACAAGGCGAGGAAGTCTTCCTCAGATTTACATCCTTGTTGCCTTGCCTGTACTCGATGTACTCCTGCAGATTCTTGTCCTACATGTGTCAGTTGGGATGACAAACGTTGGAAACGTGTGTCATGGTACGTTGTTGGTGGTGAGATGCCTTTGCCAGTACTCTCACTGCAAGATAATTCAAGTTTTTCAGTTTCTTTTTCAGAGGAACAAGAACATGGTGATGGTATTGTGACACCCACTAAAAGTGTCCTATCGTCGTTGCGCTCTTATGAGCAAACAGAGCTAGCTGCTAAGGTGCTCATGAATATTAGGCAAGGGATAAGGCCTCTAGTTAGTGTTCTTTCTCTTGCAGCAGGCTAGCTCGAATGGTGAAGTGGTTACTCCGTCCCTGGGATCCATAACACCGGATATATCTGTTGCGGCCGAAGGAAGTGTAGTGGGTAGAACGAGCACCTTAAAAACAAAAGCAACAATGGAAATAGGGAGGAAGTCAGCAAGTTTCTTGTCAGGAGGCTCGGCGAGGTCTGAAAAGACCGCGAGCGGGAGTGGTCTTTCTCTAACCTAGCAACATCTGGGGCCAGATGTTGTTATGAGAAACTTGCATGGGCCGGAGCATACGTCCACATCTGCCGCTCGGGATGGTGTCTGTCTAGACTGGAGCCGGCCTCGGCTACAGTCACGACTTTCTCCGCTACGATCAGTAAGCACACACGACCGCATCCGAGACTTCGGATATCCAGCCAGCTGCGCGAAGACGGAGCCAGTCTTCACCTGTGAAGTCGGAACATCCGGTAGCTAGGGAACCGAGGCATCGATCATCGGGACGTTCGGAGAAGAGATCCATCTCTAGAACGCCGTCCCAGAAGCAGCAAACGGCTAAAAAACAGAAAACCGCTGCTCCTCAGGCCTCAGTGACGGACTTGCTGTCACAGGTTATGCATCTGATCGCAGCATCCCAGCAATTGCGGGAGCAGACTCCGGAAGTGAGATGTCGGATGGTGCTGGGTCAGTCCAGTCATCTGTTCACGCAGATACAATGGACTGAGATTTACAGCTGATTCAGTCGGATGGTGAAAAGGATGAGGAAGAGGATTACCCTTCCCTTTCGGAACAACATATTGTTGCGATAGATTTTATCCATCAATACTATCCTGAATTTGTTCCGCCAAATCAGCAAGCTGCGATAACAAGGGAGAATCTACTGGCGTCTTTAAATGCAGACTTTATACGGAGGAAGGAAGAAGTTCTTTATTTCCCTGGTTCAGTCTACACAGGTGTCGCAGGCCTTCTGCCATGTAGACGACGCCATATTTATATATCGAGTGTGAGGAAAAAAGGCGGTTTCTTATCAACATCTTCCTTAAATATACCGTTCCTTGGACCATGTTCATTTAAAACAGTTGGAGAAGATGTTCAGAGAGCTCCACTGTGTTTGGATGAGCAGGCCGGGGATTTAGACATATCCTTACCTGCCTCATTCAATATTCGCTCAGATGTAATGGAATGTGCTATTTCATCGAATAGAGCGAATTTGGATGCAATGTCCTTCGCAGATCACCTTACCAGAACTATGACGCAAAGTCTGAACAGGAAGGAATTTGAGGACATGTGTACCTCGCTTAGAGTTCTTTCCAGGGCAATCCTGTATTCCACGTATAACTCTGCCCTGGCAGTGGCAAATCTGGAGTTAATTAGACGTGATGCTGCCCTTGCGTCGTGATCTCTTATAGCTGACAAGGTGAAAAGCTCTCTCTGGGTCGCTCTGGTCTCGGGACATACTATCTTTGATGACAAGCTTTCGTTAGTCTATGAACAGGCTACTAAGAAAGCTTCCAGTGCTCTGCTTTTGAAGTTGGCATTTCAACAACATGCTTCAGCAGACTGGGGTAAGCGAGGACGTTCCAAGTCAAAATCATCAAAAGGGAACTCCTCGTGAGGGTTCAAGAAACCCTCATATAATTACTCCAGAGGTCGTCAATACAGCGACTCAGGAAAGGGGCGTAAGTCTGATCAGGATTATCGGTCAGACGCCCCTATGCCGACAGGACGAGGATCTTCATGGGGAGGACGTAGTTTCTCCTCTTGTAAGCCTCGCAAGTCCTACAGGTGATGGTCAAGACCTCTATTGCTTGCCAGTTGGCGGAAGTTTATCAAACTTCGCGAGAAACTGGATAGCAGTCACGGAAGATCAGTGGGTGAGAAGTGTAGTCTCAAACGGCCGACATCCATCATTCCGAGTGAAACTCCCACTAACAAGATATCGGCGTTGGACTAATCTTCCGGTGGATCCTTTCAAAAGAGAGTCTCTCCTAGCGGAGGTACAGGCTCTCTTATTGAAGGAAACAATAGAGGTTGTCGAGAATCAAAATTCTCAAGGCTTTTACAGTTACCTGCACCTCGTACCAAAGCCATTCGGCTCGTTCTGACCGGTAATAGACTTGAGCTGGATAAACAAGTTAATCATGTCTCCAAAGTTTTATATGGAAACCACTCAGTCGGTAAGAGCGAGCATTCGAGTGAATGACTATGCGGCAAGCATAGATGTAAAGGACGCTTACTTTCATGTCATAGTACATCCGGCATTCTGAAAGTAACTGCAGTTCGCCGTGCAAGGAAAGGTTTATCAGTTCAGAGCAATGTACTTTGACCTGAACCTGGCTCCCTGGGCTTTCACTCGAATAATGAACTTGGTAATGTCATACTTCCAAGCTCATTCGTCTGTGGTAACGTCGGCTTATTTGGACAACATTCTTCAAAGATACAGCAACAGAATTATTCTCCAGAATGATGTTCAGAGTCTGCTACAATTGCTCCGATGTCTCAGTTTCATAGTAAACGAGAAAAAGTCACATCTTGCTCCATCCAAGTCATTCACTCACTTGGGAATGAGCTTCAAGACTCCCAACAATCTGGTTCATCTACCGTTACCCAGAGTGAAATTAGTCAGTTGTTATGCTCGCTTTTGTCTAACCTCAGACGCAATAACAGTGAGGGAGTTCATGCGACTGATGGGGCTGTGCGGAGCGGCTGCGGATCTTATTCCGATTGACCGCCTTCGCACATGTCCCCTCCAGATATTCTTTACTCAGAACTGGAGTGTGAAGACGCATTCGCTCGAAACCAGTATTGTTTTAATGGACCTAGTAAAACAAAAGATTCAGATTTGGGCAGATCTTCAGTAGTTAACTCAAGGAGTTCTGCTTCAACTGTCAGATCCAGCTTTCTCAGTTATGATGGATGTGAGTCAGACGGGCTGGGGCGCGACACTAAGTCCCGCAGACATGAAGTGCTAGGGTCTTTGGGACTCTCGGTTCCTAGAGAAGCACATAAACATGAAAGAGATAATGTCAATAGGGCTAGCACTACAACATTGGATTCGCCAAATAGCGAACGTCCACGTTCAAATTCTGTCTGACAATTCGACAGTAGTTGCTTACCTCAGGAGCCAAGGCAGCACTCACTTGATTCCATTATGCGAATTAATGGAGCCGATTCTCCTATTCATCCTGAATCATCACATTCATCTCTCTGTCTGTCATATACCGGGTCATCTGAACGTATTAGCAGACTCGCTCTCTCGGAAAGGTTGCCTTGTGCCATCGGAGTGGACTCTCAACAAGAGAATATTCAGACAAATTTGCTACCAGTGGAATCAATCCATGATAACTCTTTTTGCGACATACCTGAACAATAAGTTACCGACATTCATGTTGCATGCCCAGATCATCGAGCATATGCAGTAGACGCTCTGACAATTTCATTGGATGGGATGATAGGATATGCATATCATCCAGCTCCATTGATTCAGCTGATTGTGTTAAAGATCAAACAGTCTCATTGCTAAATCCTGCTGGTAGCACAGCCGTTGTCACAGAAACCTTGGATCAATCTTCTCGGGTGTCTGTTATGGGACCATCTACGAGAGGATCTTCTTTATCAGGAGAAGTCACTCACACTGCATCACAACCCGGAAGGTCTCAACCTTCACGTATTTCCGTTGTGCAGTCCTCCTTACACAGAAAACATTTTACAGGACAAGCAGTGGACGCAATTTCTAACTGTAGGAGGGCCTCCTCTTCGTTGAATTATGCAGTGAAGTGGAGGGTTTTCTTCTGTTGGTGTAGGGATCAGTTGATAGACGTATACGATCCATCCAATATTGCCGATTTCCTGGTCTACTTGTTTGATGATCTCAAACTGCAGCCCGTCACTATTAAGGGCTATAGGTCTATGTTATCAGATACTTACACACATCATGATAACTTGGCTACTGGATCAAATACTTCATTATCCAATCCAGTTAGAAATTTCTCTATCAATAGACCTAGAGCCCTCAGATTAATTCGTAAGTGGAATTTGGCTTGGGTTCTGTTGAAGCTCAAAGAAGCTCCTTTTGAGCCGTTAGATGTCGTAGAGTTCAAATTCTTAACCTATAAAATGGCCTTTCTCTTAGCCTTTGCATCTGTTAGAAGAGTCAGTGAATTTCATGCATTATGTTGATGAATCTCATTACCGTAGTGTGGGTAATACCATTACCCTCACTATGGAAGTGAGATTTTTGGCTAAGAATCAGATTCCGGATAAGTGGCCAGAGCTTCTTGTCATTAAGGCCTTACCATCCTTGGATAACCATAGACCTTTGCTGTGTCCAGTCAGGGCTATGTGCATTTATAAATGTCGATCAGATTTTATTAGAAAGGGAAGAAAATGTTTCTTTCTTTGATTCCTAACAGAAAAGATATTTCTGTTCATGGTGTCGCTAGATCGATTCAGTTGGCAATACGCATTGCCTACGAAAATCTATCTTCAGATCAATGTTCTGTCACTAAGATCTCAGCGCACGAGGTTAGAGCACTGTCCACTTCTTGGGCTTATTCTAACAGAATAGCCATTACTTATCTCATGAAGGCTGCTTACTGGACACAGCCCTCTTCATTTACCAAGTTTTACCTGAGAAATTTAGAGTCCATTTCCAGTGGCCTTAGATCTTTGGGTCCTCCTTCTGTTGCTCAGAATGTCGTCCATTAATGTTACATCTATAAGGTCTTTAGGTAGTCCGCTCCAACACTGACACCGTTGCGCTGCCCTCTTCATTCTGAGGAATTTTACCTCAGAACAAGGGGAAGGGGTGGGGGTTGGTGACTGTTTTTCCCTTATGATTATCTGGCTTTATAGTGAAAAGCAAGGGAATACCTCCTCCGATGACAGTAGTCCTGTGTCGGTGCTGGGGTGGTTTTAATGTGTTGCTCGGTGTGAAGCAATAACTATATCTCATTTATGTACTGTTTTTAAAGTATAGCTCACTGTGAAGCATTAGTATATGTTACGTGTCAAACGGGCTTTAACATACAATCCTCAGACACTTTTAAATGAGTATAAAGAGTCTCATTCTCTGGACTATCTTTATATATTGGTTTTCCTTCACCAAATTAGGATAACGGGTTATGCTGGCATTAAATGGAGAATTATATATTATGTAATACTCAATTACATTGTTGGTGTTATGTCTTTCTCTTTTCTCATAAAAGAGAAAGACATATATATTTCCTGTCTTCTCCTATTCTCCTGTGGGAGCTATCCTTTACTGAAGTAATTGAGAGATTGGATTTTCCTGTAAGTCCTAGGCCCTCCAGCCTTTTTACGATTCAGCTAGTCTGGGCCATTGGTTATCATATAAAAATATGATAAATTTTAAGTAATTTGTATATTTTTTATACTTACCAATGGCCCAGATGGGTATGACCCTCCCATGAGTGGGCACTCATACCTCCTCGCTGTTTATAACATTTAACAGGCATCTGTAGAAAGAATGATGGTTGGCACCAATTTCGGTACCTTCCTGGATACTGCACATGCGCAGATCTCAAAAGTATGGAGGACCATCTAGGACTTAATTTTTGGGGTTTTGCATGCAAATTTTGGGGATTGGGGGCAAAATTTGTGTGTGGCCCTGGATTAATTTGAGTTAGCACCAGATAGTCTGGGCCACTGGTAAGTATAAAAAATATACAAATTACTTAAAATTTATCATATACTGAAAACTTAAACATTTGTAATAGTTTCACAAATAGATTTACAATCAATGACCAACCCTTCTGGGAAATGCTGAAAATCATGATCAGGGGAAAGACAATACAGTATTCTTCATACATAAAATGAAAAAGAAATAATTGGCAAAAAGAAATAGAATCAAAACTTAAAAGCCCTCAGCATGAAAGTAGACAGATGAGATTTATCAGTTCATGAGGAAATAATGGGTTTAAATACAGAGCTAAAAGAAATGAGGGAAAAGAAGCCAGAGGAATAATTATTCGTACTTGTACCAATGGAAATTGGAAGGGCTGAAACCTACAAAATATTTTTGGAACCTCGAGAAATGACACTACGCATAAAAGCTCGTTCCAAAGGTAATTAAGTTGGATGGAAATGAAACAACAGATTTAGGGGAGATAATGAAAGAACAGAAAAACTTTTTATGAAAATCTTTACAGGTCCCAAATATCCCCACCACATAGAAATGTAGAAATTGAAAACAAACTGTTTGACAAAATAACCCTTTTTTAAATGTTTTAGACGAACAGGAATCCTAACTAGAAGGACCTATTCTTGAACATGAAGCTGTGCTTGCCCTAAAAATGATGAAAAATAATAAACTGGATTTGATGGTTTCACTCCAGAGTTTTATAAGTTTTTCTTAAAAGATGTCCACTGCTATTTAATAAATTCTTTAAACCATGCTTATACATCTGGAGAACTGTCTATCACCAAAAGGTCCAGAATAATAAGCTGTATACCCAAGCCAAATAAATCGAAATTGTACGAAAAAACTGGAGACATATTTCTTTATTAATTGTGGATGTTAAAGTAGGCTCAAAGGTCACTGCAAATCGCATTAAGGGAGTTTTACCAAAATTAATTTCCGATACGCAACTATGCTTCATTAAAGGCAGATTTATTGGGGAGTCTACTAGGCTGATCCTGGATTTAATTGAAAAGTGCAAAAACGAGGATCTATCTGGAATACTTATCCTTGATTTCGAGAAAGCTTTTGATTCTTTGGAACGGCCATTCATAGAAAAACCTCAAAATTTCTTCGGCTTTGGCACATCCATTGTTCAATGATTTCAAACTTTTTACACAGATATTTTTCATTTCTGTTCTAAATAATGGCCACTGTTCTGCAAAGTTTGACCTGTAAAGATGAGTTAAACAGGGAGACCCTCTCTCACCCTATTTCTTCATACTTTGTGCCAAAATTCTTAGTGCTTGCATAAAATATAATCCCAATGTAAACAGGATAGAAATACATTGGCTCCGAGTATTTAATAAACCAATATGCAGACAATATGACACTGTTCCTTCAAGACAGTGACCACTCACTAAATGAAGCATTAGAGTCAATAAACATGTTTTCAAAAGTATCAGGACTTAAAACAAATTTTGAAAAAACTTGAGCTATATGGATTGGGCATAAAAAGGGTTCAAGGGAGGAAATTGAAACAAGACACAAAATAACTCATATATAAAAAAATAGAAAAGTCTAAAACCATAATGTAGATACACAAGAAATACAAGACAGATTTCTTTTTTCTTCTTTCTATATGGAATGCTGACAGATCTTTTATGCCCCTATGTTTCTTTTTTGTTTGTTTAAAACCCTTTTGCATATTATGTATTTGCCATTTTTTCCACTAAATTAATCCATATTTTTATACTGTACCAATGACCCAGACTTAGCTGGTGCTAACTCCACAAAAACCAGGGCCAAACACAAATTTTGCCCCCCAATCCCCAAAATTTGCATCCAAAACAAAAAGAAATCATGTCCTAAAGGACCTCCATAGTACGACTCTACTGCGCATGCGCAGTGACGCAGTCGTCCCGAAATTGGCGCCAAATATCATTCTCTGTTTGGCCCTTCATCAGTCAACATCTCACTGATCTTTGTGCTTGTAAATCTCAGTTTAAAGGATGCCAGACACGTAATTCTTGGAGAAAATGTGATTCTAAGGAGGATAGAAGGAGGAGAGGAAAAAGAAGTGGCAAAAAATAATCAGGGCTGTACTTAAAATTTTTTGTTGAAATTATGTTAAGTTGCCTATTTTCGAGGCAAACGCCTCTTGTTGTCATTCTTGCTAATTGTTGCACTGCTTATTCAGTGTTTCCTCTCCCCTAACCTTCTAAAGTCCCCCCTTGCAATTCTCCCATGCTTTTGGCTTATTTTTGAGAAGTTTCATTTCTAAAAATTCCCTGGGAGAGTTGCTTGGTTACAGAATGTTTTCTGTTATTTTCCCCATAGTTACGTTTTCACCCATGGGTGTATAACGTTTGTGTTCTGCATCTTCCATCTGATGTTCTGCAGATTCTCCCCTGGGAGTCTCTGTTTTGCATCAGATAGAGTGTAATTGATGACTGATTCCGGGCCAGTTTTTTCAGTGCCTGGAGTCATGTTTTCTTCTGTGTTTACACTGTTTGTTTTCATTGGCAACAGCCTTTTTTGAGGGGGGCTGTTTGCCTTTGAGGTAGTTTATCTCATTATAAGATACATTTATATTATCCGAAAGTGTCTCATTAATTATTTTATATAATTTTAAAATTTTTGACCACACTTTGCCATCGGATCCATCGGGGCTCAACGTTACTTTTCAGCAACTTGGGCTTCTCTGAAAAAATATTTTTTCAAAATTATTTTGTTTTGCAATTGTTTTTTCATTTATTAATGGATCATGTTATTATGTATCTTTGTGTCAGGGGTTTTTGCGAGTAACTAGGACTTATTGTTGTTCTTTCACAATGAAGGGATCTTGTTCAAATTGTAATAGGAAGAAATCTTCCTCTGACTTTCATGATTATTGCATTAATTGTAGTCAGTGTTCTCGCATTAATCCCTGTCCTGTATGTGAACATTGGGATGAGAAACATTGGAAACGTGTGTCACGATATGTTGTTTCTGGAGAAAGAGCGATGCCGGCTCTTTCTCCACAAGGTCACTCTACTCTCTCAGTTTCTATTTCAGAGGAACCAGAACAGGGTGATGTTTCCATGTTATCTTCTTCAAGTGTGCGTCCGTCGTCACAAATAAATACAGAGCTAGCGGCAAAAGTGCTCAGGGAGATTAGACAAATGTCGTCCGCTAGCTCGCCCGGTGTAGCGTCCATTCACCGAATGGTTCGGCAGCCGGGTTCGTCCGATGCGGTCCAAGAGGAAATTTTGGGTGATGCGAGCACTATAAAAATAATAGATGCACACCCAGTGACGGCGGATAGTGAATGAGAACGGAGGAAGCCTTTTAGTCCGGTTCCTAGCTCGTCCAGGTCCAGCCGGGCCGCGAGCGAGAGAGGCCCCTCTCTCGTACAACAACATCTGGGACCAGATGTTGTGGTACAAAATGTGTCTTTAGCGGAGCATACGTCCGTCGCTCGGGACGCTCCGTTGTATAAGCAGTCCGCAGAGACTGTTAAGGCTTCCTCTTCTCGCCGGCGCATACGACCGCACCTTGGCTGCGTGACCTCCGATATTTTGCCAGCTTCGCCGATGAAGGATTCTTCGGCGACCAGGTCACACCATCCGGCAGCCAGGGATTCGAGACCGATGGACTCCGGACGTTCGCATAGGAAAAGTATGCGGGAGCCATCTGATGCGGAGCTGCCCTCGGCAAAGCAGCGAAAGACCGCTCCTCCGCAGGTCTCGACGTCGGACATTCTAGTGCAGATAGCACAGCTTATCGCAGCATCCCAGCAGCCGACAGAGACGGTGTCGGATCGAGAATTATCCGACGGCGCTGGGTCGGTACGCTCCGCCGAAGCATCGGGGGCGGACGACCGGGAACATCGGGAGGTCCGACCGGATGGTGAAAGGGATACGGATGAATTGGAGCTATCCCTTTCGGAACAACACAAAGCTGCCGTGGACTTCATCCGGCACTTTCTTCCTCAAGTTGTTCCGTCGGGCCAGACTGCTGCGCTTCCGGACAGGAGAATTATAGCGTCATTGGACTCTGAATTTTTTGAGCGGTTCAGGGACATCGCTCCCGAGTTTCCGTCGCAGTCCAATAATGTTGCAAGAACATTTGAATTATTGAACGACGCTATTTTTAAACTTGCTTCCAGGACGGGGAAAGCAGGCTTCTTGTCCGCAAATACTCTCAACCTGCCTTTCATTAATGCAAGGAATAAATTCGACACGGCAGGTCAGGGTATACCGAGAGTTCCTCTGCGTATGGACGACGAGGCGGAAGACTTAGAGCTATCATTACCGTCGTCAGCTTCTATTCCAACCGCAGTGTTGGAAACAGCTATTGCGTCTAACAGAGCCAATTTAGATGCCTTATCTTACGCAGATCACCTTACGAAGGCGTTATCACTGCGTCTTCAAGGGGAAGAGTTTCAGGATATACAATCCTCCTTAAGACTTCTTTCAAGGGCAGTAGCTTATTCCACGTGTAACTCCGCCCTTTCAGTGGCAAATCTGGAGTTGGTTAGACGTGACACAGCCCTGTCTACATCCACACTAGTGGATTCTAAGGTGAAGAACTCTCTTAGAGTCGCTTCGGTCTCAGGAGATCTTCTCTTTGACGGCAAGCTTTCTGCTATTTATGATAATATTAAAAAGAAAGCTAGTGATTCTCTGTTGTTTAGATCCGCTCCTAAAAGGTCGGATACAGCAGACACGAATAAGGCGGGCACTTCTGGGTCTTATCCGCCCAAGAGAGGTTCCTATAGAGGTTCCGGTGCGTCCTCTAGCTCTTATTCGAGAGACCGTCAGGATAGCGACTCTCGTTCGGGACGTCCTTCAGGCCGGGACAATCGGTCGGACGCCCCGAGGTCGACGAGGCGAGGTGCGGGTCGTGGAAGACGTGGTTTCTCCTACCGCAGGCCTCGCAGATCCAGGAGGTGATGGCTCAAACCTCTATCGCGTTCCGGTTGGCGGAAGGTTGTCGAGTTTTTCTCAAGAGTGGGCGTCGATTACGGACGACCCGTGGGTGAGAGGAGTGACTTCGGAAGGTCTAAAGATATCCTTCAAACGAAAGCCTCCATTAACTCGAAGTCCAAAGTGGACTCATCTTCCGTCAAACCCTCAGAAAAGAGACGCTCTGCTATCAGAGGTGCAGTCTCTTTTAATGAAGAACGCGGTAGAGGTCGTAGAAAACCAGGAATCGCTGGGATTCTACAGCCATCTGTTTCTGGTTCCGAAACCAGACGGCTCGTTCCGTCCAGTCATAGATTTGAGCTGGATAAACAAGCTGATCGTCGCTCCGAAGTTTTATATGGAGACGATTTGATCGGTCAGAGTGAGTATTCGGGTGAACGATTATGCAACGAGCATAGATCTCAAAGATGCGTACTTTCACGTCATGGTACATCCGACATTCCGAAAGTATCTACGCTTCGCAGTCCTAGGAGTGGTGTATCAATTCCGGGCGATGTGCTTCGGATTGAATCTAGCACCCTGGGCTTTCACTCGGGTAATGAACTCGGTAATGATCTACTTCCGAGCTCATTCGTCTGCGGTAACGTCGGCCTACCTGGACGACATTCTTCAGAGGTACGGCAACGAGTTAACGCTTCAGAACGATGTTCAGAATCTTCTTCTATTGCTCCGACGTCTCGGTTTCATAGTAAACGAGGAGAAGTCGGATCTGGTGCCGTCCAAGTCATTCACTTATCTGGGAATGAGCTTCGAGACGCACAACAATCTCGTTCGTCTGCCGTTAACCAGAGCGAAATTAGTCAGTTGTTACGCTCGCTATTGTCTGAATACAGACAAAGTCACGGCGAGAGAATTTATGAGACTGATAGGTCTGTGCGGAGCCGCCGCGGATCTCATTCCGATGGGACGGCTACGCACACGGCCTCTTCAAATTTTCCTGACTCAGAATTGGAGTGTGAAAATTCATTCGCTCGATGTAGACGTTCTCTTGTCAGATCAAGTGAAACAAGAGATTCAGACTTGGGCAAACATTCAGTGGTTAACTCAAGGAGTTCCGCTGCAGTTGCCGGATCCGAGTTTTACCATTATGACGGATGCCAGTCAAACAGGTTGGGGTGCATCATTAATCCCAACGGATTCGAGATGCCAGGGTCTTTGGGATCCGCAATTCCTGTGCAAGCACATAAACATCAAGGAAATGATGTCAATTTGGCTTGCGTTACGTCACTGGATGGACATTATTCACGATGCTCATGTCCAAATCCTATCCGACAATACGACAGTAGTGGCGTATATACGGAATCAGGGAGGCACTCATTCAGTTCCGTTGTTCAATCTAACGGAAAGAATCCTTCTGTTTGCGTTGGAACATCACGTTCTTCTTTCGGTCCGTCACATACCGGGTCATCTGAATGTGCTAGCAGACTCCCTTTCACGAAAGGGTCGCTTGTTGCCGTCGGAGTGGACTCTCAACAAACAAGTATTCAATCAGATTTGCTACCAATGGGAACGGCCAATGATAGACTTATTTGCGACACATCTCAACAATCAGTTGCAGACGTATGTGTCCCCGTGTCCGGATCCAAGAGCATTTGCAGTAGACGCTCTATCGATCCCTTGGGACGGAATGATAGGATATGCGTATCCTCCAGCGCCGTTAATTCAACAAGTATTGCTAAAGATAAAACAATCTCAATGCAAGATTCTGTTGGTAGCATCTCTGTCGCCACAGAGACCGTGGATAAATCTACTCAGGTGTCTGTTGTGGGACCTACCGCGGAAGCTCCCTCCACGAGAGGATCTTCTTTGGCAGGGGAAATCGCGCCAACTACATCACAACCCGCAAGGTCTCAACCTTCACGTTTTTCCGTTGTGCGGTCCTTCTTGCATGGCAAGCACTTTACAGGACGAGCAGTGGACGCGATTTCTAACTGTAGGAGGACCTCCTCTTCGCTAAACTATGCGGCTAAGTGAAAGGTTTTCCGTCGTTGGTGTAGGGATCATTCTGTTGATATATTTGATCCCTCTATACCAGACATTGCTAACTTTCTAGTATACTTGTTTGACGAAATCAAACTGCAACCTGTTACTATAAAGGGTTATAGATCTATGTTATCTGATACCTATGCACATCATGATAGTTTACAAATTGGATCTAATGTCTCTTTATCGAAATTGGTTAGAAACTTTTCGATAAATAGACCCAGAACTCTTAGATTAATTCCTAAGTGGAATTTAGCTTGGGTTCTCCTTAAATTGAAGGAAAAGCCATTTGAACCTCTTGGGACAGTAGATTTCAAATTCTTATCTTATAAGACAGCTTTTCTCTTAGCTTTCTCTTCTGCCAGAAGAGTCAGTGAGCTTCATGCACTATCGGTGGATGATTCTCATTATCGTAGTGTTGGGAACACTATCACCTTCACTACTAATGTCGGTTTTTTAGCTAAGAATCAGGCTCCTAATAAATATCCGGAACCTATTGTTATTAAGGCTCTTCCGTCTTCAGACGGGCGTAGGCCTTTACTCTGTCCTGTTAGAGCACTACGTATCTATAAACAGAGATCTCAGTTCATCAGAAAGGGACGGAAACGTTTCTTTCTGTCTTTGATGCCTAATAGAAAGGACATTTCAGTCCATTCTATTGCTAGATGGATTCAGTTAACTATCCGTACTGCGTATGAAGATTTATCTTCTTCTCAGCAGTCTGTGCTTAAGATTTCTGCTCATGAAGTAAGAGCTCTTTCTACTTCCTGGGCTTATGCTAATAGTGTTGCTATTACAGATTTAATGAAGGCTGCTTATTGGTCTCAGCCATCCACATTTACTAATTTTTATCTCAGAAATATTGAGTCCATTTCTGGAGACCTGCATTGTTTAGGTCCGTTATCTGTTGCTCAGAATGTCGTCCACTAAACAGTTGCAACTATAGTTATGCAGGCTTTCTGTTCCGGCAGTGACTCCGTCCGGCTGCCCTCTTCGCTCTGGGCTATTTGACCCAGGGCAAGGGGAAGGGGGGGGGGGGCGGGTGTTCCCTTAGGTCACCTGCTTTATAGTGAAAAGCAAGGGAATGCCTCCTCCAAGACAGTATTTCTGAGTCGCTTCCGGGATGGTTTTAAAGTGTAATATTAATGTTTAATTTCATTCATGTCTTATTTTTAAAGTGTAGCTCGGTGTGAAGCATTTGTATATGTCAAGTGTCAAACGGGCTTTAATATACAATACTCGGACACTTTTAAATGATTATAAAGAGTCTCAATTCTCTGGACTACTTTATTTATTGGCTTGCTTTAAAAATAATTAGTATAAAGGTTATACTGGATGTTAATAGAGAACATGAATGTTATTGTGCTCAATTATTAAGGGTAGTGTATCTTTCTAATTTAAATATTAAATAAGAAAGATACATGTAAAGCCTAATACTCCTTTTCTCCTTAAGGGGTTACCTCTTTATTTTATAATTGAGCTTATTGGATTTTCCTCTATGTCCTAGGCCCTCCAGCCTGTTTACTATTCAGCTAAGTCTGGGTCATTGGTACAGTATAAAAATGTTAAAAAATTTATAGTAATTTATATATTTTTTATACTTACCAATGACCCAGACGGGGATGGCCCTCCCTGAGTTGGGAACTCTTGCCTCCCCGCTGAGTACATAGCGCTGACCAGGCACTGCCAGTAAGAATGATATTTGGCGCCAATTTCGGGACGACTGCGTCACTGCGCATGCGCAGTAGAGTCGTACTATGGAGGTCCTTTAGGACATGATTTCTTTTTGTTTTGGATGCAAATTTTGGGGATTGGGGGGCAAAATTTGTGTTTGGCCCTGGTTTTTGTGGAGTTAGCACCAGCTAAGTCTGGGTCATTGGTAAGTATAAAAAATATATAAATTACTATAAATTTTTTAACATTTGTTAAAAGTCCTTGTTCTTCCCATTCAAATTGACGTCTTAACAGTGATAAGAATATCCTCAACAAAAAATCAATCTCTGTTCTACAACTTTTTGTGGTCAGGAAAAATAGAAAAAATTAAAATCGTAGGGTAATTATAAACACAATAGACAATGGAGGCATAAAACTCCCGCATGTTGAGTCCTACTGTTACGCTCTTAAAATGTCCTGGATAAAAAAGTAATCAATCCCGCTGTGCTAGTGCCTTGAAAAACCCTCGTTCTGGAAGATCTTTAATATTTTGGAAGTGAAAAACTTTGGTACATGCATAAAGAGGCATTAAGTAAAGTGAGTGATTGTACAAGCTCTTTGTGGAGTGAGGTCTCTTTTGGATACAAAAACAATAAACACTTCAACAGAAATTCTTTCAGAACTGCTCTTTTATAATAAAAACATAAAGGTTGACAATAAATTAGTTTTTTACAAAACCTGGTGTGATAAAGAAATATTTTTTCATCAACCTTTTTGGTACTGATAGAAAATTTCTATCTCATGCGGTCTTCTGTAGAGAATACAATTTAATAACCCCTTTCACTGTGTACAATGGGTTACTCAACACTATACCTAATTCATGAAAAGCTAGTGTAAAAGATTATGATAAATTAGAAACAGTACATTGCTCAAATTTAGATACTTTAAAAACATGCCAAGATGTTTTTCAGACCCTTTACCTGTTATTTTTAAAAATGTTCGCCAAGGCCCCTATGCAAACCTAAAAAAAATGGAATAACTGGCAGCTAATATACATACATTCAGTTTCATTTACTGATGATACATATTATGTATATTTGCCATTTACTCCACTAAATTAATCCATATGTCTTGTTATAGTTGGAGTTATATATAGAGTAAAATTTCGTTGACTTCTTTGAAGTCCTGCCGCCAGTTATTCAGATCATAGGGTTTCATCCATAATAAAATAGAGCAAAACTAATCTGCAAGACCAATGAGACTAGACCATATACATATGACTACTTGTAAACAAATGTTCACAAAGTCTTTATCAGTTGTATTTGTTATTGTTTAGTTTTGTGTTTGTGTTTGTGTTCTTCATATAAATCTTTATCTGAATAATTAAAAAAACTTACTTGTTTGGATGATAACTTGATAACTGCAGCCAAGACTTACCTAGAAACAACTGCCAAAGTTTTTAGAATATTACTTGTGAGATTACGGAGAGATTGTATGTTGGGTCATTAGGTCTGAATTAAGCCTTTAACTGGTTGAGTGCTAGAAGCCACTATCATGGCTGTATTGAAAAGTGCCGAAAGCTACTTTAATGGCTTTGCACTATTTGCATAGTGCTTGCTGGTTTCTTCGCTGTAGAAAATAAATGTTCATATATAATTGTTTTGTTTCAATGTATTGGAAAGTGCCAACAGGCACTCTCCAATAAATTGTCACAAAACAATTGTTCATGATCAAAATCTTGCTAAACTGAAGCTTCCCTTGATTGTTGCATGGCTTCTTTGAAAAAAAATACTCACATTTCAAATCACCTTTGAAAAATAATTTAGTACTCAACCAGTGAAGGGTTAAAGGTTCTACCCCCACTTCCTATGCAAGATATGCATGTCTCATGTGAGAAGGCCATGTGACATAGATATCTATCTCACATGACTGGCTTAGTAGCGTATTTAATCAGAGCATGAAGTATTTAATCATCGCACATTTTTCCATAAACAAACAACATGGCATCACATTTTGGAAATATTAGCAGAAGAACATTTGTCAAGGAAAATAGAAATAAAAACAGACTGCATAACCAAAGGATACTTAACTCGTTTATATGAATTTTTGGGTGAACACCATTATGAGTAGAGAGAGTAGCAGGAAATTCCTGTCGAAAAGTTATGTGAATACATTGCAGAATTCATCGGAATGTGTCAATGTTCATTTCACTACAGTTCTTTAACCCCTGTCTTTCTGGCATTGGGATTTAATTTTGTGCTATATACCTGTTGTATATACAGAACTTATGTGCACTCTTTCTGATAAGCAAATCAGTTTTTTTTCAGAAATGAACAACAAAAGTGTTCGATATAGCTGCACATGCCCCTGAATTATTTTTGATGACGTCAGAGTGTTTCGGTGGGGGGAGAAAAATTATCCCTGATTGGGGGGAGGGGATGTGAAATCAGGAAATCTCACCCTCAGGACAAGATATTTGGTCCAGACACTCGGCAAACCTCGCGTCTGGCCCAAATATCTTGCCCTCAAGTGAGATTTCCCTTTCTCACACCTACCCTCATCAGGGATAATAATAATCTGGCATCTGAATTCCTGAAGCTTTTCCTCCTGATCACTTCTTCGAATATACTAATTTAGAAGACCATTGTGTATTTTAGGCTATCTATGGAATGGAAGTGGAGCTTTGTTGCATGAGAAAGGTGAGTAACAATAAGACAGTAACATTTTATTATTGAATTCTGATGAAAATCCAAAATCACTAGGAATTACTATACTTGTTTTTTGTAGTTTCATATCTCTCGATTCATTCATCTTTTTTTCTGTATACAGGAGTGATGCGGACCAGACCAGACAACCCAAGATGGTCCAGCCCACTGTCAAGGCAGTCCATTCTGGTACGGTCCAGGTCATTCTGGTCCAGTACCCATTATTTCACATGCTGAATAAAAGATGGAACTATGTGCAAGGAGATCATATCTTAAGAATGGAAGAACTTAAAATCAGGATTTTTTGGGAAAGAAGGTTTCAAATAAATACTCAACATTAACTTAAACCTAGAGATTTCAGACAGCTTGTTGTGAATGTCCTAGTTACATTTCACTCGAGCTTCCCTCTCATGAAATACACTAAGCCACTCACAACTCATGTGAAATCTCACACAGTTCAAATGAATGTTGAGTTAAAGCACTTTGTCACAAGTCTGCGACTTCAAAAACGTGTGGCCACCCACAAAGCCACATTCAACTGAATTGCTGACACGTGCAGCATGAGGATCATGACACCTATATATGCAATTGCGATGTTTTCATGGAATCAAATATTCGACTTTCAACCACTTGAACCCATTAATACATCGTTTATAATTGTAGGTTGGGATATATATGTAATATATTTGTGATAGTTGGCTCAACGTAAAATAGTGGACCAGACTGGAAAATACTGGACTGGGAGTGTAAACCGATCCAAACTGGTCCTTTGATGCCCAGTCTGGACCAGATCATGGTCTAGGGGTGGACCATGGACTGGACCAGTCCAGGCAGTCCAGTCCACATCATTAGTATACAGTTACAGTTCTGGTCCTTTCCTGTTCTACCAGCAGTTCTGAGTGGGGTTTTTTTATCTCATTTGACTGAAAGTTATCACTCTTTGCCCTGTGTATGTCTGTCCATCTGTCATCCATGAACATGGTATTCACAACTTCTCCAAGACCCTGGAACCAATTTAATTGAAATTTGAGGGGATTGTTTTTCATATCATTTCATTTGATTTTATTCAAATCACGTAGCCTCAACCCATTGGGAAGGGGAGGGAGAAATTGCCACCAATTTTTTTTAAAGTCTTCTCATAAAGACAATGACTTGATTTTGGGCCTCTTGTAGCTATAGCAATTTCAAATAGCAATTTGTTCTTTCATGTTTCAACTGCCCCATAGCTGAATGGCTTAAACAGAGCTCCAGTGGAAAGTGCTGCTACCATTATGCATGTTTCATACTCAGGATATGCCTCATATTCAAAAGTAAACTATATGCCCTAGTTGGTACTATCTTTTACTTTTAATGACATTGACCATTATTTATTAAAACACAATTTAAATTTTCTTTTTAGCTCATCTGACTGCAAGTCAGTGGGAGCTATTGCCATCACTTGGCATCTGATGTCCGTCGTCCATTAACTTTTGCAAACTTGACTTCTTCACAACCACTAGGCCAAATTCAAACATATATTGCACAGACAATCTTTGGAGTATACCCTTTCTGTTTTGTTCAAATGAAGCAGCTGCTATCTTCGGGCTCTCGTTAATGCCCCAAAGGCTTAAAAATCTTTAAAAATCCTTTTCTCATGAACCACTAGAGGGAATGCCTTGATATTTGGTATGAAACATCCTTTTGTGTTAAAGATTAAAGTTTATTCAAGGGAAGTTGGTAGGTCAATATTTGAACTCTGTGGGGGCAGAGACCAGCCTAGAGGGGAATTTTAGGGAGACTTCAAGTCTCCCTCCAGAAAAAATAGGGAGACTGCAGAGTCATGTAGGGAGACTTCATAGGCAAGTGAGGAAAATTAAGAATATTCATGTACCACTCCTGCCGCCCCTTCATATTTTCAATTTGTGGTCCTTCATTAACATCCAAATAATCCAGGTCCAGTTGTCTATGATGCATCTGTGCCAGGTTAAAAAATCACTGAGTAATTATTGACTGAAAATTCCCTCACTGCTACCCTCTCCTTCATGACCCCTCCCCTCTTCTTCCTGCCAATCCCCCAGCACCCTCCTGTGGTTGCCTTTCACCAAAGTCCACTAAGCTAATAATTTCCTGAGTCTGAAAGTGTGAACAGGACCAGATGTAAGAAGGTTGCTTGGGAGGTACTTTGTTAGTTAATAAACAAAATACATTCTGGGGTCGAGAATTTTGTAAAAGAAATGTCATTCCGCATCATTTTTATGGCATTCCGGTGTCATTCCGCATCATTTCGTGTCATTCCGGTGTTTAGGAGGACCCCTTTTCAGATCGTCCACATGCACACTTGTGTCCTTTACAATGCTTTTCTTGTCATCACTAAAGCCTTTTTTCATGTGTTTCAATGCCATTTGTGTTTTTCTGGGAATAGACAGCCCAACAGTTAATAGTTGTCAGCAAAACGAAATGAAAATACTGTGTTATAAAATACGTCCGTTGTGTATACATTTTCGGCATCCTAAGCGACGTAAGCTACTTTCAAACTGGGTTATTTTGTTGAGTCGCGTGAGTCACCTATTTTGTTCCGACACTTGAAGCTCCGACTGAAACGCAACAAAATAGAAAAAACCATTTTTCTAGGCGACTTTGGGCTTAGAAGGGCGACATAATCGCCCTAGTCGCCCTCACGGCTGGTCCCTGTGTGGGGGCATATCCATTTTGGACTCTGCCTCAAATTTCTATTTCAAGAACCGGTGGGCCAATTTCAACCAAATTTGGCTTGTAGTATAAGTGGGTCCTAAATGATTGATGCCCCAAAAAAATTTCTCATCCCTGTGGCAACCCCAGGGGCTAAAAACAGAAAAAGATTCAAAAGCCCATATTTCCCAAACGACACAGAACAGAGAACTCTTATCTGGTATGGAGTATTCTTTGGCCTAGTAGAATTGATTGGTTAAAAAAATTGCCTCTGGTTCTGTTAGGGTATCCTGTAGAGGGTATTGAAAATGATGAGTCCGCATTGTTGTTGTAAGATTTCCCTATACAAATTGTTAGAGTTTCCAATTTTATCTCTTCCATCAACTTCTGTCAACATCTACCTGTCAAACACACGTGTTATTTTATTATTGTAAGCCAAAGGGATTGAAAATGATTCTGAAATGCTTTAACCCTCTCAAGACTTCCATAAGTGACAGAGGACAAATTGATTTCATTCCTGTACGAATATCTTTAATTTAACCCTCTCATGTCTTCAGTGTGTTTTCCAAAGATTGTATTTCATGTTGAACCCTTTCATTGCTGTGCACATATATGTTTTTTTCTGATTCCTTGAAAAAAATTGATCTGATTCATGTTTGAATATCTTTAATTTAACCCTCTCATGACTTTAGTGTGTTTTTCCAAAGATTTTATTTCATGTTTAACCCTTTTAATGATGTACACATGTTGTTTTTGTTTCTTAGAAATATATATCTGATTCCTGTATGAATGTCTTTAATTTAACCTTTTCAAGACTTCAATGTGGGTTTCAAAGATTTTATTGTTGCCTTGATCAAACCTTTTCAATGCTGTGCACATATGTTTTTTCTGATTTCTTGGAAAAAATTTCTCTAATTTCTGTATGAATATCTTTAATTTAACCCTCTCAAGACTTCAGTGTGGGTTCCAGAGATTTTCATTCATGTTATACTGTTAACAAAAACCTATTTCTGATTTCTTTAAAAATATTTGACCCCCCAAAATAAGCCTCCATAAATTCTATTTCTGTTTTGTTTATTTTTGATGCTTTAACCATTTTCACACAGACTTGAATTTTCTGGTGGCAGTAAAATTCTGTTTCTCTAGCTTGAAATTTTTCTTATTCTTTAAAACCAATGGGCCAAGTTCATTCATTTATGGCACAGACCATCTTTGGAGTAAACCTTTTCTCCTTTGTTCAAATGAAGCTGCTGCCATCTTCAGGCTGGTGGAATTTACTCTTCTGATTTTTCTCCCCAAATTACTATATCCCTTGGGGTGGGGTTAATGCTCCATAAGCCTAAAATGCTTTTAAAATTCTTTTTTTATGCCACTTGCAATAATGCTTAGATTTCTTGTCTGGAACTTACTTTAGTGATGCAGATTCACTTTTTTCAAAGAAACTCGGTAAGTCAAAATTTGGGCTCTCAAATTTGGGCTACACACAAAATTTCTATTTTCAGATCCAAGGGGCAGATGTGAACCAAATTTGTCATGTGGTATATAACTGTGTCATAAGTATTTCATTTATGCCAGAATTTTGTTTTGGGGGGGGGGGGGGGGGGGGGTGGTAGAGAGAACCACAGCAGTTGAAAACAAAACAAAAAATGGTTGTTTGGTTGTTTTTTAGTACTTCACAGAACAGAGATTGCTAGGAAGCTTTCCTAGGACGAGCAGAAATGAATGACCAAAAAAGTTGCCTTTGGTTGTGTCATAGCAAATCCAAAAATTGCTCTTGCTACTGATCACTTACTGTTACACTCATCTGTTTTAACAACTTGAGCCAGATGAGCGTTTTAGGCTCACTTGTGCCTCTGGTTTCAATTTTCGCCTCTAAAACATAGCTTACATGTACAACAACCTATCATTGGAATGATCGTTTGAGCTCATTTCAATGTGAGGCCATAAGCTATGATTTTGATGCAAAAAATGAATTTTCAATTGTTTTGCATCAGCATCCATTTGTGTTGACATGTTCAGTCAGTTAGTTTGCCACTAGTTTATTGAACATGAAATAGTGTCCTTTTTTTCTACTCAATTCGAACTATTTTTAAACGGTCACCAGGGGTGATATTCATAAAACTTCTAAGATTTTACTTACATTTCTACTTAAGTGTGGGAATAACTTTCTTTACTGAGCAACGTACTTAAGATGTTATGCATAAACCAACTAAGCACACTGCTAAGCTAAGAATGCAAATATTTCTAAGTGAACTGCTTAACTTTGAAAAATTAAAGATCCATCTTAAAATGACGCCCCATTCCTAGTTTTACATGCACATAATAATTCTTAGAAAGGAACTTAAGTTCGTTGCCATGTAATTTTGAGTTAATTCTTGGGGATTCCCCTGGGAAAAGAGCTAAATTAACTTGTACCAATTGCGGAAGTGAATTCGAGAATGAAAATATCACCATGTAATTGTCAGAGCCAGCTTATATTGTGGGATGATAATGATGAACTTGAAGCACATTTAGAATACTGTGGCATGACATTGATGAACTTGAAACATAGGCCTATTTGGAATTGACGAGAAGCAGAGAAAGACGAGGAAGAAATAGGATAAAATAGACAAACTACATTGTGTGGGGCGTTGTATTCATAATGACACAAATCACCACGTCAGATGCATACGTGTAGGGTAAAAAAAAAACCAAAACGTCGACACCAAATGAAGGTGGTTTTATTTATTACATGACCCGATTGTCTACATTTTTCCATTTGTTTTGTTTGTCTAAAATAACGAAGAATGCAAGTTTATTCTCTCCCGCAAAGCGCTGCAAGCACAAATGACATAGCTAGTTATCTCCATGTTTGTGTGTATTTCCTTGACAACACACAGTCAACAACAAGTGACAACAAAACTCAAGAGAAACGTTTATACCCCATGTTGCATATTTTATATGACTTCCACCACAAGCATTGGTGACTGGGTCCTGTTTTACCAGTAAAACAGAACTTGTTTACCATAGTGAACAGGCACTGTCTCACTTCCCCTCACTCAGTCACTGCTGTGCCTGTGATGTCAGGGGTTTTTTTTAACGACGAGAGCTGCCGAACATCTGCCCCATTCCCAGCCGGAAATAGTAACTTTTTCACCAGTCAAAAAAATCAATTCTGTGTGAACAGTCGCTTATGTTTTTATTAAGTTACTAACAAGGGCCGAATATTTGGCAGTGGGCTTTAGCCTTTACAGCGTAAATTGGTTCAGTGCGATTGCAATGGTTTACACAGGGGGGCCCGGTGGCTCAGTACTTAGGTAGAGGTGCAGGCTGCAAGCCGAAAGCTCATCGGTTCTAATCCCACCTGCGGCAACCGCGTTGTGTCCTTGGGCAAGACACTTCACACCCATTGCCCATGAGGGGGCACGATGACGCCGTGTACTAAGGCGTATTGCACGTCGATGGTACGCATGTCATCAACCAATCTAACCCTGCCTGTGCTGCAGTGCGGAGATACGATGTTGGGGAGCTGGCAGCTGCTCGTCGTTGCTCGGTGGTTCTCTCCGGGTACCCGGCTTCCTCCAAACGTAAAACTGTCACGGTCATGATTAGCCATTGCCCATAAATATGTGACCTTAAAACATCAATAAATAAATGGTGTTCACTTGTGTTGTTTGGAAAACGTTTTGGTGATGTTTTCCTAAACGTCTGCGCTCATTGACCAATCATCATTCAATATTCGTGTTGCACATTCAAGGGAGCTAATTTATTAGCTAATTTAGCTCTGCATCAATTGGCTTCGCAGTGCGAGAGTAAAAGTGTGAAAATGGGTCGCTATCAACCATAACTGTTCGCGGACGGTTGGCTTCCGGATTCATAGTAAATTTTACAATGCCTGCATGTGAGTGTCTGGTTTCAGTTTGGCCTTACCCGACCGAACGCTGTATCGGCACATTTGTCCTTCCCTCAAAAATGCTTTTGATTTTAACCGGGACTGTGCGTGATGTTATCTAAGAGACTGTAATAACAGTGTTATTGTTAACAGTTTGCAGCTGAGAAATTTTTCGCCCGCGGTATTTTATGTGGGGCGGCCGTTTAAGGTCCGCAGAAATTTTACCAGTAAAACAGAATTGGCTATCGCAAAGAGCTACCGAGGCGAGAAATTCTGAATTGCGAGGATTGGACCAATGTGTAATTCTGTGGGCATCGTCCAGTTGCGTAACGCCAAGGCGGGTGTGGTAGAATGTGCCCCCAACTCTCAGGGCTCGAAGTGTACACATGTCACAGATTGTCATAAATTGGATAGAGACAGATAAAAATAAATCGTACCTGTCACATGTGACAGGTCAGTTAACCCATTTGTTTATTAACGAATCGGAAAAATCTACCCACGAAATATACAAAAATCGCCATTTCATTTTTTTTGTTTGGGGTGGGGGGGGGGGGGGAGTTCATTTTTTCTTCCAAACCAAGCTTTTGAAGCACCCCCCTTTCAGCTCGTTCCAGTGAGGGGTCCTAAGCTATGGTTTGGAAAACAAAATTAAAAAAAATTCGTTTTTCGAAAAATAATTAGAACTGCCGTCTGCAAGTAGCATTAGGTAAAGGGTTAAAAATCATTGAATGATTTGATTCTGAAGTGAAAAAATCACGACTAGAGAAAAGCCAACAACATTTGTTCATTGATATGGCCCAACAGTTTAAACACAACTATTCACGGTGCTGTGTATTAATAAATTCACAGGCGTTTCTCGTGTTCAGGTTTGGAGGCGACTGGTTAGACAAAATTTCAGCGGTCTAATGTGACAGTTAGGCCTACACATTTTTTAACATTTCAAGGTCTGTCCCAATCCCCCGACTCCCCCTCCCCCGGCCCATCCACGGATTAAGTACGAGTGGTTTCTCCGGATAAGTGTTGGTATTCTTCTGAGACCAATTCCAAAACTCCACATTACAGCTGCCTTTTCGACATTGCATCTGAGGAGAAAACCAGGGCCTAAAATCCGTATGGCATCGCAAGAATCTAACGTGATTCTCGCGAAATATATTTGCAGGAATTGATGTGGGCCATAACATATGCTAGAGTGGAGCTGCAGAGATTCGTCCCTCAAGTCTAGCTGACAAAACCGAAAAAGTGACAAAAAATATATATACCTAACGGGGATCCCAAAGGACGTGTAGTCCCACATCGTTCCCCGGGTCGTACAGCCCAGAGAAAACTTTCCCTACTACGCGGGCAAAATGGCTGACTGAGGCCATAACGTGACATTCTTCAAACACAAGCTTATTGTTGCTTATGGGGGGGGGCGGGGGGGGGGGGGGGCACGAAATTAAGTTAACATTTCCACGGTACCCATGGTTTACAACTTGCTTTACATTTTCTTGAGTTTGGTATCAAATCAAGTCATGGCTGCTAATAACAGAACATCATTGTGAATCGAAGACATCTTAGACTCTACATAAAGTGAATCCAAGAAGTAATCCACTTCGACTCGCACAAGTCGTTCGTCAGAATCATTACGAGAATCGATTCGCGGATTAACGTGTAATTTGAAGTCCCAGAAATTAGTCACTTTTTTGGTGAACAGGGCTGAAATTTTGTCGAAACGTTTCCTGTGGTAAGGTTGAAGTTGCTTTTGGAAAATCGAATTTTTCGGTCATTTTTCTTTTTTTTTCACCCCAATGGACCTGTCAGAAAGAAGAAGCAACTGCCCGAAAAATAAGATACGCCCGTGAACTTTAGTGTGAATAAACCAATATGTTTAATTAAACATTTTCTTTTGCGAGAAAAGCCGCGATGATGCCCGCGGCGTCAATTTTAGGGCAAAATCTCCCAGCATCTTCCCAAAAGTTTGGCCCGTACCGTTATATACGCCTATAACTAAATACCCAAATGTGTGCAGAGACTTACCAATGTCCAAGTTCCTATTAATCATTTCTCATTTCTCATTTCGCTGTATCCTGTTAAGCACTGAGATAATTTAATATACCCCCCCCCCCCCCCCCCACACACACACACACACACACGCAAACCACTACCACAACCACCGCACACGCAAACAATTTTATGGCATAAGTCAGTCAACATACAACATAAAATAACAGACAGTACCAATGAGGGGTGCAAATGAGCTGATAATTTATTTTGCTGCTGTAAAAACTTACCCTTGTGCCATTGCAAATAGACTATTTGAATAATTCTTTCGCACGTTTCTGCCATCATTTATCTTCAAATCATTCAACACATAATTCTATACTTGACCAGTTAAGCTGTAGATACTATGTTGACTGTGGTGTTTATCCGTTTGATTTGTAATCAGCATGTATGATAATTTAGATTTCAAGTGTCAAATAACATTCAATTGTGCACACATGTTTTAGCTACGACACTCAGAAAAAGCTCAGCGCTGGATTATTAATGTTCGAACGATTTGTGGAATGAAACTTCTGCGACCTTGTCTACTTATGACATTGCTGACTGGCTCAACAGAAAACCCTTTCAAGAGACAAATGGGATCCCGGTGGGAAAATACTGTATCAACTACATCAATATGGGATACTGATAAATGTGTTTCTAAAGTCGCCTAATTAATTTATCATGGTCATTTGGGTAGGCTACAGAATAAAAAAGAGAAAGAGACAACTTGTATGCGAATTTTGTTGCTGGAATGGAAACGAGTTCACAATTTGTTGTTTGAAACGTTTAATAATACCCCAGATGGTGGAATATTCCGACTCGTACAAGGTCTACGAAGATCTGAGACCGTGTGTAGGTTCGGGTGAAGAATTAGCACCCCCGCCGGAAAGTGGGAAAGATAGTGGGGGGGGGGGGGGGGGGGGGGGGGGGTCCTGTTCAAAATGGGGGCGGGGGCTGAGCTTTACATGGGGTGGGCTGGGGGCGGGGTTGAGATGCCAAAGGCATCTCCCAAAGGCCTGAGGTGAGACGGGTACGGAAGGGGGTTGTCCCCCTCCCGTAGGTGGGGGTCACCACCCCCCCCCCCCCCCACACACCCAGGAAAATGTTTCATATTTCAGCGCTCTAGGAGCGATTTCCAAGCATTTCGTTGACACCTGAGAGGACTTACAAGCACGCCGATCAGCCGAAATTCGCCATCATTGTTCACGTGAAATTTTGGGGGGGGGGGAGGTGCATGCCTGGCCGTTTGAGGGGAGCTATAGCTCCGGCTCTCCTTGGCTCACCTCAAACCATATTGAGAAGAGCCATAACTGCCCTCCATAAACTGTAATGGCTCTCCTCAAACTTTGATTTTCCATATTGAAACCTTGTATAATTGCTTTAAGAGTAGAATAGCTCCCTGAAACAGATTTAGGAGAGCCGTAGCGGCTCCACTGGATTTTTCAAAAGGCCAGGCCTGGGGGGAGGGGGCCGAACATTTTTGGGAGAGGGACCCCCCCCCCCCCACCCCACCCCACACCCCGTAGCTACGCCCCTGTCCCAATCTGGCCTAAAATCACTATTTGTTTAATTTCATTTCATTGCTTAAAACCAACTTTGGAAAAAAATCAACTAATTTTATGCAGCAAAAGAAACACGTTCTTCACATACCCCTCTCTTTAATGAGACCCTAAAACACCAATAAAAAATAGCTATTTTACCAACCATCTACGACATCTAGAGACATTTGCCCAATCCCCACCCGCTTTCTCTCGAATCTAAACAACCACCACCAATTCAGGTCATGTACTCATCCTGTGAACCAACAGCCTACTAGTCCAAACTTGGACCCACAGTCCGTAATATAATTTTTGGCGTTGTTACGGCCTGTAGGTCCAACGCTCTCGATACCTGTGCTGTACTATACGACCTGCAGACGATTTACTTGCAGGTCTATCTCGCCTCGTGGGAACAATATGGCATATCCAGAAGCTTTTTGTTATTATGTGACCGAAAGAAGGATAATTGTAAAAAACAAAAACCTCTAGGTCGGAAGCGCTTGGTCACTGTATTGTTCAGAAACGAAAGATTCATATCATCGAAGTGGTTCGAGAAAATGAAGTTGGCAGCCATGTTTTGTATATTTAAACATAATGACGTCATTCCTTCCTTAAGCGATTGGTTGCAATCAGGGAATCCCTGGTTGAAACCTAGGAAGGAATGACGTCATTATGTTTAAAAATACAAAACATGGCTGCCAACTTCATTTTCTTGAACCACTTCGATGATATGAATCTTTCGTTTCTGAACAATACGGTGACCAAGCGCTTCCGACATAGAGGTTTTTGTTTTTTACAATTATCCTTCTTTCGGTCACATAATAACAAAAAGCTTCTGGATATGCCATATTGTTCTATTGTTCCCACGAGGCGAGATAGACCTGCAAGTAAATCGTCTGCAGGTCGTATAGTACAGCACAGGTATCGAGAGCGTTGGACCTACAGGCCGTAACAACGCCAAAAATTATATTGCGGACTGTGGGTCCAAGTTTGGACTAACAGCCTACCTGCTGTCGATCTTGCCACCCCGCCCCACACCTTCCCAGTGCCGTCACGCAATGTTTGCACCGTTATGAAAACTCGAAAATTAGGACTAACAGTGAATATAGAACTTGCCCACAAAGTTGCACTCAACTGCGAACTCATTCGGACTGTGGTGATAACTGATTTCACCACCAATTCGCTTGTTCTTGTTTCGGCGCAACAGTCCACACTGGTAGGCCTACAACCACGTGTTCGCAAAAATATTTATCACTTTTACTGCTCAGCCCCAAAGGTTCTTCCAATTTGAACCATTAAACCCTTGGGAACCTCACTGACGCTGAGATTTCTAAACTATTTTTAGCGATCGGCGTCGCCAGCGTACAGCGTCCTTGACAACAGCCATCGGTTTCTCCGCAATTTACCCGTGCCTAGCTTATTTGACTTCCTTTAAAATAACAATAGCATATCTTCTGTTTGTGTTTTTAAAACTTACAAACATTGAACAAATAGCAATATTTATTTATTGTTTATCGTCTACAGAAAATGAATAACGACCATTCGTTGTTGGATTTATTCTTTTGAAAACCACAAACAGCCGATAGGAATGGCTAATGCGCGAAGACTCGGAAGAGTGCGCAAGCAGTGACACTGACCACAGGGCACATTATAAACGATTTTTAAGTCCCAAATAATATTTATTAGAAAACCATAGTGGACACCCCCATGATCATATTATAATACCCCTATTATACTATCACCATGGAGATGTCCACCATGATTTTCTAAGTAGCTAATAAATATTATAATCGTTTGTAGGCTATTGTAACGTGCCAATGTGCACTGACAACGACAATGACAGCAAAACACTCTTGAAACTTATGAAAGCAAGGCGTGTTGTTAATGAATAATGTCAATGTTGGCTTGGCCATCTCTGCCACAGCTCAATCCGGTTGCTATTTGCTACTTTTTGCATTATAATTTGGGGATAAAAATCAAGGCAGTCAAGCAGACCATACAGTACTTATTAAGCCAAATTGAATTGAATTACACAGTGGTCGATTCAGAACATAATATACTGTGGAATACTTACGTGTTGTATCTTTCTTCTGGTATACTCTGGCTTTAAAAACGGTGTCATCAACCATCTCTTGCATGTATAGCCAGAATCACCAATTAAGAGGCCCGGAATATGTCTGCCTTCAAACAATCTATACACTCCGCTCTCTTTTAATACTAGCGCGTCGTGAGTAGCTCCGGGCCATCGGGCCACTAAATCAAAAATTTGGCAAGACGAGCTCATTACTACCTGAACATTTATACTATGATAGTTTTTCCTATTCACATATGCCGGTTCAAACTCATGTGGTGCCACTATTCGGATGTGAGTGCCATCAATTGCACCCACAACTGATGGAAAAACGCAATCCCGTGAAAATCGTTCTGAATTTTTCACAGTTTCTATTGAAGTAGGAAATTTTATGAATTTTAAAACAAGGGAGGGCTTTGAAAGTGCCGTTCAAACCCTGTCAATTATTCTCGAACACGAGCTTTGGCTAATGCCAAACACATCCGAATTACATAACTGCATAGAGCCAGTGGCAAAATACCTCAGTGCCACACATGTCTGTATTATTGGAGGAATACTGTGGTTTCTCAGTGTACTGGCAGAAATGTCATTTTCTATTAAATTTGATAAAAAAAAGAATGGAATCCCTATCAAACCGATACCGCCGCACCAGTTCATGATCATTGAACATTTCAATTGGATTTACCCTGTCTTTAAATATTCTTTGCCGTCTTATTGAATTCAAAACTATCTGAGGCGATGAATCAATGGAATCCGCGTCCTCCATTTTGATTTTACTTAGAAAAGCTTTAAGTATACTTAGAAACGTACTTAAAAATTAAGACAACATAAAGGTGTCTTAAAGTTAAGCAAGTTTGTAAATAGACTTAACTTTTATGAATACAACTTAAGAAAAACTTAAAGATAAGAATTTGCTAAGCATAATTTTGAATATTTAAGAATATCTTTAGCACGATTTATGACTTAAGAAGCTTTATGAATATCACCCCTGATCCCATAATGGATCCACCATCTTGTATTTTTGTCTTCACTGATGGAAAACGCAGTAATGTGAAAAATTTATTAACCCTTTACCTAATATAATGACCTTATCTGTGGTTTGGTCATACTGCGCGGAGTTATGGCCTTTAAATTGTTAAAAATTTTTTTACTGTTTTCAGCTCGTTAGTGTGAATCTTTCTTAACAATGTCTTGCTTGAGTTTGAAAACTGTACAGTTCAGCCACACTGAGCAGAATTAGGGCCCTTAATTAGTTCATTTTTGCCTGTTTTCAGCTCGTTTGTATGATAACTTGAACAAAAATTAATAGATTTGGTCAATAATTGGTATGTGAGACTTCCTTAACAATGTCTTGAACGAGTTCATAAACTGTTATGGTTCATATAGGGCAAAGTCATGGCCATTGAATAGTTAATTTGTTACTGTACAGCATGTTACCACAATAAGCTGACCAAATATCAATTGATTTGGTCAATATTTGATATGTGAAACTTCCTTAATTTCTTGAAGTGTTCGAAAACGGGTACAGTTTGGCCGTTCTAAGCAGTTATTGATCTTAATCAGTTAATTTTGCCTGTGTTCAGCTTGTTAGCATGATACATTGAACAAATGTCAATGAATTTGATTTTCTTACAATGACAAGCCTTCCTGGAGTGTGACAACTTGAACAAATATCAGTGGATTTGGTCAATATTTGGTATGTGAGACTTTCTTAACAATGTCTTAACAATGTCTTGAATGAGTTTGAAAACTGGTACGGTTCAACCATATGTAGTGGTGTTAAGACCTTTAATATGTTAACTATTTTTATACCATAAACCAAAGGCTCAGACTTAACTGGTGCAAGCTCAAAGTTATCAAGGGCCAAACACAAATTTTGAAACCCCCAATCCCCAAAATTTGCTTGCAAAACTGAAAATTAAAAGTCCTATCTGGTCCTCCATACATTTACTCTCTGCGCATGCGCTGCCGTCAGGAAGTGACCGCAATTTAGCCAACATCTTTCTTTGTTTGGCCCTAAGTCAGCAACAATGAACTGACATCTGTGCTTTAAAATCTTCTTTTTTGAGGATGCCAGACACAAATCAATGCAAGAATTGGTGGATCCAAGGCTGTTATTGGATGATGGAAGTGCTCAACAGTGGTTTTTGACGTTCAGTGCTGTAACTTCATTATTATTATAAAATTATTAGCTTAACTTGACATAGTCAAGATAATCTATTGCCATCATGCGTGCGGAAGTCTGTGACGTCTGTTCACACTTTCCTTTAGCATGGGCTACACCCCGCAGTTCTTGTCTGATTGTCACGAAATTTCATATGCAGGTTTGGGGTCATGTCTAGATGAGAACGTCCCCTTTTGGTCGCGATCGGGCAACTGGTATGGCTGCCCAAGCCCAAAACCCGAAAACCATTAGCACAGTCCTCAGGTCGTATTTATGAAGGGATTTCATTGTAACTTGGTAGGATGCCTCTGTATAATGCCTAGATGAGAACATCCCCTTTTGGGCATGATCTATCAACCGTGATGGCTGCCCAAGCCCGAAACCCAAAAACTTTTAGCACAGTCTGCAAGTCATGTTTAATGTGGAGGGATTTCATTGTAACTTGGTAGGATGACTCCTTATGATGTCTAGATGAGAATTTCCCCATTTGGGCATGATCTGCCAACCGTGACGACTGCCCGAGCCCAAAACCCAAAAACCTTTAGCACAGTCTACAGGTCATATTTATTGAGGAATTTCATTGTAACTTGGTGGGTTGACTTCATATAATGTCTAGATGAGAATGTCCCCTTTTTGACACGATTGGGCAACTGTGATGGCTGCAGGGGCCCAAAGCCCGAAAACCTTTAGAACAGTCTACAGGTCATAATTATGAAGGGATTTCAATGTAGCTGGGTAGGATGACTCCAAATAATGTCTCGATGAGAACGTCCTCTTTTGGTCGCGATCATTCAGCCTTGATGGCTGCCCAAGCCCAAAAACCTTTAGCATGTCTGTAGGTCGTATTTATGGAAGGATTTCATTGTAACTTGTTAGGTTGACTCCATATACTGCCTAGATGATGACATCCCCTTTTGGTCATGGTTGGTCAACTGTGATGGCTACAGGTGCCCGAAGCCCGAAAATCTTGAGCACAGTCTACAGGTCATATTTATGAAGGGATTTCATTGTAACTTCGTAGGATCACTCCTAATGATGTCCAGATGTGAATGTCCCCTTTTGGTTGCCATCATTCAACCATGATGGCTGCCTGAGCCTAAAGCCCGAAAACCTTTAGCACAGTCTTCAGGTCATATTTATGAAGGGATTTCATTGTAACTTGGTAGGTTGACTTCATATAATGTCTAGATGAGAACAGCCCCTTTTGGACACCATTAGGCAACTGTGATGGCTACAGGGGCCCAAAGCCCAAAAACCTTCAGCACAGTCAACAGGTGATATTTATGAAGGGATTTCATTGTACCTTGGGATGACTCCAAATAATGTCTAGATGAGAACGTCCCCTTTTGGTCGCGATCATTCAGCCTTGATGGCTGCCCAAGCCCAAAACCCCAAAACCTTTAGCATAGTGTATTGGTCATATTTATGGAAGGACTTCATTGTAACCCGTAAGTTTGACTCCATATAATGCCTAGATGATGACATCCCCTTTTGGTCATGATTGGTCAACTGTGACGGCTTCAGGGGCCCGAAGCCCAAAAACATTGAGCACAGTCTACAGGTCATATTTATGAAGGGATTTCATTGTAGCTTTGTAGGATCACTCCAGATGATGCCCAGATGAGAATGTCCCCTTTTGTTTGCAATCATTCAACCATGATGACTGCCAGAGCCCAAAGCCCAAAAACCTTTAGCACAGTTTACAGGTCATATTTATGAAGGGATTTCATTGTAACTTGGTAGGTTGACTTCATATAATGTCTAGATGAGAACGTCCCCTTTGGATGCAATTGGGAAACTGACAGCTACAGGGGCCCGAAGCCCAAAAACCTTTAGCACAGTCTACAGGCCATATTTATGAAGGGATTTTAATGTAACTTGATAGGATGACTCGTTTTGGAATAATTTCACTGTAACTTGGTAACTTTTGTTGATATACGTTAACTGTGAGGGCCACATACATTAACTGTGAGGTCATATTAACCCACCTCTCAGCTCTTTAGTACAGTGCACACCTCATATTATTTTTATCAAAAACATAGCATACGGGGAACAGAAATGAACATATTTCCAATTATCACAATTCTTGTCTTATTTCATAATCCTTTCATAAACATTGAACATTATCCTTTTCATCAAACACAACACACAAGTTAAGCTACAGTGTCATTGGCACTTTCATTGTATGAATGTTTAGTACCATGGGATACATCACATGTAATGCAGGTTTTTTTCTCGTGCGTAAATTATGCAAATTAGACTAACTTTGATTTATTTAGTGTTACTTTCAGCACTGTAAGAGCAAATGCCAATACGGCTTGGGCTAGAGGCCGTATTTATGAACCAATCTCTACGAAACTTCTTGGGTACCTTTGTTATCACCGTGGGACGAGAACGAGTGTTTTTGGGTCCGATCTGAAATTCAAGATGGCCGCTGGCAGCCATTTTGTACAAAATTAGGTGCAGTCAGATTTTTGCGTAGAACTTCCATATGAAAGCACTGATTTGAATAATTTTTTGTGTGAATGTTTAGTACCATGGGATACATCACATATAATACAGGTTTTTATCTCGTGCATAAATTATGCCAATTAGAATAACTTTGATCTATTTATTGTTACTTTCAGCACTGTAACTGCAAATGCCAATACGGCTCAGGCTAGAGGCCGTATTTATGAACCGATCTTTACGAAACTTCTTGAGTACCTTTGTTATCACCCTGGGATGAGAATGAGTGGTTTTGGGTGCTGTCCAAAATTCAAGATGGCCACCAGCAGCCATTTTGTACTTTAGTTAGTGCAATCAGTTTTTTGTACAGAACTTCTGTACAAAAGTTCTGTTTTGAATCAATTTTGTATGAATGTTTAGTAACATGAAATACATCACATATAATACGGGTTTTTTTCTCGAGCAGAAATTATGCAAATTAGATGAACTTTGATTTTTTCAGTGCTACTTATATACAGTAAGTGCACATGTCAATACAACTGGGGCTAGAGTCTGTATTTATGAACCGATCTTCACAAAACTTCTTGGGTACCTTTGTTATCACCTTGGGACGAGAATGAGTGTTTCTGGGTGCGGTCCAAAATTCGAGATGGCTGCCAGTAGCCATTTTGTACCAAAATTAGGCCCAATCAGTTTTTTGTACACAACTTCTATACGGCTCAAGCTAGAGGCTGTATTTATGAACCGATCTTTACAAAACTTCTTGGGTACCTTTGTTATTACCGTGGGACGAGAGTGTTTCTGGGTGCAGTGCGGAATTCAAGATGGCCACCAGCAGCCATTTTGTACCAAAATTAGTGCAATCAGTTTTTTAGCTCAACTTTGGCGAAGCAAAATTTGAGCTTATGCCATGGCCAGTCGTCTGTTATCCATCTGTCCGTCTGTCCATCAACAATTCAATACGTCTCGGGCTAGAGGCCGTATTTATGAACTGATCTCTACGAAACTTCTTGGGTACCTTTGTTATGACCGTGGGACGAGAACGAGTGTTTTGGGTTCCAATACGAAATTCAAGTTTGCCGCTGGCAGCCATTTTGTACAAAATTAGGTGCAATCAGGTTTTTGCACAGGACTTCCATATGAAAGCGCTGATTTGAATAATTTTTTGTATGAATGTTTAGTACCATGGGATACATCACATATAATACAGGTTTTTTTCTCGAGCGTGAATTATGCAAATTAGATTAACTTTGATGTTTTTTTTGTGTTACTTTCAGCACTATAAGTGCAAATGCCAATACGGCTCTTTACGAAACTTCTTGGGTACCTTTGGCATCACCGTGGGACGAGACTGAGTGTTTTGGGGTCTGGTCCGAAATTCAAGATGGCCGTTGGCAGCCATTTTGTACAAAATTAGGTGCAATCAGATTTTTGCACAGAACTTCCATATGAAAGTGCTGATTTGAATAATTCTTTGTGTGAATGTTTAGTACCATGGGATAAATCACATATAATACGTTTTTTTTTTTCTCGTGCAGAAATTATGCAAATTAGATGAACTTTGATTTGTTCAGTGCTACTTATACACCGTAAGTGCACATGTCAATACGGCTCAGGCTAGAGTCTGTATTTATGAACCAATCTTCACGAAACTTCTTGGGTTACCTTTGTTATCACCTTGTGACAGGAACAAGTGTTTTGGGGTGCCTTTGTTATCACTGTGCTATGAGAACAAATATTTTGGGGTTCAGTCAGACCCACTCTGGGACTCAAAGATTTCTTTTCTAGTTTAGCATCTAACTGTCACCCCACCTTTACAATACTTTACCTATATATTTGTTACAGACTACGGTCAGTATTTATGTACAGACCATTACAATACTTTGCATGTACCTTTGTTATCAGGTCATTACCTAGATGTTTGTCATTGCTGTGTCACATGCTATACATGTACATGTCTTAAACAAGTTGAGCTATAGCATCATTGACACTTTCATTTCTTCGTATGAAGATCTAGCTTTGCATCTGGTAGCTTTTAAAATTGGTTTCTGACTTTGGGCCTTTTTGTGTGCCTGATGTCTTGTTTCCGTTTTTTTCATTGATGTTCTTTACATTGACAACATCCTCACATTTAGGTAGTATGTTATTAGCTCACCTGACTGAAAGTCAGGGTGAGCTTTTCTGATCACTTTTTGTCCGTCGTACGTCATGATGGTGGTGTTTGGGTCATTTTCTCCCAAGCCACTGGCTGCAGTTCAATGAAAATTCACATGAGCAGCAGTTATATGGGGGCATTTGGGGTTTTCTTCAAATTGGGTTTCTGCTCATATTGAGGTGGGGGGTGGGGCCAAAATGCACAAAACTTTAAAAAATCTTTTTCTCATGAACCAGCCGTAGTAGAGACTTGATATTTGGTTTGCAGCTTCCATTTGAGGTGTAGACTCACCTTTGTTCAAGAGAAGTTTGACGGGCAATATTTGCCTTTGTTCTGGGAGGGGCAAGAATTTTCACCCCTCCCAAAATTTCTGTTTTCCAAACTGAGAGGCAGATTTGAACCAAATTTGATGTGAGGGCTTATTGGGTCATAAGTACATAATTTATGCCCAATTCTTTTTTCCCGTCGCCCCATGGGAACCGCAGGAGCTAAAAATAGAAAAAAATTAAAATGCCCATATCTCCAAAACTACAAGGCACTGAGAATTCTTATTTGGTGTGAAGCTTCCTTAGGACCAACAGAATGGAATGGTAAAAAAAATTGCTATCGATTTTATCATGGGGTACTTTTCTGGGACTTTGAGAAAGTGCTGAGTCAGCATTTTTTAATACTGTGGGTAATGAGAAAAACATTTAAGACTACTTTTCTCCCAAACCACTGCTCCAAAAGCTTCCAAATTCTCACATATAACATCTTTGCAAGATTGTTTCACATGTTTATTGAAATCAATTCCCTGGGTCCATATTTGGGCTCTCTATGGGAGCCCAAATGTTTAAATTAGTGCAGTTTGAGGAATATTCTTTAAAAATCTTCTTCTTCAGATCTACCAATAAGAATCTTTTGATATTTGGTATGCAGCATCCATAGGTGGATGAGATTCAAGTTTGTTCAAGCCAAGTCCCTGGGTTCATATTTAGGCTGAAAATTTGGGGTCCTGGTCCGGACTTAGAAATTTTGGACCAAAATCCGGAAATGGAGTTTTTTTGTTTTTTTATGCGTTTTGATCAATTTCAAGACAAAATTTTTTTTTTTTTTTACACTGAAAATTTGGGGTCCAGGTGGGACTTTGAAATTTTGGACCAAAATTCAGAAATTAGTTTTTTTGTTTTTTATGCTTTTTGGTCAATTTTAAGACCCAAAATTTTTTTTTTTTTACACTGAAAATTTGGGGTGCAGGTGGGACTTTTGTTTGGGACTTCGAAAATTTCCAAACAAAAATAAAAAAAAATCTGTTTTTTATGTGTTTATCTCAATTTTGGGATGTAAAAGTGCAGGAACTGAAAATAGAAGGAAAATCCTGTGTATTGTGTGGGCATAATTGCTTCATCTAGTTGGTATATGCTTTTCTTAGAAGGAGTGTATGCAGGTTGTTCAAATCAAGTCCCTGGTTTGATACTTAGACTACCATGTCAGATGAGCGCCCTCAGGCCCCCTGGGGCCTCTTGTTAGCTCACCTGACTTTCAGTCAGGAGAGCGAAAGTGATCACTCACCGTCCGTCGTCCGTCGTCGTCCGTGAACATGGTGTTTGCGTCTTCTCCTCCCAAGCTGCTGAACCAATTTAATTGATATTTGAGATAATAGTTTGTTATGACATCGCAATTTGATTTTGTTCAAATCAAGTTGCCTTGCCCGTGGGTAGGGCCACACACAAAAAGTGTGCTGAAATCTTAAAAAATCTTCTTCTCATGAACCAGCAGTAGCAGAGACTTGATATTTGGTGTGCAGCTTCCTTTTGAGGTGTAGACTCAGATTTGTTCAAGAGAAGTTTGTGGGGCTATACTTGGCGTCGTAATGGGAGGGGAAATAATATTTGCCCCCTCCCAAAATTTCTATTTTCCAAACCGAGAGGCAAATTTTGACCAAATTTGATATGAGGGCTTATTGGGTCATAAATACTTAATTTATGCCAAAAATTTTTTTCCCGTCGCCCCATGGGGACCGCAGGAGCTAAAAATAGAAAAAAAATGAAAACGCCCATATCTCCAAAACTACACGGCGCTGAGAATTCTTATATGTTGTGAAGCTTCCTTAGGACCAACAGAATGGAATGGTCAAAAAAAATTGCCATCGGTTTTATCATGGGGTACTTTTTGGGGACTTTGAAAAAGTGTTGAGTCAGCATTTTTTAACACTGTGGGTAATGGGAAAAACATATAAGACTACTTTTCTCCCAAAGCACTGCTCCAAAAGCTTTAAAATTTCAAATATAACATCTTTGGAAGATTGTTCCACATGTTTATTGAAATCAATTGCCTGGGTCGATATTTGGGCTCTCTATGGGAGCCCAAATGTTTAAATTAGTGCAGTATGAGGAGTATTTTTTAAAAATCTTCTTCTTCAGATCTGGCAATAAGAATGTTTTGATATTTGGTGTGCAGCATCCTCAGGGGGGTGAGATTCAAGTTTGTTGAATTTCTTCCCCCTGAAAATTTGGGGTCCGGGTGGGACTTCATCCGAAAATTTTTTTTTTTGTTTTTTATGCATTTCTGTCAATTTTAAGACAAAAAAAATTTTTTTTTTCCCCTGAAAATTTGGGGTTTGGGTGGGACTTAGAAAATTTTGGACCAAAATCCGAAAAAATTTTTTTTTGTTTTTTCTGCGTTTTGGTCCAAAATCCGAAAAAAATTTTTTTTGTTTTTTCTGCGTTTTGGTCAATTTTAGGACAAAAAAAAAAAAAATTTCTTCCCCCTGAAAATTTGGGGTCCGGGTGGGACTTCATCCGAAAATTTTTTTTTTTGTTTTTTATGCATTTCTGTCAATTTTAAGACAAAAAAAATTTTTTTTTTCCCCTGAAAATTTGGGGTCTGGGTGGGACTTAGAAAATTTTGGACCAAAATCCGAAAAAATTTTTTTTTGTTTTTTCTGCGTTTTGGTCAATTTCAAGACAAAAAAAAATTTTTTTTTTTACCCTGAAAATTTGGGGTCCGGGTGGGACTTAGAAAATTTTTGGACCAAAATCCGTAAATTTTTTTTTTGTGTTTTTTATGCGTTTCTGTCAATTCTAAGACAAAAAGAAATTTTTTTTTTTTACACCGAAAATTTTGGGTCCGGATGGGACTTTGAAAATTTTGGACCAAAATCCAGAAATTTTTGTTTTTGTTTTTTATGCATTTCGGTCAGTTTTAAGACAAAAAAAAAATTTTTTTTTTTACCCTGAATATTTGGGGTGCGGGTGGGACTTCGAAAATTTTGGACGAAAATCCATAATTTTTTTGTTTTTTGTTTTTTATGCGTTTCTGTCAATTTTAAGACAAAAAAAACATTTTTTTTTTACACCAAAAATTTGGGGTCTGGGTGGGACTTAGAAAATTTTGGACCAAAATCTGAAAAAAATTTTTTTTGGTTTTTTCTGCGTTTTGGTCAATTTTAAGACAAAAAAATTTTTTTTTTTTTACCCTGAAAATTTTGGACCAAAATCCGGAAATTAGTTTTATCATTTTTTATGCGTTTTAAGAAGAAGAAAAAAAATTTAGGCTGAAAGTATTTTGTTTGGGAAAAAAATCTGTTTTTTATGTGTTTATCTCAATTTTGGGACGTAAAAGTGCAGGAACTGAAAATAGAAGGAAAATCCTGTGTATTGTGTGGGCACAATCGCTTCATCTAGTTGGTATATGCTTTTCTTAGGAGGGGCGTATGCAGCTTATTCAAGTCAAGTCCCTGGTTTGATATTTAGACTACCATGTCAGGTGAGCGCCCTCAGGCCCCCTGGGGCCTCTTGTATTCTATTACTGTAGATTTACTGTAGGATACATGATTGATTTTTCCGGTAGTTTAGCTCAATATTTTGGATTTTGTCCACACTGAGGCTCTATCGGGATGCCCTTGGGCTCTTAATGTTCCCTTTGGGAACTTAGGCTTTTTTCAAAACTGTCTTTTTCCGAAAAATATTTTGAATCTAATTTCAATTGCTGTTATTCATGTATCTTAATTATATATTTTGTTGCGGAGTTTGGAGGACTCTTGTCATTCTTGTGTTCACTGCAATGACATATTTAGGAGACAGGTGTTGCGGTTCGTTGTTGGCGGTGAAGTTCTGAGGCCAGGCCTCTCACTGTGTTATAATCCATTTTTAGCTTAACTTGACAAAGTCAAGATAAGCTATTGCCATCACTCATGCAGAAGTCTGTTAGTCTGTGAATCTGTTAGTCTGTTCACATTTTCCTTTAGCACAGGCTACACCCCATAGTTCTTGTCTGAACGTCCCAAAATTTCTTATGCAGGTTTGGAGTTATGTCTAGATGAGAATGTCCCCTTTTGGTCGCGATCGGTCAACCGGTACATGGCTGCCCGAGCCCAAAACCCCAAAACCGTTAGCACAGTCTACAGGTCATATTTATGAAGGGATTTCATTTTAACTTGGTAGGATGCCTATGTATAATGCCTTGATGAGATTGTCCCCTTTTGGTCATGATCTGTCAACCGTGATGGTTGCCCAAGCCCAAAACCCAAAAACTTTTAGCACAGTCTGCAGGTCATATTTAATATGGAGGGATTTCATTGTAACTTGGTAGGATAACTCTGTATGATGTCTAGATGAGAAGTAGTTCCTCATTTGGTCGCGATCTGTCAGCCGTGACGACTGCCCGAGCCCAAAAACCTTTAGCACAGTCTACAGGTCATATTTATGGAGAGATTTCATTGTAACTTGGTAGCTTGACTTCATGTAATGTCTAGATGAGAACGTCCCCTTTTGGACGTGATTGGGCAACTGTGACGGCCACAGGGACCAAAGCTCGAAAACCTTTAGCACAGTCTACAGGTCATATTTATGAAGGGATTTCATTGTAACATGGTAGGATGACTCCAAATAATGTCTAGATGAGAACGTCCCCTTTTGGTCGCGATCATTCAGCCTTGATGGCTGCCCAAGCCCAAAAATCTTTAGCATAGTCTATAGGTTGTATTTATGGAAGGATTTCATTGTAACTTGTTAGGTTGACTCCATATAATGCCTAGATGATGACATCCCCTTTTGGTCATGATTGATCAACTGTCACAGCTACAGGTGCCCGAAGCCCAAAAACTTTGAGCACAGTCTACAGGTCATATTTATGAAGGGATTTCATTGTAACTTTGTGGGATCACTCCAGATGATGCCCAGATGAGATTGTCTCCTTTTGGTTCTGATCATTCAACCTTGATGGCTGCCTGAAGCCCGAAAAACTTTAGCACAGTCAACAGGTCATATTTATGAAGGGATTTCATTGTAACTTGGTAGGTTGACTTCATATAATGTCTAGATGAGAATTCCTCTTTTGGATGCGATTGGGCAACTGTGATGGCTACAGGGGCCCGAAGCCCGAAAACCTTTAGCATAGTCTACAGGTCATATTTATGAAGAGATTTCATTGTACCTTGGTAGGATGACGTCACATAATGTCTAGAAGAGAACTTCCCCTTTTGGTCACGATCATTCAGCCTTGATGGGTGCCCGAGCCCAAAACCTTTAGCATGGTCTATAGGTCGTATTTATGGAAGGATTTCATTGTAACTTGTTAGGTTGTCTCCATATAATGCCTAGATGATAACATCCCCTTTTGGTCGTGATTGGTCAACTGTGACAGCTTCAGGGGCCCAAAGCCCGAAAACCTTGAGCACAGTCTACAAGTCATAATTATGAAGGGATTTCATTGTAACTTCGTAGGATCACTCCAGATGAAGCCCAGATGACGTCTCCTTTTGGTTGTGATCATTCAACCATGATGACTTCCCGAGCCCCAAACCCCAAAAACTTTAGTACAGACAACAGGTCGTATTTGTGAAGGGATTTCATTGTAACTTAGTAGAATGACTCAGTATGATGTCGAGATGAGGACATCTCCTTTTAGTTGTAATCAGTCAACCGTCATGGCTACACAGGCCTGAAGCCCGAAAACCTTTAGCACAGTCTACAGGCCATATTTATGAAGGTATTTCAATGTAACTTGAAAGGATGACTCGTTTTGGAATAATTTCACTGTAACTTGATAACTTTGGTTGACATACGTTAACTGTGAGGGCCACATACATTAACTGTGCAGTCATATTAACCCACCCCTCAGCTCTTTAGTACAGTGTACACCTCATATTATTTTTATTAAAAACATAGCATACAGGGAACAGAAATTGGACTTGCTGTCGCAGTTGCGTAGCTATAAGCAGCATCCCAGCTAATGCAAGAGCAGCCTCCCACAGACTCCAGTGTTGAACTGTCAGACGGTGCTGGGTTGGTCTGGTCAATTGTGCATGTAGAAGAAGCCAGAGGCTTCTCTACGGGATGCTCGTCTAGATCTGGGGTCAGATCGCCATTTGGAGAACCCTCTCCATCCCGTTAACAGTCAGGGACGACTGTGTTTGTTGTGAGAAACCATATTGAGTCGGAACACGTGTCAAATGTTCCTTCCACACTGCAGCCGGGGCCGGCAGCAGTTATGGCTTCTTCTGCTTACATGGAAGCACACAAAAGAGGATTTAACCTAGAAGTTTCTTAGCGGGATACTCTGCGAGATCTGGGGACAGATCGCTAGGGCAGAGCGTTTTCTTCCTGTTAACAGTCGGGGACGACTGTTTTGTGTTGTAAGAAACTTCTATGATGAGGAGCATCCATCCTATGTGACGAGTCAGGATGCCTCTTCCACACTTCAGCCGGGGTCGGCTGTGGTTACGGCTTCCTCTTCTTCCATGGATATGCACGATAAGGGATAGATGCCTAAAAGTTTCTAACGGAATGCTCAGCGAGGTCTGGAGCAGACTGCGAGGTGGAGAACCTTCTCTTTTCTGTCAGCAGTCGGGGTCGACGGTTTTGTGGTGAGAGAAATTTGTGAGTTGGAACACCCGTTCACACTTGCGGTTTGGGATACTTCTTCCACACTGCAGCCAGATTCGGTGGCAGCTATGGCATCTTCCTTGCTTCATTAATGAAGTGCGTTGACCACAGACTAGCTATCTGACTTTCTAAGTTCGGGTTGATAGCTAGTCGTTTGAGACTAGTACTACCGTTTAACAGACTCTGATGGTGAGCTGTTAGACGGTGCTGCTTTGGTCCAGTCATCCGTTCAGTCGGTTGGAGTTGACCGTATTTGCGAATGGAACATTTGGATGGTGAGAGGGATACGGAGTGTGAGTCTCCATCTCTCACAGAAGGGCACTTTAAGACTATGAAAAGTCTTAAGCTCTTTAGAATATTGTTCCATCTGAATAAGTCTGCTTTTAGATGAGCAGGCCGGGGATGAAAATATGTCCCTACCTGCATCATTTAATATTTGCTCGGAAATAATGGAATATGCTATTTCATTGAAAGAGCAAATCTGGGCGCAGTGTCCTAAGCAGATCACCTTACTAGAACTATGGCGCAACGTCTCAATGGAAAGAAATATGAGGATGTGCTTCCTCGCTAAGAGTTCTTTCCAGGGCAGTCATGTATGCCACGTGCAGCTCTGCACGGACAGTGAATTTGGAGTTGGTAAGACGTGATGCTGCCCTTGCGTTGTCACTTATAGATGACAAGGTGAAAAGCTCTCTCTGAGTCGCTGCGGTTACCGGAAATATACCGTTTAACGACAAGCTTGCAATGACATATGAGCAGGCTACAAGAAGTTCCAGTGCTCTGTTATTGAGGTTGCTGTCTCATCAACACACTTAGCAGACCGGGGTAGGCGAGGCCGTTCTGCTTCTAAGAAAGAATCGGGAGAATGTCTCGCGAGGGTACAATAACCCTCTTATATTTACTCTGGATGTCGTCATTATAGTGACTCTGAAAAGGGGCATAGGTATGATCAAGGCTATGGATCAGACACCCCTAGGTCGGCGATTAACGGAAAGTTATCTTCACGAGAAACTGGACATTAATCATGGAAGTTCCTTTCAAGAGAGTCGCTTCTAGTGGAGGTAAAGGCTCTTATTGAAGGGAACAATTGAGGTCAACGAGACGAGCTTCAGAGGACCCTAGTTTCTCCTCCTGTAAGCATCGTAAGTCGTACAGGTGATGGACATCTCCTCTGTTGCTTGTCAGTTGATGGAGGATTATCAACTTCACGAGAATCTGGACATTATTCTCGGAATCTTCCTTTCAAGAGAGTCACTCCTAGTGGAGGTAAAGGCTCTCTTATTGAAGGGAACAATTGAGGTCGTCGAGAATAGACATTGGTTGCTTGCCACTTGGCTGTAGGTTATCAACCTCGAATAAGTGGATAAATTGCGGAAGATCAGTGGATGAAAATGTAGTCTCGGCAGGCCTACGGCTATCAGCCCAAGCAAGCTCCACTTACAAGAATACTTGTTAGACAGTCTTCCAAGAGAGGCTTTCCTTCTGGAGGTTAAAGCTTTCCTATTTAAGAATAGCATTAGACGTCGCCGAAATTATTCTCCAGGCTTTTATTATCACCTGCTTCTCGTCCTAAATCCGGATGGATAGGGCTCAGAAAGGCTAAGATATGCCTTGGCGTAAGACAATTATGTCATTGTGGACGCCATAGTAGCCTTCTGTATGGTTACAGCAGTCTCTTGGGTTAGGCTCTGTCCGCTGTCTTTGGGAATAAAACCGACAAAGTTACTGTGCTTTTCGGTTTAGTTTTTCCTAGGTGTCATAGACTTGAGTCTTATTGTTACACCATAGTAGCCTAGCTAAAATCATGAGTGAGATTTTGTCAGTCTTATGCAGTGGCATAACTGAATTTATTATCGCTTGGGACAACGGTCTATTTGGGAATTCAGGGCTGTTTATATAGCGGCTCTTTATCCCTATCTTGCGCGATGATAATGGTAAGCCTCCATTAAGTGAGCCTTCAGGGTCGCAACTTACACCGATATATCTGTCTTCACGTAGATGAAGACTTATAAGCTATGGCTAGCATTGTAAGTCTCCTTAGTGAGCTTCTAGGGCCTCAGTTATCAGCTTTTAATGGTCTTAACATGCAGGAAGGCCTTTAACTTCTTCAGCTAGGCTGAGTTAGTTGTCCTTTCAAACATGATACTGTTTGTTAGAGGAGGTTATTCTCTTCAAACCGGTATGGTTTGGTGTGAGTTATTTGTTAATACAGTGTATTTGTTCATCACGTCATCCGCCCTTAGTGGCATTCCGAAGCGGTCAGATGTAAGGGAACCTTGTGGTTCCTATACTATTTTATGATTAACAAAGAACGATTCTAGTAATGTGGGTGAGGGGGTTCGATATAATTTTGAATCCCCACCCCTCCCCACCGCCAATGTGTTAAGAGGCGATTACCGGGCAAGACGTAGTTTTCTTCCTGTAAGCCTCGTATGCATTTAAGTATATACATGCATTTCATGACTTCTCGATTGGTGGCTGGGACGTGTTCTATGGCGACCTCATGGGCACATCCACTTTTTAGTTGGTTGGTTTCCTGTGGTTGTTTGTCTGTATGTCATATATGAGCATATGCTTCATCATCAATAAAATGCGGGAGCGCGGTGGCTCAGTTGGTAGAGGTGCAGGCTGCAAGCCGAGAGGTCCTCGGTTCGAATCCCACCTGCGGCAACCGCGTTGTGTCCTTGGGCAAGACACTTCATCTTCATTGCCCACGTGGGGGCACGATGACGCCGTGTACTAAGGCGTACTGCACGTCGATGGTGCGCATGTCTCCAACCAATTTAACCCTGCCTGTGCTGCAGTGCGGAGTTACGATGTTGGGGAGCTGGCAGCTGCTCGTCGTTGCTCGGTGGTTCTCTCCGGGTACTCCGGCTTCCTCCACCCGTAAAACTGTCACGGTCATGATTAGCCATTGTGCATAAATATGTGACCTTAAACACCAATAAATAAATAATCAATAAAATGCTAGCCTTTTGGTACCTGAAAGGTTGTCTAGCAGCTAACTGGTATTCAGATAATTACATGTGGGATTTCAATGCTCACGTGCATAAGTGTATTATTAGGCAGACGCATTATTGTATGTTATGGACCGGGGGGGGGGGGGGGGGGGGGGGCGTGACGAGTCTGTTAATCATAGCTTGTTCTATCTCTAAATCCAGGTTTCTATAATTTTGTACCCAATCGAATATAACTGTCTGTACATTCTCTTATATTCGCACGTGTCTGGGAGCATAGATATTGGATAGAACACGTCTGGGAGTGTTATTATTGGAATTTATTGTACACCTGATCGAGTTGCCTGTGGGTTACCTCGGAAGTGTGTTTATTCTCCAGAGATCGTCCATTGTGATTCTATTGGACATGTGTATGTTGTACATATTATATCACTGGTTTTTGACCTATCTACATATGCCGATTCCGGTACATGTTATGAGCGGGTGCTATTAATTACCGGGATCACCACTATAGCCTTAGCTTCTGAAGTGGCATTAAGCACCAATTTATTAATATAATTAATATTTGGGTGTCTGTTCTACGAATATATATATTGTTATTTGGTACCCCTTTTACTGATTACAGAGCGCTCCCCTCTTTGTTTTTGAAGATTCCTTCAAAAAAGGGGAGGGGGGGATTTTTCAAATTTCTTCCGGCTTGATAATTGAGTAACTTGAGGGAAGCTGTTTTGTCTGTAGATTATATCCTGGATACAGCTTGTGTATTATTGTATATGTCGTATGTTTGTGCGGGTTAACCTCTCATTCTCAAATACGCCATCCTAATTTTCAGGGATTAGTCTGGACTAGCCTTAATAATTGGGAACTCATTTCATCCAATTAGCATAGTCATTTATGCTAGGAATACGGAATTACTTGAATTTGGCTCCTTATTTATGATATGTCTTCTCTATTACTGTATAGAGAGACATACATATAATTCCTTTTAAATTTAATTTCCTTTCCCTTGGATTGCAGGCTTGGGAGCTATGTTGGTCTGCTAATTCTAAAGTCCTAGGCCCTCCGCCTTTTTACAATTCAGCTAAGTCTGGGCCGTTGGTTTATAGTATAAAAATATGATAAATTTTAAGTAATTTGTATATTTTTTATACTTACCAATGGCCCAGACGGATATGGCCCTCCCATGAGTGGGCACTCATACCTCCCTGCTGAATTATTATGTAGTACTCTCTTCTACAAAGAATGATGTTGGCACCAATTCCGGTCACTTCCTGATGGTTGCGCATGTGCAGAGAGTAAATGTATGAAGGACCAGACAGGACTTTTAATTTTCGGTTTTGCTTGCAAATTTTGGGGATTGGGGGGGTTCAAAATTTGTGTTTGGCCCTTGATAACTATGAGTTTGCACCAGCTAAATCTGGGCCATTGGTAAGTATAAAAAATATACAAATTACTTAAAATTTATCATTTTCCCTGTTTTCTTGAACAAATATCAATAGATTTGATTTTCTTATAATGAAAAGCCTTACAGGTGTGCAAAAAAACTCAAATCCCATATCAGTGATGCATAATCCTTGTCTTTTTTTTACAGTATGAAGATTTGAGAAAAATTATTAAATCAAAGACTTGTGGATTAGAAGAATTTCTGAGCTCTGTGAAGTCATTTAAGTTTCCTATCACAGCTCTTCATCAAAAGGTAAATTATGGGACAAAAATGGCTGATTTTATTTTTTAAATATTTCAGAAATTTTATATGTTTGCTCTCCTGGGAATCAATAGGAATGCAACAGTTGTATTTTACGTATCAGAGTTTCCATCATATTTATTACGTTAAAGTTGGAAAAGAATTGGCTTCAGTGTAGATTTTGTCTGGTTAAAAATAAAAACAGGGAAAAAAAACTTTTTGGCAGAATTTTAATGACAAGGTATGTGTCTGAGAAACGAGATTTGTTTTTTTAATAGCCTAATGTTGTTGTTTGTTTTTCTTAAATAGCAACAGCTTTTGTCTACCTGTCATTTTATACTTCTAGCATCACAATAACTAAAAGCCCAGGTAGTTATGAAATTATGCTGTAATCCCTCATACTTTATAAACAGCCTCTTACCTAGTTGAATGCTAGAATGACTATAATTTGAAATCTATTCAGAAGTGCATGCGCCTCAATTAAAGGACTTTATGTTCCATGAATGTGCTCTGTATTCTTTTAGAAGTAGCCTTTTTCGTTAAAATAGATTTCTCTTTTCATAATTTATTTGGGAGTGCCAACATTATTACTGGACAAACCCCCATATGAACCAACTCTGATGACCAACTTTTATCTAGCACTCTACCAATTAAGCAAACAATGAATGCACACCTCGGCCACCGAACTGAACACTCTATAACAAAAAATACCCCTGTAGCAGTTGTGTAAAAATCAAAGAGTGAAATTGTTTAATTGGTTGGATCATATCAAAATATTATTTCTTAAGATTTTGATTTTAAAGTGGTAACCCATTTTGTATGTTCTTCACAGTGAAGTACTTTTGTTTGTTTAAATAGTAGAGGCCTTAACCATTTTTAGCTCACCAACTTTAGTTGTGTGAGCTTATGGCATGGCTCGATTAGTCAGCATCTGCGTCAGCGTACGTGTGCAGTAATGTTAAAGTTTCTGTTTAGGTCACTTATTCGCCCTATTTCCATATCATGGCTTTTATAATGCTGCTATATGATGATTATTATCATTTTACCATGATTTAACCCCTCATACCCTACATTTTAGCCATTTTTCTTGACATTTTAGTTGCGTTTAGTTTTCTGTTTAGCTCAGAATTTCATGTTTAACTAAGTGTTTAGGTCAGCTGCTGTGCTCCTTCTCTTCCAATGGCACTTATATTCATCATACATGTTCCTCCGTATCATTGTTCCATGTTTAACCCCTCATACCCTGCATTTTAAACATTTTTCTTGACATTTTTAGTTGCGTTTAGTTTTCTGTTTAGCTCAGAATTTCATGTTTAACTTAGTGTTTAGGTCAGCTGCTGTGCTCCTTCTCTTCCCATGGCACTTATATTCATTATACATGTTTCTCAGTATCATTGTTCCATGATTAACCCCTCATACCCTGCATTTTAAACGTTTTTCTTCACATTTTTAGTTGCGTTTAGTTTTCTTTTTAGCTCAGAATTTCATGTTTAACTAAGTGTTTAGGTCAGCTGCTGTGTTCCGTCTCTTCCCATGGCACTTATATTCATCATACATGTTCCTCAGTATCATTGTTCCATGATTAACCCCTCATACCCTGCATTTTAAACATTTTTCTTGACATTTTTAGTTGCGTTTAGTTTTCTGTTTAGCTCGGAATTTCATGTTTAACTTAGTGTTTAGGTCAGCTTCTGTGTTCCTTCTCTTCCCATGGCACTTATATTCATCATACATGTTCCTCAGTATCATTGTTCCATGTTTAACCCCTCATACCCTGCATTTTGAACATTTTTCTTGAAATTTTTATTTGCGTTTAGTTTTCTGTTTAGCTCAGAATTTCATGTTTAACTTAGTGTTTATGTCAGTTTCTGTGTTTTACTTTTAAGAGGTTGTGCTTAGGTAAGCTTTGTCACATGTTATGAGCCTGTTTGATACAGTTCTTGTGTTTGCTAAAGTTACTATCAAAGAGGAATGTTGGTGAGCTATAGGGCGTTGGCGTCCTTCTTGTTAAATAATCCCTTCACACCACAGCATATTGAATTAGTCCCTTAGTAATTATGTCTTTTCATGTCTTGGGTACCTGTATAAGCCACCAAGACTTCATTAGAAAACACCACTTGGGTAGTTTGTTGATTGTCTTGAAGACTCCATTGTTTACCTATGATTTTGATTCCTGTCACATGCTGGACAAAATAGGAAAGGTAGGTACTAGGTAGGTGATTTCTTTTTGGGGGTTTCATTTTTCTTAACTATTTCTAATGTAAATTTCTGTCAGGAGATGGCTGTTTGACCACGATCCACAGAAAATGATGAACATCTGAATGGAAAGTAAATATTAATAACATCACTTAGTAAAATTATGCTAAGAACCAATACCAGGAAGTTTGAAAATATTTTTCAACTGTGACCTCAATAAAAAGTTTTGGGTTGGATTCTAAAATGAGGGTAGATCTGGTGACGTGAGATACAACCTTTTTAAGGTGTGGTAGTAGATGAGGGGGAGGTGGTGAACAGATGTTTGAGAATCAAATCCTGGCTCTCAGAGGGAAATTGTCTACTGTTTTTTTACATAAGCACATTGTTTGATGTTCACTATTAAATATTACAGTTAGTTTATAATCACACTTTGCAAGTGTTAATTTAATGAGAGACAGAATGGTCAATACTTGAAATTTCTGAGAACATAACAGAAGGAAACATTGTATTGTGCATTAATTTACTATTATAAGGAGTTTCAAACACTTTCAGTTATGTCCATTGGTACCAGAATACAAAGACTTAATATTCCTGGCAGTCGATTACAAGAAGGAAGATATAGTTAAATGGCTTGCTGATTTTGGTGCAGATCTTTATAGGAAAGAAAAGGTGATCACAGACAAGATTTTTTATTCTTGTGTTGCTGTTGCAATATAGCTGAAGTTGCTAACAGAAATTATAAAATGAAAACACCCAGATAAAAGTATATCTTTACCTCTTGTGTTTTTCTCTCTGAGAATATTGTCAGAATATATGTAACTTTTTAAATGAAGGCAAAAATACAAAAAAAGTATTTGGAATAAAAAAATTTCCTATGACAGTGACTTTACACACTGCCTGGAAATAAGCAGACTGTCATTTGCAAAATGAAGTCCCCAGAGGTTGAACTTGGTGATGCTACCCTGCACAGCAGTGAACATCAGTCTGGATCAAGGTCTCAAGCCTAAACAGAAAGAGGTACCCAGAGGATAAATTGACCCACTGTATGGGATAACATCAGCAAATTCACCCTCTGGGGACTTCATTCTGCAAATGACAGATTGCTTATTTTCAGCCTTGTTAACACATGGATTTTCAAGATGTTATTGCCTTCACTGAATTTATACAATGCAATGTAGTAAACTGAATAGCCATTTTGTCTGTCAAAAAATATTCAAATTGCTACTGATATGCAAATTAGAAACCAATTTAGCTAAAATTACTTAAAAGCAGTCAAAATTCTCATACTTACATGGAAGGATATGTCCAAAAATTATTAATTGGCAGCAGCTTATTTTTGTAAATTTACAAGAAAATGGCCTCAGACCAGTTACATTAACATTTAACTCTCTAACAGACTGTATTTATTTGTATACTGGGTTTAATGACAATTTCAACATCCAGGGTCACCTCATGGTGGACAGATTGGCAGGTGAAGGAAGTCAGAGTACCCAGAGAGAACCACCGAGTAGTGGTTAGCAACTGTCAAATTCTGCATCCTACTAACTCAACACAAGCAGGGTTAGCATTGATTGAAGACAAGTGCACAGTTGATGTGCAGTATGCCTTAGTAAACAGTGCCACCATACTTCACATGGGCAATTGGAATTAAATGCTTTGCCCAAGGACACAACACAGTAACCTCTGGCAGTGATAAAACCATGGACCTTTTGGTTTGAAGTTCAATGCCATAACCACTGAGACTCTGAGCTCCCCTCCAACACACTGATGTCAAAATGTCAAGTTGAAAATTTTTGCCATAATGTAACTGAGAAGTTGTCCAATTCAGCCTTGTTTGACAGAAATCAATGACCTCTGCCAAACAAGGCTAAATAGGTTAAATTCCTAGTTGCATTAGGGGTAAAAAAAGGTCCAAAATGTACTGCATCTGCCATGCTTTGTCCAAGTTGTAACAATTTAAAAAAATCAATTTACAAAAATTTCATTTCTCCAGACAACATACCACACCAACACAATATGCCTTGCTCCTTATTAATCTCTCCTCTTAAAAATATGCATTTTGAAGTTTTTTCAATGATTCCCTTAAAAAAACACGAAAAAGAGTGAAAAGACTAAAAAAAAAAACAGACTGAACTGGACCAATTGTGCATAGCACAGCCCAGTGTTTGCTCTTCCTCTCAATAGAACAGCAGCCATTAGCTTCAAAACATGCAGAAACACGTCAATTCCTTTTTTTTCAACCATCTTGACAACAATCAACTGCTCAAGTCTCTTGAAAAATGTTTCCTATTTAGCTGTTTTTAAGTGATGGAAGCTGGGATCATTGTGCTTGTTTCTTCGCAAGTCACATAGATGATTCTAGGAACCTCTTATCATTACAGGAAGTGACCTTTATTAATTGTTTTCTTGAAATGTTTTCGACGATCTCAATTTTTGTAACCCACTTTTTACCCATCTTACCAAAGTAACTCAATTACTTTAACCTCTTACGAGACTATAAAAATGACAAAAAAACAAAACAGCCAAATCAGGTTTACCAGGTGCCGATTAGTGTATGATACACAAAACCTGGTAACCTGTATCCAGAAAAAAAAACAACCTATTGGCAATTCCGGCCATAACATGCGCAACTCAGTTTCCTTTTTTCCAATACAATGGACAAGTATTGTATTGGTGTTCTCTACTGATATTTTGGAAAAAACCCTTGTGGATTTGGAAGATGCTGGAGGTGGAAATGGATGATTATCTGCCTTTATGATGTTATCTATGCACAGGTGGATTCCAGAAAACTTTATCGGGAAAGTGCTTTGAAATTTTCTTTGTCCATTTTCTATCGCACTGCCGGATCATTTTGATTGCCCCAATCTCTCCCTAGAAAATTTGGATCAATCAGTTTCGGCCTCCACTCATTTTGTTTTACTGTGTCAATTTTTGCCTTTTTTAACCATTCATATTGTTCTCTTTCAACAACACAGTACAAAATATAGGTTTTAATGGTGATTTTGATATCATCTGTTTTCCAGCCGCAGTCATACATTCTCTTTACGAGAGCTAGAGAATAAGCTAGTAGCAGAGGTAGTTGTCTCCTCTTTAGACTCATAGGCGAGTACTATTTATTGGTCACCTCAGCTGGCAATTAGGATTTTGCTTATTTTTCCACTATAACCCAATGGCCCAGACTTAGCTGGTGCTAACTCTTAAGATATCGAGGGCCAAACACAAATTTTGCCCCCCCCCCATCCCCAAAATTTGCATGTAAAACCGAAAACTAGATGTTCTATCTGGCCCTCCATACATTTATGCATGCGCAAATGCCAGGAAGTGTCCGGAATTGGCACCAACATCATTCTTTGTTTGGCCCTCAGTCAGATAACAACAAACTGACTTCTGTGCTTTTAAATCTCAGTTTTAATGATGCCAGACACAAATCAATTGTTAATTTGGTGGATCCAAGGACACAACTGGATGAAGGAAGGAAGAAACAGTGATTTGAAACGTTCAGGGCTGTAACTTTCTAATATTTATAAAAATTATTTCATATTCCCTAATTTCGGGACATGGGCCTGATGTCATCATTTTTGCTAATGATTTTTCCACTGTTTGTTAAGTGTTCCTTCGCTATCCTTCCTTGAAGCCCCCAGTTAAACTCCCAAGCTTTTTGGCTTGTTTTATTGAAATTATTTTATAAAATTTCTTGGGAGTTCAACGTGTAACACAGAATGTTTATTCTGTATATCCCCATGGTTACATCCTCACCCTAGGGGTGTTTAGGCATTTTGATCATGCATCATACATCCGATGTATCGTTTTTTCTTCTGATGAAGATCTTGCTTTACATTGGATAGTTCAAAATCTGTTACTGACTTTGGCTGTGTTGCCTGGGGTCTTGTTTCTGGTTTTCATTCTGACGTTGTTTACATTGACAATGCTCTATTTATATATGTAGTTTCCTATTTATTATTATGGTAGGACTGTTGTAAGATACATTAAATATTCCAGTAGCATAGCAATTAATTTTTTGGATAGTAAAATAATTTTTGTTCACACTTGGGCTCTATCGGGATACATTTGCGCACATCATTCCCTTTGGGAACTTGGGCTCTTATCAAAATTTAAAAAAAATTTTGTGTAAATTATTTTTCGATTTATATTTTGAATGTTATGTATCTTTTTATAATATTTAATGGGGAGCTGGTGGGAGTACGATCGACTTTATTTTGCTTCATTATGAAAGCATATTGCTCAAATGCAAGGCGGGGAAGCCTTTCCTCTGATTTACATGTTGGTTGCCTTGCTTGTAGTCGATGTACTCCCACTAATTCTTGCTCAACATGTGTCGCATGGATGACAAACATTGGAGACGGGTGTCACAGTACGTTCTTAGAGGCGAGAGATCACTGCCGGTCCTCTCAGGGCAAGAGGCAACTACCGGTCCTTGCCGGTGATGTTTACATGATGCCGTCAGAGAGTGTGCTTCCGTCGTCGCATTTAGATAGTCAATCAGAGCTAGCAGCTAAAGTGCTCATGAATATTAGACAGGCAATAAACCACAGCATGGTTTCAGCTTCCTGTGGCCTGCTAGCTTGACCGGTGAAGCGGTTACACCGTCCATGGGTACCGTGACGCCGGGTGTGTCCGATGTGGTCGCGGAGAGTAGAAAGGGTAGAGCGAGCACTATAAAATAAAAACAGGCTCACCCTGCGATGATGGAGAGGAAGAATCAGGCAAGTTCAGCGGGAAACTCGGCGAGGTCTGAAGGACCGCGAGCGAGAGAGCCCTCTCTCTTTCACAACAACATCTGGGGCCAGATGTTATGGTTCGGAATTTGCGTCAATCGGAGCATACATCCACGCCTTCCATCCGGGACACTCCATTCAGTTCACAACTGGGGTCGGCTACAGTTATGGCTTCTTCAGCGTCTACCAAGCAAACATGACCACACCTTGGCTATGTGACTTCTGATATCCAGCCTACATCGCCGGGAAAGGTCCACTCTTCGTCAAAGAAGTCACACCATCCAGTTAGCAAGGAGACGAGGCCTCATTCATCGGGACGTCCGCAGAAAAGAACCATCTCGGACACACTGTCCCAGGAGCAGCCGACGGCCAAGCAACAGATGACCGCTGCTCCTCAGGCCCCGTAATGGACTTGCTGTCACAGATTGCACAGCTCATCGCAGCATCCCAGCAAGTGCAGAAGCACGGACAGCAGTCTCAAAACCTGAGCTGTCGGATGATGCTGGGTCGGTCCAGTCATCTGCGCTTTCAGATACCAATGACCGTGAGTCTAATCAGATTCAGTCGAATGGTGAAAGGGATTTGGAGGAATTACCCTTCCCTTTCGGAACACCAGAGGGTAGCGATGGATCTAATGCATCAATACTTCCCTGAGTTCGTTACTGAGAATCAGAATGCTGCGACCACTCGAAAGTAGCACTATTCAGTAGCTAAGGAGATGAGGCCTCATTTATCGGGACATCCGAAGAAAAGAGCCATCTCGGACACACCGTCCCGGGAGCAGCTGGCGGTCAGGAACTGAAGACCGCTCCTCCTCAGGCCTCCGTAACGGGCTTGCTGTCGCAGATTGCGCAGCTCATCGCAGCATCCTATCGTGCAGAAGCAGCTGACTGCAGTCTCCGAACCTGAGCTGTCGGATAGTGTTGGGTCGGTCCAGTCATCTGCAAGTTCAGATGCCGCTGACCGTGATTTTCAATTGATTCAGACGGATGATGAAAGGGATATGGAGGAGGATTATCCTTCCCTTTCGGAACAACACATGGTTGCGATGGATTTAATCCATCAACACTACCTTGAATTTGTTCCAGCGAATCAGAATGCTGCGACTACTAGGAAGAAACTGCTAGCGTTGTTGGATGCTGACTTCATCTGGAAAAAGAGTAGGTCATGTCTTTTCCAGTTAAGTCTAGACAGGAGTTGCAGGCCTTCGGCCATTTAGACAACGCCATATTCAACTTTCCAGTGGGAAGAAGTAAGGCGGTTTCTTGTCATCATCTTCCGTAATTTTACCGATTGTTGAACTACGTTCATTTATAATGGTTGGGGAAGATGTATAGAGAGTTCCTTTGTATTTGGATGAGCAGGCTAAGGACCTAGTTATGGCCTTACCTTCATCATTCACTATTCGCTCAGTCACAATTAGGACGGCATTTCTTCATTCAGAGCGAATTTAGACTCACTGTCTTACGCAGATCACCTTTAAGAACTGTGACGCAACTCCTCTACGGAAAGGAATTTGAGGACGTTTGTGCCTCTTTAGAGTCCTTTCCAGGGCTATGATATTTATCACATATAACTCTGTCTCAACAGTAGCTAATTTGGAGTTAATCAGACGTGATGGAGCCCTTGCGTCATCATCTTTAATAGATGACAAGGTGAAAAACTCTTTATGGGTCGCTCCGGTATCCGTACACTAAGTTTTTGATGATAAGCTTTCATTGGTTTATGACCAAGCTACAAAGAAAGCATCAATACTCTGCTCCTTAAGTCGGCGTCTAATCGACCCGCAACAGCAGAAAAGAGTAAGGGAGGACGTCCTAGACAGAAAATCATCTTAAAAAGAACTCCTTGCGAGGGTATAGGTAACCCTCCTATAATTACTCTAGGGATCGTCAATACAGCGACTCGGATAGGAGGCATAGGTCTGATCGAGACTACCGGCCAGACGCTCCTAAACCGGTGGCTCGAGGCTCTTCGTAAAGGGGAACGTAGTTTCTCCTTCTAAAGGCCTTGCAGGTACTACAGGTGAGGGTTAGGACCTCTATTGCTTAGCAGTTGGCGGATGGTTATCAAGATTCACATCAAACTGGATAACTATTACAGAAGACCAGTAGGCGAGAAGTCTGCGGTTATCTTTCCAAGAGAAACCACTACTAACTTGATGTCCGTGATGGACAAAGCTACGTCAAATCCTTGCATAAGAGTCTCTCCAATTGGAGGTAAAGATTCTCTTGACAAAGAAAGTAATAGAGGTCGTCGATAATCAAGATTCCCTGGGATTCTACAGTCACCTGTTACTCATACCGAAGCCAGAGAGCTCATTCTGACAGATAATAGACTGGAGCTAGATAACAAGTTTATCATAGCTCTAAAAGTTTATTTATGGTTATCATTTAGTCAGTTAAAGCGCACATTCGAGTGATCGACTATGCGACAAGCATAGATCTAAGGATCCATTCTTTCATGTCCTGGTATATCCGGCATTCAGAAAGTACCTACGGTTCATCGTCCAAGGGATAGTATTTCAGTCTGAGTGATGTGCTTCGGTCTGAATCAAGCGCCCTGGGCGTTCACTTGAATAATGAACTCGGTAATGTCTCACAACAATCTGGTTCGTCTGCCGTTACCTAGAGTGAAATTAGTCAGTTGTTATGCTCGCTTTTGTCTACACTCAGATGCATTAACAACGAGGGATTTTATGCGACTGATGCGGTTGTGCAGAGTGGCTGCAGATCTTATTCCGATGGGTCGCTTACGCACACATCCCCTCCAGTTATTCTTTGCCCAGAACTGGAGTGTGAAGACGCATTTGCTCAAGACCAGTATTGTTTTAACGGATCTAGTAAACAAAAGGTCCAGATTTGGGCAGATATTCAGTGGTTAACTCAGAGAGTTCTGCTGCAACTGCCAGATCCAGCTTTCACAATTATGACGGATGTGAGTCAGTAGTTTGGGGCACGACCCTGAGTCGGACAGACTCGAAATGCAGGGGTCTTGGGGCCCTCGGTTTCTGGAGAAACACATAAACATCAAAGAATGGTGTGATTATTGTTAACGCTACATCAATGGATTTGCATTATAGCGGATACTCAAGTTCAGATATTGTCGGACAACTCGATAGTGGTAGCGTACATCAGGAACCAGGGCGGCACCCATTCATTTCCGTTATGCCAGCTAACGGAGAAGATTTTCTATTTTGTCATGTATCATCATGTTTATCTCTCTATCCGTCATATACCGGGTCAACTGAATGTACTAGCAGACTCACTCTTCGGAAAGGTCGCCTGTTGCATTTGCATTGGACGCTCAACAAGCGAGTATTTGGACAGTTTTGCTACCAGTGGGATCACCCCCATGATAGTTCAGTTTGCGATGCACTGGAACAATTAGTTACCGACATTTGTGTCTCAATGCCCAGACCAATGAGCACATGCAGTTGACGCTCTGCAGGATTCATGGGGATGAATGATAGGATATGCGTATCCTCCAATTCATTTGATTCAGTAGATTACGTTTAAGATTAAACAGTCTCGTTGTGAATCCTACTAGTAGCACCTCTGTTGTCACAGAAACCTTGGATCAGTATTCTCAAGTATCTGTTATGGGACGCTCCCCAGAAGCTTCCTCCAAGAAAGGGCCTTCTTTTTCAGGGGAAAATGCCCATAGTGGCATACTGGAGTCGGTTAGACGTGAGGGAACCATTGCGGTTCCTATATTTTTTGATGAATGGCACAGGAACGATTAAGTATTGCGGGTGAGGAGATCTCCCCCCCCCCCCCCCCCCCCCCCCCCCCCCCCCCCCCCCCCCCCCCCCCCCCCCGCACACACACACACTGCCTATGTGTTTAGAGGCAATTACCGGGCAAGACATAGTTTTCTTCCCGCAAGCCTCGTATAATTTAGAACATACATACTATGCATTTGGGTCGTGTTCTATGGTGACCTCATGAGCACATCTGCTTTTTAGTTGGATTAGTTTCCTGTGATTATTTGTTGATTTGTTAATATACGAGCACTTATTATGAAATCATCATAATTAAATTGCTACTCTTTGAGTGCCTTGGAGGCTGCATATCCAGTTAACTGTTATTCAGATGATTACATGCTGGATTTTAATGCTCTCATGCATTATATTATTAGACTAACGCTTTATTGTATTTTGTGGACCTTGAAATTATAATTTATTTCGGGAGCAGTCCATGTTGGAGCCTGTTAATCATACCTCCTTCCATTTCTAGATCCAGGTTTCTATTATGTCAGTACTCAATCGTATATTCTCACGTGTTTACGGTCGTAGATCTCGGATAGTACACGTTGGAGAGGGTTGTAACTGGATTTTATTGTACAGAGGTCGCCTGTGGGTTACCTAGGAAGTATGTTTTCTCTCCAGGGATCGTTCAGTGTGGCTCGATTGGACATGTGTATGTTATATTTTATATCACCGGTTTTCGACGTATCTGTCTACGCCGTCTACGGTGTATGTTATATAGCAGGCAATATTAATTACCAGGATTGTCGCCATAGCCTTAACTTCTGAAGTGGCATTAAGCACCATTTATTAATCATGAATTACTACCTGAGTGCCTGTTCGACGATTATTTATATTATTTTTTGGTACCCGCTCTTATTGATTCCAGAGCTCTCCCCTCTTTCTTTTGAAGATTCCTTCAAAAGAAAGGCGGGGGAGGGGAGTGATTTTTACCTCTTCTCTGGCTTAATGTGTATGTAACTATGAACTACTTAACTATGAAGGAAGCTGTTTTATCTGTAATTATATCCTGCATGCAGCTGAAGTGTTATTATATGGCGTATGTTTGTGGGGGATTTTCTCTCATTCTCAGACATGCCATCCTAATTTTTGAGACTTAGTCCGAACTGGCCTTAAAACTTAGGAACATCCTAATTAGCATTGTCTTCATGCTTAGAATAAGGAATTACTTAAATTGGGCTCCTTATTTTGGATATGTCTCCTCTATTACTGTATAGAGAGACATACATGTAATTCCTAATTATTCTAATTTCCTTCAATGATGGATTGCAAGATTGGAACTATGTTTATCTACTATTTCGGAAGTCCTAGGCCCTCCACCTTTTTACAATTCAGCTAAGTCTGGGCCATTGGGTTATAGTGGAAAAATATTATAAATTCATAGTAATTTGTATATTTTTCATACTTACCAATGGCCCAGGCGGAGATGGTCCTCCCATGAGTGGGCACTCATACCTCCCCGCTGAATTATTATGTAATATTCTCTTTTACAAAGAATGATGTTGGCGCCAATTCCGGTCACTTCCTGGCGTCTGCGCATGCGCGGAGAGTAAATATATGAAGGGCCAGATAGGACTTCTAATTTTCGGTTTTGCATGCAAATTTTGGGGATTGTGGGGGCAAAATTTGTGTTTGGCCCTCGATATTTTAGAGTTAGCACCAGCTATTTCTAGGCCATTGGTATACTGTGTAAAATGATATGTGCACGTGACCGGTACTTCCCTTTGTGTCAGTTTTTCTCTCTTATTTGATGCATGACCCCATGTTTTCAGGTCAGAAAAAGTTGTTTGATGTGCTATACTTGACAAAGATATTTGAATGCCAAAATTAAAGTGATGCAATCATATTTTTTTTCACCTGAACGTTCCCTGCGCGGAGAGTAAATATATGAAGGGCCAGATAGGACTTCTAATTTTCAGTTTTGCATGCAAATTTTGGGGATTGTGGGGGCAAAATTTGTGTTTGGCCCTCAATATTTTAGAGTTAGCCCCAGCTAAGTCTGGGCCATTGGTAAGTATGAAAAATATACAAATTACTATGAATTTATAAATTTTTATACTGTACCAATGACCCAGACTTAGCTGGTGCTAACTCTAAAATATTTAGGGCCAAACGCAAATTTTACCCCCCAATCCCCAAAATTTGCATCTAAAACCGAAAATTACATGTCCTATATGGTCCTCCATACTTTTACTCCACTGCGCATGCGCAGTGTCAAGGAGGTCTCGAAATTGCCGCCAAATGTCATTCTTTGTTTGGCCCTCAATTCAGTTACATCTGGCTGATATTTGTGCTTGTAAATCTCAGTTTTAATGATGCCAGACACATAATTATGAGAGAAATGGTGGATATAAGGAGGAAATAGAAGGAGGAGAGGAAGAAACAGTGGAAGGAAATGTTCAGGGCTGTAACTTATAATTTTTTTACGAAATTATTTCATGTTACCTATTTTCGAGGCATGACCCTGTTGTGGTCATTCTTGCTATGAATGTTCCATTGTTTGATCAGTGTTTCCTCTTTCCCTTTCCTTTATTCCCCCCTAGCTATTCTCCCATGCTTTTGGCTTATTTTTTGTAATGTTTATTACTAAAATTTCTTGAGAGTTTTGGCTTGGAAACAGAATTATTTTCTGTTTTTTCCCCTTGTTTACGTCCTCACCCTTGGGTGTTTAGGCATTTTGATCTGCATCTACCATCTGATGTTCTGCAGTTTCTTCTCTGGAAGTCTCTGTTTTGCATCAGATAGTGTTTAAATTGGTTACTGATTTCGGGCCATGTTTACCAGTGCCTGGAGTCATGTTTCCGGTTTGTGTACACTTTTTGTTTATGCTGACAACGGTTACTTCTTATAGTGATTACTTGTCCTCTGCTTAGTTCAGTTTATAGCAAGATACATTAATATTGTCCATAAGGGTTACATTAATTTTTTGAAATGATTTTAAAATTTTTGTCCACACTTAGGCTTTTTTGGGATCCATTTGGGCTCATTGTTCCCATTGGGAACATGAGATCTTCTGAAAATTTTTTCAAAAATTTTTTTTTTAAATTATTTTCTTTTGAAATGTTATAATGGATTATATTATATTATGTATATTTGTTTCAAGGGTTAATGCGAGTAATATGACTGTGTATATTTTTTCATGTTGAAAAAAATATTGTTCAAATTGTAATGCGAGGATATCTTCCTCTAATTCTCAGGTGCATTGTGTTTCTTATAGTCAATGTATTCGCACTAATTCTTGCTCTGTGTGTATTGATTGGTATGACAACGTTGGAGACGTGTGTCATGGTATTTTGTTAGCGGTGAGGGGTCCATTGCGGTCCTCTCTCCACAGGGTCTCTCTATATTATCAGTTTCTTTTTCAGAATTCAGAGTGATGTTTCTGTGATGTCTTCAACAAGTGTGTCTCCGTCGTTGCAATATTAGGGCTAGCGGGAATTGCTCATGGTATTACGACAATTGCCGGGAGTTCCCTAGTAGGATCGAAGGCATTGATTGCCCACTAGTCCACCCAATGTCGCGACCATTCACCGAATGGCTCAGCACCCGGGTTCGTCCGTCGCAGTCCAGGGAAGCAGATTGGGTGATGCGAGCACTATAAAACATCGAATGTGCACACCCAGCAATGATGGATCCGAGGATAGTACGGAGGAAGCCTGTCAGTCCGGTAGCTAGCTCGTTCAGGTCCACCCTGACTGCGAGCGAGAGAGGTCCCCTCTCTCTTGCATCAACATCTGCGCCGCGATGTTGTTGTATGTTTGTTCTCTTAGTCAGAGCTTATGTCCACTCCTCCTGCTCGGGATGCTCCGTCGCATGACAGTCCGACGCGGCTGTTATATTGGCTTCCTCATCCTCGTCAACACACACGACCGCACCTTGGCTATGTGACCACAGATTTCCAGGGGACGTTCTCATATTATATAAATGCAGGATTGAACGTGCCTGGTGCTCCTGCTTCGCCAACCAAGGAATACACGTCGACCAGGTCACTCCATCTGCTGGCCAAGGATATGAGGCCTTTCCAGTTGGGACGTTCGCATATTATATAAATGCAGGAATGAACGTCCCTGGAGCTTCCAGCAGATAATTACGTAGGACCGCGGCTCCACAAGTCTCATAGAGTAACATCAACAAGGTGTTGTTACCGTGATGTCTTCATAAAGTGTGCTTCCGTCGTCACAGTCAAATGAAGAGTTAGCGGCAATAGTGCTCATGTAGATACGTCAATTGCCTGGAGTTCCCTAGTAGGATCGATGGCTTTGGCATCTGCTAGCTCGCCCGGTGTCGCGACCATTCACCGAATGGCTCAGCACCCGGGTTCATCCGTTGCAGTCCAGGAAGGAGATTTGGGTGATGCGAGCACTATAAAATACAATGTGCACACCCAGTGACGACGGATACGAGGATGGTACGGAGGAAGCCTATTAAGTCCGGTTCCTAGCTCGTCCAGGTCCATCCGGGCTGCGAGCGAGAGAGGTCCCTCTCTCGTACTACAACATCTGGGCCCAGATCTTGTGGTACAAAATGTTCCTCAGTCGGAGCATACGTCCACCGCTCGGGACGCTCCGTTATATAGACAGTCCAGAGAGACTGCTCTTTCGGCTTCCTCATCCTCACGGCAGCTCACGCGACCACACCTTGGCTATGTGACCAGTCATATTCAACCAACATCGCCGAAAGGGATACAGAGGAGTTGTATTTTTCCCTTTCGGAACAACATAATTGCCGTAGAGAGCATCCGGCATTATCTTCTTACATTGTTCCTCCAGACCAAATTGCTGCGTTGCCGGATAAGAGACTGATAGTGCCACTGGACTCAGGATTCTTAATGGTTTAGGGACATCGTCCCTCAGTTTCCGACATAGTCCAGAAATGTCTCATGGACATTTGAACTATTGAATGACGCTATAGATTTATAACTTGCTACCTAAACGGGCAGGTCAGGTTTCTTATCGGCAAATGCTCTACATCTGCCTTTCATCAATTCAGGGAAACGGCAGGACAGAGCATTCCGAGAGTTTCTCTGCATTTAGACGACCAGGCCAAAGACCTGGTATTGTCTAGACCGTCCACCACGATGTTGGAAACGACAATTTCGTCTAGCAGGGTTAGCTTAGACGCATCATCGTACGCAGATCACCTTACCGGAGCGTTATCATTACGTCTCAAAGGAAAAAGAATTCCAGGATGTACAACCTCCTTTATAGTTCTTTCAAGGGCCTCACATATAACTCTGCCCTTTTAGTGGCGATATGGAGTTGGTTAGACGTGATGCAGCCCTGGCTACTTCCACGCGGGTGGATATTAAGGTGAAAAACTCTCAGAGTCGCTCCGGTCTCCGGAGAGTTTCTCTTCGACGACAAGCTTTCCACAATCTATGATCCGATAACTAAGAAAGCTTCAGACTCTCTGCTATTCAAATCCGCTTCCATATAGTTGGATTCAGTGGAGAAAAGTAGGACAGGCACTTTTGGGGCAAATACGTCCAAGGGAAGTTCCTATGCGTCCTCTAGGTCTTACTCTAGAGACCGTCAGGGTAGCGACTCAGGTAGGGGCCATAATACTGGCCGAGACATCCGGTCGACGGGGCAAGGTGCGGGCTGTGGAGGACATGGTTTCTCCTTCCGCAAGCCTCGCAGGACCAGGAGGTAATGGTATTAACCTCTATCGTGTACCAGTGAGCGGAAAACTATCGAGTTGCTAAATTAATTGGGAGTAGATTACGGACGTCCCTTGGATTCGAGGGGTGATTTCAGGACTAAATTGTCCTTCAAAGGAAAACCTCCGTTAACTCGAAGTCCAAGATGGACTCAGCTTCCATCAAGTCCGCAGGAAAGAGGCTCACTTCCATCAGAAATCCAGTCTCTTCTGGAATGATCACGATAGAGATCGTAGAAATCCAGGAATTTCCAGTTTCTACAACCATCCTTTTCTGGTTCCAAAACCAGATGGCTCGTTCCGTCCACTCATAAATCTGAGCTGGATAAACAAGCTGATCGTGGCTCCAAGTTTCTATATGGAGACCATCCGATCGGTCAGAGCGAGTATTCGGGTGTACGACTATGCTACATGCATAGATCTCAAGATGCGTACTTTCACATCATGGTACATCAGGTGTTCAGAAAGTATCTTCGCTTCTTCATCATAGGAGTCGTGTATCAGCTCCGAGCAATGTGCTTTGGTCTGAATCCAACCCCCTGGGCTTTCACTCGAATAATGAACTCGGTAATGACTCATTTCCGAGCTCATTCGTCTGCGATAATGTCGGCCTATCTGGACGACATTCTTCAGAGGTACGGCAATGAGTTAACGCTTCAGAACGATGTACAGAATCTGCTTCTATTGCTCTGACATCTCCGTTTCATAAGTAAACGAGGAGAAGTCGGATCTGGTATCGTCCAAGTCATTCACCCACCGGGGGATGAGCTTCGAGACGCACAACATTCTCGTTCGTCTGTCGTTAATCAGAGCGAAATTATCAGTTGTTATGCTCGCTATTGTCTTCGCTCAGACAAGGTCTTAGCGAGAGATCTCATGAGACTGGTACGTTTGTGCGGAGCTGCCGCGATTTTATTCAGATGGGGTGGTTACGCACTTGTCCTATCCAAATTTCTTCTGTTCCAGAATTGGAGGGTGAAGATTCTTTCGCTCGATATGGACATCTTCTTGTCAAATCAAGTGAATAAGAGATTCAGGCTTGGGCAGGTTTTCAGTGGTTAACTCAGGGAGTTCCACTGCAATTGCCGGATCCGAGTTTTACAGTTTTGACGGATGCCAGTCAGACAGGTTGGGACGTATCATTGAGCCCAACGGATTGAAGTGCCAGGGTCTTTGGGATCCGTAGTTCCTAATCAAGCACATAAACATCAAGAATGATGTCATTTTGGCTTGCGCTACGTTATTGGATGAACGTTATTCAGAATGCTCACGTGCTAATTCTGTCCGACAATTCGACGGTATTAGCGTATTTTCGGAACTAGGGAGGCACTCATTCCATTCTGTGATTCATGTTAACGGAATGAATCTTTCTGTTTGTACTAAAACATCAAGTTCTCCTATTGGTCCATCATATTCTGGGTCATCTGAACGTATTAGCTGACTCCCTTTCACAGGGGGGGGGGGGGGGGGCGCTGGTTGCCGCCAGAATGGACTTTCAACAAACAAGTATTCAATCAGATTTGCTACCAAGGGGAGCGGCCAATGATCGACTTAATCGCGACGCATCTCAACAATCAGTTGCAGACGTATGTGTCACAATGTTCGGATCTTCGAGCATTTGCAGTAGATGCTCTGTTGATCTCGTGAGACGGAATAATAGGGTATGCGTATCTTCCAGCGCCGTTGATTCAGCAGATATTGCTCAAGTTAAATAATCTCAGTGCAAAATTCTGTTGGTAGCATCTCTGTCTCCACAAAGACCGTGGATTAATCTACTCAGGCGTCTTTTTGTGGGACATGCCGTGGAAGCTTCCTCCACATTTCGGTCCATTCTCTGGTCAGATGGATTCAATTTACTATCAGTACTGCTTATGATAATATCTTCAATCAGCAGTCTGTGCTTTAGATTTAAGCTCATGAAGTAAGAGTTCTTTCTACATCATGGGCTTATGCTAATAATGTTGCTATTACAGATCTAATGAGGGCTGCATATTGGTCTTAGCCCTCCACTTTTACGAATTTGTATCTGAGAATATTGAGTCCATTTCTGCAGATCTGCATTGTTTAGGTCCGTTATTTTTCACTCAGAATGTCGTCCACTAAACAGTTGCAACTATATGTGTGTAGGCTTTCTGGTTCCGGCAGTGACTCTGTCCTGCTGCCTTCTTCACTCTGGAGTATTTGATCCAGGGCAAGGGAAATGGGGGGGGGGGGGGGGGGTGTTCCCTTAGGTCACCTGCTTTATAGTGTAAAGCAAGGGAATACCTCCCTTGGAGTCAGTAATTCCGAGTCAGTACCGGGATGGTTTTAAAGTGTAAAGCTAATGTTTACTCATCTATGTAATATTTTTAAAGTATTGCGCGGTGTGAAGCATTTGTATATGTCACGTGTTAATTGGGCGTTAATATACAATCCTCGGACACTTTTAAATGAGTATATAGAGTCTCATTTCTCTGGACTTCCTTATTTATTGGCTTTCTTTTAAAAAATATTAGTATAAAGGGTTATACTGGATGTTAATAGAGATCATTGATGTTATTGTGCTCAATTACAGAATGGTGTTGTGTCTTTCTTTTTTGATACAAATAAGAAAGATACATGTAAAGCCTATCTCTCCTTTTCTCCTTGAGGGGATAGTTCTGTTATATGTAATTGAGTCTATTGGATTTTCCTTTATGTCCTAGGCCCTCCAACCTTTTTACTCTTCAGCTAAGTCTGGGTCATTGGTACAGTATAAAAATGTTAAAAAATTTATAGTAATTTATATATTTTTTATACTTACCAATGACCCAGATGGGGATGGCCCTCCCATGAGTTGGAAACTCATACCTCCCCGCTGAGTACATAACGCTTACCTGGCACTGGTTGTAAGAATGACATTTGGCGCCAATTTCGAGACCTCCTTGACACTGTGCATGCGCAATGGAGTAAAAGTATGGAGGACCATATAGGACATGTAATTTTCGGTTTTTGATGCAAATTTTGGGGATTGGGGGGTAAAATTTGCATTTGGCCCTAAATATTTTAGAGTTAGCACCAGATAAGTCTGTGTCATTGGTAAGTATAAAAAATATATAAATTACTATAAATTTTTTAACTTTTCCATGATCTTGGTCTGCTTTTCTGTCAAATCTTGGCAGGGTGTCTCTATCTACTCCTAGTTTGTGTCTCTCTTTAGTAGGTTTTTCACTTTCTAGTGTTTTTTCCGCTCTAAGAACTAATCTTCCTCAGACTTTCCCATTGGCAGATCTTTTCAGTGTTAGGACATCTGACACTTTCACATTCTTTATAGCGTATATTCATATCATTTACAAACCGTGTTTTTTTGATGGTGTGTTCAGTCCTCCATACTCCGTTTTTATCCTCTATTTTCTGACCTGAATTAAATATGATGAAATCAATATAAAATCAGAGTGAATATTGCTCATGAAGAAAACAGATTGCTGCTGTCAAGGACTTTTGAACTTAGTTTGGTCAGGCATCAATATATTCCTTTGGCACACCCTACAGGGCACATTTATGATCATTTCGGTTTGAAACTTGGTATGCTTATTTGGGCTTACCTCTAGATAGGAGCTATCGATTATCTTCCATTTCCATCAACGACCTTCAATGAATTTAGTACAGTTATGCATCAATATTTCCCTTTGGAGGGCACATTTATGATCGGATTGCTTGAAACTTGGTATGCATGTTCTGGGTGGCTTATAGATGTTAGCTGTTGATTTCTTTTCATTTCCATAAAAAGTTATTGTTGTTAGCACCAGCCTTTGGACCAGCATTTTTGTAGCAACGTATCCCTTTTGCACTCTCTACATGGTATATTTATGAATTTCCATAAAAAAGATAAAAAGACCATTGCCACCAGCCAAGACCGCCAAACATAGTGCATTAGTTCATTAATATCTTCCTTTGGCATGCCTCAGAGAGCGCATGCATTATCGGTTGTTTTGAAACTTCATATGCTTACTCGGGGTGACAGAGATAAGAGCTATCGATTTTCTTTTCATTTGTATCAAAAGCTGTGGCTGTCAGCAACAATCTATGAATCTGTTGCATTTGTGCATTTACATTCTTTTTTGGCCAGACGTACAGGGCACATTTATCGTAGGATTGTTTTTGGACTCGGCGTGCTCATTAGGTGAAACCTCTACATGTACATTCATTTCTGTGAAAAAAGTTGCCATTTACAATGACCTCCGAACCTACTACATTTGTGTTTCAAAATTCTTCCTTTAGCCAGCCTTACAGTTTACATTTAAAATGTATGGATTGCTCTGGCATTGGCTCACACAGTGCTGTTATGTTGAAGTTTCATCAAATAACATTGGAACCAAATGATCTTCAAATTTACCATTTCAAGTTTGTCAAGTTGAGTTACAGTGTCATTGACACTTTCATTTATGTATTGTGTTCAGTTTTCAGTTTTGTGATTTTGTGGACATGTACGGTAAGTTTGCTAGTGTAGTCATGGGTAGGGTTCTGCAAATATTTAAGTTTCGATTTGATACCAATATCGTGTGTCTGCATTGAGATCAATTCCGAATCAGTCTCAAGATTCGATTTTTTCGAATCTGTCATGCTTAGATGCTTAGTTCAATTTCTTACATTTCCAAGGAAAATTGGATAAAATTGGCATTAGACAATTCATTCATGCAGGCACAGTTCATATTAAATTGAGTAATTGACATTGTTTAATTATTAGGTTAGTAGTATAGACTATAGGATGTCCACGGGTTGTGGAACATGCAGTTAATTTCTTGGACCTCCTTATCAGTGAATAATGATCTTAGGTAAGAGTTCAGAATATCCAGTTTCATACAACTAATTGTGTATTTTTTGTGGTGATAGTAACATGTTAACACTGCGAACTATACAATCACATCCTCGAAAATAGACTCAGAATTTAAATTCAGGCAGTGCCATCAAACATAATCAGTGGGATTAGTAAAGTGATGCATTACAATGACCATCTCCGGGCGTGAGCAACTAATAGGGTGTCAGATCTTTTTCGTTCCTTTGCCAGTTCGTCCCGTGGTCATTTTGTTCCTTTACCATTTTGTACCAGATTGCTTCGTGGAGTAAGAGAGTGATGTGGTGACTGAGAGGATTCATGTGCTGGTCTCTCATGCCAGAGGTCACAGATTTGATCTCCGGTCAGGAGAGATTCTGAGATGACCAAACATTCTCGGGCAACATCAGTTGTGGTATTGATGCTTCTACAGCATACAGCCCTATCATACTATAAATTCAAATACAGATGGAACACTGGATATAATGAAGAACAGAAGCAGCAGTTCGCAATTTTATATACTTCCCCAAATGTACCCCCACCCTGTCTCCTGCACTGTCTCATCTCAGGACATAGCACTCTTCATGCGCCAGATCAAAGGTACAACATTGATTGATGCTATAGAGGTTTGTGTGGCTCATGAATTGGAAGGGGGTCTGTGCTAACTGTCAGGAGATTTTGAGGTTGTTGGAACCATATGTAAAGCTTGAGGGGAAATGGAGCAGTTGAGGGGGGAAGTTAGATAAGACCGGATTTCCAGTGGTTACCCCGATGAAGGTTGCATATGATTGTGGTTGGAAGGTGGTTGACAGCTTGAAGAGATGGGCATGGGGTAGTAGGAAGAGGACCACTGATGTCGAGGATGAGGGAGTAGTTAACAGAAGGTTCGTAGAGTAGAGAAGGGAAAACCAAAAGGTCTGAGAGGGGGTAGAGGAAGGAAGACTAAACAGTGTTTACAGTGGGGGTCTGAGGATGAAGAGGATGATGATGAGAGGGTGTCAGCAAGAGGAAAGGGTGGATGACAGGAAAGTGGAGGGTGATGTCAGTGGTGGATGTGTTTTGAAAAATAGGTTTAATGTGTTGGGGGTGGCAGGTAGTTATGGGAAGCCTGAGGAGGTGGTTGGCAAGGGGAGGAGAGGTATCAGGTGGCGGTGGTGATGCAAGTCAGTGCAGGAAAGTTGGAGTGGTGGAGAGTACAAGGGGCCTAAGTGAAAACTTGTTGGTAGTGGGAAGTAGTATAGTACGGCGTATAGATAGGGTGGTGGTTTGTGGTCTGGACAGTCTGAACCGAGCTAACCTGTGCTTCCCAGGGCCAAGGTGGGGGATATTAGGGATAGAGTGAACGGTATTGTTAAGGGGCAGATCCAGTGGTGGTGGTGCATGTAGTTAAAAACAATATTAGGGAAAAGAGTTCAGTTCAGCATATGGATACATACAGGGACTTGATCACCAAGTTACATAGTAGGAATGCGACTGTAGTAGTGTCGGGACTTCTTCCAGTGATGAGTGGAGGGGGTGAACGGAATTCTAAAATTATTGGGGTAAACAAGGAATTAGAGAAATACTGCATGGACCTTGGGATACCATTTATCAATAATTGGGGGACATTCTGGGGTAGGCAGGAGTTGTATGGCAGGGATGGTCTCCATCTAAGTCCAAGGGGTACAGAGGCATTGGGTAGGAACATGTTTCAGGTAGTGGGTCCTTTTTTGGCATAAAGCAGGGTGTGTGATTGGAGTGGGGCAGCCAAAAAAGGGGAGGGTAGTAGGTATGTATATCAAAGAGGAATTAAGCCCTGAGAGAATCAAAGACCTGTCAAAAGCAAATACAATAAACCAAGTAGAAAGTGAAATAATATGGGCAAATATCAAGATGACAAACAGAATGTTTGCAGTTGGGGTTGTATATTTAGCATTTGAAGAAAGCAAGCCTGAGTGGAATGATGGAATATATACGTCACTCAGATCCAATGTTCAGAACTGGAAAATAGGGGGGTTCCATGTATTAATGGGAAATTTTAATGGGCACATTGGGGATGGAGGGGAGGGTATACTGGGTGGGGATAAGAAAATCAATGTTAATGGGAGGAAACTCTTAGAGTTTACAAATGAACTGGGCCTGAAGATTTTGAAAAGGGATGCAAAGTGCAAGGGTAAATGGATGTGGGAAAGTAATGATAGAAAGACAATAATCGGGTATGTACTGATTGACCCAGAGCTATGGAGGGAGGTCATAGACATAGAAATAGATGACGAAGGAAATTCTGAATTAAATATTGATCACAACCTGATACCAGTATGGGTTAAGGGTAACAGAATAGCACAACAAAGAGTGGTGTTTAAGGACATTTGGAAGCTGGGAAAAGAAGCAGACAGGGGGCACTTTGGGGAGAATTTAAAATCAAAGTTAGAAAATGTGTCAACCAGAGATAATGTTCAGGAGGTGACAGACTCAATAGTGTGAAGTCTAAAAGATGCTGGGAGGGAAAGCATATGGAGAATCAGTGTGACGACAAGTGAATTAGGAAATAGAGTAAATAATGAGCTCAAACATGCAATAAAAGAGAGAAATAAAAAATGTGCTGCATTTAGGTGTAGAAAACTAAAGGGGGTAAGTGATAGAGCCACAAAAAGTGCCAAAGTAGGATATGAAGAGGCAAGATCAAAGGTTAATATAATCAAGGACAAAGATAGGAAAGTCCAGAATAGTAATCTCATTAAAGCAATAAGAAAAACGGGTCAAGTTCCAATATATTCTGGAATTAGATAAATAAAACGAGCAAAGGCAATACCACACAGAGTATTAAGGTGGACGAAAAAGTACTGATGACCAGGACAGTATAGAAGTAGAAATGATCGAGCATTGGGAAATGGTAAATGACAGAAGGTGGGGGAAGGCATTCCTCCAGAGTGTATGATGGAAAGTGCAGAAAATGTATCTGACTTAGTATGCAGGGAAATCTGACTTAGTATGCAGGGAAATTGGGGTGGGGGAAGTATGAAATGCAGTCCTCAAGTTGAAGAATGGAAAAACACCAGGCACTGATGAAATTCCCAACAAGTTTTTAAAAAGAGGAGGGAATCCATGATATGAACATCTTACAGCACTATTTAACATGGCAATCACAAAGCAAGAGGTCCCGACAGAGTGGAAGGTATGAAGTGTAACATCCATACACAGAAAAAGGAGATAGGGAAATTTTAGATAATTACAGAGGGATATCTGTTAGCAGAAATATTGGGAAGATATTCTGCAAGGTTCTGTGGAAATTGTTGAAGAATGAGGATTCCTGGGGGAAATCCAGAATGGGTTCTGGAAAGGGAGACGAGTTACTGATCACTTGTTCACACTATCACAATTGATAGAATCAAGGAAAGTCAGTAAGAAAAAGATGTTTATGGACTTTCTTGATGTGAAAAAAAGCATATGACAGAGTATGGAGGGATGGAATGTGGCAGAAACTTGAGAGCTATGGATTGAGAGGAAGTTTTGTTGGAAGCATGAAAGCACTGTACAAAGATGTGCAGAGTGTACTTAACCTGGAAAACATCTCAACGAATAGTGTCCCAATGGAGATAGGCCTTAAGCAGGGGTGCATCTTGTCAACAATTCTGTTTGCATTGTACATAAAAGATCTAGAAGATGAGTTGATTGCAAGCACAGAGTGGGTAAATGTCGGAGAGACAAAAATCACAGGACTTTTCTTTGCCGATGACATGGTTTTATTAGCCGACAGTGAAGAGGGACCACAAAAAACTGTTAATCATAGTAGGAAAGAACAGGGATGACTGGCATCTTGAACTTAACAAAAACAAAAGCAAGGTAATACCTGTGGCTGTAAGGTAAATGAGTCGTGGAGATGGAGGGTGGGTAATTTCTCTACTGGTGAAGAGGAAAGCAAGGATATAACAGTGGAAGAAACGGTTGAATATGAATAATTAGGGGTAACGTTCAGGTGAAAAAAAATATGATTGCATCACTTTAATTTTGGCATTCAAATATCTTTGTCAAGTATAGCCCATCAAACAACTTTTTCTGACCTGAAAACATGGGGTCATGCATCAAATAAGAGAGAAAAACTGACACAAAGGGAAGTACCGGTCACGTGCACATATCATTTTACACAGTATACCAAGGGCCCAGACATAGCTGGTGCTAACTCTAAAATATCGAGGGCCAAACACAAATTTTGCCCCCCCCCCCCCCCCAATCCCCCAAATTTGCATACAAAACCAAAAATTAGAAGTCCTATCTGGTCCTCCATACATTTACTCTCTGTGCATGCGTAGATGCCAGGAAGTGACTGGAATTGGCGCCATGATCATTCTTTGTTTGGCCCTTGTCAGATAACAACAAACTGACTTTTCTGCTTTTAAATCTCAAGTTTATAATGATGCCAGACACAAATCAATGGTTAATTTGGTGGATCCAAGGACACAACTGGATGACGGAAGGAAGAAACGGTGGTTTGAAACATTCAGGGCTGTAATTTTATAATATTTATAAAAATTAGTTCATGTTCCCCAATTTCAGGACATGGGCCTGATGTCATCATTGTTGATAATGATTTTTCCACTGTTTTTTAAGTATTCCTTCCCTACCCTCCCTTGATTCCCCTAAGTTAAACTCCCAAGCTTTTTGGCTTGTTTTATTGAAATTTTTTTATAAAGTTTCTTGGGAGTTTAACGTGTTGCACAGATTGTTTATTCTGTATATCCCGAGGGTTACGTCCTCACCCTTTGGGTGTTTAGGCATTTTGGTCATGCATCATACTTCCAGTGTATCGTTTTTTTCTTCGGATGAAGATCTTTCCTTACATCGGATTGTTCAAAAATCTGTTACTGACTTCGGCCGTGTTGCCTGGGGTCTCGTTTCCGGTTTTCATTCTGACGTTGTTTACATTAACAACGTTCTTTATATATATATGTAGTTTCCTATTTATTATATGGTAGGTCTGTTGTAAGATACATTAAAGAGTCCGGTATTGTAGCAGTTAATTTTTGGATAGAAAAATTAATTTTTGTCCACACTTGGGCTCTATTGGGATACATTTGGGCACTTCGTTCCCTTTGGGAAGTTGGACTCTTGTCAAAATGTTTCGAAAAAAAACTATATTTTTATACTGTACCAATGACCCAGACATAGCTGGTGCTAACTCTTAAAATATAGGGCCAAACACAAATTTTGCCCCCCAATCCCCAAAATTTGCATCTAAAACTAAAGAAAACATGTCCTGAAAGGCCCTCCACACCTCGCCCCCACTGCGCATGCGCAGTGTCAAGGACGTTCCGAAATTGGCGCCATTTATCATTCTAAGTTTGGCCCTTCATCAGTTAACATCTGACTGATCTTTGTGCTTTTAAATCTCAGTTTAAATGATGCCAGACACATAAATATTAGTGAAATGGTGATTCTAAGGAGGATAGAAAAGGAGGAGAGGAAAAGAATGTGTGACAGAATATTATCAGGGCTGTAACTTAAAATTTTTTAATGAAATTATGTTAAGTTACCTATTTTCAAGGCAGCAGCCATTTTGTTGTCATTCTGATTATTTAGTTACACTGTTTTTTCAAGTGTTTTTCCTCTCTCCCTGTCCTTTAATTCCCCCTTGCTATTCTCCCATGCTTTTGGCATAGTTTCTGTAATTATTATTACTAAAATTTCTTGGGAGTTTTAGCTTAATAACAGAATGAATTCTGTTCTTTCCCCATGTTTACGTCTTCACCTACGGGTGGTTAGGCGTTGTGTTCTGCATCTACCATCTGATGTTCTGCAGTTTCTTCCCTGGAAGTCTCTGTTTTGCATCAGATGGGGTATTTTTGGTAACTGATTTCGGGCCTGGGTGCCTGGAGTCTTATTTTAGTGTTTTTACACTCATTGTTTACATTTACAACAGCCCTCTGTGTGAGGGGGGGATTTCTAAATAATAATATCTTTATGTTATTTTAATCATAACTAGATACATTATTATTGTTCGTAAGTGTTGAATAAATTGTTTAAAATATTTTTAAAATTTTTGTCCACACTTAGGCTTGGGATCCATTGGGGCTCAACGTTACTTTTCAGAAACTTGGGCTGTTCTGAAAAAATATTTTTTCAAAATATTTTGATTTCAATTATTTTTTCTATATTAATGGATCATATTATTATTATGTATTTTGATTGCCAGGGGTTAGTGCGAGTACCAGGACTTGTTTTCTTTTCACATTGAAAGGATATTGATCAATTGTTTTAAGAGGAAGTCTTCCTCTGACCTTATTATCATTCTATATGTGGTCAGTGTACTCGCATTAACTCCTGTTCTGTATCGTATGATTTCGATGACAATATGGGAAGCGTATGTCACGGTATGTTGTTGGGGATTTGGACACTCCGGTCCTTTCCCCGCAGGGTCACTCTACTTTATCAATTTCTATTTCAGACGATCAAGATTAGGGTGATGTATCTGTGATGTCTTCCAACAGTGTGCCTCCGTCGTCACAATTAATGAAGGGCTAGCGGAAAAGTGCTCATGTAATACGCCAATTGCCTAAGAGGACCCTAGTAGGTTCGACGGCCTTTGACGTCCGCTAGCTCGCCCGGTGTAGCGTCCATTCACCGAATGGTTCGGCAGCCGGGTTCGTCCGTTGCGGTCTAGAAGGAATTTTGGGGTGATGCGAGCACTATAAAATGAACTTAATGCACACCCAGTGACGGCGGATCGGAGGGAGAACGGAGGAAGCCTTTTAGTCCGGTTCATAGCTCGTTCCGGTCCATCCGGACGGCAAGCGAGAGAGGCCCCTCTCTCGTTCAACAACATCTGGCCCCAGATGTTGTGGTACAAATGTGTCGTTAGCGGAGCATACGTCCGTCGCTCGGGACGCTCCGTTGTATAGGCAGTCCGCTGAGACTGCTAAGGCTTCCTCTTCTCGTCAGCGCACACGACCGCACCTTGGCTGCGTGACCGCCGATATATTACCAGCTTCGCCGATCAAGGATTCTTCGGCGACCAGGTCACACCATCCGGCAGCCAGGGATTCGAGACCGATGGACTCCGGACGTTCGCATAGGAAGTATGCGAGAGCCATCTGATGCGGAGCTGCCCTCGGCGAAGCACCGATAGACTGCGCCTCCGCAGGTCTCGACGCCGGACATTCTTGTGCACATAGCACAGCTTATCGCAGCATCCCAGCAGCCGACAGAAACGGTGTCGGATCGAGAATTATCCGACAGCGCTGGGTCGGTAGCCGGGGACTCGAGGCCTGCAGACTCCGGACGTTCGCATAGGAAGTGTGCGGGAGTCAACGTACACGGAGCTTCCAGCGGCAATGCATCGTAAGTCCGCTACTGCACAGGCCTCGGGAACGGACGTGCTTTCCTTAATAGCACAGTTTATCGCAGCATCCCAGCATCAACTGAATCTGTCGCATATATTTTATCCGACGATGCTGGGTCGGGACGCTCCGCGGAAGCGGGTACGGACGTCCGAAAGTTTCATCCGGTCCGACGGGATACCGAAAGGGATTCGGTGGATTTCAAGCTTTCCCTTTCGGAACAACATATGCTGCGATGCCGGATAAGAAACTGATAGCGTCGGTGGACTTAGAAATTTTTGGTTCGGTTCAGGGACATCGTCCCTCAGTTCCGACATAGTCCAATAATGTCACACAAACTTTCGAATTATTGAACGACGCTATATATATTATTATTTTATGCTTGCTATCCAAGCATTTCTGGTTTCTTGTTCGAAGAGTTATGGAGATGTCTTCAAAAGTGTGCCTCTGTCGTCATAGTTAATGAAGAGTTAGCGGCAATAAGTGCTCATGGAATATGTCTATCGCTTACGGAGTGACATTCGCTAGCTCACCCGGTGTAGCGTACATTCATCGAATGGTTCGGCTGCCGGGTTCGTCCGTTGCGGTCTAGGAAGGAGATTTGGGTGATGCGAGCACTTTAATTACTTTAGTACTCACCCAGTGACGGCAGATTGAGGACGGATCGGAGGAAGCCAACAACATAGGGGACCGCATGTTGTGGTTCAGATATTTTACATTCGGAGCATATGTCCGTTGCTCGGGACGCTCCGTTATATTGACAGTCCGAGAGACTGTCTTTAATGCTTCCTCATCCTCACAGCAGGGCACACGACCGCACATTGGCTACGTGACCTCGAGTATCCGATCAGTTTCGGCATTCAGTGATTCCACAGTGAATAGGTCGCGCCATCCGGTAGCCAAAGGACACGAGGCCTATACACTCCGTTCGCTCGCATACTGGAAGTATGCACGGGGTAACGATCTCGGAGCTTCCTGCGGCAATGCATCGTAAGACCGCTGCTCCTCAGGCCTCAGTGACGGACGTGCTATCCGAGTTAGCACAGTTGTTTCGCAGCATCCCAGCAATTGACGGTTTCTCGGTCGAATCAGGAATTATCCGACGGCGCTGGGTCGGTGCGGTCCGCGGTTGCATCAAGCTACGGACGACCGAACGCTTTATAGGGTCCGACAGGATGGCGAAAGGGATTCGAAAGATTTCGAGTTTTCCCTTTGGTAGTATCGGAAGATGCCTTTCATATCTTCTGGCATTTCTTCCAGTGATTATTGTTCGGACTTCATTGCTGCGATCTTGGATAAGAGACTTATAGCGTCATTGGACTCGGATTTTTCGATCGGTACAGGGACTTTGTCCCTGACTTACCGACGCAGTCCAATATTGTCATTACAACATGTGTTTTATTTTTCGACGCTATATATATATTATATATATATACAAGCCTGCTACTAAGCATGATAGTTTAGTTTCTTGTCCGCGTGGCTCATTTCTGCCATTTTATCTTTTTTACATATAGTTTATTTTGGCAGAGCAGGGCATACCGAGAGTTCATATGCGTCTAGACGGTGTGATTAAAGACTGCATATATTCTTTTTCGCCGTTTATGTCTTTTCCAATTTCAATGTTGGGAACGACATTATGTATAGTAGACTTAACTTAGACGCTTTATTATACGTAATCCGCCTTACTGAAGCGTTATCATTACGTCTTCAAGAAAAGATTTACGGGATATTATTCTCAATGTAATTTCTTTTGAGGGCAGTAGTTTGTTCACGTATAACTCCGCCCTTCAGTGGCTGATTGGAGTTGGTTAGACGTGATGCAGCCCTAGCTACATCCACGCGTGGATAGTAGGTTAAGAACTCTCTCAGAGTCGCTTCGTTCTCGGAGGAGCTTCTCTTCGACGGCAACTTTCCGGCAATCCATGAATTGCTTGATTTATACATTCTCTTGTCTATCTAGTGTTACAAGAGATTCAGACTGGGGCAAACATTCGGTGGTTGACTCAGAGAGTGCCGCCGCAGTTGCCGGACCCTAGTGTGGCTGTTATGACGGTTGCCAGTCAAACAGATTGGGATATTCTGATCCCTACGGATTCGAAGTGCCAGGGTCTTTGGGTTCCGCAGTCTTTTAGCTATCAGTTTAACTTCCGCGGAATAATGTTTTTTAGGCTTGCTTTATGTCATTGCATGAACATTATTCAGAAACGCATGCCCAAATTCCTGTCCTTTAATTCTACAGTAGTGGCGTATCTCCGGAACCAGGGAGGCACTCTTTCGTTTCCGTTATTCAATTTAATGGAAAGAATCCGTCTGTTGGTTATAGTACACCAAGTTCAGTTTTGGTCCGTCATATTCTGGGTCGTCTGATTGTTTTATCGCACTCCCGTTCTCTTACGGGTCGCTTGTTGCTGTCAGAATGGACTCTCAACAAACAAGTATTTAATCAGATTTGCTATCTATGGGAGCGCCCAATGATGTTTTATTTATGACACAGCTTGCTAATCAATTGCAGACGTATGTGTTGGCTTGTCCAGATCTCTGAGCTAATACTGTTAACGCTCTATTGATCTATAGGACGGAATGATAGGATATGCGTATCCTCCGGCGCTGTTGTTTTAGCAGGTATTGCTAAGATAAACAACCACAATACATTTCTGTTGATAGCATCTCTATCTTCACAGAGATCATGAGTAATTTACTCTCTTGTCTACTGTGGATCTTAACGTGAAATCTTCCTCTATGTGAGGATCTTTTTTCACTGGGTAAATCGTGTCATCTTTATCACAACCAGCAAGGTCGCAACCTTCATGTATTCCGTTGTGTGGTCCGTATTGCATTGTAAGCACTGTACTGGACGAGCTTTGGACGCGATTTCTTACTATAGGAGATCCTCTTCTTCGCTATTCTATGCGACTAAAGTGGAGGCTCTTCCGTCGTGGTGTAGGGATCATTATGTTCATATGGTTGATCCCTCCATACTACGCATTGCTAGTTTTTAGTATACTTGTTTCACAAGATCTACTGCAGCCTGTTGTTATTTAGGTTATAGGTTTATGTTACCTCATACCTATGCACTCTACGATAGTTTACAATTGAGTCTTTTGTCTCTTTATCTAAGTCAGTTAGTAACTTTTTGATAAATAGACTTAGAATCTTTAGATTAAATTCCTATACGGATTTTAACTTCGGTTCTTATTTAGCTATGTAATCATTTGAGCCTCTGGAAACAGTAGTTTTCAAATTCTGACCTTTTAGACAGTAATTCTGTTGGTTTCTCTTTTACTGTAGAGTCAGTGAGTTTCATGCACTATCGATGGATGATTTTCACTTTCATAGTTTCGGAATCAATACTTCCGTTACTATTTAGGTTGGATTGTTGCATAAGAGTTAGGCTCCTATTTCCGGAACCTATTATTTTAAGGTCCTTCCGTCTTCGTATGGGCATAGGCCTTTACTCTTTCCGGGTACAGTTTATGTATTTATAAACAGATATCTGTTTATTACAAGGGCGTAAGCTTCTTCTGTCTTTGATGTCTAGTAGAAGGACGTTACGCTCCATTTTATTTTTAATGGATTCTATTAACTAGCGTACTGCTTATGGTATATCATTGGCTTAGCAGTTGTGCTTAAGATTTCGGCTCATGAAGTAAGAGTTCTTCTACTTCTTGGGCTTACATTAATAGTGTTGCTATTATAGATTTTTGAAGGCTGCTCATTGCGCTCAGCCATCCATTCATGAATTTTATCTCAGAAATATCGAGTCCATTTCTGGAGGCCTCTATTGTTAGGTCTATTATCTACTGCTCAGAATATCATTCTCTTAACAGTTGCTACTATAGCTAGGTAGGCTGTCTGTTTCGGCAGTGTCTCCGTTCGGCTGCCCTCTTCGCTCTGGGCTATTTGACCCAGGGCAAGAAAAAGGGGGGGGGGGGAGGGTGTTCCCTTGGGTCACCTGTTTTTACTATGAAAACAAGGGGATACCTCCTCCGGAGTTAGTAATTCTGAGCTGTTATTGGGATGGTTGTTTAGTGAGAAGTTTAAGTTTATAAAATTCATTCAAGTCTTAGTTTTTAAAGTATAGCTTTTGAATATTGCATATGTCAACGGACATGATTATGCAATTCTCACACACTTTTAGGAGTATAAGAGTCTCTATTCTCTAGACTTACTTTATTATTGGCTTACTTTAAAAATTATTAGTATAAGGATTATTGGATATTAATAGAGTACATGGATGTATGAAGCTCAATTTTTGGAAGGTGTTGTATCTTTCTAATTTATCATAAATAAGAAAGATACATGTAAGGCCTATTACTTCTTTTCCCTACAGGGGATGACTCTATTTTATTTTATTGAGCGTATTCCATTTTGCTCTATGTCCTTGGCCCTCCAGCCTTTTTACTATTCAGCTATGTCTGGGTCATTGGTACAGTATAAAAATGTTAAAAAATTTATAGTAATTTATATATTTTTTATACTTACCAATGACCCAGACGGGGATGGCCCTCCCAGGAGTTGGGAACTCTTGCCTCCCCGCTGAGTACATAGCGCTTACCAGGCACTGGTTATTAGAATGATAAATGGCGCCAATTTCGGAACGTCCTTGACACTGCGCATGCGCAGTGGGGGCGAGGTGTGGAGGGCCTTTCAGGACATGTTTTCTTTAGTTTTAGATGCAAATTTTGGGGATTGGGGGGCAAAATTTGTGTTTGGCCCTATATTTTAAGAGTTAGCACCAGCTATGTCTGGGTCATTGGTAAGTATAAAAAATATATAAATTACTATAAATTTTTTAACTTTTCGATTTATATTTTGAATGTTTTTTGTTATGTATCTTTTTATAATATTTAATGTGGAGTTGGTGGGAGGACGATCGACTTAGTTTGCTTCATTATGTAAGCATATTGTTCAATAATCTAGGCGAAGAAGTCTTTCTTTTGATTTACATGTTGGTTGCCTTGCTTGTAGTCGATGTACTCCCACTAATTCTGGCTCAACATGTGTCGCATGGGATGACAAATGTTGGAGACAGGTGTCACGGTACATTGTTAGCGAGGGACCTCTTCCAGTCCTCTCACGGTGAGAGGCTGCCGCCGGTCCTCTTGCCAAAAAGTCACTCTAGTTTTTTAGTTTCTATTTACAGAGGAACAAGAACATGGTGATGTTTACATGACGCCGTCAGAGAGTGTGCTTCCATCGTCGCATTTAGATAGTCAATCAGAGCTAGCGGCTAATGTGCTCATGAATATTAGACAGGGCAATAAACCACAGCATGGTTTCAGCTCCCTGTCACCAGCTAGCTCGACCGGTGAAGCGGTTACACTGTCCGAGGGTATTGTGATGCCGGGTGTGTCCGTTACGATCAAGGAGAGTAGAAAGGATAGAGCGAGCACTATAAAATAATAACAGGCTCACCCTGCGACGACGGAGAGAAAGAAGCCGGCAAGTTCAGCAGGAAGCTCGGCGAGGTCTGAAGGACTGCGAGCAAGAGAAACCCCTCTATCTTTCATAACAACATCTGGGGCCAGATGTTGTGGTTTGGAACTTGCATCAGTCGGAGCATACGTCCATGCCTCCCGTCCGGGACGCTCCGTTCAGTTCACAGCCGGGGTCGGCAAAAGTTAGGCTTCTTCTTCAGCATCTACCAAGCACACACCACAGCACCTTTGCTATGTGACTTTTTATATCCAGCCTGCATCGCCGAGAAGGTCCACTCTTCGTCAGTGAAGTCCCACCATACAGTAGCCAAGGAGATGAGGCCTCATTCATCGGGACATCCACAGAAAAGTGCCATCTCAGACACACTGTCCCAGACGCAGCCGGCAGCCAAGCAACAGAAGACCGCTGCTTCTTAGGCCTCCGTAACGGACTTGCTGTCGCAGATTGCGCCGCTTATTGCAGCATCTCAGCAAGTGCAGAAGCAGCCGACGGCAGTCTCAGAACTTGAGCTGCCGGATGGTGCTGGGTCGGTCCAGTCATCTGCGTGTTCAGATGCCGATGACCGTAAGTATAATCTGATTCAGTCGGATGGTGAAAGCGATTTGGAAGAGAATTACCCTTCCCTTTCAGAACAACACAGGGTGGCGATGGATCTAATGCATCAATACTTCCCTGAGTTCGTTCCTGAGAATCAGAATGCTGCGACCGCTCGAAAGTAGCACTATTCAGTAGCTAAAGGACGAGGCCTCATATATCGGGACGTCCGAAGAATATAGCCGTCTTGGACACACTGTCCCAGGAGCAGCCAGTGGCCAGAATAGATGACCGCTGCTCCTCAGGCCTCCGTTACGGATTCTCGGACACACTGTCCCAGGTGCAGCCGGCAGCCAAGCAACAGAAGACCGCTGCTCCTTAGGCCTCCGTAACGGACTTGCTGTCGCAGATTGTGCAGCTCATTGCAGCATCCCAGCAAGTGCAGCCGACGGCAGTCTCAGAACCTGAGCTATCGGATGGTGCCGGGTCGGTCCAGTCATTTGCGCATTCAGATGCCGCTGACCGTGATTCAGACGAATGATGAAAGGGATATGGAGGGGGATTACCCTTCTCTTTCGGAACAACACATGGTTGTGATGGATTTAATCCATCAACACTATCCTGAATTTATTCCAGCGAATCAGAATGCTGCGACTACTTGCAAGAAACCACTAGCGTTGCTGGATGCTGACTTCATCCGGAAAAAGAGGAGGAAATGTCTTTTCCGGCTAAGTATAGACAGGTGTCGCAGGCCTTTGGCCTTTTAGACGACACCATATTCAACTTTCCAGTGGGAAGAAGTAAGGCAGTTTCTTGTCATCAACTTCCGTAATTTTACTGATCAACGGAAAATGGGGAAGATGTATTGAGAGTTCCTCTTCGTTTGAATGAGCAAGCTAAGGACCTAGTTATGGCCTTACCTTCGTCATTCACTATTCGCTCAGTCACAATTAGGACGGCATTTCTTCATTCAGAGTGAATTTAGACTCACTGTCTTGGGCAGATCACCTTTAAGAATTGTGACGCACCGTCTCTACGGAAAGGAATTTGAGGATGTTTGTACCTCAATTAGAGTCCTTTCCAGGACTATTATATTTATCATGTATAACTCTGTTTTAACAGTTGCTAATTTGGAGTTAAAAATATGGGAAATTTGCTCTTTTTCGGAAAAGTGTCCAAACTTTGTCAAATGGGCTTAAAAGCCGGTATTGCCTCTAAAAGATTTTTCTAGCCTGTTACCTAATACTTTAACTGAGAGGGATGAGAATTTACAGCTTTCTTTAAAAACTACCCTGATCCCAAAATAAAACTAAAACCTGCATCAGCACACAATATGTTTGGAAAAAATCTGTCTCATTTAACCATACTGAAAGGAAAACAGTGTCCCAACCCCCACAAAATAATATGAATGTCAATTTTGTTTCAAAAATTGGGATTGCAGCTATATATTTCACCAATATAAAAGGACTCTCCATTTTAGCCCAACAACTGATGTCAAATTTTCTTCTACCAACTGATGTGGTAAAATATAGCCCTGAATAGGACCCCCTCCCCCCACCCCTTCCCCCACCCCTGGTATGCCCCTTTTCATCAAAATCTATGATATAATTCATAAATTAATTGATATTGACCCCAAAACAAACCTACTGTGATATTAAATTTCCCATTTGTGATAGTTTTTAAATCACATTCTGGCTTCTGAAGACATTTTGCATAGGATTTGATGAATATTTTGCAATTTTTGTGAAGGAAAAGCAGTTTTCTCAATTAAGGCACATAAGAGTCATTGGTATGGCACTGACAAAACAGTTTTTTTCCAACAGAATTACAAGTACCTGCTACTGTGGTATCTCATAACACTTGTAAAATGCCTAAAACCATCAACTGTCCCAGGTGCAGCCGGCAGCCAAGCAACAGAAGACCGCTGCTCCTTAGGCCTCCGTAACGGACTTGCTGTCGCAGATTGTGCAGCTCATTGCAGCATCCCAGCAAGTGCAGCCGACGGCAGTCTCAGAACCTGAGCTATCGGATGGTGCCGGGTCGGTCCAGTCATTTGCGCATTCAGATGCCGCTGACCGTGATTCAGACGAATGATGAAAGGGATATGGAGGGGGATTACCCTTCTCTTTCGGAACAACACATGGTTGTGATGGATTTAATCCATCAACACTATCCTGAATTTATTCCAGCGAATCAGAATGCTGCGACTACTTGCAAGAAACCACTAGCGTTGCTGGATGCTGACTTCATCCGGAAAAAGAGGAGGAAATGTCTTTTCCGGCTAAGTATAGACAGGTGTCGCAGGCCTTTGGCCTTTTAGACGACACCATATTCAACTTTCCAGTGGGAAGAAGTAAGGCAGTTTCTTGTCATCAACTTCCGTAATTTTACTGATCAACGGAAAATGGGGAAGATGTATTGAGAGTTCCTCTTCGTTTGAATGAGCAAGCTAAGGACCTAGTTATGGCCTTACCTTCGTCATTCACTATTCGCTCAGTCACAATTAGGACGGCATTTCTTCATTCAGAGTGAATTTAGACTCACTGTCTTGGGCAGATCACCTTTAAGAATTGTGACGCACCGTCTCTACGGAAAGGAATTTGAGGATGTTTGTACCTCAATTAGAGTCCTTTCCAGGACTATTATATTTATCATGTATAACTCTGTTTTAACAGTTGCTAATTTGGAGTTAAAAATATGGGAAATTTGCTCTTTTTCGGAAAAGTGTCCAAACTTTGTCAAATGGGCTTAAAAGCCGGTATTGCCTCTAAAAGATTTTTCTAGCCTGTTACCTAATACTTTAACTGAGAGGGATGAGAATTTACAGCTTTCTTTAAAAACTACCCTGATCCCAAAATAAAACTAAAACCTGCATCAGCACACAATATGTTTGGAAAAAATCTGTCTCATTTAACCATACTGAAAGGAAAACAGTGTCCCAACCCCCACAAAATAATATGAATGTCAATTTTGTTTCAAAAATTGGGATTGCAGCTATATATTTCACCAATATAAAAGGACTCTCCATTTTAGCCCAACAACTGATGTCAAATTTTCTTCTACCAACTGATGTGGTAAAATATAGCCCTGAATAGGACCCCCTCCCCCCACCCCTTCCCCCACCCCTGGTATGCCCCTTTTCATCAAAATCTATGATATAATTCATAAATTAATTGATATTGACCCCAAAACAAACCTACTGTGATATTAAATTTCCCATTTGTGATAGTTTTTAAATCACATTCTGGCTTCTGAAGACATTTTGCATAGGATTTGATGAATATTTTGCAATTTTTGTGAAGGAAAAGCAGTTTTCTCAATTAAGGCACATAGAGTCATTGGTATGGCACTGACAAAACAGTTTTTTTCCAACAGAATTACAAGTACCTGCTACTGTGGTATCTCATAACACTTGTAAAATGCCTAAAACCATCAAATCTTGATTCTGTAGTGCTATACTCGTTCTGCAAGTTCTTATAAGTGCCCATTCACAACTTTTGTTTTAATCTCCACAGACACCCATTCTGACAAAAAGAATGAAATTGTTGAAAATATGTTTTCCAAAGAGGATAAATCAGACATTTGCTTCAAGAATATAGTGGTCTTTGATGTTTAATATATTTGTGTGTGTGTGTGGGGGGGGGGAAGATAGTCAGCTGCTAATTATTGAAAATGTAGATCCAGGCATATGAAGCGCAAAGAAACACCTTGTCTGATGAAGAGATAGGCTTGCAGTCACCCATTTAGGAAGTCTACATGAGAGTACTGAATGACATACAATGAAAAATATAGTGGAAGAGCCAAGACAAGGTTATCAAATATAAAAATATCTCAATGGACCATGAGTACTGCAGTCTCAAAGAAAATCAAAAGAAACTGACAGTGTTTGATATTAAGTTCAGCCTCTAAAAACATGCTGTTCAGTCTTTCCAAATGTTTATCATCAGAAGAAGGGTTAAATATGTGTGGGAGGAGGACTTGGTTCAAAGAGAGAGCAATATTTCACAACTGTCACTGCAAATGTGTGCTGTATCATGGGAACCATGACAGCACTAGTACTAGACTACTATATTGGTAGCTATGCACAAATGCCATTCATTCACATTTGTCATTTTATTATGTTATTTTTTCCACTGTAGCCCCCTCCCCTCCCCAAATTTGTGTTCCAAAATACTCTTTCAATGAAGGAATTGTTTTCCGACATTTTAAAAAGCACAATATAGAAGAGACAAACTTCTAAAGTCCAATTAATAGAAGTGCAGTATAGGTTTTTTGGCCGTGTTTGAATGGTGATTTGGGAGGCGGTTGGAAGATTGGAATCCTCCCTGCCCCTAGTACTATGAGGGGGAACCATGGTTTAAATAAATATGTTAATAGGGTAAGATAGGCTGTTTGGTAGCAGCTACCAGAGGTTATAGTGTGCTCCTGGGAAATACACTTGCTCAGAATGTGAATTTGCTTGCATTAACAGTCTTAGTTTTGGCAATATATACGGTAGCCTTTATTGCGGACTGTGATAAAAATGCAACTTTTCAAAACAATATAAAATAGTTTGGTAAGGTATGTGGTCCCCAAATAAATATGTAAATGTGAAATAATCCCCCAAAATAATAACTGAATCTGGTTTGGAAACCGGAGAACATATTTTCTATAGGCATCACAGAACTAAATATTTTCCCATAGGCGACCATTATAATGTTTAGGGGAAAAAAAATATGCTCGCATCACTTTAATTTTGGCATTCAAATATCTTTGTCAAGTATAGACCTTCAAACAACTTTTTCTGGCCCGAAAACGGGGTCTTGCAAGAAAAAAGAGAGAAAAACTGACACGAAGGCAAGTACTGGTCACATACACATATTTCTTATCAACCTACTCACAATTGTTTACTTCAGGCTTGCACTACAGTGGAAGTCCCTAACTCAGATAAAATACTCTCTATTTTTGTCTTTCCCAAGCAATTTGGGAAAGAAAAGTGGTGCAAAAGCACCAAGAAAAAAATAAGCCAAAACTGGGTCCAGTGCAACCGGCGCAGACCCAGTACGGGACGCTCTCTCCCAAGTACAACTCCACGACTTCCGTTGCCAGTGCGCATATACCGTCTCTAAAGACTCATTCTTTTTATCATCCTGCTTCGTGTCAAGATGTTTTTGCACGCTTATCAGTGTTTATCCAACTCGTTGTTTGATGATTCCTGATTCATAGTGCATCAGTGTATCCTTTGTATTCTCAGGAACAGTGTTTTTTATGTTCTCTTCAATATTATATATCCATAATGTATATTTAATTGTTCTCTCTCGAGTCACGCGCGAATTTCGTGTGCCATGCGGTTCGGACTTATTATTTTTCACAATTATTGTTAATGCTTTATTTGCTAAATTTTCTAATTGTGTTAGAGTTAGGTGTCAGCGGGGTACCACTCCTACAGTTTTTCTTCTTTCTTTTGAGAGTAGTCATCCTGTTGTGTGGTTCCCGGTCGACCGTCTGGGGTCTTTGTTTCTGTCACCTTTCTCTCTTCTTTGGGGGTGTTCTTCTGTTTTCTGATTTCACCTTCTTTGCTCCTCTCACCTCTATCATGCCCAGGACAATTCCTTGTGGGCAATGTCTGCTGCCAAAGCATGTGGACGATTTACATTCTTGTTCCTCCTGTAATGGGTGTTCGGCTGAGCGGCCATGTGGTGTCTGTGGATCATGGTCATCCACTTTCTGGGCGTCAGTTAACCGTGTCGTTCGTTCTCGTGGCCATGCCTCCCGCTCCCACGGGAAAGGAGAACGTGGTCGTTCGGAGGCTCCGAGCCGACCTTGTCTGGTGAGAGTTATTCCTCCTCCGTGGGGGATGTGCAGTCTTTTCCTGTAGTGGATACTGCGGGAGCCGTTGAGTGTTCTGGTGAAGAGGTGCCTGGTTCCGGGACTACGGTCCCCCTCCAGTCGACATCTGAGGCTGTCACTAGGGTTGTGACTCCTCCTTCGGAGCCGAGCAGGTGTGCTTTCTCCACTATTTCACCAGCCTCAACGACTCCCGACGTATCCACTACTACTGCTGGTCCGTCTGCTTCGTCGTCAGTTTCAGCCGGCCTCGGCTTTTCGCTGCAGGGGACTGCAGGAATGTCTGGTACTGTAGACGTGGGATATCGGCCTCAGCCTTCCCTGATTTCAACTCGGCGAAGTCAGAAGGGGCTGCCGGCTGAACCCATCTCTCTGGTCTCTACGCCGTCGAGCACCACAGTTGTGTCTTTGGATTCGGATGTTCTTAGTGGAGACACTATGAACTCCGTGGCATTTCCGTCCACTCATTCTGGCCACACGACCAGTTTTGGGGGACCAATGCCTTTTGTGCAGCCTGGACCTTCTGCCACGCAGAGGTCCACGGTGACTCTCATGAGTTCTCGCCATATTGATCCTCGGGGTGCCTCGTACCCCTATACACGTCTGCCTTCAGATGTTTCGGCTGCCGCCCGTCGTCCCGCGTTGGGTGTTTGGGAGGATCGTGACCCTTCGCTGGTTAAGAGGGTCAGAGGTGAAGCCACTTTGCCGGTTCACTCCCCTGTCGAACCGGCCGGTACAGGCAGTGAGCTTAGGGAGGCCCTCTCCTTACTCACTCAGATTCTATCTAAGAGCCTTCCTGTTGCTTCCAGCGAGGCAACGGGTGGTATCTGGCACCTCCTATGGCGCCGCCTCCCGGGATTGGAAACAGGCCGGTTTCTGATTCCCCTGGTGTCCCGACACCATGGGAGGCGTCGGCTGGTTTGCTCACGATGGGCTATGTGTCTTCCGACATGCTTGATGTCGAGGGCCAGCAGTCTTCGGACTTGGGGGCAGCTCTTGACTTTGTGTTTGGGTTTTGCCTGATCTCAAACCTACTAACCAGCCGACAGTGTCAGCCTGGCCGCGATCATCGGTCGCGCGCCTACAGCCTATGGAGCAACCTGCTTCTGGGCGCCTTCGACCGTGCCAGTCGGTACAGGTGGTTGAAGCTTTTTCAACATTGGACTCCAAGCTGAATTCCAAGGCTCTGAAGACTTCGTTCTTCACCAGGGTTGACACCTTTTTGCCTCCTGTGCGTTATCGTTCCTACGATTCCGCCAATCCGTCGGTGTGCCAGACTTTGACGGTTCTGGATCAGGACTCCACTTCCCTCGGGCTTTCCAAGCCCAAGTCTGCCGTCATTCCAATGACGATTCTGGAGTCCTCGTTGAGCTTATCTAGAGAGATGCTTGGCATGCTTTCTCTCTCAGATCACGTCGTCTCAGCTTTGGCTGCTTATCTGCCTCCAGATAAGTTTGACGAGGTACAGGCTCCTTTGCGTGTGCTGTCCAAGGCGCTTATGCATCTTACTCACACGCATGCCTGTAACACGGCTAATCTGGAATTAGTTCGAAGGGACGCTGTGCTGGACACAGGACGATCCCTTCCCGAGGAGCAGCGTGCTGCTCTTCTATCTGCTTCTTTGGCAGGTCCGCAACTTTTCCATGGCTCCGTGTCGACGGTCCGGGATGACATCCTACGTCATTCCAAAGATCAGCTGCTGTTTCGTCAGCTTGATCAGCCTTCTAGGGGAGGCAAGGGCCATTCCAAGCCTAACAAGTACCCTTCTGCTTCCTCTGTGAAGCAAAAGGCTGGTCCTTCTGCCGCCGCCTCTACTTCTTACTCAAGGGCTAAGGGTAAAGGTCGACAGAATCGAGGGAAGTCTCAGGATTCTTCATTTAGTAGAGGAGGTGGTTTCTCCTCTCGCGGGCCTCGTCGGGGCTCGAAATGAAGGTCCTCACCTCGACTCATCCCAGGTTGGAGGAAGGATAGCAGAGTTCGCAGACCATTGGGCCACCATCACATCCGATCCATGGGTGTTATATGTTGTTCGGTCCGGGCTGCGACTATCCTTCCGACGGCACCCCAATCTGACAAGGGTGCCTCTTCCAACCACAGTTCCTTCAGACGTTTTACGTCAGGAACTTTTGTCCACGGAGATTGGCAATCTCCTGGCAAAGGGGGCGATCGAGGTCGTCAAGAACATTCAGTCAGTGGGTTTCTATTCCCGCCTGTTCTTGGTGCCGAAGAAGGATGGCTGACTCCGACCGGTTATCGATCTGAGTATCCTGAACCAGTCTATCATTGCTCCCAAGTTCAGCATGGAGACTTTCAGGTCGGTCCGCCAATCAATTCACCAGGGAGATTTCACTGCCAGCATCGACCTGCGAGACGCTTACTTACATGTTCCGATGCATCGGCCGTCACGGAAGTATCTCAGGTTCGCTTTTCTGGGGCGAGTTTACCAGTTCAAGGCCATGCCTTTCGGCCTCAGCCTGGCTCCTTGGGCCTTCACCAGACTGATATCGCATGTGATAGCGTTCCATCGCACACAGTCCAGGGTGACTACTTCGGCATATCTGGACGATATCCTCCAGAGGCATTCCAATGCTGCCTTACTGGAGTCGGATGTCGCCACTCTGTTGAGCTTGCTCACAATGCTAGGATTCAGAGTCAACGAGGAGAAGTCGGACCTGGTCCCTTCTCAGTCGTTTTGTCATCTGGGGATGTCTTTCCAAACCCAATTCAATTTGGTATTCCCCAGGCCAAGGCTGTGATTCTCTCAGCTTTTGCTCTGACTCTGTCCCAGTCCACATCCGCGACCGCTCGGAGTTTTCTCCGGCTGATCGGTCTCTGCGGTTCGGTGACGGATCTCATTCCTCTAGGTCGGCTGCATGTCAGACCTCTCCAACACTTTCTGCTCAGTCGTTGGAGGCCGAATGTAGATTCTCTGGATCAGGTGCTTCCGTTTCCGGAATCTCTGTATCCTCACCTTCTTCCCTGGACAGATGTTCAGTGGATTACGCAGGGTGTTCCATTGGACTTACCCACGTCCGATCACGTTCTGATGGCAGATGCCAGCGATCTCGGATGGGGTGCGACGTTGGATCCTCTCGGTCTTTCCCTACACGGGATGTGGGTCCAGGATCAAGCAGCTCAACACATCAACCAGAAGGAGCTTCTTGCTCTTCTTCTGAGTTTCAGGCAGTGGATCCCTCACCTGTCGAATCGCTAGGTCCTTCTGCTATCCGACAATTCGACAGTGGTTGCTTACCTTCGGAACCAGGGCGGCACACACTCGGTTCCAATGTACGAATTAGCTCGGGATCTTCTACTGCTCGCTCAGGATGTTCACGCCGGAGTGGTTGTTCGTCACATTTCCGGTCGTCTGAACGTCCTAGCCGACTCCCTGTCCCGACAGGGCAGGGTTATTTCCACCGAATGGATGCTCCACAGGGCAGTGTTCTAGTCGCTTTGCGATCTCTGGGGACGTCCCCACATCGACCTCTTTGCGACTCGTTGGAACCATCAGGTGGACACTTTCGTGTCCCCGTGTCCAGATCCTCTGGCTTTTGCCGTGGACGCTCTGTCACTCGATTGGAACGGTCTAGTCGGCTACGCCTTCCCGCCGGTTCCGATTCTTCTTCAGGTTCTAGCCAAAATTCGAACCTGCAGTTGTCGAATCATTCTGATCGCTCCCCTGTCTCCTCAGCGGGTGTGGATCAATCAGCTCCGCTCGCTGATGGCGGCGGTTCCGGCACGTCTCCCACTACGTCGCGACCTTCTTTGTCAAGGTCGCCCGAGGAGGTTTCATGTCGACCCGATTTCATTGTGCCTTCACGCATATCTTTTGTCAGGTCCTGTCTCCTCTGTAGAAGTTTTTCGAGACGAGCAGTGGAGAGCTTTTCTTCTTCAAGGAGGCACTCCACTGGTTTAGCTTATGCAGCTAAATGGAAGGTCTTCTGTCGATGGTGTGCTGATCACTCTGTTGATTATGCCAATCCTTCGATTTCACAGATTGCAGAGTTTCTGGTATATCTGTTTGATTCTCGGGGTCTCCAGCCTGTTACCATCAAGGGTTACAGGTCCATGCTTTCAGAGACTTTTTCTTATGTGGGGAAGCGTCATATCAGCACTAATCCTTACCTCTCCAAGCTTGTTCGGCACTTTTCTTTGAAAAGGCCTCGGACTTTGCAGCTTACTCCACGATGGAATCTTTCGTGGGTGCTGCTTTGCTTGGGGGGGGGGGGGGGGTGCTGTTCGAACCTTTATCCCAGGTGGATATGCATTTTCTCACATATAAGACAGCTTTTCTGATGGCATTTGCTTCGGCCAGATGGGTTAGTGAGCTTCACGCCCTCTCGGTTGACCCAGCCTTTTTTAGGAGCTCTCCCAACAGTGTTACTTTTACCACTGATTGCTCTTTTTTGGCCAAGAATCAGTTACCAGATACTACTCCTCCTCCTATCTGTATCAGGGCTCTTCCTTCTGTTGAGGGTAATCACCCTTTGCTCTGTCCGGTCCGTGCTATTCGCATTTATCTCAATCGGACACGTTTCATACGGAAAGGCAGGAAACGTTTTTTTCTGTCTCTTATTCCGGGTCGACCGAAGATCTCTCCTCAATCCATTTCTCGATGGATTTGTCTTGCTATTCGTACGGCTTATGGTCGTTTAGCAGCTGGCGATTGTATTACCAATCGTATTTCTGCCCACGAGGTGCGGGCACTATCCACCGCTTGGGCTTATTCTAACTCTGTCAAGTTGTCGGATGTTATGCAGGCAGCCTACTGGAGAAATGCTTCTACTTTCTCCACCTTTTATCTGCGCCAGTTGCAGGAGCAGTCGGAGGACCTTTTTGCCCTGGGTCCTCTTTCTTCTGCTCAGGCTGTTGTCTGCCATAGCCATTAGGCTTCTTGAAGGTCAGTTTCAGCCTTGTGCTGTTACTGCCCTTTTTCTGTCTGTGTGTCACACAGGCCCATATGTCTCCTTTCATTGTCCTTTACCACTGATTGCGACGTTATGGTTGATAAGCCTCGGGACCTCTTCCTTCTGCTTCACGGTTCCAGTGCACTGGGGTTATGTGTGGGTTGGTTATGCGATTCCCTCCAGCCTATTGTCTATTCAGCCTGAAGTAAACAATTGTGAGTAGGTTGATAAGAAATCTAAATTTTATAGTAAATTTCCTTTCTTATTATACCTACCACAATTCTTTACATGGAGGCCCTCCCGTCTTCTTTACGGGTAAAGAATCTTTCCTCCCTGCTGATCACACAACTCTAACGTTGACGGATTCAAAAAGAATGAGTCTTTAGAGACGGTATATGCGCATTGGCAACGGAAGTCGTGGAGTTGTACTTGGGAGAGAGCATCCCATACTGGGTTTGCGCCGGTTGCACTTGACCCAGTTTTGGCTTATTTTTTTCTTGGTGCTTTTGCACCACTTTTCTTTCCCAAATTGCTTGGGAAAGACACAAATAGAGAGTATTTTATTCGAGTTAGGGACTTCCACTGTAGTGCAAGCCTGAAGTAAACAATTGTGGTAGGTATAATAAGAAAGGAAATTTACTATAAAATTTAGATTTTTCAGGGAATTCCCTACAAAAACACACAAAAAGTAAATTGTATTTTTTAGGTCCAAAAGTCATCAAATCACCTTCTTTTTTATCAGGAATATTCAGCAACAATGCAAGATGTCAACAGAATGTTTCAAACGTTTATTGAAACAATATATTTTGCCAAGGCTGTTTATTTTTAGAGATTGCATCGTTTCCAAGTGCAACATTTCAAAGTGGGTAACTCTAATTCAGATATTTAGTTTTGTGATACCTTTACAAGTTGTTCATTGGAAAAATGATTTGGGAGAGGGTGGGATTACCAAGTATAACATAAGGAACAGATGTGATCCCTCTGAACCAAATGGTAGTGAGGAACTTGGAGATTGTACAAAATGATTTGGGTCAGTAGAGAACCAGATCAATTAATGCAGCCACACTGGAAGCGGTCAGAGGGGAACTTGGATGGATGCCGGTTAAAGATAGAATAGATATGGGAATATTATGCTTCCTAAATTACCTGGTAAACCTCCCAAACAATAGATGGTGTAAAATGATATTCAACCATGAATGGAAAGATAACATTCAGACAGGATGGATAAAGCAGATGAGGGAGCTAATCGAGAACTACTCTTTTGAGACTGAAGATCTAGAAGGGGGACTGCAACTGGGGAGGAGTTTTATAAGAGAAAGGGTGCTTGAGGATTTTAATAGAAACTGGCGAGATGGAGTTAGAACCAAGAGTTCTTTAGACAGGTTATATAAAAAGGATGTGTCAGCTTTTGAGGAGTACCTGGATGGATTGTTTGAGGGAGCATTGTTGTTCAAAGTGAGATCCAAGTCACTGGAGTAACCGAGTTGAGGGGGAGAATCGGGAAAGGGCTTGCCAAATGTGTAACTTAGGTGTAACAGAGACAGAACATTTCATTTTAGAATGCCCGAAATATTTGCCTAGTAGAACAAGACTCCTTAGGGAACTAATGGTAAAATGGGATGGAAACATGAAGGATAATTGGATGAGGAATGACATGAGGAAAAGGGTCAATTTTATAGTTGGGGAGACTGAGAAGGTGCCAGTGGGGGAAATTATAAAACAGTTTTTGACTGAATGCTGGGAGATTAGGATGGAGAGTGGGGGAGGAATACCCTGGCGGGGCACTGGTTTAATTTAGGTCTCCTCATTTGAGGACTGCAACAAATCAGTGGAAGTCTGAAAGATATATTATTATTAATTGATTAAATTTTTTCGGTGCAGATTTGTTGTCTTTGATCAACTTTGGCTCCCTTTTTAGGCCGTACTGGACCCTTTTCAGGTAATTATACACCGATTCTTACACTTACTTTCTATCAGATAAATCTCATTAATATTCAAGGTTTTTCAACAGGGAATTGCGGCTGCTATTTTTCCAGGCCTTTTGCACCTGCTGCTTCTCCCATAAGAGCTTGTGACGTACTTCATTTCGTGCCTAACCTCACTTTCAAGGTCCAGTCGTACTTTTTGGTCTCTCTCGTAATTTTATATTGATTTTATCTTTTACTCTGAAACATAAGAAGCTATAAATAGTAATTTAAACATAATTTAGGCCGTTTTAATATCTTATATCCATCTTCCTGTATCTGTTGATTAATTTCTCTTCAGAAGAAGGAGGTGGGGTGGGGGGTTGGGGAGGCAATATGTATGTATTTAATGTCCCTTTGTTTATGCACATTACCCTTCCGCTAGGCTGGGGTTAAGTGATGAAATTCTCCTGTAACTCTTTTTTTTTTTTAGCTCACCTGGCCCAAAAGGCCAGGTGAGCTATTGCCATCACTTGGCAACCATCTTCGTCCATTTTCATCCACAAACTTTTCTCATTCTTATCATCTTCTCTGGAACTGTTGAGCCAGTGTGAACCAAACTTGGTTGGAAGGGTCTATGGGAGGTCACGATCCTCATTTTGTTCCTGCTGGATGAAAAATATGGCCGCCAAAGGCATTCTTTGATTCTGATAGGTGGATTTTCAAAAATCCTCTCTGAAACTATAAGGCCAAATGTTTTGTAACTTCACATGGTTGATGATGGGAACACTCTCTACCAACGATCATCATTTAATGTTGATCGGGTTGCAAATATGGCCGCAATTGTGGCTAATAGTTACCATAGAAAAACCCTATGGGAAGTCGTATTCTCATCTTCTTCTCTGGAACTGCTGAACCAATGTGAACCAAACTTGGCAGAAATGGTCTACAGGAGGTCCTCTACAAACAACCGTCATTTTGTTTCCTTCGGATGAAACATATGGCTGCCAGAGGCATTCTTTGATTTTGATTGGTGGATTTTCAAAAATCTTCACCTCTGAAACTACAAGTCCAAATATTTTGAAACTTCATATTGTTGATGACTGCAACACCATCTACCAATGATCCTCATTTAATGTTGATCGGATTGCAGATATTGCTGCAGTAGCGGCTTATAGTTACCATAGAAACCCTGTGGGAAATCATATTTTCATCTTCTCCGAACTACTGAGCCGATGTGAACCAAACTTGGCAGGAATGGTCTATAGGAGGTCGCTACAACTGTTCCTCATTTTCTTCCTGTTGGATGAAAAACATGGCCACCAGAAGCATTCTTTGATTCTGATTAGTGGATTTTCAAAAATCTTTCCTCTGAAACTTCAAGGACAAATGTTTTGAAACTTCACATGTCTGATGATTGGGACACCCTCCACCAATGATCCGCATTTAATGTTGATCAGGTTGCAAATATGGCCACAATTGCAGCTTATAGTTACCATGGAAATACTATGGGAAATTACATTTTCATCTTCATAGTTGGCACAAATAATGTATGGAAAGTTCTCTAAAAACAGTCATCATTCTGTTTTGCTCAGATGATGGAGCATGGCAGCCATTTGCATTCTTTGATTTTAATTAGAATTACTGAAGGATATGTAATTCTGCCAGGTGAGTGATAACAGGCTCTTTAGAACATCTTGTCCTAGGTCAGGCTCACTCAAGTGGACAGGATTTCAAATGATATTACTTATTTACATATTAGAACCCTGCCCGTCTTCAATAGCAGTAGCTTATATGTCATTTTATTTAGTGTTATTCTTTCCCTTTCATTGTGGAATGAATATTTACTGTTGTGCAAATTAGTTTAATTGTAATTATTGTGGGAGTTCTATTTTATGTATGTCCTGTGGACAAGTAACGGATTCACATTCTATTGTCTGCAGGGACAGGTACTATTAAACCTTCCAGGCTTTATTATTATTGTTTGTGGGTATTGAATAACTCATTCACATATTTTGTATTGTGTTCTGGTTATATGTTCATGTTTCATTTTCATCATTTTACCATGTAACCCTATTCTTGGGAAATGCTTATTTATTATTTACTATTGTCATTATAGCATTAATTCCTTCTCATGTTTAAATATGACCTCCATTATATTTTTTATTCAGACTCAATACTCATAATACTCCTACCGCCTTTTGTGCATTCAAGCAATTGTGTTACTTCGATAAGATGGAAAAAAATTAAAATTCTATACCAAATTTTATTTTTCAATATATTACCAAAGTAACACAAAACTAGTGCTTTCCCGGCATTATAATAATATTATTTATGCTTGCCTCCCTGCAACTTGTGTACATGTCCTACGTGTCTGGTATGTATATAGGTAATAACATGAGACGTTCTCCTCCGATGGCATAGCTTTGAGTACCTAGGTTAATTCCCTTTGTTCTATCTGCTTGGAATTTAAGAATTTTTTCCTCTGCTGTTATCATCCGCATGATGAAAGCCCCCAACCCCCACCATTACAATGATTGTTTATATTGGGAGGGGTCATTTTAGTCACTGAAGTATATTATTATATATTATATTACCACATATATTACAGTTACCTTTTTTTTCTGTCTTTTCATTATTTTCACAACATTTTTCCTGGAATTCCAGTGGTCTTTAATTTAAGCTAACAGACCCCTGTTAACCAGAACTGGTAGGTAACTTGATTGACAAAGTCAATATAAGCTATTGCCACCTCGCATACCGAAGGCTGTGAGTCTGTCTGTCTATGAGTCTGTTCACATTTTCTTTAGCACAGGCCACATCCTGTAGTTCTTGTGCGAACATCATGAAATTTCATATGCAGGTTTGAGGTCATGTCTAGATGAGAATGTAGTCTTTTGGTCGTGATCGGTCAACCGTGAAGGCTGTGCAGGCCCAAAACCTGAAAACCTTTAGCACAGTCTACAGGTCGTATTTATGAAGGAATTTCATTGTAACTTGGTAGCATTGCAACCTGGAAGGATAACTCGTTATGATGTCTAGATGAAACTGTACTATTTTGGTCACTATCAGTCATCTGTTTCTACCGCCTGGTCACGTGACCTAGATTCCTTTATCACTGTCTACAAGTTGTTAGCTCACCTGACTGAAAGTCAGGGTGAGCTTTTCTTATCACTCTTCGTCCGTCGTCTGTCGTCCGTCGTCCTGCGTGAAGGTGGTGTTTGAGCCTCTTTCTCCTAAACCAGTGGCCACATTTTAATTAAATTTCATGTAAGTGGTGGTTATATAGGGGCATTTTGATTTTTATCCAAATTAGGTTCCGGCTCATATTGAGCAGAGGTGTGGGGAAAAAATGACCAAATTTTCTGAAAATCTTCTAATGAACCACCAGTAGCAGAGACTTGATATGTAGTATACAGAGTCCTTTTGAGGTTTAGAATCAAGTTTGTTCAAGAGAAGTTTGTCGGGCATTATCTGCCTTCGTTATGGGAGGGGCAAAAATTTTGGCCACGCCTAAAATTTCTATTTTCTGAACCGTGAGGTCAATTTGAACCAAATATGATATGAGATGATAATGGGTCATAAGTAGATGATTGATGCAAAAAAAAATTTTCTCATTGCCCCGTGGGAACCTCGGGAGCTAAAAATAGGAAAAACCTTAAAACTGCCATATCTCCAAAACTACACGGCACAGAGAATTCTTATTTTGTATAAAGCTTACTTTTATCCAGTAGAATAGAACGGTTAAAAAAAATCCTTATCGGTTTGATCACAAGGTACTTTTTTCAGGACTTTGAAAAAGTGCTGAGTCAGCACCTTTTAACACTGTAGGCAATGGGAAAAACATTAAAAAATCTTCTTCTCCAGATCCAGCAGGCAGAATCTTTTGATATTTGGTATGCAACATTATGGGGTGGATCTGATTCAAGTTTGTTCAAATCGGCCCCCTGAGTTCATATTTGGGCTCAGTATAGGAGCCCGATTTCGAACTTAGTGCATTTCAGGCAAATTTCTTAAAAAATCTTTTTCTCCAAATCCAGCAGGCAGAATCTTTTGATATTTGGTATGCAACATTGTGGGGTGGATCTGATTGAAGTTTGTTCAAATCGGCTCCCTGGATTCATATTTGGGCTCACTATAGAAGCCCAAATTCGAACTTAGTGCATTTCAGGCAAATGTCTTTAAAAATCTTCTTCTCCAGATCGAGCAGGCAGAATCTTTTGATATTTGGTATGCAACATTGTGGGGTGGATCTGATTCGAGTTTGTTCAAATCGGCCCCCTGGATTCATATTTGGGTTCTCTATAGAAGCTCGAATTCGAACTTAGTGCATTTCAGCCAAATTTCTTTGAAAATCTTCTTCTCAAGATCCAGCAGGCAGAATCTTTTGATATTGGGTATGCACCATGCTTAGGGGGGTGAGATTCAAGTTTGTTCAAGCCAAGTCCCTGGGTTCATATTTGGGCTCACTGTGGTAGCCCGAATTATAACTTAATTAGTTCAAAATGAGGAATTTTCTTTAAAAATCTTCTTCAGATCCAGCAGTTGGAATGTTTTGATATTTGATATGCAGCATCCGTAGGGGGGTGAGATTCAAGTTTGTTCAAGCCATGTCCCTAGGTCCATATTTGGACTCACTGTGGGAGCTTGAATTGTAACTTAGTTCAAAATGAGGAATTTTCTTTAAAAATCTTCTTCTTCAGATCCAGCAGTCAGAATGATTTGATATTTGGTGTGCAGCATCCTTAGGGGAGGGTGGGGGGGGGGGGGGGGGGGGGGGAGATTCAAGTTTGTTAAAGCCAAGTTCCTGGGTTCATATATGGGCTCCCTGTGGGAGCCCGAATTATAACTTAGTTCAATATGAGGAATATTCTTTAAAAATCTTCTCTTTTTTTTTTAGATCCCCTGGTCAGAATCTTTGGATATTTGGTATAAGCTTTTCTTAGGAGGAGCAGATGCAACTTGTTGAAATCAATTCTCTGGGTTGATATTTAGGCTACCATGTCAGGTGAGCACCCTCAGGCCCCTTGGGGACCTCTTGTTTCTCGTAGTGTTAGTGTAGCCTGTCTTGTCTTTAGATATGTTGTTATATGGTTTGTAAAAACGAGTTTACTCACACTTTGTCCAGATACTTTGTCAGCTTGCATGACAACATTTAAGAGTCAGGTTGATTAGGAGCTCTGCTACATGAGAGAGTAATCTAGGTTTCTTCATGTCTTTCAGAAAACCAATCACTATGTTTTCAGTTGACACTGGATATCAGATGTTTTTGTATTGAACTCAGGTCATGAATTAGTAACTTCTGCACACATATAAGATTACTTTCATGTATTTCCTTCTTGACAGTGTTTGATGAAACAGGATGCCCCTGCACTGAGCTAACTTCTGTACACATATATGATTACTTTCATGTATTTCCCTCTCAACAGTTTTTGATGAAACAGGATGCCTCTGCACTGAGCTATGACCTTGTGATGCTTAATCTACCGGTTCCCATCAATCACCGAAGTAGTACACATCTGGCCATTTTAGTAGTGATACTATTTTCCATTTTCCCTATATCTGTTATATCCATACTAAATCTTGTACATATATGAGTCATTATCAAATATTGGCATAAAATAAAAGTCTTTTTACCCAGAGAAGTCTAGTATGCAATAGAACCTGAAAAATCGGCATGCGTATATTGCATAGCATTGAACCATTATTGGTGAGATTTGTGTTGTCAGCAGATCCGATTTCAAGCAGAATTTAATAAAATTACATGTCCCAAATTTGATTATTTTTATACTAAAACCAATGGCCCAGACTTAGCTGGTGCAACCTCAATATTATTAAGGGCCAAACACAAATTTTGAACCCCCCAATCCCCAAAATTTGCATACAGTACCAAAAATTAAAAGTCTTATCAGGCCTTCCATACTTTAGTACTTGAGCATGCTCAGTACCCAGGAAGAGACTGGAATTGGAGCCAATATCTTTCTTCTGTTTGGCACGAAGTCAGTAACAACTGAACTGACATCTGTGCTTTAGATTCTCATTTTTAGCTTAACTTGACAAAGTCAAGATAAGCTATTGCCATAACACATGCGGAAGTCTGTGAGTCGGTTTACATTTTCCTTTAGCACAGGCAACAACCCGTAGTTCTTGTCTGATTGTCACGAAATTTCATATGCAGGTTTGGGGTCATGTCTAGATGAGAACATCCCCTTTTGGTCATGATCGGTCAACCTGTATGGCTGCCCAAGCCCAAAACCTGAAAACCATTAGCACAGTCTGCAGGTCATATTTATTATGGAGGGATTTCATTGGGACTTGATAGGAGGACTCCGTATGATGTCTAATGAGAACTTCCCCATTTGGTCGCGATCTGTCAACTGTGATGACTGCCCGAGCCCAAAACCTTTAGCACAGTCTACACAGGTCATATTTATGGAGGGATTTCATTGTAACTTGGTAGATTGACTTCATATAATGTCTAGATGAGAACGTCCCCTTTTGGATGCGATTGGTCAACTGTGATGGCTACAGGGGCCCGACGCCCGAAAACCTTTAGCACAGTCTACAGGTCATATTTATGAAGGGATTTCATTGTAACTTGGTAGGATAACTCCAAATAATGTCTAGATGAGAACGTCCCCTTTTAGTCACGATCAATCATCCGTGATGGCTGCCCGAGCTCAAAACCCGAAAACCTTTAGCATAGTCTATAGGTCGTATTTATGGAAGGATTTCATTGTAACTTGTTAGGTTGACTCCATATAATGCCTGGATGATGACATCCCCTTTTGATCGTAATTGGTCAACTATGATGGCTACAGCGGCCCGAAGCCCGAAAACCTTTAGCACAGTCTACAGGTCATATTTATAAAGGGATTTCATTGTAACTTCATAGGATCACTCCAGATAATGCCCAGATGTGGACATCCCCTTTTGGGCATGATCATTCAACCATGATGGCTGCTCGAACCCAAAACCCGAAAAACTTTAGTACAGACTACAGGTCGTATTTGTGAAGGGATTTCATTGTAACTTGGTAGACTGACTCAGTATAATGTTGAGATAAGGACGTCCCCCTTTAGTTGTAATCAGTCAACCATGATGGCTACACAGGCCTGAAGCCCAAAAACCTTTAGCACAGTCTACAGGCCATATTTGTGAAGGGATTTCATTGTAACTTGATAGGATGACTCGTTTTGGAATAATTTCACTGTAACTAGGTAACTTTCGTTCACATACGTTAACTGTGAGGGCCACATACATTAACTGTGAAGGCCACATTAACCCACCCCTCAGTTCTTTAGTACAGTATACACCTCATGTTATTTTTTATTAAAAACATAGCATACAGGGAACAGAAATTAACATATTCCCAATTATCACAATTTTTGTCTTATTTCATAATCCTTTCATAAAGATTATCCTTTTCATCAAACACAACACACAGACAAGTTAAGCTACAGTGTCATTGATACTTTCATTGAAGATGCCAGACACAAATCAATGATGGTTTTCTTGGAATCAACAGTGTAACAGGATGATGGAAGTGAATAACGGTGAGTTCGGATGTTCAGGGCTGTAACTTTATAATTTTTATGTAAAATTATTCATGTTCCCCAATTTCGGGATATGCTTCTGAATCTGAATCTGGACATTGTCATTATAATATGACTCCACTGTTGTTTTGTTAGTATTACCTCCCTTCCCTCTTCTTAACTCTCCTGTTATACTCCCAAGCTCTTTCGGCTTTTTTATTGAAGAATTTTTTATTAAATTCTTGGGAGTTTAACTTGTAAACAGAATAGGTATTCTGTTTATCCCCTATGTTTACATCCTGTCTATTTCGGTTCAGGACGTTTTTGTATTCTTGCATCTTCTACCAAATGCATTGTTTTTTCTTCATATGAAGATCTTGCTTTGCATCAGGTGGTTGTTGATCAGTTACTGACTCTGGGCCTTTGTTGTGTCTGTTGTTGGTTACTTTCTGGTTTTTCCTCTTGACATTGTTGTCTGTTCTATAATGTTTGGGATTCGTATTAATTCAATGTTTAGTTTAAATCAATCACGGTTCTTCTATTAGGATACATTGTATATCTTATTCCGGTAGTTTAGCTTTAATTAGTTAGTGGTTGTCCACACTTAGGCTCAATCGGGATGCCCTTGGGCTCATGAGGTTCCCTTGGGGCACTTAGGATTCAAAATTTTTCAAAATTCTTTTTTAAATTTTAGTCGAAAAGTTTTGCTTTGTCTATGTTATGTATCCTTGTGATGTTTATTTTTGGGAGTGCAGCGGACTTATGTTTTTGGCTTCATTATTATTGCCATTATAATAATTGGTACTCAGTGTAAGTCCAAGAAGCCTCGGAATAAAGGCTTGTTGTTTGATAGTCACGGCACTCCTTCAATACTGCACTATGGGATGTGAATGTTGGAGATGGGTGTCGACCTGTGTAGTGGGCAGTGAAGTTCCGATTGGAGCCTTCACCGCTGGCTAATAATAGTCTTTCAGTCTCTTTTTCAGAGGAACAAGAACATGGTGATGGTACTTTGACACCTGTCCGTTACGTGAGGGTGTTGTCGCACTCTGATGTGCCCCGCTCTAATGAGTAAAATAGAGCTAGCTGCCAAGGTGCTCATGATATAAATGCACAGGATTAAAGCCGGAGTAGCTTAATTCTCTGCATGCAGCTAGCTCGAAAGGTGCAGTGGTGGTCCCTTTTTAGGGAGTCGAGACGCCGGGTAGGTCCATTGCGGTCGAGTAGTATAATGTAGGTAGAGTGAGCACCTCATAATATAAAGCTCACCCAGTGACGATGGCAATAAGGAGAAGAAGCCTTTAAGTTCCTCTATGGGACGCTCGGCGAGATCTGGGGTCAGATCGCGAGTCCAGAGAACCCTCTCCACATCCCGTTTGCAGTCGGTATCGACTGTGTCCATTGTGAGAAACTATAATGGGTCAGAACACCCGTCGGGATGTTCCTTCCACAATGCAGCCGGCATCGGTTGCAGTTATGGCTTCTTCTTCTTACATGGAAGCGCACACAAAGGGGATTAGCCTACAAGTTTCTCAATGGGATGCTCGGCAAGATCTGGGGCCAGAGTGCGAGTTGGAGAGAGTTCGATCGACTATTTGTCCGTTGTGAGAAACTTTAATGAGTCGGAGCAATGCTCCTTCAACAGTTCAGCCAGAGTCAGCTGTTGTTACGGCTTCCTCTACTTCCATGAAAAAGCACACTAAGGGGTAGAAGCCTACAAGTTTTTAAACAGAATGCTCAGCGAGGTCTGGAGCCAGACTGCGAGCTGGAGATCCCTCTCCGTTCCGTCAGCAGTCAGGGTCGACTGTTTTCGCTGCGAGAAACTTTATTGAGTTGGGACGCCCGTTCACACTTGTGATTTGGTTCTCTCCTTCCGGTTGCAGCTATGGCTTCTTCCTCTGCTTCATCGAGGAAGCATGTTAAACCGCAGACTAGCTATCCAACTTCGCATGTTCATGCTGTTCCACAAAGATGTACCCAGTCATCACCACTGAAATCAGATTAACCTGTAGCTAGTCGTTCGAGGCATTTTTATACAGGACATACATCGAATATCTGGGGACAGATCTCCGTCCTGGGAGCAGTATATGGTGAAAAAGTGGATAATTGCTGCTCTCCAAGCCTCGTTCACGGACATGTTGCCGCAGATTGCACAGCGTATTGCAGCATCCCACTAGTCGCAGGTTCTGCCATCAACAGTCTCCGGTAGTGAGCTGTCGAACAGTGCTGGGTTGGTCCAGTCATCTGTACATTCGGATGGTGTTGACCATGTTTCAGATGGAACATTCAGATGGTGAGAGGGCTTCAGAGGTTAATTCTCCATCCATCACGGAATGGCACATTAAGACTTTGAATTTTTATTCATAAGCTCTTCGAATCTTGTTCCATCTGCACAAAAGTCTGCTTGCTTGGCAAAAAACAGCTTAAGGTACCGGGTGAAGGAAAGATGAAGATCTTCCTTCCCAGATCTTTTGGCTCAGGTGATGAAGGCTTTTGGTCCGATTAACAACGCCTCCCTTGGCTTAGCAATAGTATAAGAAAGGCAATGATCTATTCCTTACGAATAGAAGATCAATAGCTCATAGATAGGTGGAGACAGCTGTCTTGTTGGGAATAGAGCCATTAGAAGGAATAAGTATGTCTTTTCCTTCTCGGTGTTGTATTCCTAGGCGTCAGAGGCATTTAGTGCTATTGTGGATGCCATAGTAGCCTTATGTACAGTTAAAGCAGTCTTTTCTTATACTTTAGTGGCTAATGTCATAAGTCTCTATTTAGTGAGCTGTCTATAAAGCCGCAGGGTAACACACAGATATCTGTTTTCACCGATATATGACGTCTCTTCCTGGGTACTGTACATGCGCAAGTACTAAAGTCTTGAGGGCCAGATAGGACTTTTAATTTTCAGTATTGTATGCAAATTTTGGGGATTGAGGTTGCACCAGCTAAGTCTGGGACATTGGTAAGTATAAAAAATATACAAATTACTTAAAATTTATCATTTTTTTTTTACTTGAGTCATACCAATGGCACTTGTGAATAAATGACATGGTATTTGAATTTATATATAAAATTGTCTATACATTTGTGCAAATAAACACTAACAAATACTTCAGGTTGCATCATTTTTTCGAAAAGTGTGTTTGAATTGTGTCACTCACCAAAATGTCTCTCTCATAATGAACTTCTAAACTTGCAAAGTAATAAGCGATCTACTTTGCAGATGAATTTGAAATTAACGTTATTTTGTGACTTTGACATCAGTCAGAAGAAAAGAAAATATTGTTATTATCCTCTGGTACTTCGAAACATCCACAGCAGGACTGAAGGTGGGTCCTGTTCACTGCGGTACACAGGCTCTGTTTAGCTGGTAAAATAGGACCCAGTCACCAATGCTTGGGAGGTGCAAACCCTCTCTATAATGGGCAACATGGCTTATTAACGCTCCCCCCTGGTCTTGAGTTGATACTCATGTTGTGGTCATGATTAGCCATTGTGAAAAATATGTGACCTTAAACACCAATAAATAAACAAATACTGAAGGTAGGTAAACCCCCAGCATAATTTTGAAAAGAGTCTGTAAAATAACGAAACACTGACAAGTGTTGTGTGGGAATCGCAAGTTGGCAAATGTGTTGTTGTAAAGGAATTTCAGTTTACTTCTAACTGTCATAATTTCGCAGTACTCCATGGATAACTCATTGATTGGCAGTGATAAACACTGTGTGGGATTCCTTACCATAACAGTACTTCCTGATGCAGCCTAAATCATTATGGGAATGACTCAAATTGTAACATGATGGAGAATAATTCTTTGCAACAAGCATTTTGTTTGACTCAGGTGTAAATCCTTCAGTCTTTTTTTTACTGACTGTTGCTGATTTGTTTGGAAATAATTGAGGCATTCAATAAGTTTGGTACAATGACAGAATTTAGAAAGTCTGAGAGGACCTAATGTTCTAGTTATCCCTAATAATATATTGTTGGTCAAGCCTCTCAGACTTTCTAAGTCAGTTTAATTTGCTATACATTTTTGACCTATTGGGAAAGTTATGGCATCGACTTTTACGGCCATGAGCTCTGATAGTGAACATAACCTCACCTCAAGCACAAGCATACAAACCATTATAGATAATGATGGTGTAGCCGGCTCAGAAAGACGGTCAAAAAGACAACATCGAAGTGACAGTGAACTAACAACAACATTAGTTAACAACTCAAACTGCCCGGCTTACAGAACAGTCTGTAACTTAACCATCAAAAACTAAAATTAGAGTTACAAGGTGTGTTCCTGGAGAAGTGCACTTCCGAAAATCTTTCACCAAAAGGGCTATGAGCTTCTATACCAACACAACGCAGCCCATGTAATGACGTCTGCCAAGCTCATATGCAGGACACATTAACTGTAGCTACTGGGGAAAATTTTATATACCGGGGCCCATGCAGGATGAACTGCCAAACCCGCAACTGCATTTACTTAATTACATACAAAATATGTAAAAAATGGTATGTTGGAGAAACTAAATGCCTCTTTGAACTCTGCAGCAAAGAACACATAGCCTATATTCAACACAAACGAGAAACACCAGTAGCCATACACTTTAACAACCACATGAACAGAATCACGGACCTTTAGTATCGCATTATACAAGTAATTTACTCCGCCCTGGATCATCCTAACACGACCGATAAACGCCGTCACACTGAAATCAACTGGATTTTTGAATTAAAAACACTTGAACCATTTGGCCTGAACAGGAAGGACTTTTAATTAAGTGTTTTCATTTTGTAAGTATTTTAATACTTCCTGTTCTTCACATCAACTGCCCTATGGAGCTACATTGTGACCACATACTTACGTCACAATAAAGGTGACATAACAAATTCTTTACTCGAGAGGAGACTGTTACGATAAACCATTTTACAATGCTTTTCGAATGTCTTACCTGCCATAAAACGTATAAATACCGACTGGGCCTATACCAACATAACTGTACCACTCACAATAATGAGGGTGTAGTTAACTGCACAATCTGCCCCACAGGACACGAACATCACTACCTGGTACAGAAGTGGGAAAGTCCTTAGCTATGCTGCCCAGATTTTATATGCAGACATATGAGACAGAAGACACCGATGAAAAGATTATGTTGAAGAATGAACAATTAACACAGATATGTATCTACATCAAATTTTATTATATAAATATACAGTTCTTCATTTTATTCTCTTTGTGATAATTCCCGCAACAGCCTTCCAATGGTTAGACTCCAAATCTGGAACAATTCGCCAAGTAGCTCCCGCCATCTATGTACTGCTGCCAATGCCTTCAAATACAAAATAATACTGATTATTTTGTCCCAAGCAAGCAAATACAATTTTAAACCGCTACCATTTAATGCACCAACTGAAGCACCAACTGAAGCATTCACCAAAAACGACTGCACTCGCCAACAACGGCAACTATTGCAAAAGCGACTGAGGGGGGCATCTGCCATACACTCACCAAGCTGCATTCACCACCACACTCGCCACACCACTGCAGTCATTCCTTGCCACATTTGAACTATATATGAACCCTGGCTGACCAGTACATTTCGCCTCTCAGTTATGAACGAAACCGGTTAGGCTTGACCGACAATATATTATTAGGAATAACTAGAACATTAGGTCCTGTCGGACTTTCTAAGTAAGTTTAATTTGCTAAGCTTTTACATAGATAATTCAATAAATAAATAAATCTTCGACCTTCCACTGATTTGTTGAGGTTCTCTAATGAGGAGGCCTACATTAACCCGAGTTGCCTGCTGGGGTATTCCTCTCCCACTCTCCCACGTAATCTCCCAGCATGCAGTCAAAAGCCATTTCATAATTCCCCCATTCTTGACTTCCCCAACTATAAATTTGACCCTTTTCCTCATGTCATTCCTCATCCAATTATCCTTCATGTTTCCAGCCTATTTTTTCATTAGTTTCCCAAGGAGTCTTGTTCTACTGTGCAAATATTTGGGGTATTCTAACATGAAATGTTCCAGGGTCTCTGTAACATCAAACTTAAACATTTGGCACACTCTTTCCCCAGCTTTCCCGATTCTCCACCTGAACTCCAGTGAAGTTGGACCTCACTTTGAACAACAATGACACCACCCCTCTCCCCCCCCCCCCCCCCCCCCACCCAATACTGTTATACTTGACAATCCCACCCTCTCCCAAATAGTTTTTCCATCTAACACCGTGTTAAAGCTATTTCTTCCCGGAAGTTTTAACTGAGTGAGTATTCTTTTCCCCTTTGTCTTAAGTTTATCTGTGTGCTTTCTGTATATGTCTCTACCTTTAACACAGATTCACCCCCACATATTCATACCCACCTGTTTCTCACACTGTTATATCCTTGCTTTCCTCTTCACCAATAGAGAACTTTCCACCCTCCACCTTCGCGACTCATCTACCTATGCCGCGCAGGTATTACCTTGCTTTTGTTTCCATTAAGTTCAAGATGCTGTTCATCCCCGTACGTTCGTACTATGGTTAACAGTTTTTGTAGACCTCTTCACTCTTGGCTAATAAAACCATGTCATCGGCAAAGAAAATTCCTGGGATTTTTGTCTCTGACTTTTACCCCCTCTGCGCTTGCAACTCTTCTCCTAAATCTTTTACATACAGTGCAGACAGAATCAGTGAAAGGATGCACCCCTGCTTAAAGTCTATCTCCATTGGGGCCCGCTTCTTTGTGATGTTTCCCAAGTTAAGTACACTCTGCATATTTTTGTCCAGTGCTTTCATGATTCCAATGAAAGTTCCTTCCCATTTTATCTGTTGCAACCACCTGCCTTAGTCAAATACAAACTTTTTGAATTCCAACTTGAATGTTAAATATACAATTGAATTGTCGTTTTATTTTCATGATTTTTTTTCTCGGAAATCACATTTGAATATTTATTTACAGAGAGCCAAGTTTAAAGTCTCTTTTTTGGAAAAACAGGGAGAGGGGAGGTTTCGGATTGAAAGAATCACGAATGGAGTTTGTAAACTTATGGGAAAAGACTTGACACCAAAATTTGATTTTTAAATTCTCATTAACTTTACAAAGCAAAGCTGTTCATCTATGTCTGGATATGTCACTTTTTATTGATTATAAGATTGTTCAATTTTGTTGAAGTTGATAATTTTTAGTTGACGCTAGACCTTTCCTCAAACCTGTCTTTCTGGTGTTGTTGGCTTGGTGCGGTGGGACACATAGTTTATGGTGGCTATTCTCCAAACCTTACCTGATGTCGCCTCGATGGAAATTTTTGATGAGGCTGAACTTAGTGTGGATCAGGGGCTCACACACCAGTCCGCAATAACTGTACTGTAATCCCCAGTCAGTTCGCAATGGCTGTACTGTAATCTCCAGCTGCCTATGATTGGGTTGAACCATTAAATTGCCAGCGAAATAATGTGCTTTTGGAATGTGTTACATAAACAAATTATATACTGAAGTTTCATACTCATCCACCTGTGTAAGCTCCATCCAATTAAACATGTGATGCCTCTAAATCGTATCTTGCTGTTTACTATATGCAAGAGAGATTAATGAACGGGGCAGTCACAACTTTTTATCCAGTCCCAACTCACACAAAAGTAGAACCAAAGAAATTCAAACAGTACTCTGGCCTTCTTGCTGCTTTTCGCTCTTTCGAAGTGGGAAGGTAGGTGATCTTATAGAACTCATAGAGCTTTTGGGTGTGTCAAATGGGCAACCTGATGGAACTATCCACATATGGCTGCTCTCAATATGTAAGTAACTGGACATCAAATTTAGTAACAACAACTGGCATTGTGTGTGCAAAACGGGGATTTCCTTTCGACAATTTTTCTATTTATTGTCTCAGTTAAATTGGTTGCGTGGCTGTTCTTTGATTTTTGAATATACTAGCTTTTGCTGTTAATAACACTGTTAATATAGTTGTGCTGTTGTTGATAAATATTATGACGACGCCAATGGCGATGATGTTGATGGCGTTGATGATGATGATGACACACTCACTGTCAAATTGTTTTCTTAGCACCCATTAGAAATCTTACCTACACTCAGGGTACTGAATGCCAATTTTAGTAACAAATAATGAAATTGTGTAAGTTCCTTTCAACCATTTACTATTCAGTGTCTCAGCTAAACTGCTCGTGCGGCAGCTGCATTGATCATTAACTGGTTGAGGGCTAGATTATTTTTGGTGGTCTGAATTTGCTATTCAAAATTAGTTTATTATAAATTATTGGAGAGTGCAGGCACTCTCCAATAATTTGTAATAAAATAGATTTATATGAACAAAATATTATTATTTGTGTTTGACTGAATACTAAATAGGAGCAAGGAAAATGTTGGCTTTTGCACTGGTACCTCATTTGATGATGATGATGATGATGATGATACACTCACTGATAACTTGACGAAACTGTTGTTCACCTCTATTGTCTGTTGGAATTGTTCTGTATCTCATACATAGACTATGTGGGGTCTTTTTCCCCATAGTTCTCTTGTGGCTTTTTCTTTCCTAAAAATGGAGTCATTGAATCCTGCCATTATACCCAACATTGCTATCCTAAAATGTGGCTATACATCTCCCAATAATGAAGCAGTTTTTTTATCGACACCTTCCTTCCGTACAACTTCGATCAGGCCACGAGTATGCCTTCCTACCAATAACAGTCATGATCTGGATTGAGTTGTTCATCCTCCTATCGGGAGATGTGGAACCTAATTCAGGGCCTGACTCACCCCGAGGAAGCCACAATGATATCAGTATAATGCACTTGAATGTACAATGTATCTATGGCAAGTTAGACACACTACAAACCGAAATGCCCTCTTATGACATCTGTGTATTCACTGAAACATGGTTAAATAATGATATTGATTCTAGTCTTATCGAAACTCAAGGATTCCAAAAACCCTATCAGAAAGACAGGGTCAGCCGGGGTGGAGGTATAGCTATTTGTCTGAAGCAAGGTCTGTGGTACCCTCCTAGGGTTGACCTAATATGTTATGATATGGAAAGTATTTGGCTAGAACTATCCAATGGACGAGATAAGCTTTTGCTGGGAGCATTTTACAGACCTCCGAATGTGCAACAAGATATTTGGGAAAATATTGAACTGTCAATTGATCGTGCTATCAATACCCAACTGCCCAATGTTATCATTTAACAAAGATCAGTTACATTATAATAGACCACACATTTACAGTATTTTGCAGTCCTACAACCTTAGTCAAATAATCTCTCTGCCAACACATTTCACAGAAAACTCATCTTCATTACTTGACCTTTTCCTGGTAAATAATAAGTCAGTGGTTAAAACTGCAGGAGTAGGGGATCCTTACTTTGCCGATTTATTTTGGTATCATTGTCCAATATTCCTCACACTTAATATGAGAGTAGCTCAAGCCCATACTAATTCGTTTACCCGCCATATCTGGCAGTACGATAAGGGTGATTATACAGGTATGAGCAATGAGCTTTGCAGAGTTGGAAAGAAATGTGTGTCTCATCCCAGACAGGTCAACTCTGTGCTGAAGTTAAAAAAAACCTGAATGCAATATCGTATAAATACATACCTAACAAAACTATCGTGTCCCGACCCCATGGGCCCAGGTGGATGAATGGAAAAATTGACTCCTTATTCGACAGCATCGTTGCCTGCATACAAAAGCTACAAAATGTAATACGTCATTTGCCTGGACCGACTACAGGATGAAAAGGAATAAAGTCACCAGTGCTGTGCATGATGCTAAAAAGGAATACTCCCTTAACATTCAAGGTATATTGGGTGGGAGTGGCACCCTTCAGCAGCTATGGTAGAAAACTTTCAATCAGATGATCAATTCTAAGTCGGATTATCAAATACCAGCTCTGTCGTATAATGACACTATCCTAACAAGAGGCATTGATAAATCAGAAGTTTTCAATGAATATTTTTGCTCAATATCAAATGTGGATGACACGTCACATCATGTGCCCAGTGTTCCATTTAATCCAAATAGATCAACACTGAATACTATCCATATATCTCCCGATGACGTCTTCAAGGCAATTAAATCCCTAAAGGTAAATAAGGCTCTGGGTCCTGATGGAATTAGTCCTTATATACTAAAGTATTGTTGTTCAACCTTATAAGAATGGCTATCCATCATATTCAACAAATACCTTTGTAAATCTTACTTTCCATATGAATAGAAAAATGCCAATGTTTCTCTGATATACAAATCGAAGGATGAGAGAATCGTTTCAAACTATCGGCTGATCTCAGTCTTGAGCTGTATCGAAAAGGTACTTGAAAAATGTATTTTTTTTTTAAATATTCACCTTCTTATAATCAAACAACCTCCTGTCAAAAATCCAATCAAGTTTCATTCCCAAAGATTCCACAGTGTACCAGTTGACACTCATCTATGATACCATCACTCAGGCACTAGATGATAACAAAGAAATACGATTTGTCTTTGCCGATATTAGTAAGGCATTTGATAAGGTCTGGCACAAAGGTTTGTTGATCAAATTGGAAAAGATGGACACTACTGACTCTTTGCTTTCATGGTTCAAATCTTACCTCGATCAAAGGCAGCAAAGAGTTGTATTTGGCTCAAAAACCTCAAGATAGAGACTCGTATCTAGCAGCATTCCCCAAGGTTCAATACTCGGTCCTCTACTGTTTTTATATACATAAACGACATTGTCGATTGCATTGGATGTGACATACATTTGTTTGCAGATGATACATCGCTATCAATAATTGTTGAGAATCCAAACGAGGCTGCGAGAATGATATCCGACATATATTGAAACTTGTTACTTTTAATGCATCTAAAACAGTAAAAATGATAGTATCGAGGCGATTAAACCAACCATCGCACCCTCTTTGAAATTCTTTGCTGAAATTATATGAAAGGTTTCTACCCATAAACACCTTGGTCTTACGCTTAACAGTAATGGTACATGGGGTGATCACATTGATGCCATAGTCCAGAAGGGTTGGAATCGTTCAATCTACTTTGCAGGTTTAAATTTAAATTAGACAGGAAATCTCTGCAACAAGTATACTTTTCCTTTGTGAGACCTGTCCTAGAATACTTGGGATAACTGTATGCTTGCCGAAGCTGATGAACTTGAAAAAAATCCAGGTTGAAGTGGCTAGGCTTGTCATGGGGGCAACAGAGACTGCTAGTAAAGCTAGATTGTATTTTGAAACTGGTTGGGAGGACTATACCAGAGACATCAAAAACACAAACTTGTTCAATTTCACAAAATGTATCACAAATATTTACCAAGCTATCTCCCTAATTTGATACCATGACATGTGCATGAATCTTAGAGTTATAACTTCAGAAACATTCAAAATTTGACCTCCCCACACTCACACACTACATTGAGACAAAAAGCATTTATTCCGTCAACGATAAAAATTTGGAATGAACTTCCAACAGTTACACATGAAGCAAAATCCCCTGCAGCTTTCAAAATGCTAATAAATACAAATAATTCTATTATCACTGCTCTTCCAGAAGTAGTCAGATATATCATTGTTGAATGAGATTAAACTGCAGTAACTTGAATGAAGACCTTTTTTAATAACCACTTATCCAATACACCGTTTTGTAACTGTGGCCATTTTGAATCAGCACACCACTTCTTATTTGAATGCCCATTGTATGACAGAGCTCGCCAGCAAACAATTAACCAGTCACCAAATCAGATAACTTTGGATATCTTTTTGTTTGAATCAGAACACTTAACAGAACAATAAAATGAAAACACTTTAAACATGGTACAGCAATTTATCTCAAAATCAAACAGGTTCAAGCACTGATCTTTACCCAGCCTCTCCACTAATAAAGGTGTATTGGAAAGTCATCACTGTTATGGTTAAAATTCATTACCGTGGGTTGGAGAAGATTCCTTGGAGTGAGGCCTTCAGCTGTGGGCATTGGTTCAGTAACACTGAAACCAGGGTTTCCTGCCTGGTCTTGGTGATGCTGGACCGGCACTGTTGTTGGGCTTTTCATTTCAAGGACTAAAATATGGAAATGTGTTTTGTAACCTGTGAATTCCCACTGTACCTAATACACAGAATTGATGCAGGAACAACTCTCGCTGATAAGACAGGCTCCATCCATTTCTTTTAAACCCCAAGTGTGACAATATGGAACCCACGGATTTAGAGTGTATGGGGTGAAATTGTTATGGAATTTGTTATGTGATGGAATGGAATTCTATCAAGGACTGGACACATTGACTGATCTCGTCGTTGGCAGCCCATAACTATGTGCCTGTCTCTCATGTCTCATCTCCACTTATTACTGGACTACTGGCACTGACAAACTAATCTCATCTTCCTTATCTTTTATACTGTTTTTTATTCTATAAATACCTCTGTTATATCACTGTAAGCTTAAAGAGTTACATTGTAATTTCTCAGTCTTTGGAAACAACTTATATAAGCTCAAAGCTTGCTGTTGAATTCAACACATCTACTGACACAAGATTTTTTGGACATCATTGGTTATGTAAATGTTTTCAAATTGTATTTAACAAATGCAATATTCTTTCTTTCGATAAATATTGTTTAAACTAAACCTGTCTTAACTGGGCTTACTATTAGTCCACCCTGTAGCAGATAAGATGTATTTATGCATATACAGTTTGGCATAAATTCAAATAATGCAAAATTCTGTCTCCTAAGGAGTGTCTTCACACATAAATATGATGATGTTCACACTTTTATTGCTACTTTCCTCTTATTTACTGCCTGAAAATCAAAGTGTCCATCAGGAAACAGATTGAGTCTCTACTGTTACAAAGAAGGTATGATAAGGTGACAATATAACAAGTACTAAGTTTTTATAATGATTTTTTGCAGTCCATGCTATATGGGTGTAACATATGCGAAAACACGACTATGTAATTTTAAATCAGATATGGCTCCATACTGTAACTAAGTAGTGTCTCTCCTGTTCGAGAGACATCCCCACTGTAACAGCGAGTTTTCTCCCTCTCCAGCTGAACTTGTCAGTGATCATTTCTGGCCTTTCCTTGTATATTCATTATGTAATGTGAGAACTTCCTAGTGATGGGGTGCTTTTTTGCTAAAGGTAGGTGATTTTCCAAACTAGATTTTTATCTTACTAGCAAAATTATTGTTTTTCTGACAGAAATTCCCAAATCACCGTAACTCTAACACGAATTTACATTGCTTGAATTTTTCATGTTAAAATCTATGATTTGGCCATGAATATTGATAAACATACAGAATTAAAAAATTTTACCAGTAAATTGTTCAGCAAGTATCTCAGAATACTCTGTTATGGCACAGAATGCATGTGTTGCCAGTTTGTGTTGGACATATAGAGTGGGATGATGGGAGAACCACTAAGCTTGGATTTTGTTATATTTTTATACTGTAACCAATGACCCAGACTTAGCTGGTGCTAACCCCAAAATATCTAGGGCCAAACACAAATTTTGCCCCCCAATCCCCAAAATTTGCATGCAAAACTGAAAATTAGAAGTCCTATCTGGCCCTCCATACATTTTACCCTTCGCGCATGCGCAGACGCCAGGAAGTGATCGAATCTGGCACCAATAAAACATTCTTTGTTTGGCCCTTGTCAGATAACAACAAACTGACATTTGTGCTTTTAAATCTCAATTAATAATGATGCCAGACACAAATCAATGGTTAAATTGGTGGATCCAAGGACAGAACTGGATGAAGGAAGGAAGAAACGCTGGTTTGAAATGTTCAGGGCTGTAATTTTATAATATTTATAAAAATTAGTTCATGTTCCCTAATTTCGGGACATGAGCCAATTATCACTGATTGATTATGATCAATCCACTGTTTATTTAGTATTCTTTCCCTACCTTCCCTTGATCCCCCCCAGTTAAGCTCCCAAGCTTTTTGGCTTGTTTTAATGAAATTTGTTTATAAAAATTTCTTGGGAGTTTAACGTATTATACAGAAGATTATTCTCCCCAGGATTACATCCTCACCCTTAGGGTGTTTGGGCATTTTGGTCATGCATCATACATCCAATGTATCGTTTTTTCTTCTGAGGAAGATCATGTTTTACATAGGATAGTCTTGTTTCTGTTACTGACTTCGGGCCGTGTTGCCTGGGGTCTTAATTTCATTTTATTGTTTATCAGAGCAAATTTAGTCTCATGGTCTTATGTACTTCAATTTTAAGTACTGTGACGCAATGTCTATATGGAAAGGAATTTTGTGATCATTTGTACTTTTTAGTCGAGTTGTGACGAAGTCAAACTCGACTTATAGTTTGGTGAATGGCGGGCGGGCGGGCGGGGCGGGCGGGCGGGCGGGCGGGCGTAAACAATTGGTTTCCGGATGATAACTTGATAGTGGTTCAACTCACATTCATTAAACTTCATACGTAGGTTGGTCTTGGTGGGAGGAAGAACCCTATTGATTTTGGACATGCTACGTCGAAGGTCAAGGTCACAGTGACCTTGAACATAGTAAATCTTAAACAATTGGTTTCCGGATGATAACTTGATAATGGTTCAACTCACATTCATGAAACTTCATAGGTAGATTGGCCTTGGTGAGGGGAAGAACCCTATTGATTTTGGACTCGCTACGTCAAAGGTCAAGGTCACAGTGACCTTTAACATAGTATATCGCAACAATTGGTTTCCGGATGATAACTTGATAGTGGTTCAACCTAGAGTCATGAAACTTCATAGGTGTGTTGTCCTTGGTGCGAGGAAGAACCCTATTGATCTTGGACTCACCAGGTCAAAGGTCAAGGTCACAGTGACCTTGAACATTGTATATCGCAACAATTGGTTTCCGGATGATAACTTGATAGTGGTTCAACCTAGAGTCATGAAACTTTATAGGTGTGTTGGCGTTAGTGCGAGGAAGAACCCTATTGATCTTGGACTCACCAGGTCAAAGGTCAAGGTCACAGTGACCTTGAACATAGTATATCGCAACAATTGGTTTCCGGATGATAACTTGATAGTGGTTCAACCTAGAGTCATGAAACTTCATAGGTATGTTGGCCTTGGTGCGAGGAAGAACCCTATTGATCTTGGACTCACCAGGTCAAAGGTCAAGGTCACAGTGACCTTGAACATAGTATATCGCAACAATTGGTTTCCGGATGATAACTTGATAGTGGTTCAACCTAGAGCCATGAAACTTTACAGGCGTGTTGGCCTTGGTGCGAGGAAGAACCCTATTGATGTTGGACTCACCAGGTCAAAGGTCAAGGTCACAGTGACCTTGAACATAGTATATCGCAACAATTGGTTTCCGGATGAGAACTTGATAGTGGTTCAACCTAGAGTCATGAAACTTCATAGGTGTGTTGGCCTTGGTGCGAGGAAGAACCCTATTGACCTTGGACTCGCCAGGTCAAAGGTCAAGGTCACAACTCGACATTGGATCTGTGATCCTGAGCGGCATTTTTAAAAATTCTTTCCAGACCTATTATATAAATATCTCTGTCTTAACAAATGTTAAGTAGGGGTTATTCTGATGTGATGAAGCCTTGTGTCTTCATCTTTAAGGTGGAAAACTTTCTTCAGGTCGCTTCAGTTTTCCAAACTCTAGTCTTTGATGGTAAGCTTTCATTAATGTAGGATAAGCTACAAGAAAGCATCAATACTCAACTCTTTAAGTTGGGGTCTAATCGACCACACCAGCCGAAAGAGTAGGAGAGGTTGTCCTAGACTCAGTTCGCCTATAATGGCTCATAGCGAAGGTATAGGTATCTCTCCTATATAATTCTTTAGGATTGTCTATACAGCCACTTGGATGGGGGTTTTCGTCTATTTGAGTTACTGATCAGACTCCCCTGAGCCAGTGGCTCGAGGCTCTTATAGAGCTCAGTCCGATCGATTTTGACTGGAAGTGGATAATTAGGTTATTTATGATTATCTTTCAGTCGAAAAGCGAGTGTTCGGCAATTGTAGCGAGTATAGTTCTTTAGACCACTTGTATTGTGAACTAGATAATGTCTCGTGGGATTAATGATAGGATACACATATCCCACAATTCATTTTCATATGGCTGGTTCATCTGTTGTTTCACAGAGCGATTTAGCCAGCTGTTTGGCTCGCTTTTATATGTTATCTGACGCATTAACAGCGAAAGTTTTATACACCGGATGGAGTTGTGCGCAGCGGCTTTGAATGTTATTTCGATGGGACTCTTACACACATGTCCACTCCAGTTATTAACTGGAGTGGTAGATGTTTTCCCTCTAGACCTGTTTTGTTTTAGAAAATCTTTTAACATAAGGTCAAGTTTGGGCATATATTAACGGTTTTCTCAATTATTTCGGACGTGAGTTCATATATTGCGTTACAATCCGGAATCCGAGGGTCTCTCTCTGCAGGGATCTTGGGACCCTCGGTTCTTGGAGTCCACATATTCAGAAATGATGTCTCATTGTTTTCGCTACATCATTGAATTTATATTATTACCGATCATGTATTTATAGATGCAGATCAGAGTTTATCAGAAGAGAAGAAAAATTTCTTTTGTCATTAATTTCCAATAGAAGGGATGTTTATGTTCATTCTATTGTTATATAAGTCAGTTAGTTATTCGTACTGCTTTGGTTGTTTTATCTTCCAGTCAGCAGTCAGTGCTTAAGATTTCAGCGCATGAAGTAAAGCGCTGGCTACATCTTGCGCTTATTCTAACTGTATGGCTATTACATTATCTTATATGGGATCACTTCAGGATAGTTAAGTTTACGGCGCACGGGAATAATAGTTTCCATTATTTGTGTCGCTAGTATAAGGCATTTGAGCGCATACATTTGACGCTCGGCCGTTTTCATGGGAATGAATGATAGGATATGTGTATCCTTCAATTCATTTGTTTCTATTGATTTCATTGAGGTTATGGGGTCTGTTAATGAGCATTCGCCAGAAGCTTCCCCACGAGCGGGTTTTCTTCTTTAAGGAAGTTTTGTTCTTCACGTCATTCTCCGCTCTCAGTGGCATTACGGAATATATCAGACGTGAAAGAGCTTTGTGGTCACTATATTATTGCTGTATTGCACACAATCACACTGTCGCATATATATATCTTAATACATACATACTTTGCGTTTGGGTCGTGTTGGATGGCGCCCTCATAGGCATATATGCAGTTCTGTTGCATTTGTTTCTGGTGTTTATTTTCTGATTTCTAATATACAGGCACTTATTTTATCATCATAATGGCCTCTATTTGAGCTCATAGGTTACGGCATAGCCATTTAGTGGTTTTTAGATGATTACAGGCTGGATTTTTATGCACTCGCGCAATGTGTGATTACGCTATCTCTTTGGTGGGCCTTGAAATTATTATATATTTCGAGGGCAGTCTGTGTTGGAGCCGGTTAATCATACCTACCTCCATTTCTAGATCCTGGTCTCTATTTTGTCGGTTCTCAAATCGCATATTCTCCCGAGTTTATAGTTGTAGATACCAAATAGTACACGTTGGAGAGTGTTTTTACCGGATTTAATATTTCAGAGGCCTCCTGTGAATGATCTTGAAGTGTGTTTTCACTGCAGAGATTATTCATCTTATCCCGCTTTTGTATGTATATGTTATATTTTATTTTTCACTGATTTCGTCGTACCTGTATACAGCGTTTGCAGGGCATATTTTGTAGCAGATAATGTTATTTACCAAAATCATCATTATAGCCTTGGCTTGTGAAGTGGCATTAAGCACCATTTATTATTCATGAATTAATTTTTGAGTGCCTGATCGATATTTACTTATATCGTTTCCGGGTTCTGCTTATTGATTCCAGAGCTCTCCCCTCTTTCTTTTGTTTGAAGATATGTTCAAAAAAAGGTGGGGGGGGGTCATTTTGTCCACTTCTCTGTCTTATGGGGTATGTAACTATTAAGGAAGCTGTTTTGTCCATACTATGTTTGGCGATCAGCTGCAGTATTATTGTGTGGCTTAGGTTTATGGTCAATTTTCTCTTATTCTCAATATGCCATTCTAATTTTTAGGGCCCAGTCCAGACTAGTCTTAAAAATTGTTTATTTGTTACATCCTAATTAACATGATTTCATGCTTAGATTTAGGATTTACATAATTGGGATCCATATTAGGATATGTCTCTTCTATTATGGTATTAAGAGACATACATGTAAATTCTATTTTCTTCATCACTGTTTGAAGGATTTGATCTATGTTGATCTACTATTTTGGAAGTTCTAGGCCCTCCGCCTTTTTACGATTCAGCTAAGTCTGGTTCATTGGTTACAGTATAAAAATATGAAAAAATTTATAGTAATTTATATATTTTTTATACTTACCAATGACCCAGCCGGGAATGGCCCTCCCATGAGTGGGCAGTACTGGGCACTCATACCTCCCTGCTGATTTATTATAATCTTTTTTTACAAAGAATGATTTATTGGGGCCAGATTCGGTGACTTCCTGGCATCTGCGCATGTGCAGAGGATAAAATGTATGGAGGGCCAGATAGGACTTCTAATTTTCGGTTTTGCATGCAAATTTGGGGGATTGGGGGGCAAAATTTGTGTTTGGCCCTAGATATTTTGGGGTTAGCACCAGCTAAGTCTGGGTCATTGGTAAGTATAAAAAATATATAAATTACTATAAATTTTTTCATTTTTAATCTTAACAATGTTTCATCTGTATAAAACTTTAATAAAGAAAAGTTTTCACAAATTTTTATATTTTTATACGCTAACCAATGGCCCAAACTAGCTTGTGCTAAATTAATCCAGGGCCAAACACAAATTTTGCCCCCCAATCCCCAAAATTTGCATGCAAAACTGAAAAAAATCAAGTCCTAGATGGTCCTCAATACTTTTTAGATCTGTGCATGCTCAGTATCCAGGAAGGTACCGAAATTAGTGCCAACCATCATTCTTTGTTTGGCCCTAAAGTCAGCAACAATGAACTGACATCTGTGCTTTTAAATCTCCTTTTTTGAGGATGCCAGACACAAATCAATGGTAAAATTGGTGAATCCAAGGACATAAATGGATGATGGAAGTGAACAATGGTGGTTAGAAACGTTCAGGGCTGTAACTTTATAATTTTTATCAAAATTATTTCATGCTTTCCAATTTCGGGACATGTGCCTGATGTCATCATTCTTGCTAATGATTTATCCACTGTTTTTTAAGTGTTCCTTCTCTATCCCTTGAATCCCTCCTGTTAAACTCCCAAGCTTTTTGGCTTATTTTTAACAAAATATTTTATTAAATTTCTTTGGGAGTTTAAAGTGTGGAACAGAATGTTTATTCTGTTTATCCCCATGGTTACGTACTCACCCTAGGGGTGTTGGGTCGTTTGGGTCATGCATCTTCTATCCGATGTATCATTTTTTCTTCGTCTGAAGATCTTGCTTTACATCTGGTAGCTTTAAATTCTGTTACTGACTTTGGGCCTTTTTTCTGTGCCTGATGTCTTGTTTCTGGCTTTTTCCTTGACGTTGTTTACATTGGCAGCATCCTTAAATATATGTAGTATTTAGTTTTTATTACTGTAGGATTTTTATAAGATACATTATTTAATATTCCGGTAGTGCAGCAAAAAATGTTGTCCACACTCAGGCTCTATCGGGATACCCTTGGGCTCTTCATGTTCCCTTTGGTTTTTGTCAAAATTTTGTCCAAAAATTTTTTGAATTTAATTTTTCGATTTCGATTTTGATTGTTGTTTATTATGTATCTTTATCATATATTTATTGTAGAATTTGTTGGAATATGATCGACTTAGTTCTGATTAATCATGTAAGCTTATTGCTCAAAATGCAAGGCAAGGAAGTCTTACTCAGATTTACATGCATGTTGCCTTGCTTGTAGTCGATGTACTCCTACAGATTCTTGTACTACATGTGTCAATTGGGATGACAAACGTTGGAAGTGGGCGTCACAGTACAATGTTAGCGGTGAGAGGCCTATGCAGGTACTCTCACCACAAGGTCATTCAAGTTTTTCAGTTCCTTTTTCAGAGAAACAAGAACATGGTGATGGTAATGTGACACCCATCAAAAGTGTGCTACAGTTGTTGCGCTCTGATGAGAAACAGAGCTAGCTGCTAAGGTGCTCATGAATATTAGGCAAGGGATAAGGCCACTGGGCGGTGGTCTTAATCCTTTGCTGGCAGCTAGCTCAACTTCTTCCATACTCTGCCATGAAAACATTATATTACTCACTGATTCACAGTCACCTCCTGTACGGAATCGAAATATGGGGTCACAGTAGTGCCGCTTTTAGATTATTTAAACTTCAAAAGCGTGCAATTCGCCTAATCAGTAATAAGAAATATAACTGCCATACCGATCCATTATTCAAAAAGAATAGGATATTAAAACTGAAAGACCTCTACAAAATGAATGTGTCGTTGTTTATGTTTGACTGGCATCACTCAAATCTACCAACTTCTTTCAAGTCAATACATATGCAACAGGTATGATAACAAGGCAATTAGGCCAATTACGGTGTGGCAAACCTAGGACCAATTTTTCCGCTCAGTTACCCAAATATGCTTTCCCGAAAATATGGAATGAGCTCAATGAAAATTTGAAAGGAATTTCCTCCCGAAGAGCATTTAAGAAGGCTTACTTTATGAAAATCATAAACTCGTATTCATCATGCATAACATGTGATAATCCACACTGCAGTGATTGTGCACATACTACTCGGAATAATAACACCAATTCTCTCTAATGTAACTATTGAAGTTGAAAAGGTGTTTGCTCATTCTGTTTATTCTAGTTTAAAACCCTCTGCCGACAATTTCCTTTGTTTCGCCTTTCCTTTGTTTCGCATTTGCTGTTATCCGAAAGAGTGACCACTGAAAACGATAACTGTGGGCTGTTAATGCAATGGCTGGTCATTATGTCCTGGAGTGCTTGGCATCCTTGGGGATGATGTGCAGTTGTGTGTTGATCGTAAGCAGTTGTTGTCTGAAGAGGAGAGAGGTAATTTTGACAGATCGTGTGTGCTTTTTCTTTTCTTTTTTTTTTTTTCTTGTCTAATAATGCACTCGCCACTGGGTATTTTAATGACCTGTTCATTATTCAAGTGCATTATACTTTACGGAAATGTTTTCTTCCTTTGATGTTTCCATCCTTCCTTCGATGGGACTATACATTTAGCATCCACTGTACTGTACGAAAACATTTTTTGAGTTCAGCCAATTTGTTCAACTTAGGCTCCAACCTTTGGTCTGTTATCTCATCTCATCTTATCTCATCTTATCTCCTCTTATCTCATGTTATGTTATGTAATCTTATTTCAGCTCATCCTACCTTGCTTCATCTCTACTTTCCTAACACATCTTCATTCAGAACCATGCTTTATTTTTTCTCACCGCATTATGAATATGCTCTTGCCGAGATTGTGATGATGCGGAGGTGAATAATAACAATAATAATGAAGTTCATAGCCTCGGTTCCACAATGTGCTCGCGGGCTTTACAATTGAGAACACGAGTGGTATATAAGTAAATATGCTCTGCGGCTGAATGAGTCTGTGGTAGGGTAATGAAGATAATCATAACGCTAAAGAGGATACAACATACTTTCCTATCTTCATGTCCTTATCTTGTCTTAATTCTGTCTTTGTCCAGTTGCCATGGCGCCGAGAGCATGCTCAACTCCTCTACTTTTGTCTGGCTCCGATACTCTTGTAGAGATTGATGTAAGACTGGTCTGTCTCGGAACAAAACCAAATTTAAGGATAACGAATACATACGTGTTTGAGGTTACGACAACTTTTCATGGAAAATAAAATCACTTCTTCTGACACACATACCCTCATGTTTATCACTTCTTCTGACACACATACCTCTGTGTTTATACTGATGGAGGCGGCAGGAAGACGGCCAATGTGGCCATGCTGCTTCCCAACAGAATATCGTTATTTCTCTATTAACTATTGTCACTTTGTATTTTTATATTCTATTGAATAAATTTATTTACTTACTTACTTACTTACCGGTGAAGTGGTTGATCTGTCCATGGGAGCTGTAACACCGGGTATGTCCGTTGCGTTGGAAGAAAGTATGGTGGGTAGAGCGAGCACCTTAAAAACAAAGCTCACCCAGCGACGATGGAACAAGGGAGGAAGCCAGCAAGTTTCTTGTCGGGAGGCTCGGCGTGGTCTGAAAAGGCCGCGAGCGGGAGAGGTCCCTCCCTAACCCAGCAACATCTGGGGCCAGATGTTGTTATGAGAAACTTGCACAGGCCGGAGCATACGTCCACACCTGCCGCTTGGGATGCTCCGTCTAGACTGCATTCAGCCTTGGCTACAGTCATGGCTTCTTCCGCTACGATAACTAAGCACACATGACCGCATCCTAGCTACCCAACTTCGGATATCCAGCCAGCTGCACGAAGAAGGAGCCACTCTTCACCAGTGAAGTCAGACCATCCGGTAGCTAGCGAACAGAGGCTTCCATCATCGGGACGTTCGGAGAAGAGATCCATCTCCAGAACGCCATCCCAGGAGCAGCAAGCGGCTAAGAAACAGAAAACCGCTGCTCTTCAAGCCTTGGTGAAGGACTTGCTGTCGCAGATTGCGCAACTGATCGCAGCATCCCAGCAAGAGCGGGAGCAGTCTCCCTCAGACTCAGAAACTGAGCTGTCAGACAGTGCTGGGTCGGTCCAGTCGTCTGTTCACACAGATGCAATGGACCAAGATTCTCAATTGATTCAGTCGGATGGTGAAAGGGATAAGGAAGAGGATTACCCTTCCCTTTCGGAACAACATATGGTTGCGATGGATTTTATCCATCAGTACTATCCTGAGTTTGTTCCATCGAATCAGCAAGCTGCGACAACAAGGGAGAAACCGCTGGCGTCTCTAGATGCAGACTTTATATGGAGGAAGGAAGAAGTTCTTTCTTTCCTCGTTAAGTGTAGGCAGGTGTCGCAGGCCTTCGGCCATGTAGACGCTGCCATATTTAACCTCTCGAGTGTGAGGAAAAAAGGTCGTTTCTTGTCAACATTTTCCATAAATATACCGTTTCTTGGACCACGTTCATTTAAAATGGTTGGAGAAGATGTTCAGAGAGCTCCACTGTGTTTGGATGAGCAGGCTGGGGATTTAGACATATCCTTACCTGCTTCATTCAACAATCGCTCAGATGTAATGGAAACTGCAATTTCATCCAATAGAGCAAATTTAGACGCAATGTCCTACGCAGATCACCTTACCAGAGCTATGGCGCAACGTCTCAATGGGAAGGAATTTGAGGATGTGTGTACCTCGCTTAGTTACTGAGATTCGTGTCACCATGCCCAGATCATCGAGCATACACAGCAGATGCTCTTTCAGTTTCATGGGATGGGATGATAGGATCCGCATATCCTCCAACTCCGTTGATTCAGCAGATTCTGTTAAAGATCAAACAGTCTCGTTGCAAAATCCTGCTAGTAGCACCTCTGTCGTCACAGAAACCTTGGATCAATCTTCTCAGGTGTCTGTTATGGGACATTCCCCGGAAGCTTCCTCCACGAGAGGATCTTCTTTATCAGGGGAAGTCACACTCACTGCATGACAACCCAGAAGGTCTCAATCTTCACACGTATTTCCATTGTTCAGTCCTTCCTGCACGGGAAACAGTTTACAGGACGTGCAGTGGATACAATTTCTAACTGCAGAAGTTCCTCCTCTTTGTTGAACTATGCAGCGAAGTGGAGGGTTTTCTTCCATTGGTGTAAGGATCAGTCGATAGACGTATACGATCTGTCCATACCAAATATTGCAGATTGCAGACTGACTATTAGGGGCTATAGGTCTATGTTATCAGATACTTATGCTCATCATGATAACTTTGCTATTGGATCAAATACTTCATTCTCCAAGCTAGTTAGAAATTTCTCTATCAATAGACCTAGAACCCTCAGATTAATTCCTAAGTGGAATTTGGCTTGGGTTCTGTTGAAGCTCAAAGAAGCTCCTTTTGAGCCGTTGGACGTCGTAGAGTTCAAATTCTTGACCTATAAAACGTTGTTTCTCTTAGCCTTTGCATCTGTAAGAAGAGTCGGTGAACTTCATGCTTTATTTGTTGATGAATCTCACTACCGTAGTGTGGGTGATACCATTACCCTCACTACGGAAGAGGGGTTTTTGGCTAAGAATCAGATTCCAGACAAGCGGCCAGAGCCTATTGTCATTAAGACTTTACCGTCCTCCAATAACCGTAGACCTTTGATGTGTCCAGTCAGGGCTATGTGCATTTATAAACGTCGATCAGATTTTGTTAGAAAGGGAAGAAAACGTTTCTTTCATTTATTCCTAACAGAAAGGATATTTCTGTTCATGTTGTCGCTAAATGGATTCAGTTGGCAATATGCATTGCCTATGAAAATCTGTCTTCGGATCAACGTTCTGTTAATAAGATGTTAGAGCACTGTTAGAGCACTGTCCACTTCTTAGGCTTATTCCAACAGTATGGCCATTACTGATCTCATGAAGGCTGCAAACTGGACACAGCCCTCTTCATTTACCAAGTTTTACCTCAGAAATTTAGAGTCCATGTCCGGTCTTTGGGTCCTCTTTCTGTTGCTCAGAATGTCGTCCATTAATGGTGACATCTATAGGTCTCTAGACAGTCCATTCCAGCACTGACGCTGTTCCACGGCCCTCTTCGTTCTGAGGAAATTTACCTCAGAACAAGGGGAAGGAGGGGAGGGACGGTTTTTCCCTTATTATCTCTGGCTTTATAGTGAAAAGCAAGGGAAAACCTCCTCCGATGTCAGTAGTCCTGAGTCGGTGCTGGGATGATTTTAATGTGTAGCTCGGTGTGTAGCAATAACTATGTCTCATTTATGTATGGTTTTTAAAGTGTAGCTCACTGTGAAGCATTTGTATATGTCACGTGTGAAACAGGCGTTAATATACAATCCTCGGACACTTTTAAATGAGTATAAAGAGTCGCATTCTCTGGACTATCTTTGTATACTACTCAAAGTTTGATAAGCATCACATATTCATTGTGAAATTTTCTTGTGACACATTTGCGATATTTTTGGTGGATGTGATTGAGGAATGTATTGAGATTGTCTCCAGTGTTTACATAAGCTCTCTTGGCAGGCAGACCTTTTCATGACAGTCATGGAAAGCATGTACCCCTTGATTTCCATGATGTTTTCGTGTACTGTCTACATGTACATGAGATGTGTAGGTATTCAGTCTTCATTTCAACACAAACCCTTGTGATTTAATGATTGAATATGGTGAATGCAAATGTAAGAAGATATTGGTCTGAAGCAGAAATGTGGTGGGCTGTAGGGATGGTGGAACAAGGGGATACCCATCGTCAGGTTGGTGAAGCCTTTAGTGTGCACCATACGGTGATCACCAGAGCCCGGGCAAGATGTCAGCAGTATGGCACACCAGTCAGACGACATGGTGGTGGAAGAGACAGAACAACATCAGCAGCTGAAGACTGGTTTTTTATCATTCAGAACCATAGGAACTGCTTTGACAAAGCAACCCAGCTTCACAGTGACCTTCAGAATGCATCCGGGGTAAATGTTTCGATGCAGACTATCCGGGCAAGGTTGCACAAAGGTGGTCTCTGATCAAGAAGACCATGTATTCACATTCAGCTGTCCCAGAACCACCGCCAGGCACGATATGAATGGGCCATGGACCACGTTGGATGGACCAGGTGAAGATTGACGACTTGTCCTTTTTACAGATGAGTCAAGGTACTGCCTAAACAACACAGATATGCGCTCTAGGGTATGGAGAAGACCAGGAGAGCGATTTCATGCAGCCAACATTGCTGAGCATGACAGCTATGGTGGAGGATCAATAATGGTCTATGGCGGCATCAGCTGGGATGGACGTACAAAGCTCTGTGTCCTTGATCGTGGTACATTGACTGCACAGTGGGATATTGATGAGATCCTGGGTGCCCACGTCAAATTGTATGCAGGTGCAGTGGGTGATAGATTCTTTCTCATGGACGATAATGCCCGTCCTCATGTTTCCCATGCTGTCCGGGAGTACCGACAGAGGGAGGGGACTGAGTGTATGGACTGGCCAGCAAGATCCCCTGACCTCAATCCAATCGAACATGTCTGGAACGAGTTGCAGCTTGCAATTTCAGTCCGTCCAGTCCAACTAAGAAGTGTCCAGGAGCTTGGTGCCATTCTGGTTCAAGAATGGAACAACATCCCACAAAGGACCACCTGGAACCTGATTGGGAGCATGAGAAGGCATTGTCAAGCTGTGATTAACAATAACTGGTCTCATACTCGGTATTGAACCCATATTAGTTTGCTCCGTCAACTTTTTGGCAAATTTGATAAATTTCATCTTTTACCAAAAATATCCATATTTTTATACTGTACCAATGACCTAGACTTAGTGTAAACTCATTAAATTCAGGGCCAAACCAAATTTTGCCCCCCCCCAATCCCCAAAATTTGCATCAAAAACCAAAAATTAGATGTCCTGATAGGTCCTCCATACTTTTACTGTACTGCGCATGCGCAGTGTCAAGGAGGTCTCAAAATTCCCGCCAAAATGTCATTCTTTGTTTGGCCCTGTAAACAGTGTCACATCACTGATATTTGTACTGTAAATCTCAGTTTTAATGATGCCAGACACATAATTATGAGAGAAATGGTGGATAGGAAGTGCATTTAGGATGAGGAGAGGAGAAAAACAGTGGTTTCCAATGTTCAGGGCTGTAACTTAAAATTTTTGTATAAAAATTTATTCATGTTGCCTATTTTCGAGGCATAGCCCTGCTGTTGTCATTCTTGCCGTGAATGTTTCATTGTTTGTTCAGTGTTTCCTCTCTCCCTTTCCTTCATTCCCCCCCCTTGCCATTCTCCCATGCTTTTGGCTTATTTTTGTAATTTTTATTACTAAAAATGTCTTGGGAGTTTTGGCTTGGAAACACAATTTTTTTCTGTTCTGTCCCCATGTTTACGTCCTCACCCTAGGGGTGTTTAGGCATTTTAGGTCTGCATCTACCATCTGATGCTCTGCAGTCTCTTCTGGGGAAGGCTCTGTTTAGCATCAGATAGTGTTTAAATTGGACACTGATTACTGGGCCATGTTTACCAGTGCCTGGAGTCAGTTTTCTGGTTTGTTTACACTGTTTGTTTATGTTGACAACGGTTACTTACAATAAGTGATTCCTTGTCTTCTACCTTGATTATTCATAATAAGATACATTAATATTGTCCGTAAGTGTTGCATTAATTTTTTCAGAATGATTTAAAATTTTTGTCCACACTTACGCTTTTTTGGGATCCATTTGGGCTCTGGGTTCCCTTTAGGAACTTGGGCTCTTCTGAAAAAATTTTTTCAAAAAATTTTTTTTTCTTTTTGAATTGTTTTTTCATATTATTATAATGGATTTTTATACTATGTATCTTTGTTTGCAAGGTTTATTGCGGGTACTATGATTGATTATTTTTTCAATGAAAGATTATTGTTCAAATTGTAATGGAAGGAAGTCTTCCTCTGATTCTCATGATTTCTGCATTAATTGTAGTCATTGTACCCGCACTAAGCCTTTTCTATATGTAGCAATTGGGATGACAAATGTTGGACACGTGTGTCACGGTATATTGTTAGCGGGGAGCAGGACATGCCGGTCCTCTCTCCGCAAGGTCACTCAAGTTTTTCACTCTCTTTTTCAGAGGAACAAGAATTGGGTGATGTTTCCGTGATGTCGTCTTCCAGTGCGTGTCCGTCGTCACAATCCAGAGAAGAGCTAACGGCAAAAGTGCTGATGGATATGCAGCAATTGCCTAAGAGGCCCCCAGTAGGGTCGACGGCGTTGGCGTCTACGTCCGCTAGCTCGCCCGGTGTCGCGTCCATTTACCAAATGGTACAGCACCCGGGTTCGTCCGTTGCGGTCCAGGAAAGAATTAAGGGTGTTGCGAGCACTATAAACATTCCTCAGGCACACCCAGTGACGACGGATCTTGGTTTAGGATGGAAGAAGCCTTTGGGTTCGGTCCCTAGCTCATCCAGCTCCGCACGGGCTGCGAGCAAGAGAGGTCTCTCTCTCGTACAGCAACATCGCGGTCCGAATGTTGTTGTACAAAACGTTCCTCAGTCGGAGCTTACGTCCACCCCTCGGGATGCTCCGGTGTATAAACAGTCCGGAGAGGATGTATCAAGGGCTTCTTCCTCCTCACGTCAGCGCACTCGACTGCACCTTGGCTACATGACCGTTGATATCCAGCCGGCATCACCTTCCAGAGATTCCTCGACAGCCTGGTTACGCCATCCGATAGCCAAGGATTCGAGGCCACCATCATCTGGACGTTTGCATAAGAGAAGTATGCAAGAGACAACATCCACGGAGCTTCCTGCGGCTAAATCACGCAAGACCGCAGCTCCGCAGGCCTCGTTAACGAACGTGCTATCGCAGATAGCACAAATCATAGCAGCATCCCAGCATCCAGCAGAAGCCCTATCAGAGCAGGAAGAATCTGATGATGCTGGGTCGGTACGTTCTGCAGCTGGATCGGGAGCGGACGACCGAGATATCCAGGAGGTCCGTCAGGATGGCGAAAGGGATATGGATGAATTGGAGTTCTCCCTTTTGGAACAACACAAAATCGCCGTCGAGTTAATCCGGCATTTTCTTCCTGATGTTGTTCCAGCAGACCAGGATGCTGCTCAGCCTGATAGGAGGCTTATAGTGCCACTGGACACCAAATTTTTTAATCGGTTTAGGGACACCGATCCAGAGTTTCTGTCTCAGTCCAGGAATGTCTCACAGACATTTGAACTTTTGAATGATGCTATCAATAAACTTGCTGGTAAATCGGGCAAGTCAGCCTTCCTATCGGCTAATGCTCTTAATCTGCCTTTCATTAATGCTAGTAATAGATTTGAAACAGCAGGACAGGGCGTTCAGAGAGTTCCTCTGTTCTAGACGACCAGGCTGAAGACCTTGAATTATCCATGCCGACGTCTATGTCTATTCAGAGCTCTACCTTGGAAACTACAATACCTTCGAATAGAGCAAATTTAGATGCGCTCTCATATGCAGATCACCTTACCAGAGCATTGTCATTACGCCTTGAAGGGCAAGAATTTCAGGACGTACAAACGTCTCTGAGAGTTCTGTCAAGGGCTATTGCCTATTCAACATATAACTCCTCCCTTTCAGTGGCTAATCTGGAGTTGGTTAGACGTGACGGAACCCTAGCTACGTCCACAAGAGTGGATAGTAAGGTGAAAAAGTCTCTTCGAGTCACTCTGGTCTCCGGAGAGCTTCTCTTTGACGGCAAGCTTTCTGCTATTTACGATAAGTTAACTAAGAAAGCTTCAGACTCTCTGCTTTTTAAGTCCACTTATAATAAGTCGGAACCAGCAGAAAAAAGTAGGCCTGGATCTTCTGGGACGAGCACGTCCAGGGGAAGTTCCTTTAGAGGTGTGTCCGCGCCCTCTAGGCCTTATTTGCGAGACCGTCAAGGTAGCGACTCTAGCAGGGGCCATAATGCTGGCCGTAATAATAGGTCAGATGCCCCTAGGTCGACGACGTGAGGTGCGGGTCGGGGAGGACATGGTTTCTCCTTCCGCAAGCCTCGCAGGTCCAGGAAGTGATGGTGTAGACCTCTGTCGCGTTCCTTTGGGCAAAAATTGTCGAGTTATTTATAAAATTGGGAATTGATTACGGAGGACCCTTGGGTTCGAAGGGTAATTGCGGAAGGACTGAAACTGTCCTTCAGAGGAAAGCCTCCATTAACTCGAAGTCCAAGATGGACTCAACTTCTGTCGAATATTCTAAATAGAGACGCTCTTCTTTCAGAAGTTCAGTCTCTTTTACTGATGAACGCAATAGAGGTCGTAGAAAACCTGGAATCTCCAGGTTTCTACAGCCATCTGTTTCTGGTTCCCAAACCAGATGGCTCGTTCCGTCCAGTAATGGATTTAATGGATAAACAAGCTGAATGTGGCTCCAAAATTTTATATGGAGACCATTCGATCGGTCAGAACGAGCATTCGAGTGAACGACTATGCTGCGAGCATAGACCTCAAGGATGCATACTTTCACGTCATGGTACATCAGGCGTTCAGAAAGTATCTTCGGTTCGCTGTCCTAGGGGTTGTATATCAGTTCCGTGCGATGTGCTTTGGTCTGAATCTAGCGCCCTGGGCTTTCACTCGGATAATGAACTCCGTCATGACTTACTTCCGAGCTCATTCATCTACGGTAACGTCGGCCTACCTGGACGATATTCTTCAGAGGTATGGCAACGAGTTAACGCTTCAGAACGATGTGCAGAATCTTCTACTATTGCTCCGACGTCTTGGTTTTATAGTAAACGAACAGAAGTCGGATCTGGTGCCGTCCAAGTCATTCACCCACCTGGGGATGAGCTTCGAGATGCACAACAATCTCATTCGTGTGCCGTTAGCCAGAGCGAAATTAGTCAGTTGTTATGCTCGCTATTGTCTAAACTCAGAGAAGGTTATAGCGAGAGAATTCATGAGACTGATAGGTCTGTGCGGAGCTGCCGCGGATCTCATTCCAATGGGGCGGCTACGCACTCGTCCTCTCCAAATCTTTCTGACTCAGAATTGGAAAGTGAAGACTCATTCGCTCGATGTGGACATCCTCTTGTCAGACCAAGTGAAACAAGAGATTCAGACTTGGGCAGACATTCAGTGGTTAACTCAGGGAGTTCCACTTCAATTGCCGGATCCGAGTTTTACTGTCATGACAGATGCCAGTCAAACAGGTTGTGTCGCGACACTATGCCCGTCGGATTCGAGGTGCCAGGGTCTTTGGGATCCTCAATTCTTAGGCAAGCACATAAATATCAAAGAAATGATGTCAATTTGGCTTGCGTTGCGTCATTGGATGGACGTTATTCAGAACACACACGTTCAAATTTTGTCCGACAATACGACGGTAGTAGCGTATATTCGGAATCAGGGAGGCACTGATTCCATTCCGTTGTTCAAGCTAACGGAAAGAATCCTTCTGTTTGTAGTGGAACATCAGGTTCTACTATCGGTCCATCATATTCTGGGTCATCTGAATGTGTAAGCAGACTCCCTTTCACGGAAGGGTCGCCTGTTGCCGTCGGAATGGACTCTCAACAAACAGGTTTTCAATCAGATTTGCTACCAATGGGAGCGACCAATGATAGATTTGTTTGCCACGCACCTCAACAATCAGTTTCAGACTTACGTGTCCCCATGTCCGGATCCTCGAGCGTTTGCAGTAGACGCTCTTTCGATCCTGTGGGATGGGATAACAGGATATGCGTATCCTCCAGCGCCGCTGATTCAGCAGATATTGCTCAAGATAAAGCAATCCCACTGCAAGATTCTGTTGGTAGCATCTCTGTCACCACAGAGACTGTGGATAAATCTACTCAGTTGTCTGTTGTGGGACATGCCGCGGAAGCTTCCTCCACGGGAGGATCTTCTGTCTCAGGGGAAATTGCACATGCTTCACCACAATCCGCAAGGTCTCAACCTTCACGTATTTCCGTTGTGCGGTCCTTCTTGCACAGTAAGCATTTTACTGGATGAGCAGTGGACGCATTTTCTAACTGCAGGAGGACCTCCTCTTCGCCAAATTATGCTGCAAAGTGGAATGTCTTTCGCCAGTAGTGTAGGGATCACTCGGTGGACTTATATGATCCCTCCATTCCTGACATTGCTAATTTCTTGATCTATTTGTTTGACGAGATCAAACTGCAGCCCATTACTATCAAGGGTTATAGGTCTATGTTATCTGATACCTACGCTCACCATGATACATTGATGATTGGTTCTAATGTCTCTTTATCTAAATTAGTTAGAAATTTTTTGATAAATAGACCTAGAACTCTTAGATTAATTCCGAAATGGAATTTAGCATGGGTTCTTCTTAAACTAAAAGAAGCACCTTTTGAGCCTCTTGATACAGTGGATTTCAAATTCTTAACATATAAGACAGCTTTTCTCTTAGCCTTCTCTTCTGCTAGAAGAGTTAGTGAGCTTCATGCTTTATCAGTAGATGATTCTCACTATCGTAGTGTTGGTAATTCTATTACTTTTACTACTAATGTTGGATTTTTGGCTAAGAATCAGGCTCCTAATAAGTATCCTGAACCTATTGTTGTTAGGGCCCTTCCATCTTCAGACGGGCGTAGGCCTTTACTCTGTCCTGTTAGAGCAATATGTATTTATAAACGTAGGTCTGAGTTTATTAGAAAGGGGTGTAAGCGTTTCTTTTTGTCTTTGATGCCTAATAGAAAGGACATTATGGTTCATTCTATTGCCAGATGGATTCAATTAACCATACGTACTGCTTATGAAAAGTTATCTTCTTCTCAGCAGTCTGCTCTCAAGATTTCGGCTCATGAAGTAAGAGCTCTATCAACATCTTGGGCTTATGTTATTAGTGTTGCTATTACAGATTTAATGAAGGCTGCATATTGGTCTCAGCCTTCCACTTTCACTAATTTTTATCTTAGAAACATTGAGTCCATTTCTGGAGATCTACATTGTTTAGGTCCGCTATCTGTTGCTCAGAATATTGTCCACTAAACAGTTGCAACTATAGTTATGTAGGCTTTCTGTTCCGGCAGTGACTCTGTCCTGCTGCCCTCCCTCTTCGCTCTGGGGTATTTGACCCAGGGCAAGGGGAAGGGGGGGGGGGGGTTCCCTTAGGTCACCTGCTTTATAGTGAAAAGCAAGGGAATACCTCCCCCAGAGTCAGTAATTCCGAGTCGGTACCGGGATGGTTTTAAAGTGTAAAGCTAATGTTTACTCATGTCATGTAATATTTTTAAAGTGAAGCTCGGTGTGAAGCATTTGTAGATGTCACGTGTCAAACGGGCGTTAATATACAATCCTTGACACTTTTAATGAGTATAAAGAGTCTCATTTCTCTAGACTGTCTTTATTTATCGGCTTACCTTTAAAAATAATTAGTATAAAGGGTTATACTGGATATTAATAGAGATCATTGATGTATTTGTGCTCAATTACGGAATGGTTTTGTGTCTTTCTTTTTTGATAAAAATAAGAAAGATACATATAAATCCTATCTCTCCTTTTCTCCTTGGGGGATAATTCTGTTATATGTATTTCAGCCTATTGGATTTTCCTTTATGTCCTGGTCCCTCCAGCCTGTTTACTATTCAGCTAAGTCTGGGTCATTGGTACAGTATAAAAATGTTAAAAAATTTATAGTAATTTATATATTTTTTATACTTACAATGACCCAGACGGGGATGGCCCTCCCAGGAGTTGGGAACTCTTGCCTCCCCGCTGCGTACATAACACTTACCAGGCACTGGTCGTAAGAATGACATTTTGGCGGCAATTTCGAGGCCTCCTTGACACTGCGCATGCGCAGTACAGTAAAAGTATGGAGGACCTACCAGGACATCTAATTTTTGGTTTTTGATGCACATTTTGGGGATTGGGGGGGGGGGGGGCAAAATTTGGTTTGGCCCTGAATTTAATGAGTTTGCACCAGCTAAGTCTGGGTCATTGGTAAGTATAAAAAATATATAAATTACTATAAATTTTTTAACTTTCCATGGTTATGGTATTCAAAAGCTAAAAAATAATGTCAAACACAAAAAAAATCTTAATTTCTGTACTTAAATCGCTAAAGATATAATTAAATATAATATATATACACTTTTCATAACAATATTTCAACTAAAACGTAACACAGGTAGATGGATATACTTGGTGCTTAGCAAACTTTGAGTAGTATATATTGGTTTTCCTTCACCGAATTAGCATAATGAGTTATGCTGGCATTAAATGGAGAATTATATATTATGTAATACTCAATTACATTGTTGGTGTTATGTCTTTCTCTTTTCTCGTTAAAGAGAAAGACATATATAATTCCTATCTTCTCCTATTCTCCTGTGGGAGCTATTCTTTACTGAAGTAATTGAGAGATTGGATTTTCCTTTAAGTCCTAGTCTCTCCAGCCTTTTTACGATTCAGCTAGTCTGGGCCATTGGTTGTCGTATAAAAATATGATAAATTTTAAGTAATTTGTATATTTTTTATACTTACCAATGGCGTAGATGGGTATGGCCCTCCCATGAGTGGGCACTCATACCTCCCCACATTTAACAGGCAATCTGTAGAAAGAATGATGGTTGGCGCCAATTTCGGTACCTTCCTGGATACTGCGCATGCGCAGATCTAAAAAGTATGGAGGACCATCTAGGACTTGATTTTTTCAGTTTTGCATGCAAATTTTGGGGATTGGGGGGCAAAATTTGTGTTTGGCCCTGAATTAATTTGAGTTAGCACCAGCTAGTCTGGGCCATTGGTAAGTATAAAAAATATACAAATTACTTAAAACTTATCATTTTTAGCTCAACTTTGGCGAAGCCAAATTTGAGCTTATGCCATGGCCAGTCGTCTGTCGTCCGTCTGGCCGTCTGTCCATCTGGCCATCAACAATTCAATACGGCTTGGGCTAGAGGCCGTATTTATGAACCGATCTTTATGAAGCTTCTTGGGTACCTTTGTTATGACCGTGGGATGTGAACGAGTGTTTTTGAGTCTGATCCAAAATTCAAGTTGGCCGCTGGCAGCCATTTTGTACAAAATTAGGTGCAATCAGATTTTTGTGCAGAACTTCCATATGAAAGCGCTGATTTGAATAATTTTTTGTATGAATGTTTAGTACCATGGGATACATCACATATAATACAGGGTTTTTTCTTGTGCGTAAATTGTGCAAATTAGACTAACTTTGATGTATTTAGTGTTACTTTCAGCACTGTAAGTGCAAATGCCAATACGGCTCGTGCTAGAGGCCGTATTTATGAACCAATCTTTACAAAACTTCTTGGGTACCTTTGGTATCACCGTGGGACAAGAACATGTGTTTTTTAATCCGGTCCGAAATTCAAGATGGCCGATGGCAGCCATTTTGTACAAAATTGGGTGCAATCAGATTTTTGCACAGAACTTCCATATGAAAGCATTGATTTGAATAATTTTTTGTGTGAATGTTTAGTACCATGGGATACATCACATATAATACGGGTTTTTTTTCTCGTGCAGAAATTATGCAAATTAGATGAACTTTGATTTATTCAGTGCTACTTATACACTGTAAGTGCACATGTCAATACGGTTCGAGCTAGAGGCTGTATTTATCAACCGGTCTTCACAAAACTTCTTGGGTACCTTTGTTATCACTTTGGGACAAGAACGAGTGTTTCTGGGTGTGGTCCAAAATCCATGATGGCTGCCAGTGGCCATTTTGTACTGAAATTAGGACCATTCAGTTTTTTGCCACAACTTCTATACAGCTCGTATTTATGAACTGATCTTCATGAAACTTCTTGGGCACCTTTGTTTTCACCTTGGGACAGGAACGAGTGCGTTTTGGGGGGGGCCTTTGTTATCACTGTGCTATGAGAACAAATATTTTGGGGTTCAGTCAGACCCACTCTGGGACTCAAAGATTTCTTTTCTAGTTTAGCATCAGACTGTCACCCACCTTTACAATACTTTCCTATACATTTGTTACAGGCTACGGTCAGTATTTATGTACAGACCGTTACAATACTTTATATGTACCTGTGTTATCAGATCATTACCTAGATGTTTGTCATTACTGTGTCACATACTATACATGTACATGTCTTAACAAGTTGTGCTACAGTGTCATTAACACTTTCATTTGGTTTTTGGTCCTCTCAAATTCTGCCGAAATTTGATAATGACTCATATATGTATACACCATCATCCTATTGTTTATTTATCATACTGTGTTGGTGTGGTAGGTTGTCCCAAGAAATTAAAATTTTCCCCCAAATTTTATATAGACTAGACCTACCACACCAACACACACAGTATGACCCACTCAAAAATGAGTAATTTTGAGCCACCTCCTGCAACACATGCATATTCTAAGTTCCATTGAAAGGAGGAGTGGACACCAGGTTATTCACTATGCACAATTGGCCCCAGTCAGTCTAGTTCGGTCTGTTTTTTTTTAGTCTTTTCACTCTGTTTCTCATTTTTTTAGCTCGCCTGGCTTTCAGTCAGGGGAGGTATAGTGATCACTCACCGTCCGTTGCCCATGAACATAGTCTTTGCGTCTTCTCCTCCAAAACCGCTGAACCAATTTAACTGGTAGAGTGCTGGATTATTTTTGGCCATCAAATCTTGTGCACATGTGTTTGCCTTGTTACAATTTATGGGAGAGTGCCCCAAGCACTCTCCCATAAATTGCAACAAGGCAAACCCTTACAGACTAAATAATATTACTTCAAAGATAATACAAAGCACATGCACTGAATATGAGCCTTCAAGCTGTGGTACCCACACTTCAGAACAAAGCCCAAATATGGGCTTCCAGCACTCTACCAGTTAATTGAAATTTGAGATAATAGTTTGTTATGACATCACATTTCGATTTTGTTCAAATCCAGTTGCCTCGCCCCTTGGTAGGGCCATGCCAAAAAAGTGTGCTTAAATCTTAAAAAATCTTCTTCTGATGAACCAGCAGTAGCAGAAACGTGATATTTGGTGTGCAGTTTCCTTTTGTGGTGTAGCCTCAGATTTGTTCAAGAGAAGTTCGAGGAGCTATATTTGCCTTCGTTACGGGAGGGGCAAGAATTTTCGCCCTGCCCAAAATTTCTATTTTCCAAACCGAGAGGCTGATTTGAACCAAATTTGACTTGAGGGCTTATTGGGTCATACGTACTTGATTTATCCCTCCCCCCCCCCAAAATTTTCCAGTCACCCCATAGAAACCGCAGGAGCTAAAAATTGAAAAAATTAAAACACCCATACCTCCAAAACTACACAGCACTGAGAATTCTTATTTGGTGTGAAGCTTCCTCAGGACCAACAGAATGGAATGGTTAAAAAAAATTGCTATCGTTTTTATCATAGGGTACTTTTTCGGGACCTTGAAAAAGTACTGAGTCAGCATTTTTATGTGTACCCATTCTATGTATGGTACACATAATGCTGGCATCCGGGGTGGCCATCCGTCGTTCATCCATCCTTTGTCCATCCGGCATCCGTATCCATTTCTTTGGCATTCGATAACTTGAAAAATATTGCATGGTTTGTCAAATTACTTTATATTTGTGTTCAGGTTACTGATGTGCCGAGCTGTATAGTTTTTGGTGTAAATCTGATAATTTGATCCTGAGATATTAATTCTTTATCCTTCAAATTGAGAATTCTTCCAATCCCTTTGGCATGAGATAACTCAAAAAATATCAATCCAATTGTCATGTTACTTTATATATATCTTCAAGTTACTGATGTTCCGAACTGTATAGTTTTTGGTGTAAATCTGTTATTTTGATCCTGAGATATTAACCCTTTATCCTTCAAATTGAAAATTCCTCCAATCCCTTTGGCATTCGATAACTTGAAACATATTGCTTGGATTGTCAAGTTACTTTATGTTTGTGTTCAGGTTACTGATGTGCCAAGCTGTATAGTTTTTGGTGTAAATCTGATAATTTGATACTGAGATATTAACCTTTTATCCTTCAAATTAAAAATTCCTCCAATCCCTTTGGCATTCGATAACTTGAAAAATATTGCTTGGATTGTCAAGTTACTTTATATTTGTGTTCAGGTTACTGATGTGCCAAGCTGTATAGTTTTTGGTGTACATCTGATAATTTGATCCTAAGATGTTAACCCTTTATCCTTCAAATTGAAAATTCCTCCAGTCCCTTTGGCATTCGATAACTTGAAAAATATGTTTGGATTATCAAGTTGCTTTATATTTGTGTTCAGGTTACTGATGTGCCAAGCTGTATAGTTTTGGGTGTAAATCTGATAATTTGATCCTGAGGTATTAACCCTTTATCCTTCAAATTGAAAATTCCTCCAATCCCTTTGGCATTCGATAACTTGAAAAATATTGCTTGGATTGTCAAGTTACTTTATATTTGTGTTCATGTTACTGATGTGCTGAGCTGTATAGTTTTTGGTGTACATCTGATAATTTGATCCTAAGATATTAACCCTTTATCCTTCAAATTGAAAATTCCTCCAATCCCTTTGGCATTCGATGACTTGAAAAATATTGCTTGGATTGTCAAGTTACTTTATATTTGTGTTCAGGTTACTGATGTGCCGAGCTGTATAGTTTTGGGTGTAAATCTGATAATTTGATCCTGAGATATTAACCCTTTCTCCTTCAAATTGAAAATTCCTCCAATCCCTTTGGCATTCGATAACTTGAAAAATATTGCTTGGATTGTCAAGTTACTTTATATTTGTGTTCAGGTTACTGATGTGCCGAGCTGTATAGTTTTTGGTGTAAATCTGTTATTTTGATCCTGAGATATTAACCCTTTATTCTTCAAATTGAAAATTCCTCCAATCCCTTTGGCATGAGATAACTCATAAAATATCAGACCGATTGTCATGTTACTTCATATATGTGTTCAGGTTACTGATGTGCCGAGCTGTAAAGTTCTTGGTGTAAATCTGATAATTTGATCCTGTGATATTAACCCTTTATCCTTCAAATTGAGAACTCCTCCAATCCATTTCTTTGGCATGCGATAACTCAAAAAATATTAATCCGATTATCAGGTTACTTTATATATGTATTCAGGTTACTGATGTGCTGTGCTGTATAGTTTTTTATGTAAATCTACTAATTTGATCCGGAGATATTAACCCTTTATCCATCAAATTAGGAACTCCTCCAATCCATTTCTATGTGTACCCATACCATGTATGGTGTACATAATGTCGGCATCCGGGGTGGCCCTCCGTCATACAGCTTTCTACTAGTTGCACGTATGGGTACACATCTGACGATTTCATCGGCCTATTTGTTAACATTGTGGGTAATGGGAAAAACATTTAAGACTACTCTTCTCCCAAACCACTGTTCCAAAAGCTTTCAAATTTCATGTATAACATCTTTGAAAGATTATTTCACATGTTTATTGAAATCCAATCCCTGGGTCCATATTTGGGCTCTCTATGGGAGGCCAAATGTTTAAATTAGTGCAGTATGAGGAATATTCTTTAAAAATCAACTTCTTCAGATCCATCAGTTGGAATGTTTTGATATTTGGTATGCAGCATCCTTAGGGAGGGAGATTCAAGTTTGTTCAAGCCAAGTCTCTGGGTTCATATTTGGGGTCACTGTGGGAGCCCATATTATAACTTAGTTCAAAATGAGGAATTTTCTTTAAAAATCTTCTTCAGATCCAGCAGGCGGAATGTTTTGATATTTGGTATGTAGCATTCTTAGGGGGTTGAGATTCAAGTTTGCTCAATCCAAGTCTCTGGGTTACTATTTTGGGCTCCCTGTGGAAGCCCGAATTATAACCTAGTTCAATATGAGGAATGTTCTTAAAAAATCTTCTTCTTCACATCCACCAGTTAGAATCATTTGATATATGGTATACAGCATCCTTAGGGAGGTGAGATTGCTAAAGCCAAGTCCCTGGGTTCATATTTGGGCTTCCTGTGGGAGCCCGAATTGTACCCAAATTTTTATTTTCCGAACTGAGAGGCCGATTTGAACCAAATTTGATATGAGGGCTTATTGGGTCATAACTACCTAATTTATGCCAAAAAGATTTTCCTGTCGCTCTATGGGAACCGCAGGACCTAAAAATAGAAAAAATTTAAAACGCCCATATCTTCAAAACTACATGGCACTGAGAATTTTTATTCAAAAAAAAATGCCAATGGTTTTATCATAGGGTACTTTTCCAGACATTGAAAAGTGCTGAGTCAGCATTTTTTAACACTGTGGGTAACATTACTGTGGGTAATGGGAAAAACTTTTACGACTCTTCTTCTCCCATACCACTACTCCAAAAGCTTTAAAATTTCACATATAACATCTTTGGAAGATTGTTTCACATGTTTATTGAATGGAAATCCCTGGGTCCATATTTGGACTCTCTTTGGGAACCCAAATGTTTAAATTAGTACAGTATGAGGAATATTCTTTAAATAACTTCTTCTTAAGATCCACCAATCAGAATCTTTTGATATTTGGTATGCAGCATGCTTAGGGGGGTGAGATTCAAGTTTGTTCAAGCTAAGTCTCTGGGTTCATATTTGGGCTCCCTGTGGGAGCCCGAATTATAACTTAGTTCAATATGAGGAATATTCTTCAAAAATCTTCTTCTACACATCCACCAGTCAGAATCTTTTGATATTTGGTATACAGCATCCTTACTGATGTGAGATTCAAGTTTGTTCATATTTGGGTTCTCTGTGGGATCCCAAATTATTACTTAGTTCAATATGAGGAATATTCTTTAAAGATTTGTCAGAATCTTTGGATATTTGGTATAAGCTTTTCTTAGGAGGGGCAGATACAACTTGTTCAAATCAATTCCCTGGGTTGACATTTGGGCTACCATGTCACATGAGTGCCCTCAGGCTCCCTGGGTCCTCTTGTTTCATGTGTATCCTTGAAAGATCATCAAAACGATTATTTTCAGGAAGAGAGGTTAATAAGGAGCAAGGCATATTGTGTTGGTGTGTTGGGTGTAGTAGAAATAAAATTCAGGGAAAATTTCAATATTTTTATACTGTACCAATGACCCAGACTTAGCTGGTGCCAACTCTTAAATTCTAGGGCCAAACACAAATTTTGCCCCCCCCCCCCCCCCCCCCCCCCCCCCACAATCCCCAAATTTGCATCAAAATCAGAAAAATAGATGTCCTATGTGGTCCTCCATACTTTTGTCCACTGCGCATGCGCAGTGTCCAGGAAGTACCGAAATTGGAGCCAAATCCTCATTCTTACAACCAGTGCAAGAATATTGCAATCAGCATGAAACTCAAACTTTATCTGTAAGTCATCATTCTATAGTAGGTTACCAAGAATGAAATCATTCGGTTGAAGCATTTCTAAAAAAAGTCCAGAAAACTAAAGTATGACTGACAGACTGATGGATGGATGGACAGAGTGTAAATGAAACTTGATCTGTAAGTCATTATTTTATAGTAGATTATCAAAAATGAAATCATTCCGTTGAAGCATTTCCAAAAAAAGTCCAGAAAACTGATATTTTGGCGCTTTCCATATTTCCAAGGCCCATAACTCACACAAGAATAAGGCAATCAGCATGAAACTCAAACTTGATCTGTAAGTCATCGTTCTATAGTAGGTTACGAAAAATGAAATCATTCTGTTGAAGCGTTTCCAAAAAAAGTCCGGAAAACTGACATTTTGGTGCGTTTCCATATTTCCAAGGGCCATAACTCACACAAGAATAATACAATCAGCATGAAACTACAACTTGATCTGTAAGTCATCGTTCTATGGTAGTTTACCAAAAATGAAATCATTCCGTTGAAATGTTTCCAAAAAAACTCCGGAAAACTGATATTTTGGTGCTTTTCCATATTTCCAAGGGCCGTAACTCACACAAGAATAATGCAATCAGCATGAAACTCAATCTTGATCTCTAAGTCATCGTTCAAAAGTAGTTTACCAAAAATGAAATCATTCTGTTGAAGCGTTTCCAAAAAAACTCCGGAAAACTAAAGTGTGACTAACAGACGGACAGACTGACAGACTGATGGATGGACAGAGTATAAACCTATAGTCCCCTCCAGCGATTCAGGTAGGAGACTAAAAACAGTCCATCAACAGATTTTCATTTTCTGCATGGTTTTTAGTGTTGCTGTAGATGGGGATTTCACAGAACAGGCGTGTAATAACTTTATTAGTGCTACCAGCCCTCTTCTCCAACATCCACACTTTTCATTGCCTTCCATTTCACTAATGAGGACTTTAGACTCATGGAAGTTAAAAAATTTATAGTAATTTATATATTTTTATACTTACCAATGACCCAGACTTAGCTGGTGCTAACTCTTAAATTCTAGGGCCAAACACAAATTTTGCCCCCCGAATCCCCACAATTTGCATCAAAATCCAAAAAATAGATGTCCTATGTGGTCCTCCATACTTTTGTCCACTGCGCATGCGCAGTGTCCAGGAAGTATCGAAATTGGAGCCAAATCCTCATTCTTTGTTTGGCCCTTCAATCAGTAACATCTCACTGATATCTGTGCTTATAATCTCAGTTAAAATGTTGCCAGACACAAATCATGAAAGAAATGGTGGATCTAAGGATGAAATAAGAGGATGAGAGGAAGAAACAGTGGAAGGATGTGTTCAGGGCTGTAACTTATAATTTTTATGCAAAATTATCTCATGTTCCCTAATTTCGGGGCATGGTCCTGATGTTTACATTCTTGTTATGAAATTTCCACAGTTTGTTCAGAGTTTCCTCTCTCCCTTTCCTTTATACACCCCCCTTGTTATTCTCCCATGCTTTTGGCATAATTTTTAAAATTTTTTTACTGAAATTTCTCTTGGCTTGGTAATAGAATGTTTATTCTGTTTTTCCCCATGGTTACGTCCTCACCCTAGGGTGGTTAGGCATTTCGGTCATGCATCTACCATCCGATGTACTGCAGTTTCTTCTCAGGAAGCTTCTGTTTTACATCGGATAGTGTTAAAATTGGTTACTGATTTCGGGCCATATTTTCAGTACCTGGAATCTTGTTTCCAGTTTTTATTCACTTTTGTTTATGTTGACAATGGTTACTTCTGACAGTGATTCCTTGTCTTCTATTAGTTCTGCTCATAGCCAGATACAGTAATATTGTCTGTAAGTGTAACATTAATTTTTAGACATGTTTTAAAATTTTTGTCCACACTTAGGCTTTTTTGGGATCCATTTGGGCTCATCGTTCCCATTGGGAACTTGAGCTCATCTTGAAATTTTTTTTAAAAATTTTATACTTTTGAATTAATTTTCGAAATGTTTCTAATGGATTATTATTATTATGTATCTTTGTTTTCAAGGGTTGGTGCGAGTACGATGACTGTTTAATATTTTTTCAAAATGAAAAGAATATTGATCAGTTGTAAATCGAGGAAGTCTCCCTCTGATTCTCATGTTCATTGTATTTGCTGTAGTCTGTGTACTCGCACTAATTCTTGCTCAGTGTGTGCCAATTCAGATGACAAACGTTGGAGACGTGTGTCACGGTATATTGTTAGAGGTGAGAGGTCCGTGCCAGTCCTCTCTCCACAGGGTCACTCTAGTTTTTTCACAGTCTCTTTTTCAGAGGAACAAGAACAGGGAACATGTTTCCGTGATGTCTTCAAAAGTGTGCTTCCGTCGTCGCAATAATGAGCTAGTGGCAAAGTGCTCAAGGAATGCGGCAAGTAGGATCGACGGTCACTTGTCGCCCGCTAGCTCCCCCGGTGAAGCAATCATTCACAAAATGGTTGTGACGGCGGGTTCGTCCGTTGTGGTCCAGGAGAGGAGAAGGAGTGTTGCGAGCATTATAATCTCGGATCACACACACCCGGCGACGACGGAACGGAGGAAGCCAGTCAGTCTGGTAGCTAGCTCATCCAGGTCTACCCGGACCGCGAGCGAGAGAGACCCCCTCTGTCTTACAACAACATCTGGGCCCAAATATTGTTGTATGTAACATTCGTTAGAGCATACGTCCACTCCTCCTGCTCGGGACACTCTGTCGCATAGACAGTCCGACACGGCTTGTCTATTGGCACACACGACTGCACCTTGGCTATGTGTCCGCAGATATCCAGCCTGCTTCACCAACCAGGAAGTCCACGTCGACCAGGTCACGCCATCCGCTAGCCAAGGACACGAGTCCTTTCCAGTCTGGACGTTCGCATATGAGAAGTATGCAGGAATTAATGTCCCAGGAGCTTCCAGCAGCTAAATTACGTAAGACCGCGGCTCCACAGGCCTCCGTGACAGACTTGATATCACAGATCGCTCAATTCATCACAGCATCCCAGCAGCCATCAGAAACTTTTTCAGAAAAGAAACTGTCTGAGGAAGCTGGGTCAGTTCGCTCCCCTGCAGAGTCAGAAAGGGACGACCGAGATTCTCATGTGAGTAGTATGTAATGTGGTTTTGGGGCCCCATTGGCAGGACCCCGCAGGGGGAACTCGGAAGGGAAGCAGTAGTATGTAATGTGGTTTTGGGGCCCTATTGGCAGGACCCCGCAGGGGACCGTTGAAGAGAGAGCCAGAGGAGAAGTGAAGTAGGAGGAAATGTGGAGATCCGGTTGTAGAAACCACAGGTTTTTACGACAATTAGCCTCTAGTCTCCACCAGACCCCACTACTTCCCACCAATCCTCAAATCACCAAAAAAAAACAAACAAACCCGACTATATGTGATATGGATTCTTCAAGAATATTTTGCAGCACGTAGTGCAATAGGACCGCCATACCTTTCACATAGCCTTCATGGCCTCACACGACTAAAAAAGCCCTACTTACGGAATCCCTTTTTAAGAATCCCTTTTTGGAATCCCTTTTTTCTGAAATGAGTCTAAGAGTCATTCGAGGAGTCACTCGAACGATCAATTGCTCATTGGCTCATTTGCTCGATGGGATTGGAGTCGTTCGAGCAATATATGCGAGTCACCCGAGGTAAGACGGAATCCCATTTATGGAATCCCTTTTGTGGAATCCCATTTGTGGAATCCCTTTTTCGAAAACGGCTGTGGCTATGGAATCCCTTTTTTCTGAAATGAGTCTAAGAGTCGTTCAAGGAGTCACTCGAACGAGCAATTGCTCGTTGGCTCATTTGCTCGATGGGATTCGAGTCATTCAAGCAATATATGCGAGTCACTCGAGGTAAGATGGAATCCCACTTATGGAATCCCTTTTGGGGATTCCCATTTGTGGAATCCCTTTTTCGAAAACGGCTGTGGCTATGGAATCCCTTTTTTCTGAAATGAGTCTAAGAGTCGTTCGAGGAGTCACTCAAATGAGCAATTGCTCGTTAGCTCATTTGCTCAACGGGATTCGAGTCGTTCGAGCAATATATGCGAGCCACTCGAGGTAAGACGGAATCCCACTTATGGAATCCCTTTTGTGGATTCCCATTTGTGGAATCCCTTTTTCAAAAACGGCTGTGGCTATGGAATCCCTTTTTTCTGAAATGAGTCTAAGAGTCGTTCGAGGAGTCACTCGAACGAGCAATTGCTCGTTGGCTCATTTGCTCGATGGGATTCGAGTCGTTCGAGCAATATGCCGAGTCACTCGATCGAGCAATTACTCTAAAGCTCATTTGCTCGATGGGATTCGAGTCATTCGAGCAATGACTTATCAGTAACTGCTCGATAGCTTATTGGCTGCCTTCAACATCCCCTGCACCGGGGTCCTGCCAATAGGGCCCCAAAACCACATTACATACTACTGCTTCCCTTCCGAGGTCCCCCTGCGGGGTCCTGCCAATGGGACCCCAAAACCACATTACATACTACTCATGTGGTCCAGTTGGATGGTAAAAGGGAATCAGCGGAGCTGAAATTTTACCTTTCTGAACAACTTAAGGTGGCCGTAGATTCATCCGGCAACACCTTTTAGAAGTTGTTTCTCTGGACCAAAATGCTGCGTTACCTGAATCAAAACTGAAAGCGTCACTGGACACAGATTTATTCGGCTGGAATAGGGACATTGCGTCTGACTTTCCGACCCAGTCCAGAAATGTCACACGGACATTTGTACTTCTTAATGACACTATATTCAAGCTAGCCTCTAAGACTGGCAAATCAGGTTTCTTATCATCTCATGGTCTACAGCTGCCTTTCATCAATCATAGAAATAGATTTGAAACGGCAGGGCAGGGCGTGCCGAGAGTTCCTCTGCGTTTAGACGACCAGGCAGATGACTTGGAGTTGTCATTGCCGGCGTCTGTGTCAATTTATTCCAGTATGCTGGTGACGACTATCTTGTCTAACAGAAAAATCAGTTTAGATGCATTATCTTACGCAGATCACCTTACCAGAGCATTATCATTACGTCTCAAAGGAAAGAATTCCAGGATGTTCAAAACTTCCTTGAGAGTTCTTTTGAGGGCCATAGCATATTCTACGTATAACTTGGCCCTTTCAGTGGCAATATGGAGTTAGTCAGACGTGATGCTGCCCAGGCTGCATCCACAAGAGTGGATAGTAAGGTGAAAAACTCTCTTTCAGTCGCTCCGGTCTCAGGAGAGCTTCTCTTCGACGGTAAGCTTTCTATAATCTATAATCAGGTTACTAAGAAAGCTTTGGATTCTCTGCTTTTAAATCCACTTTGAAAAAGTCGGACTCAGCAGAGAGGAGTAAGGCAGGCACTTCGGGGCGAATACGTCCAAGAGAAGTTCCTATAGAGGATCTAAGAAAGCCTTTACGTCTTACTCCGGAGACCGTCAGAGTAGCGACTCAGGTAGGGGTCGTAATGCTAGCCGAGATAACCGGTCAGACGCCCCTAGGTCGACTGGGTGAGGTGCGGGTCGTGGAGAACATGGTTTCTCCTCCCGCAGGGCCAGGAGGTGATGGTCTAAACCTCTGTTGTGTTCCAGTGGGCGGAAGGCTGTCGAGATTCGTAACCAATTGGTTGTCAATTATGGACGACCCATGGGTGCAAGGGGTTATTTCCGAAAGTCTAAAACTGTCCTTCAAGGAAAAACCTCTGTTAACTCGAAGTCCACGCTGGACTCAGCTTCTGTTAAACATTCAGAAGAGAGATTCGCTTCTATCAGAAGTTCAATCTCTTCTGGACAAGAACGCTATAGATATCGTAGAAAACCAGGAATCTCCAGTTTTCTACAGTCACCTGTTCCTGGTTCCAAGACCAGAAGGCTCGTTTCGTCCAGTTATAGATCTGAGCTGGATAAACAAGCTGATTGTGGCTCCAAAATTTTATATGGAGACCATCCGATCGGTCAGAGCGAGCATTCGAGTGAACGTTTATGCTGCGAGCATAGATCTCAAGGATGTGTACTTTCATGTCATGGTACATCCGGGTTTAGAAAGTATCTTCGCTTCGCTGTCCTAGGAGTTGTTTATCAGTTCTGAGCAATGATGCTCTGCTCTGAATCTAGGGCCCTGGGCCTTCACTCGAATAATGATCTTGGTAATGACTCATTTCCAAGCTCATTCGTCTGTGGTAACGTCGGCCTACTTGGACGACATTCTTCAGAGTTATGGCAGCAAGTTAACGCTTCAGAACGATGTTCAGAGTCTGCTTCAATTGCTCCGATGTCTTGGTTTCATAGTAAACGAAAAGAAGTCGGATCTAGTGCCGTCCAAGTCATTCATCCACGTGGGAATGTGCTTAGAGACGCACAACAATCTCGTTCGTCTGCCGTTAACCAGAGCGATATTAGTCAGTTGTTACGCTCACTTTTGTCTTCACTCAGATGTAGTAACAGTGAGAGAATTCATGAGACTGACAGGTTTGTGCGGAGCCACTGCGGATCTTATTCCGATGGGGCGGCTACACACTCATACACTCCAGATATTTTTTACTCAGAATTGAGTGTGAAGACTCATTCGCTCGAAACAAACTTCGTCTTGTTGAATCATGTGAAACATGAGATTCAGACTTGGGCAGATATTCAGTGGTTAACTCAGGGAGTACCACTGCAACTGCCGGATCCGATTTTTACGATATTGACGGATGCGAGTCAAACAGGTTGGGGCGCAACTTTGAGCCCATCAGATTCGAGGTGCCAGGGTCTTTGGGATCCGCAGTTCCTAACAAGCACATAACTATCAAAGAGATGATGTCAGTTGGCTTGCGCTACGTTAGTGGATGAACATTATTCAGAATTCGCATGTTCAAATTCTGTCTGACAATTCGACAGTAGTAGCGTATATTCGGAACCAGGGAGGCACTCATTCCATTCTGTTGTTCAATCTAACGGAAAGAATCCTTCTGTTTCTCCTAGAGCATCAAGTTCTTCTATCGGTCCGTCATATTCCGGGTCGTCTGAACGTTCTAGCGGACTCCCTTTCTCGGAAAGGGCGTATGTTGCCGTCAGAATGGACTCTCAACAAACGAGTATTCAATCAGATTTGCTACCTATGAGATCGTCCTATGATAGACTTATTTGCGACGCATCTCAACAATCAGTTGCAGACGTATGTGTCGTCATGCCCAGATCCTCGAGCGTTTGTAGTAGACACCCTCTCGATCTCTTGGGACAGAATGATAGGATACGCGTATCCTCCAGCTCTGTTGATTCAGCTGATATTGCTAAAAATCAAGCAATCTCACTGCAAGATTCTATTGGTAGCATCTCTGTCACCCCAGAGACCATGGATAAATCTACTCAGGTGTCTGTTGTGGGACATTCTGTGGAAGCTCCCTCCACGGGAGGACCTTCTTTCGCAGGAGAATCGTGCACACTGCATCACAACCCACTAGGTCTCAACCTTCATGTATTTCTGTTGTGCGGTCCTTCTTGCAAGCATTTTACAGGACGAGCAGTGGATGCAATTTCTAACTGTAGGAGGACCTCCTCTTCGCTAAATTATGGTGCTAAGTGGAAGTTTTTCTCTCAGTGGTGTGGGGATCATTCTGTTGTTTTTATGATCCCTCCATTCCAGACATTGCTAATTTTTTTATCTACTTGTTGACGAGATCAAACTGCAGCCAAATACTATTAAGGGTTATAAGTCTATGCTATTGGATACCTATCCTCATCATGATAGCTTACAGATTGGATCTAATGTCTCTTTATCTAAGTTAGTGTAAAACGTTTCGATAAATAGACCTAGAACCCTTATAGCCCAAGAACATTAGGTTTCACTAGGGAAAAAAATCGGAGAAAGCTGATTTTTTCAGGGAATGTCGAGTACATGTCACTGAACGATTAGACAAAAGTCACCTAAAATCCCAGTTGAGCTTTTTTATCTACAGCCTTTTTTCGAAAACGCGTTTGAAAAAAATTTTAAAAAATCGCACGAACTTTGTAACCTCGAATTGATCCAACTGTATTTTTTGTTTATGCGTATTTCGAGCTACATAATGTCTAATATACATTTACCTAGAGGAAAATGTGCATTCTGTGACAATTTCTGCGAAAAATTATTGAAAATTCACAAAAAAGTATCGGATTTACGCAAAAAATGACGATTTTCCTAACGGATTTGCCCAAAGGGTCGTAGTACAGAACGGGATGTTAGTTGGACAGACGATAAAAAATCCACCACCATTTGAAGACTTTTATCATTGCTTACAAAATAGACATTATGGAAGACCCCCTCTGCTTCTGGCCGAGTTCCCCTTTTGGCATAAAATTCGTCAGCATGAGAACTCAACTATTTTCGGGCTTGGGACCGAACAGACACGTCTGTGTCTGGCAGCATTAGATCAATAAATAATATTTACAGAATGTACAAAAATCAATAAATAATATTTACAGAATGTACAAATCAATCAACATGGATTAAGTTACATTGACTATTATCAACGCTATATACAGAAATGACATGACCTATATACATATTATTCATCGAACTCAGAAATTTCCGACAGGACAGTGTTTCTGTGGTTGTTACAAGAATCCGAACTGCAATTACACAAACCTGAGCAAGAGAGTCCTGCCTTCTTACACCCACACCTTTTTGTACAAGCACTCTTGCAACCACAACTGATCAGATTCAGTAGGTTATCGGGGGCACATGGCTTTGTGGCTGCAGTCGGTACAAGAAGTCCATTGTCTAGCGACCACCCCCAGTCCGTCGGAGGAAGCGAAGTGCCCAGCCATTGTTGGACCTGGAGATAACATCTGTAGACATGTTGTTGTGCAGCATCGCTGCTTGGTGGGAGTGAGGCTAGGTCGATGGGTTTATTCAGTTTAGATTTTGCTACATAACGCTTGTAAGTGACATATCTATATTGGTCGAGAGAGGAAACAGTTTTACTCCCGTATAAGATCAGGAGAAGTTGTTCCCCGGCAGCGGCTACTGCACTTGGTGTACTGTCATCCGCCAAAATTGTGTTGACATACTGTTGTGAGTCGCTAGTAACATCGGAGACAATTGTACTGAATACTTTCTTCTTACCAACTCGAAAGAGTGCAGAAGTAGTGTCACAACCACTTATAGAATGTGCTACAAGGAGGTTGCTTCTATGGTCACCCATTTTGGTTGCTATTTCACTAACTGAAACTAGTAAGTTTGGGGTAGTGGAATACATCATGTGAATATTACATCCCGCTTGAACTCGAGAGGTAAGAATGACTAACAAGTCTGTGTCTGTTCCCACAACGACAACATTGTTGTCATCTTGAGCGATGTCAAGTGCAGTTTCGGCTATCAGTACATCAGCATCAGCCTCGGCCTGCTTGGACTGAATATTGATAGCAGATAGCTCCTGCATTAGAAGATCGATCAGTTGGGTTTTGTTCTTGGCATTTGCAAGGAAATCGGATTGGGGTGTGGTGGCTGGTAACTCGGGTGAGATATGGATATCAATGGAATACCTGTCTTTAGATCTACGGGCTTGTTCCATGCCCTTTGTCGACATTGTACAAGCATAACCATCAAAAACAACCACGACGTTCGCCCCAAAATGTCTCACTAGATAATTGGAATATGATGTACATATGTCCTTATATGACGACTGTTTAGGCCATACAACTGCCCTCAATAAAAATCCACCATCTACAACAAACAGAGAATGTTCTGGGATTTTAGTTTGCTCGGAACCGTATGTTTTGAGGATCTTACCGAGTGTGCTTTTCTGTGTCTTCCTCATTCCATCAGAATCAAACAATGCTGGTGGTTTCGGGGCGAGTTCATATTTGAGATACTCTTCCATCTCTGCTTGTGACTGAATAACACATGTGATGCGGTTGAACAGAATTGTGGGGTCAATCACTACCTTACTTCCACGGACTTTGATGCTATTTGCCATCGATGCGAAAGACTTCACAGTGTCAACACGTCGTAGTTTGATGCTGTTGAACGTTTTGCTTACAACATTCGATACGCAACATTCACCAATTTTGCGAACTTGGTCACAGTTCACAGTTTCGTCGGCCACAAGCCCGGTCGCTATAGAGACTAATTGTAGTGGATCTCTATTCTGAAAGGGGGAATGCACTCTGAGCCAGTTCAATAATTTGGTGATATCATTGGCATCAGTCAATTGTGAACTTTGACGGAGATCGCGATGTTGTTCGCCATGACCAGTGTGAACATGAACAAAATTTTCGAGAGCATTACATATCGGAAAGCAAAGAGGTAGTCCATGTACCCATTTCGCAACAGTGCTATCGGTTATTCCCCTGCCATGTGTGAGACCACCAGGGAGCTTGAACATTCTCATTAAACACTGCTCTATGGTCTGATCAGAATATATCCCGTCCCAGAATTTATCTGAGCGCCTTATGGTAAAGTAACCTTTCTCAGTGAACAACTTCAAATCATCCTGTTGCATTATTTCTGTTAGCTCATTCATCTGCTGCAAATAGAGATGAGAACTTTTTGCGTATGCAAAATGACCACCTGCGTGAAATACTGGAATCATATTGCGAACACAATATGTGTGGAGTTCCCAGTCGCCTGTGCGCTCTGCTCTCAAGAACAACTGGAGAAGACCTATTTGCTCGTAGTATTGTACCCAAAGCTTTCCTGTGCGTCCTACGGACGCATTCTGGAGCAGTTCGTATAATTTTGACAGTAGATGGTTGACACTTTCTTGATTGACAGCGTCAGCTGTTGTACAGTCACCTCTGGCAAGTCCACAGAATATTTCATTGACTTCTGTGCGGTCTATGTTATCTAGTGTTCGGCTTTCTTCAAACACAAGTTTTGTAATGGCAATTTGTGTTAGCAAATGGGCACGAACTGCTCTTGAATATGCATGACCACTGATCAAATGATGGATTGACCCACCAGCATAAACAGTCCCCCAATGTTCATCCAAGCCGCTACCAGCCATGATCGAACCATTTGCCCCTAAATATGACATAATCATATGGAAGCCGCCGAGTCTAACGAAAACTTATGTCAACTTATCTGACGAAGACACAATCTCCACTGCTTTGATATAAAGTGGTTGGTCAAACGTCACTGGACAAACGTTCAGTCCCTGTTTCTCACACAGTATTTGAATGAGAAAAGTCGATGCCGTTTGAATTTGAGTTTAGGGGGTATGGTTAATATTTCACACATTTCACCAGTTCATTATGGAATAAATGACTATTGTTATATATCATTATAAAGCCACTGCTTTTCTGCAATTTTTGATATATAATTTTAACTCCCAAAGTAGTCGTAGATTTGATTTAATGGACGTTGTGTACCGTTGTGTGTATGAAAACAATAAATTTTTTTTCGTAATTTTGTACATTTTCGTGAATATTTCACCATTGAGTGTGAGGATTGGTACAAAGTTGGCATTTTCTGTTGGGGATATGTATTCTCAATATAATTCAGCACGATATTTATGATTCTCACCCTACTAAGGCGAATAAGAATGAGAAATATGGAGCTGGGTCGAATTTTTTTTTTAATTTTGTTTTTCATCAAAAAAACGCTATAACTAAAAAAGCTCAACTCGGATTCACGGGGACTTTTCACACTTTATCCGCAATGTGTGTCCCGGAAACATATAAAAAAATCAGCTTTCTCCGATTTTTTTCCTTACTTTCTCATTTTTATGTCTAATGTGCCTGGACTATTAGGTTAAGTGGAATTTAGCTTGGGTTCTTCTGAAGCTAAAAGAAGTGCCATTTGAACCTCTTGATACAGTGGATTTCAAATACTTATCTTATAAGACAGCTTTTCTCTTAGCCTTCTCTTCTGCTAGAAGAGTTAGTGAGCCTCGTACACTATCTGTTGATGATTCTCACTATCGTAGTTTTGGTAATACTATTACATTGACTACTAATGTTGGATTTTTGGCTAACAATCAGACTTCTAATAAGTACCCTGAACCTATTGTTATTAAGGCTCTTCCGTCTCCAGACGGTCATAGGCCTTTGCTTTGTCCAGTCAGAGCTATGCATATTTACAAACGTAGATCTGAGTTTATCAGAAAGGAACGTAAGCGTTTCTTTCTGTCTTTGCTGCCTAATAGAAAGGACATTACGGTCAATTCTATTGCAAGGTGGATTCTATTAACTATCCGTACTGCTTATGATAAATTATCTTCATCTCAGCAGTCTGTGCTTAAGATTTAGGTGCATGAAGTAATAACACTGTCTACATCTTGGGCTTATGCTAATAGTGTTGCTATTAACGATTTGATGAAGGCTGCATATTGGTTCTCAGCCTTCCACGTTCACAAATTTTTATCTTAGAAATATTGGGTCCATTTCTGGCGACCTGCGTTGTTTAGGTCCCTTATCTGTTGCTCAGAATGTCGTCCACTAAACAGTTGCAACTATAGTTATGCATGTTCCAGCAGTGTCTCTGTCCTGCTGCCCCCTATGTTCTGGGGTGATTGACCCAGAGCAAGGGGAAGAGGGGGGGGGGGGGAATGGTGTTCCCTTATATCACCTGCTTTATAGTGAAAAGCAAGGGAATACCTCCTCTGGAGTCGGTAATTCCGAGTCGGTGCAGGGATGGTTTTAAAGTGTAAAGCTAATGTCTATTCTATCTCATTTATGTAATATTTTTAAAGTGTAGCTCGGTGTGAAGCATTTGTATATGTCACGTGTCATATGAGCGTTAATATACAATCCTCGGACACTTTTAAATGAGTATAAAGAGTCTCATTCTCTGGACTATCTTTATTTATCGGCTTTCCTTTAATAAATTAAGTATAATAGGTTATACTGGATGTTAATAGAGATCATTGATGTTATTGTGCTCAATTACGGAATGGTATTGTGTCTTTCTTTTTTGGTATAAACAAAAATGATAACATGTAAAGCCTGTTCTCCTCTTCTCCCTGTAGCGGGGGAGGAATTCGTCACATACAGGTGAATTGTGCACTTGGTGATACCTTCTTGAAATTTGGCACACTGTTAGTGTAGGCTATGAGGTTCTCAAAAACGATCGGCTACAAGTTGACACCGACCGGTGGCGACCAGTAGCGGCACAATCCAAAATGGCCGCCAGCGGCTGAAGGGAACCTCCTTTTCGACGGTCTACCGACTATACATCCGATTGTAAGGGCGCGAAAGTGAACTCTGATCCACGCACGTGTTGGAAACAGACGTGGGAGATGATGTAGAATAAAACGAGATTCTCTATACGGACGCATCAATTTCTTGGAACTTGAAAAGAGCGTTGTTTCTCCGGGATCAGCGTCATTCAGGCAAACCTGAATGACGCTGATCCCGGAGAAACAACGCTCTTTATGAAGCAGTCTCTTTGCCATACAATCTCTTGTTTGGCGTAATTCCGCAAGCAATTCTGATTTGTCTGTCGAAATTAATTCGAGAACGCGATTGTTCACAAAAATCATTCACAGAATGAGTGAGAATCCTCTTCGTGTACGGACTAGTACTGACTGGGAACGTTGTTGCTTTTGCCAGCAAGACAGTTCCAAGAAATTGATGCGTCCGTATAGAGAATCTCGTTTTCATGACGCCTATAAAGCTATTGAGGAAGACATAACGCGCTTCCTAGATAATGGCGTTGAGCTTCCATATAATTTGACCATTGATTGTTTGATGAGAGAGAGTGATGAGTGTATGTCGATGTCACTGTTGACGAATAAGGCAATATATCATAAGACATGCCGTGACAGTATTCGGACTCACATCGTACAGCGCGTGCTACACAAGCGAGAGCGAAATGAGGCAGTGGCATCCTGCTCCACGCTGAGTCCTAAAAGAACACGGACAAGTTTTGAATCTGGCTGTGACAGGAAACTGCCCCAGTGTGTTTATTGTCACAAACGCGAAGGTGACAGCAGTGAGCCTATTTGCAGATCAATGTCTGATAACAATAAACTCAAAATTATGGCAAAGGAAGCCGAGAACTGGGTTGTTTTTTCTCGGGTCAATGCAGCATTTGATTCCGCTGCTAGTGATCTTTACTATCACAAAACCTGTTATTGTAAGCTTGCCAATGAAGCACGAGCGGCTAAATCTAAAAAGTCGAAGAACGCCGAACATTCCGCGTCAGGCCTGCCCTATGACCCTCTCGTTATGGCAGAGCTCATAACATTTGTTGAACACAACGATTCCGCGATGAAGCTTGTCGATCTCAAGAATCTGTACAGTCGGAGGTTGAAGCAAGTCGGTTCTGATTGGCTTAGTGAAGAAATACATTCCACTCGATTCAAAGAACATTTGTTGCAGAAATTGGGCGATGGCTGGGACGCCTTCACACAGGGTAGAGATGTGTTTATTTCAAGTAGGTTTCGAGTTGGCTCCTTGTTGTCCGAATCTTTAACTCGTATAGTGTCTGAGGAAGAGGCAAAAAAGATAGTTGATGTGGGTCTTCTTCTGCGTAAACACATACTCATATCTCAAGCTCCTTTCACGGGATCATTTTCATCTTATTGCTTGAGCGAGCCTGTACCCAACTCACTCCTGACTCTTCTTAGAGTTCTACTTGAGGGCACATGTAGTATACAGAACTTAGGCGATGATGAGACTGTTAATGCCAAGACTCGAGTGGCTTGTACTATTTCACAGATGTTGATCAGCAATTCAGCGAAACGCTCCGAACATGCACAAAATGTTCACCAGAGACGTGACAGAGAAACTCCAATGCCTCTTTATGTGGGTTTGAAGTTGCATGCCCATGATCGTATGAAAAATCTTATCAGAGATTTTCATCAAATGGGACTCTCTGTCTCTTATGATCGCGTAATGGATGTTCGCAGGAGTTTCGCGAGAGCTGTTTCACTGCGGTTCAAGAACGAAGGTGTTGTAGTCCCAGCTAACTGCAAACGTAATGTTTTCTCGATAGGAACCACTGATAACATTGATGTATCTGGTAGATCTGATATGCATGGTACGTCCATCACACTCATTGGTCAACTGAGCAGGGACAATGTGGGTACTGATCCCCCACCACTGAGTTTAGATGTTCCAGAAGACACACAAATTGAACTCCCAGACGACTATGCATTTGTTCCTTTCGTTGAAGACTTTGGTGGGGACATCAGGCTTGAATCTCCAGATGAATGTAATGTACGGCCCAATGAATATGCAGATTTGAACGTGGGAGAGAATGACTGGTTGTCTCATGTGTCACAGATCAGCAATAAAGGGAAGGTTGATGGCAGCTGGCAGCTTGATGAAGTCCCTGTGACCTTTTCAGGCTTCTTTTCAAAACATGAAGATCAAGACAATGTCAAACCTCGTGCAGTTATTGGGGTATTCCCTGTTTTCAGTGAGCAGAAAGCGGACTCACTCAGTATGCAGAAGCATGCTATGTATGTGGTCAGGGAAGCTACTGCTTTCGTAAACCCCGGCCAGATACCTGTCATTGAAGGTGACTGTCCGTTGTATGCCAGGCAGAAAAAATGTCAATGGCTGTTCCCAGAGGAGATAGGTGAGGATCGAATGGTGTGTATGATTGGATTCCTGCATCTTGAAATGTGCACCCAAGAAGCTGGTGGTAAGCTTATGGGTGGTTCTGGTTGGGAGCGAATGTTTCACCTCGCAAAGATATTCACACCCGGTGTAGCATCATCCCTACTTGGTGGGAAACATGTCAAGAGGACGCGACAGGCATATCTTCTCACTCTAGCTTGGCTTGAGATCCTCAGAAAGAATGCTTATGAGATTTACTGTCAGCAGACTGGGCCCCATGAGTCATTTGAAATGTGGGAACAGAGGATTCTTTCACAATCTCCAACTGCGCGCTATTGGGGTGAAATCGTTCGGAACTTTCTCTTGACAAGCTGTCAATTCGTTCGGAACCAACGAATCGGTAACTGGCCTGGTACACTGTGTTCTATCGATGAGTTGTGCAGTTACTTTTTTGCCCTAGGACATACAAATTATTGTCGGTGGGTCCCCGTATTTCTGAGAGACATGTCTCAGCTACCCAGGCGGCATCCTTCAATCCACAACAAATTCATGGAAGGCCATTTTGTGGTCCAGCGTAGTGAGAGGAAGTTCAGTATGATGGGTTTAGATCAGAGCCAAGAACATAGTATCCAACTACTCAAAGAAGACAGTGGTCCAAAAGGTCTCTATGGCCAGGCTGAAGAGAAAGTCGTTATTGAGCTTTCAAGGTCAGAAGTTCTGCGTGTTATAGATGAGTATGAATATGCAAGTTTCCACACAACATCATCAGATAACACGGAACACCCGGAAAGTTCGGTATCAGAGCAGAAAAAATTTCTGAATCAATTGAAATCTCTCCTCGATCTGGTGAATCAGGGACTCATTATCAACCCTTATGATGAAACTAGTGGTCAGCTGGTGACATTAGATACTGGTGAATATATGGACCCCGAAGTTAGTAAGAGTTTACGGTCATTACCCGAAAGGGGCAAGCATTTATATTCCACTTTCTTGAAGGAAAGGCTTGTGGAATGCACCGTACCCCTGAATGATGTTATTCCCAAGGCAAATATATATACCTTCCTTAACCCACCCCCAGCCAACCTGGACAAAGGCCGAGACAAACTCATGTCAAGTAAAGCAACTGCCGCAATAGTTACCCAGATGTTCGTTTCACTGCAAGCCCGGCCTGATTCAAACATGGATGAGTTTTTCATGCACGAGAATGCACGTGATCCGCCAGCATTATCCGATAGAGGTAAGCTACGGAGTGGGACAAAATCTCAAATTCTCAATTGTTTACCAGCTATTCCTGCACAAGGGAAGAATTCAGCAGCTAGACAAGCTTCAGTTGTCATCTTGGATATGCCTGCTGTAGTCCATGTAATCAAACCACAGAAAGCGGATCTGTTTGGAGAATATGCTCGATTGCAATTATTGCCATACATCGAATCTCTGATTAACACGAACACCACAAGGGTTGATGCGATCTATGACTGTTACCCCGAAGGCAGTTTGAAGAATCAGACGCGAGCAAAACGCCTCGGTGAGACAGCAGTTAGGTTGATACGGGTGTCCGAGAACGTCCCTTTACCTAAAGGGAAGAATTGGCAGGCATTCTTGAAAGTTAGTGAGAATAAAGACGAATTTTTCAAGTTCCTGTCTGCTGAACTGCTGAAATTAACATCAACATCCGAGTACCAGTTGTTAACGACATCAGGAGAATATGTACTATGCAATAAGGATGTTAGCTTATGTGACATATCTCCATCGAACCACGAGGAAGCAGACACGCGCATGATGCTTCATCTCAACCATGCAGTCTCACAAGGTCACAAAATAGCTTTTCTTCGCACGGTTGATTCTGATGTCGTCATTCTGTCTTTGCACCATTTCGCAACATTCCGTGACCTTGGACTCAGTGAGCTGTGGATTGGGTTTGGAATTGGAAAGGCATATAAAGATATGCCAATTCATGAGATAGCTTCACAACTTGGACCTGATTACTGTAAGGCCCTGACTTTCTTCCACGCCTTCACAGGTTGTGATGTAACATCCAGCATGCTCGGCATTGGGAAGAAGACAGGATGGAATGCATGGATGAATTTTCCCGCATCAACTGAAATGATGATAGAATTGACTGAGAATCCGCAAGTCTTTTCAGAGGATTCCCCTCATATGCAGCATATCGAAAAACTCACCATACAGATGTACAGTAACAGTTGTGTCAGTACACGTGTCAATGATGCGAGACGGCATATGTTCACACATGGCCTTAAGTCTATGGAAAACATCCCGCCCACCAAAGCAGCTCTGTATCAACATGTAAAAAGGGTAATTCTTGTGTCATCTTTCATTTGGCATCGTGCTCTGCAGAAACACTTATGTGTGCCAGACCCATCACAGTACGGATGGGAGTGGAATCCACGTCTCAATATTCTGGTCCCATTTTGGACTCACCTAGGAGACGCAAGTGCTGCATGTGCACTGATGCTCCACTGTAGTTGTGCCAAGGCCTGCAAGGGCAATTGCAAATGCTTGAAAGCTGGATTAAGGTGCACACCTTTGTGTAAGTGTGAAGGTGGCTGTTGTAACAATATTGAGTAGTATACTGTCATGTTAGGACCAGTCATCTCCTATTCTGGTATTTTTTTTTCCATTTTCGGCCAGTTAACACATGTCATGTTTCTAGTTGAGTTGATTTTGCTAACAAATGTTCATCCCATGTGGCTTTCTACATTGTCCGGGGTATAGGAATACAGTTTTAGATTTCGGAAAATAGTCTGTTATTTACTGCACAAGACGGTGTTAATTCATGCATAGCATGATACAATATCCCCAACTATTTTGCCTCTGTACAACAGTTGATACCTTCGTTCACCCGTGTGTTCATCTATGGTATCCTTGTCTTTCTCTGGCCATAGGCCACATGTGACTAGTCAGTTCCTACTCCATAGCAAATCAACTTGGAAATCCTTCATCTTGTAGCGCACTCATGTCTCAATGAATCCATACCTGAGTTGATCTAATAAATCTAACGTAAGGTATCAAATTGCCATACCGGATCATATTTCGATAAGTTATTCGCTAAAACATTTCGACCACTCATCGACATCAAAGGTCATGTTTTGGCTCCCAGTGGTGGCTATATCTCTATATCCCTGGTAAAGTAGCATACCATGAGGGATGGGCATTAAGTGTCGGCAACATTAATCCTGACTTGGAACACACCACATCTTAACTGGCCGAAAATGAAGAATACTACTTGTAGTCAAAAAATATTCCTGTACCTCGAATGACTGCAAACATACACTCACCCCTTCTAGTCCCATTTTGCCAATGTTCTATACTGGCAAGATAACATTGTATAATTAACAACGGGAACTAATGCATCCCGAGTTCATTCCAGCACTGCCCTTGCTGGCAGACGTGTCGCTATGGTGTTGAGATTGAACCAGAACTCCTCTAGAAATTTGATAGTTTTATTTTCTTAGAAAATAAATCTATCGAAAATGCCGGAAGTTGAGAATAGACTGTCACTTTAATTGGATTATCAAATGTCCAAGTATCCCCACTGCTGCATACTATCGAGTACCCTTGTTCATGTGTTGACAGGAATCTCTCATACCATGTTCATTTGACCATTGCATTCCCGAGAAACATTCAACACTAATTTATCTACGGACGGACGATCATACTGACAGTCAGACACACAGACGCACACATCGACGGAAATTCTGATCCCATTATCCATTAATCTTCCCCCCAACTTGTTCCAAGGGCTTCACTCCATCATTCACATCAATTACAGCACATGTATGGTGTTAGGTTTGGAGCTTCAGTTGTGCGATCGGCGAAAATAGCTTTTTTTCGATCCGCTTGGCGGCCATTTTGGATTTCGCTGCTAGTGGTGGCTAGAGGATGGTGCCAACTTGTAGCCGATCGATTTTGAAATCTCTGATGCCTACCCTTACATCATGCCAAATTTCAGGAAGGTATCACCAAGTGCACAATTCTAGCGAATTCCTCCCCCGCTACTGAGGGGATAATTCTGTTTACATGTAATTGAGTCTATTGGATTATCCTTTATGTCCTAAGCCCTCCAGCCTTTTTTTCTATTCAGCTAAGTCTGGGTCATTGGTACAGTATAAAAATGTTAAAAAATTTATAGTAATTTATATATTTTTTTACCTGCTGCGGCAGAGCAGGTCTAGTAACCGCTCGACTCCGTCCGTCACGTCCGTCAGTCCGTCCGAAACACTTTTTCCGTCAAGCTTTTCTTGGCTTCTATGAAAGGGTATGATTTTATATTTGGTCTGCTGCTTCATAATGATGAGGTGTATCGTGTAAGCAATTTTCAGATCTGCCGTGCAGCCACTTCCTGTTTGCCGATACTTTGAAATTTTACTGTACCCACTGAACATTGAAATTTTTCGTAAAACTTTTCTCAGCTTCTATGCAAGAGATTGATTTTACATTTCATCTGGAGCCTGATAATGATCAGTTGTATCGTGTATGCAATTTTCAGATCTGCCGTGCGGCCACTTCCTGTTTGCCGATTCAATTGCATGCAGCGATGCAGGTCCAGACCCGGTATTGGTCTTGGCTTGTTTATACTTACCAATGACCCAGACGGGGATGGCCCTCCCATGAGTTGGGAACTCATACCTCCCCGCTGATTACATAATGCTTACCAGGCACTGGTTGTAAGAATGAGGATTTGGCTCCAATTTAGGTACTTCCTGGACACTGCACATGCGCAGTGGACAAAAGTATGGAGGACCACATAGGACATCTATTTTTTGGATTTTGATGCAAATTTTGGGGATTCAGGGGGCAAAATTTGTGTTTGGCCCTAGAATTTAAGAGTTAGCACCAGCTAAGTCTGGGTCATTGGTAAGTATAAAAAATATATAAATTACTATAAATTTTTTAACTTCCATGAGTCTAAAGTCTTCATTAGTGAAATGGAAGGCAATGAAAAGTGTGGATGTTGGAGAAGAGGGCTGGTATCACTAATAAATTTATTACATGCCTGTTCTGTGAAATCCCCATCTACAGCAACACTAAACCAAGCAGAAAATGAAAATCTGTCGATGGACTGTTTTTAGTCCCCTACCGGCATCGCCGGAGGGGACTATAGGTTTGCACTCTGTCCATCCATCAGTCAGTCAGTCTGTCAGCCACACTTTAGTTTTCCGGAGTTTTTTTGGAAACGCTTCAACAGAATGATTTCATTTTTAGTAAACTACTATAGGACGATGACTTAGAGATCAAGTTTGAGTTTCATGCTGATTGCATTATTCTTGTGTGAGTTTCGGCCCTTGGAAATATGGAAAAGCACCAAAATATCAGTTTTCCAGAGGTTTTTGGAAACGCTTCAACGGAATGATTTAATTTTTGGTAAACTACCATAGAACGATGACTTAAAGATCAAGATGTAGTTTCATGCTGATTGCATTATTCTTGTGTGAGTTATGGCCCTTGGAAATATGGAAAAGCACAAAAATATCAGTTTTCCGGACTTTTTTTTGGAAACGCTTCAACGGAATGATTTCATTTTTGGTAACCTACTATAGAACGATGACTTACCGATCAAGTTTCATTTACACTCTGTCCATCCATCCATCAGTCTGTCAGTCAGTCTGTCAGTCATACTTTAGTTTTCTGGACTTTCTTTGGAAATGCTTCAACCGAACGGTTTCATTCTTGGTAACCTACTATAGAATGATGACTTACAGATCAAGTTTGAGTTTCATGCTGATTGCCTTATTCTTGTGTGAGTTATGGACCTTGGAAATATGGAAAAGCGCCAAAATATCAGTTTTCCAGACTTTTTTTGGAAATGCTTCAACCGAATGCTTTCATTCTTGGTAACGTACTATAGAACGATGACTTACAGATCAAGTTTGAGTTTCATGCTGATTGCTGTATTCTTGTGTGAGTTATGGCTCTTGGAAATATGGAAAAGCGCCAAAATATCAGTTTTCTGGACTTTTTTGGAAACGCTTCAACAGAATTCATGCTGATCACATCTAGGTTATAACATTTGTATAATTATTAATGCTCATTAGTCCGGTAGGGGACATTGTATTGCTTCAGCGATACATGCGCTCTTGTTTATAGAGCAGCGAAATTTCAGTGCAATTTTTTACAAATCGTGCACTACATTTACAATTTGAATCACTAGCAATAGCCAAAAATCATCTCCTGAGTTCCATTGTGTTCTACACATAGAACACATTGGAACTCAGGGGACGAAATAGTGAAACAGGTTCCCCTAGCAAAATTTGGTTGGCAAAAAAATGTATTCTTTTTGTTGATAGTGTTGTCAAATGAATTGCTGAGTGTCCTTCTATTAATTGTTGTTTTTTTATAGATGTGAAGGCATGTAATAAACACAGAAAGACACACGTGTGTGATATGGGTTAATCGATAGGGCACTTGTGCCATCGTGGAAGGATAAAACTCCTAGCCTCCGGCCTCTTGTTTTATCGTTCCACGCTGGCACTCATGCCATATCGATTAACCCATTCACATGCGTGTCATTCTGTGTATAGACTGTTCCTTTAAAACATCTGACTATGATATTTTAGTTCATGTCAATGAGGAGTCATAAGCTATATTTTTAAAAATAAAAAAAAAATGAAATATTTTAGTTTATTATTTTTTTTGTTTAGAAAATGAATTGTGGGTATTTTTCACTGTTTATGCAGGTTTATGTCATATAAAGGCTTAACAGGGACATTTGATATCAACCAGAATCTGGTTGTGTGGAAGATGCTATATTTTTTTATTTTTTTATTTTATTTCAGTATAAAATGAAAACAGAAGGTGGAACAACTGTCCATAAGGAGACATATTTTGACATTGTTGAAAGAGCTCAGGAAATGGGACTTGCCAGTATGGTTTCTTTTCTTCAGAGTAAACGAAAATCACCTTATCAAGATATGATGATAGGAAGAATAGATGCAATAAAAGCTTCTAAAGAAACATGAATGTAATATCTTCAGGATATTCCTAACAGATGAATGAGCCAGAATTTTCATACCTTCATTCGAGATTCATGTTTTGTCCCTTTTCAGTGTCTCTCACCACATTACTTCTTGCACAGTACATGGAGAGTGGACTACCACTTGATAGGTCTGAAGCTAGTGGGGGTGGTAGTACTAATAATAAAAGGATGTTTATCACCTGTTTCATTTATTAATGTTTTAGATAAGTATATAGAGGATATCTAGCATTTTTGAGTGGATACCGGAAATTATCTCATGAGTGACCGAGACAAATATTTATTTTTTGCAAACACTTGCACAAGCGAAAATAACCATTTGTCTCTGTCACAAGTGAGATCATTTTTGGTATCCACTCAAAAACACTACATTTTCTTTTTATTATGCACTTTTATAAGAATCTGATAATTCCACTCATTTCAACCTTGAATTGATGCATGAAAGTAAACCGCATTGAATCATTGATACGTGGAAGTGATTTGCTTGATACTCGGAACAGATAGTGTCTTGCGATCTAATTCAGTTAGCGGGTTTCTAGTCCAAACATGGCCTGAAAGTCTGTAATATAAGTTTTTGGTTTGGTACGTCCTTTGAAAGGATGTACCAAATCAAAAACTTATATTACGGACTTTCAGGCCATGTTTGGACTAGAGGGTTTCATGCATCAATTCAAGGTGAATATGTGTTGAATTATTGCTGGAAATGATTGGTATCCACTCAAAAACACTAGATTTTCTTTTCATTATATGTTTTTTAGAACAAATTGATCATTTCCAGTGATAATCTGACTCGTATTCACTTTGAAGTGATGCTTTAAAAGCCACCATTTTGATTGATACCATGAAAGTGAAAATTTCTATATCTTCACAGTGGGAGATACGATTTCTATCTTTCCGCAGTTTCTTCGATAAGCTATCGTTTAGTGTATAATAAACTGAGTTAGTTTTCAAGTTTGTACCACTGGTCAATGACCTGGGAACACTGTCAAAAAAAAACAGAACAAAACTTTTACTCTTACCTTACCAAAATGGAAAATTGATCCTAGCTTCAGACCTGCCACTAGAATGCCCTCAGAGTGGAGTTTAGCAACTTTACGCCCAACTAACTGCTGAAACTGATAAAAAAAAGACATTAAGAGCAAAAATGAAGTTTTATTCAAAGGACAAGAGACCAGCAGCCTAAGGTGAAGAAGTCACCTTGGATTGACAAACTCTTCTGCCTTCAAAGAAATGACTCTGCTGGTGCACTGTGAAAATTTAAGCCTGCCTTGACAGAAGATTAATTGCACACAAAATTTACAAGAATAATCTCTTCCCTCTTCCTAAGAGAGTTGTTATTAGAAGTATTAAATAATGCTGGAGCTAATATTTTTACACAGTATACCAGTGGCCCAGACATAGCTGGTGCTAACTCCAAAATATCTAGGGCCAAACACAAATTTTGCCCCCCAATCCCCAAAATTTGCATACAAAACCAAAAATTAGAAGTCCTAACTCTGGTCCTCCATACATTTTCCTTTTCCCTCTGCGTATATGCAGACATCAGGAAGTGACCAGAATTGGCACCAACACCATTCTTTGTTTGGCCCTTGTCAGATAACAACAAACTGACTTCTGTGCTTTTTAAATCTCAATTAATTATGATGCCAGACACAAATAAATGGTTAAATTGGTGGATCCAAGGTCACAATTGGATGAAGGAAAGAAGAAACGGTGGTTTGAAAATGTTCAGGGCTGTAATTTTATAATATTTATAAAAATTAGTGCATGTTCCCTAATTTCGGGACATGGGCCTGACGTCATCATTGTTGATAATTATTTTTCCACTGTTGGTTATGTATTCCTTCCCTAACCTCCCTTGATCCCCCCCCCCCCCCCCCCCCCCCCCCCCCCCCCCCCCCCCCTGTTAAACTCCCAAGCTTTTTGGCTTGTTTTTTAAAATTTTTTATATAAAATTTCTTGGGAGTTTAACGTGTTATACAGAAAGTTTTTTCTGTATTTGCCCAGGGTTACGTCCTCACCCTTAGGGTGTTTAGACATTTTTAGTCATGCATCATACATCCAATGTATCGTTTTTATCTTCTGATGAAGATCTTGCCTTACATTGGATAGTTCAAAAATCTGTTACTGACTTCAGGCCGTGTTGCCTGGGATCCAGTTTTCAGTTTGACGTTTATATTAGCAACGTTTGTTATTTATGTGTAGGTTTCTATTTCTGATATGGTAGGTCTGTTGTAAGACACATTATACAGTCCCATAGTGTGGCAGTTAATTTTTGGGAGGAACAAATTAATTTTGTCCACCCTTGGGCTCTTTTGGGATACATTTGGGCACTTCGTTCCCTTTGGGAACTTGGGCTGTTGTCAAAATTTTTTGATTTTTTTTTTTTGTGTAAACTATTTTTCGATTTATATTTTGAATGTTTTTGTTATGTATCTTTTTATTTGTATTTAATGTGAAATTGGTGGGAGTCCAATCGCCTTAGTCTGCTTCATTATGTAAGCTTATTGCTCTTTAAGCAAGGCGAGGAAGTCGTTCCTCTTATTTTCTTGTAGGGTGCCTTGCTTGTAGTCAATGTACTTCTACTAATTCTTGCTCATGTGTGTCGCATGGGATGACAAACGTTGCTGACAGGTGTCACGGTATGTTGTTAGCGAGGGACCACTGCTGGTCCTCTCGCAATGAGAGGCTGCCACCAGTCCTTTCGCCTTAAGGTCGCTCTAGTTTATTAGTTTATATTTACAGAGGAACAAGAACATGGTGATGTTTATGTGACGCCGTCAGATAGTGTGCTTCCATCGTCGCATTAATTAGTCAATCAGAGCTAGCGGCAAAAGTGCTCATGAATATTAGGGCAATAAACCACAGTGTGGTTTCAAATCCCTGTTGCCAGCTAGCTTGATCGGTGAAGCCGTTCACCGTCTGAGGGTACCGTGACACCGGGTGTGTCCGTTGCGGTCAAGGAGAATGGAAAGGGTAGAGCAAGCACTATAATATAATATCAATATAAGGCTCACCCTGTGACGACGGAAAGGAAGAAGCCAGCAAGTTCAGCAAGAAGCTCGGCGAGGTCTGAAGGACCACGAGCGAGAGAGGGCCCTCCCCCCTCTCTCTCTTTTATTATAACATCTGGGGCCAGATGTTATGGATCGGAACTTGCATCAGTCGGAGCATACATCCACGCCTCCCGTCCTGGACGCTCCGTTCAGTTTACAGCCGGGGTTGGCTATAATTACGGCTTCTTCAATGTCTACCAAGCACACATGACCGCACCTTGGCTACGTGACTTCTGCTATCCAGCCTGCATCGCCGAGAAAGTCACTCTTCGTCAGTGAAGTCACACCATACAGTAGCCAAGGAGACGAGGCCTCATTTATAGGGACATCCACAGAAAAGAGCAATCTCAGACACACTTTCCCAGGAGCAGTTGGCGGCCATGCAACAGAAGACCATTGCTCCTTAGGTCTCCATAACGGACTTGCTGTCGCAGATTGCGCAGCTCATCGCAGCATCCCAGCAAATGCAGAAGCAGACGACGGCAGTCTCAGAACATGAGCTGTTGCAAGGTGCTGGGTCGGTCCAGTCATCTGCACATTCAGATGCCGATGACCATGAGTATAATCTGATTCAGTTGGAGGATGAAAGGGATTTGGAGGAGAATTACCCTTCCCTTTCGGAACAACAGGGTGGCGATAGCACTTATGCATCGATACTTCCCTGAGTTCATTCCTGAGAATCAGAATGCTGCGACAGCCCGAAAGTAGCACTATTCAATAGCCTAGACGAGGCCTCATATATCGGGACATCTGGAGAAAGTGCCGTCTCAGACACACTGTCCCGGGAGCAGCTGGCGGCCAGAAGACCGCTGCTCCTCAGGCCTCCGTTACGGTTTTGCTGATGCAGATGCACAGCTCCTCGCTGCATCCCAGCAAGTGCAGTAGCAATCAATGGCAGTCTCAAAAGCTGAGCTGTCACAGGTGCTTGGTCGGTCCGGTTTTCTGCATGTTCAGATGATGTTGACCGTGATTTCAACTGATTCAGACGAATAATGAAGGGATATGGAGGGGCTTTACCCTCCATATTCGGAACAATACAGGGTTGAGAGGATTTATTCCATCAACACTACTCTGAATGTGTTCCAACGAATCAGAATGCTGCGTCTATTTACAAGAAACCGCTAGCATTGTTGCACTCTAAATTATCCGGAAAAAGAGAAGGACAGGTGTCGCAGGCTTTTGGCCTTTTAGATGACTCCACATTCAGCTTTCCAGTAGAAAGAAGTAAGGCGGTTTCTTGTCATCTTCTTCTGTAGTTCCGCTGGTCGGAAAACAGTGAAGATGTATTAAGAGTTACTCTGCGTTTGAATGAGTAGTCTAAAGAAATAGCTATGGATTTACCTTCGTTCATTCAGTATTCGCTTGGACACAATTGAGATGACATTTATTCATTCAGAGCGAATTTAGACTCACTGTATTACGCAGATCACCTTTAAGAACTGTGAAGCTACGTCTCTACGGAAAGGAAATGGAGGAAGTTTGTACCTCATTTAGAGTCCTTTCCAGGGCTATATATTTATCACATATAACTCTGTCTTAACAAGTTGCTAATTCGGAGTTAAATAGACGTGACAGAGCCCTTGCATCGTCATCCTTAATAGATGACAAGGTGAAAAACTCTCTTAGAGTTGCTCCGGTTTCCGGACACTAAGTTTTTGATGATAAGCTTTCATTGGTTTATGACCAAGCTACAAAGAAAGCATCAATACTCTGCTCCTTATGTCGACGTATATTCGAAACGCATTAGCAGAAAGGAGTAAGGGAGGATGTCCTAGACAGAAGGTCGCCTATAAGGACTCCTTGTGAGGGTAGCGACTCGGATACGGGGGCTTACGTCTGATCGAGACTTCCGGTCAGACGGCCCTAAACTGCTGGGTCGAGGCTCTTCGCCAATGAGACGCAGTTCCTCCTTCTGTAGGCCGCGTAGGTGCTACAGGTATGAGTTAGGACCTCTGTTGTTTTGCGGTTGATGAATGGTTATCAAGATTAGCATCAATCTGGATAACTGTTACAGAGACTAGTAGTTGAGAAGTGTGGTTTCGGAAGGCTTGCAGCTATCTTTCCGAAACCCCACAACTAAATTAATGTCTGATGGACAATGCTTCCGTCTATCCTTGCATAAGAGTCTCTCCAATCGGACGTAAAGGTTCTCTTGATAATGATGTTAATAGAGGTCATCGAGAATCAAGATTCTCTGGAATTCTGTAGCCACTCTTACTCGTACTGAAGCCAAAGAGCTTGTTCCGACAGATAATAGACTGGAACTTGATAACAAGTTTATCAAAGCTCTAAATAGTATTTTTGTATTTTCATGTAGTCGGTTGAATGAGTGTTCGAGTGATTGACTATGCTATAAGCATAGATCTATGGATAGCTTTGGTCTGGAGATAGCGCCATGCGCTGTCACTCGAATATTAACTTGGTAATGTCTCATAACAATCTGGTTCGTCTGCCATTATCCAAAACGAATTAGTTTTATGCGACTGATGGAGATGTGCTGAGCGGCTATGCATCTTGTTTAGATGGGTCGCTTACGCACACGTCCCCTCCAGTTATTCTTACACAGAACTGGAGTGTGACAACGCATTCACTCAGGATCAGTATTGTTTTAACGGATATAGTAAACAAGGTCCATATTGAGGCAGATTTTCAGTGGTTAACTCATTAGTTCTGCTGCAACTATTTATTATTATTTATTGGTGTTTAAGGTCACATACTTATGCACAATGGTTAATCGTGACCGTGACAGTTTTACGGGTGGAAGAAGCCGGAGTACCCGGAGAGAACCACCGAGCAACGACGAGCAGCTGTCAGCTCTCCAACATCATAACTCTGAACTCTGCACCGCGGCACAGGTAGGGTTAGATTGGTTGAAGACATGCGCACCATCGATGTGCAGTACGCCTTAGTACACAGCGTCATCGTGGCCCCTCGTAGACAATTGGGGTTAAGTGCCTTGCCCAAGGACACAACGCGGGAGCGCGAATCAGTCGCTGAAATGGTCACCCATCCAACTGCTAACCGCACTCGACGTTGCTTAACTTCGGTGATCTGACGAGAACCGGTTACCGCGACACCACCGCGCCCCCTTCCACTGCAACTGCCAGATTTGGCATTCAGGATTATGACGAGTATGAGTCAATAGTTTGGGGCACGACCCTGAGTCCTACAGACTATAAATGCAGGGGTCTGAGACCCTCGGTTCCTGTAGAAACACATAATCATCAAGAATGACGTTAATATTGTTAGCGCTATATCAATGCGTTCATGCTTGTTACAGAGTTTGTTGAACAACTCAATCGTGGTAGCGTACATGAGGAACCAGGGCGGCACCCATTCACTTTTGTTATAATACCTAACAGAGAATCATTTTCATGTCTCTCTATCCGTCATATACCGGGTCATCTGAACATGCTAGCAGACTCGCTCCTCGGAAAGGTCGCCTGTTTCATATGTATGGATGCTCAACACGCGTTTATTTGTACAGTTTTGCCACCAGTGGGATCGCCCCATGATTCTTTAGTTTGCGATGCACCAGAACAATTAGTTACCGTCATTTGTGTCGCCATGCCCAGATTATTGAGTACAGGCAGTAGACGCTCTGCAAATTCATGAGGAGGAATAATAGGATATGCGTATCCTCCTATTCATTTTATTCATTAGCTTACGTTTAAGTTTAAACAGTGAATCCTACTGGTAGCGCCTCTGTTGTCACAAGAATCTTGGATCAGTATTCTCAAGTGTCTGTTATGTGACGCTCCCCAGAAGTTTTCTCCCAGAGAGGGTCTTCTTTCAGGGGACGTTTTATTCTTCATGTTCCTCCGTCCATAGTGGCATATGGAGTCGATTAGACGTGAGGGAACCATTGCGGTTCCTATATTTTTATTATTATCTTAACTGGCACATGTACGATTAAATAATATGGGTGAGGGATTTCGTTACAACTTCGAATTCCCCCCCACCGTGAGAGAACCATTGCGGTTCCTATATTTTTCTGTTAACTGACACAAGTACGATTGAATAATGCAGGTGAGGAGATTTTGTTATGACTTCAAATTCCCCCCCCCCCCCCCCCCCACACACTCAGACACTTCCTTATGTGTTATAGGCTATTACCGGGCAAGACGTAGTTTTCTTCCCGCAAGCTTTATTTATCTTATACATGCATTTTATGCATTTATGTAGTGTTCTGTGGCGACCTCATGGGCTCATCTGCGTTTTAGCTGAATTAATGCCCTATTATTTTAGATGATTTGTTATATACAAGCGTTTAATTATAAATCATCACAATTGGCCGTCATGCATTCATTCACCTCTTAGGCCCGCTCTCTCTTCACACATCTGACTTCAGAGCGTGAACATCACCTAGATAGCCATGGAACTACCAGATAGACTAGTGAAAGCCATTTCAGCTCTGGGCGTCTCATGCTCTGTCTCCTGGACTATCCAGGAAATAGGCTTGAGCGTCCACCTTAAAGTGGAGTTTCAAATTGAGAAGCCAACAATAACACCAACCTCTTTGGGGAGAGGTAGTACCTTTGGAGAGAGGATCCCCTCTCCCACTGGTCCTCACCCGAAGGGGCACGGAAGCCCTGAAAAGAGACAGCACAAGAAGAAGAAGAAGAGCCCATCGACCAAGTGCAGGGACGCCCGGCGCTTGGAAGCCTTCCGGAATAGGAAGAAAGAGTTGAGTGAGGGGGTGGAGGCTCTGGAGGCAGCCGCCAGTTCCCCTCCTAGTCCCACTGGTACACCCAATCAACTGCCGGCTCCTGAGCCGGTACAGTTGGATGAGGAACATCCAGTGGAGACCGAGGAGGAACTGGAAGTTGCTTTTTCACTGCCTCCCACCCCTCACTCCCCCCTTCCTTCACTACCGGAAAGCCCGGGAGCGGAACAACCACTAAACCCTTATGAGGAATTAATGAGAGAATTAGAGCTGGCAAGAACAGAACGGTTAAAATGCAGAGAGTACCAGGAAAAACGTAACGCGAGCACCTCTACACCACCACCACCACCACCAGCTTCACCATCACCATCACCAAGCCAACCTCCACCCAAAAAGAAAAGCCGCAAGAAGGGCAGAAAGGGCTAAACCTCTTCCCTCCTTCCTTTTCCTCCTTTGACACGCCTAGACATACGAAATCATTTACAGTCACTGAGGATCGAAAGGGGCTTGTCCCCCATATCGTCCCTGCGCGCCTTCGGCGTGTCAAACCATTTCGTTCGTTCATCACATTTAAATTGCTACTCTTGAGTACCTCACAGGCTGCATAACCAGTTAACTGGTATTCAGATGATTACATGCTAATATATAAGCACTTGCGCATTATTATTATTAGGCTAATGCTTTATTGTATTTGGTGGACCTTGAAATAATAATATATTTTGGAGGCAGTCCGTGTAGGAGCCTGTTAATCATACCTATGTACATCTTTAGATCCAAATTTCTATTTTGTTTGGTACTCATATTACACATGCTTTTTCGATCGTAGATATCAGATTATTCACATTGGAGAGTGTTGTAATGGAATTTATTGTACAGTGGCCGCCTATAGATTACGTAAGAAGTGTGTTTCTCTTCAGGAATCGTTCAGTGTGGCTTGATAAGATATGTGTATGTTATATTTTTATATATCACCGGTTTTCGACGTATCTGTGTACCTTGTCTGCAGTGTATGCTATTTACTGTGCAATATTAATTTCCATGATCGTCACTATAGCTGTAACTTCTGAAGTAATGTTAAGCACCATTTATTAATCTTGAATTAATACCTGAGTGCCTGTTCGACGATTAATTATATTGTTGTTGGGTACCACTCTTATTGTTTCCAGAGCTCTCCCCTTTTTTCTTTTGAAGATTTCTCAAAAAAAAAAAGGGGGGGGGGGGGGGTTACCCATAATCTGGCTTAAAATGTATGTATCTTTGAAGGATGCTGTTTTTATCTGTATTTATATCCTGCATACAGCTGAAATGTTATTGTAAGGTTATGTTTGTGGGAGATTTTCTCTTTTACTGTACCAATGACCCAGACTTAGCTGCTGGTGCTAACTCTTAAAAATTCAGGGCCAAACACAAATTTTGACCCCCCCCCCCCCCCATCCCCAAAATTTGCATCAAAATCCAAAAAATCTGTCCTATATGGTCCTCCATACTTTTGTCCAATGCGCATGTGCAGTGTCAAGGAAGTACCAAAATTGGCGCCAAATCTTCTTTCTTTCTTTGGCCCTTCAATCAGTAACATCCCACTGATATATTTGCTTATAATCTCAGTTAAAATGAGGCCAGACACAAAATCATGAAGGAAATGGTGGATCCAAGGATGAAATAAGAGGATGAGAGGAAGAAACAGTGGAAGGATGTGTTCAGGGCTGTAACTTATAATTTTTATGTTAAATTATTTCATGTTCCCTAATTTTGGGGCATGGGCCTGATGTTTTCATTCTTGCTATGAAATCTCCACTGTTTGTTCAGTGTTTCCTCTCTCCCTTTCCTTGATACCCCCATAGCTAATCTCCCATGCTTTTGGCATAATTTTTTTACTGAAATTTCTTGGGAGTTTTTAGCATAGTTACAGAATGTTTATTCTGTTTTCCCCATGGTTACGTCCTCACCCTAGGGGTGTTTAGGTGCTTTTTGTCATGCATCTACCATCTGATGTATTGCAGTTTCTTCTGTGGAAGTTTCTCTTTTACATCGGATAGTGTTTTAAAATTGGTTAGTAGTAAATTATACCTCATTGAGGGATTTTTACTATGACTCTTATCCTCATTTCAGTATTTGAGGATATCTATGGCCTGATATTGTATTATTTGAGGATACCTATCGAGGATACCTACTGGAGAATATAAGAGTGGTAGTAAAAATCCCTCAATGAGGTATAATTTAACTACAACTCTTATCCTCGTTTCTGTATTGGAGGATACCTATGGCCTGATATTGTATTATTTGAGGATACCTATCGAGGATATCTACTGGAGAATCCTTTTTTTCTGAAATGAGGATAAGAGTCGTCGTAAAAATCCCTCAATGAGGTATAATTTACTACGACTCTTATCCTCATTTCAGAAAAAAGGGATTCTCCAGAAGGCACCCCAATTTCGGCACCCCTTTTTTGAAAAACATATGGCCTTCGGCACCCCTTTTTCTGAAATGAGGATAAGAGTCGTAGTAAAAATCCCTCAATGAGGTATAATTTACTACGACTCTTATCCTCATTTCAGAAAAAAAGGGGTGCCGAAGGCCATATGTTTTTCCAAAAAGGGGTGCCGAAATTGGCGTGCCCAGGAATATTGTCATTGGATATAGGCTTTTATTATACAGAAGGGAGATAACTCTGCATACAGATTATGGGAAATCAAGCAATCTAATTGGTTAATTATAATTTATATAAATGATCTAGATAAATGAAATAAGAGTACCTGGAATAGGGTAGGAACTACTGGTATTACGTACCACCTTACCAGTAACAGGATGATACAAAGCATTTGGTAGGTTAATACTATCAACAGTTAGGATGGGACCCACAGGGGAATATACCAACCATACTCTGCTGCTGTTCTGTATTATCAGGCATTGATCCCACCCCAGAATGCCGTTCAATAATAATGAAGCACCTGGTGGATCAGTAGTACCAAGGGCCAGCAAGAGACCTACAGGGACATGTACAGCCTATGCTATACTACCGTTCTATACTGACAGGCATTACCCCCACCCCCACAAAATCACTAGATCTACCATAACGTACTACATATACCAGCCATATAATAAAACAAAGTAATCGGTTGGTTAATAGTACCAAGCACTAACAGGGGGCATATAGGTGTATATACCGCCCATACTATAGCACCGTTCTAAACTACCAGGCAGTACCCTTACCCACAATACCCATATGCCTAGCATTGCATACTACCTATACCAGTCATAGGATAACATGATGCATCAGGTGAATTAATAGTACTAAGGGCTAACATGGGACCTGCAGGGGCCCACAGAGGTATATATCGGCCATACTATACCGCTGTTCTATACTGCCAGGCATTCTATACTGCCAGGCATTACCCCCACCCCCACTCCACAATACCACTTGACCTGCCATAACGTACTCCCTATACCAGTCATTGAATAGTACAAAGCAATCGGCTGGTTAATAATATCGAGGACTGGACCTACAGGGATATATACCATGCATCCTATGCCACCCGTTCTAAACAACCTAGTATAATACTGCCTGGCCTAACACTAAACTACCAATACCAGCCATAAGATAATACAAAGGATTCGGTAGGTTAATAGTACTGAGGGGGGACCAACAGATCATTCATCCTGTACTGCCAATCTAAACCACCAAGGACTATCTTGCAATACCGCACTGGCCGACCATACATGACCCCCATGCCCATAATACTGCTTGACCTAGCTATAGCAGACATAGCATAATATGAAGACCCAAGGTCTAATAGTATACCAACATGGATATATACCACTACTACCATGTCCCGCCACCCCATACGAGAAGCCCGACATCCACTGACCCGAATAACGTTATGCCAGATTGTATAGTGGACAATAACAGTGGTCAGCATCTCTATGACGTCGCACGCGTATCATGACATCACGACGTCAATAGCAACATCAACCGTTTCGCGGGAAAAACTTTCAAGAAAACCCAATTTTCCCATCACCATTTCACCACTTACCCATAATATATACCCATAGCCCCATGCGTACATATATCACTATACATACCATAGTATACTATATATTCAGTACGTACACCATTTACCGGATCTAGATGTATGGTGCCGACATTTTGCAACGAAAAAATTGCTCCGGCAAAAAAGTCTGGTTCCTATGGGAATTTAACACTAGTTGCTCCGGCAATAGTCCGGGTAATGGGGCACGATTCATACGTGCTATACTACTTGTTTCCATTGCATGCCTACTATCTCTGCCCCTACTCTTTCAGCCCCTCTGATCTACCATGGGAACAAGAGTACCAAAAGGAAAATACAACACCCCAAATCCGTATTGTATGCAGACATGTAATATGTCACACAGAAACAGAAAATATAGCATTTTTGTTTAGCCACCATACCCTTCCTTGACCAATGTCGCGAAAATCCAAGTGTTTTCACCGGAAGCCTACTATTCAGCCCTCCCTCAGCACTATCTGAAATAGAGTACCAGAAGACAACTCTTACGACCCTAAACCATTGTACATATAGATATGGAATTTGCAGCAGTGAATCAAAAAATATCCCATTTGATCTCGGCCGCAATACCCTTCGAGTACAGAAATCACGAAAATTGACACTTTTTCCACCCTCCCACCCTTTATTACCCCATCTAGCAGCCATATGAAAAAAGAGTATCAAACCGAAACGGGTACAAATATAACCACTGCTGTCTGTACGCATAAAGTAAGTCATATAGTATTGGAAAATATCCCATTTGTTCCCAGCCGCACCACCCTTCTGAAACAGGAGTCCTAAATTCTGAAAATGTTTCCATTGCATGCCAACTATTTCTGCCCCTCTCATCTACCATAGGAACAAGAGTACCAAAAGGAAAATACTACACCCCAAATCCGTATTGTATGCAGACATGTAATATGTCACACAGAAACAGAAAATATCCCGTTTGTGTTCAGCCGCCACACCCTTCCTTGGCCAATGTCGCGAAAATCCAAGTATTTTCACCGGAAGCCTGCTATTCAGCCCTCCCTCAGCACTATCTGAAAGAGAGTACCAGAAGACAACACTTACGACCCTAAACCATTGTACATATAGATATGGAATTTGCAGCAGTGAATCAAAAAATATCCCATTTGATCTCAGCCGCCTCACCAAAAAATATCCCATTTGATCTCAGCCGCCTCACCCTTTGAGTACAGAAATCACGAAAGTTCACAAATTACTCAACCCGCATCGTTTACTACTCCATCTAGCACACAAATGAAAAAGAGTACCAAACCAAAACGGGTACAGATATAACCACTGATGTTTGTATGCATAAAGTAAGTCATATAGAATTGGAAAATATCCCATTTGTTCCCAGCCGCACCACCCTACTGAAGCAGGAGTCCTAAATTCAGAAAATGTTTTCATTGCATGCCAACTATTTCTGCCCCTTTCATCTACCATAGGAACAACAGTACCAAAAGGAAAATACTACACCCCAACTCCGTAAGGTATGCAGACTTGTAATATGTCACACAGAAACAGAAAATATCCCATTTGTGTTCAGCCGCCACACCCTTCCGTGGCCAAAGTCGTGAAAATCCAATTGTTTTCCCTGGAAGCCTTCTATTCAGTCCACCGTCAGAGCAACCTGAAAGAGAGTACCAGAAGACAACTCCTGCGACCTTAAACCTTCATACATATAGATATTGAATTTGTAGCAGAGATTCAAAAAATATCCCATTTGATCTCAGCCGCCTCACCCTTCGAGTACAGAAATCACGAAAAGTGACAATTTTTCCAACCCCCACCCTTTACTACCCCATCTATCAGCCAAATGAAAAAGAGTACCAAACCCAAAGGGGTACAACTGGAACTTCTCATATTTGTATGCATAAAGTAAGTCATATAGAATTGGGAAATATCCCATTTGTTCCCAGCCGCACCACCCTTCTGAAGCAGGAGTCCTAAATTCTGAAAATGTTTCCATTGCATGCCTACTATCTCCGCCCCTCTCATCTACCATAGGAACAAGAGTACCAAAAAGAAAATACTACACCCAAAATCCGTATTGTATGCAGACATGTATTATGTCACACAGAAACAGAAAATATCCCGTTTGTGTTCAGCCGCCACACCCTTCCTTGGCCAATGTCGCGAAAATCCAAGTGTTTTCACGGGCAGCCTGCTATTCAGCCCTCCCTCAGCACTATCTGAAAGAGAGTACCAGAAGACAACTCTTACGACCCTAAACCATTGTACATATAGATATGGAATTTGCCACAGTGAATCAAAAAATATCCCATTTGATCTCAGCCGCCTCACCCTTCGAGTACAGAAATCACGAAAATTGACAATTTTTCCAACCCCCACAGTTTACTACCCCATCTAGCAGACAAATGAAAAAGTGTACAAAACCGAAACGGGTACAAATAGAACCACTCATGTTTGTATGCATAAAGTAAGTCATATAGAATTGGAAAATATCCCAGTTGTTTCCAGCCGCACCACCCTTCTGAAGCAGGAGTCCTAAATTCTGAAAATGTTTTCATTGCATGCCAACTATATCTGCCCCTCTCATCTACCATAGGGACAAGGGTACCAAAAGGAAAATACTACACCCCAAATCCGTAATGTATGCAGACATGTTATATGTATCACAGAATCAGAAAATATCCCCTTTGTGTTCTGGCGCCAAACCCTTCAGTGTCCAAAGTCGCGAAAATCCAACTGTTTTCACCGGAAGCCTGCTATTCAGTCCTCCGTCAGAGCAATCTGAAAGAGAGTACCAGAAGACAACTCCTGCGACCCTAACCCTTCATACATATAGATATGGAATTTGTAGCAGAGAATCAAAAAATATCCCATTTGATCTCAGCCGCCTCACCCTTCGAGTACAGAAATCACGAAAATTCTCAATTTTTCTAACCTCCCACCCTTTACTACCCCATCTAGCAGCCTTATGAAAAAAGAGTACCAAACCAAAACTGGTACAAATATAACCACTGATGTTCGTATGCATAAAGTAAGTCATATAGAATTGGAAAATATCCCATTTGTTCCCAGTCGCACCACCCTTCTGAAGCAGGAGTCCTAAATTCTGATAATGTTTTCATTGCATGCCTACTCTTTCAGCCCCTCTGATCTACCATGGGAACAAGAGTACCAAAAGGAAAATACAACACCCCAAATCCGTATTGTATGCAGACATGTAATATGTCACACAGAAACAGAAAATATAGCATTTTTGTTTAGCCGCCACACCCTTCCTTGGCTAATGTCGCGAAAATCCAATCCGGAAGTCTACTATTCAGCCCGCCCTCAGCTCTATCTGAAAGAGAGTACCAGAAGACAACTCTTACGACCCTAAACCATTGTACATATAGATATGGAATTTGCAGCAGTGAATCAAAAAATATCCCATTTGATCTCGGCCGCAATACCCTTCGAGTACAGAAATCACGAAAATTGACAATTTTTCCACCCTCCCACCCTTTATTACCCCATCTAGCAGCCATATGAAAAAAGAGTATCAAACCGAAACGGGTACAAATATAACCACTGATGTTTGTACGCCTAAAGTAAGTCATAAAGAATTGGAGAATATCCCATTTGTTCCCAGCCGCACCACCTTTCTGAAATAGGAGTCCTAAATTCTGAAAATGTTTCCATTGCATGCCAACTATTTCTGCCCCTCTCATCTACCATAGGAACAAGAGTACCAAAAGGAAAATACTGCACCCCAAATCCGTAATGTATGAAAACATGTAATATGCCACACAGAAACAGAAAATATCCCGTTTGTGTTCAGCCGCCACAACCTTCCTTGGCAAATGTCGCGAAAATTCAAGTGTTTTCACCGGAAGCCTACTATTCAGCCCTCCCTCAGCGCAATCTGAAAGAGAGTACCAGAACCAACTCCTGCGACCCTAAACCTTCATACATATAGATATGGAATTTGTAGCAGAGAATAAAAAAATATCCCTTTTGATCTCAGCCGCCACACCCTTCGAGTACAGAAATCACGAAAATTTACATTTTTTCCACCCCCCCCCCCCCCACCCTTTACTACCCCATCTAGCAGACAAATGAAAAAGAGTACCAAACCGAAACGGGTACAAATATAACCACTCATGTTTGTATGCATAAAGTAAGTCATATGGAATTGGAAAATATCCCATTTGTTCCAAGCCGCACCACCTTTCTGAAGAAGGAGTCCTAAATTCTGAAAATGTTTCCATTGCATGCCTTCTATTTCTACCACTCTCATCTACCATAGGAACAAGAGTACCAAAAGGAAAATACCACACCCCAAATCCGTAATGTATGCAGACATGTAATATGTCACACAGAAACAGAAAATATCCCGTTTGTGTTCAGCCGCCACAACCTTCCTTGGCCAAAGTCGAGAAAATCCAATAGTTTTCACCTGAAGCTTGCTATTCAGCACCCCCCCCCCCCCCCCCTCGGGGGTACAAATATAACCACTGATGTTTGTATGCATAAAGTATGCCATATAGTATTGGAAAATATCCAATTTGTTCCCAGCCGCACCACCCTTCTGAAGCAGGAGTCCTAAATTCTGATAATGTTAGTTGTATGTCTCGGGCTTTTCACCCCTATTCTGGATGAAAACACGGAATCCAAATTTTACGGACTCGAATAGGAATCCCATTTTACAGAATCCCTTTTTAAGAATCCCTTTTTCGAAAACGGCTGTGGCTATGGAATCCCTTTTTTCTGAAATGAGTCTAAGAGTCGTTCGAGGAGTCACTCAAACGAGCAATTGCTCGTTAGCTCATTTGCTCGATGAGCTTCGAGTCGTTCGAGCAGTATGTCGAGTCACTCGATCGAACAATTACTCGATAGCTCATTTGACAAAAAAGGGATTCTCCAGAAGGCACCCCATTTTCGGCACCCCTTTTTGGAAAACATATGGCCTTCGGCACCCCTTTTTCTGAAATGAGTCTAAGAGTCGTTCGAGGAGTCACTCGAACGAGCATTTACTCGATAGCTCATTTCCTTGATGAGCTTCGAGTCGTTCGAGCAATATGCCGAGTCACTCGATCGAGCAATTGCTCTAAGGCTCATTTGCTCGATGAGCTTCGAGTCGATCGAGCAATTGCTCATGGAACAATTACTCTCTTGCTCTTTAGCTTATAAGGGATATTTGGGATAGGTATGCCTTGTGATATAGGTAATAGTATCCTCAGATAAGTATCCTATAAAAGGTATCTTCGATAGGTATCCTCAGATAATACAATGCCAGGCCATAGGTATCCTCAGATACTGAAATGAGTCGAAGAGTCGTTCGAGGAGTCACTCGAACGAGCAATTACTCGATAGCTCAGTTGCTCGACGGACTTCGAGTCATTCGAGCAATATGCCGAGTCACTCGATCGAGCAATGATAATGATAATGATTTTATTTCACGGTATACAGTATACATTCCGTTTAGACAAACAAAGTGGTACAATCTATTTGTAATAATACATGAGGAGAATAATGTATAGTGTTAATAAAATAACATGAGATATTAAAAAAAACATGTATGCCGTGGGGAGGTGGCATAGCCAGATTGGCTGTCTACCTGCCGCCCCCCTGAGAAAATGCTGCTAATTTGTGTCAGACTTGTATATGAAAGACTGTTGTAGATGGTTTCTGGAGTGTGATATTATCTACAATCCTGTCGAATTTGTGAAAATAATTCCTCGTTAGGCCTGATCCACTTATCAAGCGAGCAAGCCCAACTTGGAATCTCGAACGAGGTTCAGAGTGAGACGTGGCAAATAGCCCGTGGCTAATGACACTAAATATCTAATGACTATTGCTAGCCACCTTACACCAGAGTGTGGACCGGCCACAGTCGCACGCATACTGATGCGACGCTATTAAAGAACTGTGGGTAAAATTATTTTATTACTGTGATAACAGAATGGAGGGAAAAAAAAAAAAAAAAAATCCTTCCGTCTCGGGTAAATTGTTAATTTCCGATGGAGCAATCCACACAGTATGGATTGTTGCATCGGACATCTTCAGCATAACAATTTAGGAGTTGATTTTTTAGTTCTTTCTTGAAAATATTCCTGCTTTTAATATTCCTCAGCCTTACGCTTAACTCGTTCCAAATTTTGGGGTATTGATAGGTGGGAAGTGCTTCTAGAGATCTGGTTCTAGATTTACCTTCATATAACTGGTCCGATTGTCTTGTAGATGTAGCACTTACTGATCGCACATATCGGAAGTTGTCATCAAAGGAGACCGGCAATTCACGATTTACAAAGTCCCACATGAATAAGGACATCTGGAGCGTAAACAGATCACCGATCTTTAAAATTTTGTCTTTGCGAAAAAGCGGGTCAGTGTGAGCGTTGAAAGGCACGTTATTAATTATTCGTATTGAACGTTTTTGCAGTTTGAATAATTTTTTTACTTCTCTGCAATTGCCCCATACCTGAATCCCGTACAACAAGTGACTTTGTACAATTGTGAAATAAAGTGTTTTCATACAAGAATGTGGAAGAATACGTTTGACCTTATTTAGAATATAATTTGCACTTGCTACTTTTGTACATATACTGGATACATGTTCCTTATAGGAGAGCTTCTCATCTATAATTATACCTAAAAATTTGATTGACGTTTCAGTAAGATCCGAGGCAACTCGCTCTATTTTTTGTTTATTTATAATTATGTCCATTGGTAGAGGGTTGTTTTTCTTATTGTTTGGATTGATAATAATAAATTTAGTCTTTGATGTGTTGAGTAGAAGTTGGTTTGCAGAGCACCAATTGAAGATTTTTTCAAGTTCTAAATTAGTAGAAGTTACCAAGTCAATCATGTCAGGTCCAGATGAATATCCTGTAGTGTCATCCGCGAATGATACGAGGTTCAGGTTTGTGGCGTGGCAGAGGTCGTTCACGTATAGTAGAAACAATATCGGTCCGAGGTTCGAGCCCTGAGGCACACCGGAGGTAATAGGTGCCCGCAATGACTCCTGATTATTTATCACTACATATTGTGATCTGTCAGTAAGATAGCTCCGAAACCAATTTAATGCTACTCCGCGAACTCCATAGTGCTCCAGCTTGTTTAATAGAATTGTGTGGTTTATTGAGTCAAATGCCTTGGAGAGATCAAGGAAAACCGCTAATGAATTATTTTTTCTTTCTATGTTATTTTTTTCAGCTACGTGTTGAAGTAGCTGAAGTACTGGGTGGATTGTTGCGTGCTTCTTACGAAAACCATATTGATGAGGGGTCAAAATGTTATATTTGTTTAAAAAATTGCATAGACGCTCACACATAATTTTTTCTAATACTTTGGAGAATGTAGGTAAAATACTGACTGGTCTATAATTGGTAAGACAATGTGGGTCACCGGATTTATATATAGGTATAACCCTAGCTATTTTCATTCTATTTGGGAAAATGCCACTTTGCAACGAGCTGTTAATTATATAAGTTAGTGTCGGGGCTATTTTATCGAGGGTACGCTTGATCAGAAATGAAGATATATCATCGCAATCCTTGCTTCTTTTAGGTTTCATTCCCTTAACAACATTTGTTACTTCTTGTATCGAGCAAGGTCTTATGAAGAAATTGTTTGTAAAGAATCCTGTCATATATTCTGAGAAAGACGTATGATTAGTTGCAATTTTGTTCAGTGTGGTAGACCCAATGTTGACAAAAAATCATTAAATTCTTGAGCTATTAAATAAGGATCGTTTATTCTTCTATCATTTATTATTAGCTTATATGGAATGGTAGACTTATTTTTGGCTTTTTTAATTACGTTATTTAATATGTTCCATGTATTGCGAATATTATTTTGGTTTTGTTGCAATAAGTTTTTATAATACAATGCTTTACTTTGTCTTTTAACCTTATTGAAAATTTTACAATAATTTTTATATTTATTTATATTTTCAACAGTGGGGCTTTTTAGTTTTTTATTGTAGAATTTGATTTTATTATTTGAGGAAACAAGTAAGCTTTTGGTCATCCATGGTTGTTTTTTAATTAACTTTTTTTTCAGTTTTATTTCCCTAACAGGGAACGCCTGTTCAAATGCATTGTGATAGATTTCTATAAAAGTATCGTAGGCTGCATTGGGGCATTGTGACGCCTCAACTGAAGAGAAATCACATTCGGATAATATGTTATTAAAATTGGTTATTGCATCTTCATTAATTATACGTGTCTTTATTTGTGAAGGTAGGCTGACGGTCATTTTACGCTCTCGCTCAATGAAAAATGTGCCGAAATGATCAGACACATCCGTTAGTATAATACCTGAAGCTATAGAATCTGAAACATTGTTTGAGAACATGTTGTTATCATTATCATTACAGGTTATGGGAAGTCAAGCAATCTGATTGGTTCGTTATAATTTATATAAATGATCTAGATAAATGAAACAACAAGAGTACTCGGAATAGGGTCAGAACTAACAAGAATAGCCCAGAAACTGCTAAATATAGTAATAATAAGGTTAACTGTTCCAACTAATAGGCTCTTCTACGCCACTGGAGTATACTCTAGAATAAAGGAACATGGCCAGATAGACGAAAACTATTGCATATATAGATAGAAGCAGAGAATTCTGGGTAATGACCAAAGGAACGTGTCTTTTAATGGGAAAAACGTCGTGGGATAGGGATCCAAAAAGGAATTCTGGGGGAATTCTAAGCCAGAACATTACTCCTGTTCAATCGAACGCACCCCTTATACCCCCTTAGTACTATAGCACTACGTGCTAAGTCAATAAAACCAATAACATGGGAAATCCGTATCAAATAAAGTCAATTTCGGTGATTTCGGGTGGATTTTGGTGATTTGGAAGGATTGTCGGGTTGTTTGTGGTAATTAGATTTACTCTTCTACAATCGAACATACCCTCCGAACATAGCCCTGTCTTGTAGCATAGCAATCACGTGCTACCATAGAAACCAAGATGGCGGCCTCCAGTATACAAAATGGACGACGGAAACACGTATCACCCTAACAACACGCGCTGCGCATGCGCACTCACACCACGTATCACTATGGGGATGACGTCACAACATGGCCGCTCACGCGGGTTACCATGACAACACAACATGGCGCCACTGGGTCACGTGACATGACGTCACATGAGATAATCCAAATGAGATCATCCAGAATAGGGGTGAAAAGTCCGAGATATACTGCTAATGTTTCCATTGCATGCCCACTATTTCTGCCCCTCTCATCTGCCATAGGAACAAGAGTACCAAAAGGAAAATACTACACCCCAAATCCGTAATGTATGCAGACATGTAATATGTCACACAGAAACAGAAAATATCCCGTTTGTGTTCAGCCGCCACACCCTTCCTTGGCCAAAGTCGCGAAAATCCAAGTGGTTTCACCGGAAGCCTGCTATTCAGCCCTCCCTCAGTGCTATCTGAAAGAGAGTACCAGAAGACAACTCCTGCGACCCTAAACCTTCATACATATAGATATGGAATTTGCAGCAGTGAATCAAAAAATATCCCATTTGATCTCGGCCGTAATACCCTTCGAGTACAGAAATCACGAAAATTAACAATTTTTCCAACCCCCACCTTTTACTGCCCCATCTAGCAGATAAATGAAAAAGTGTACAAAACCGAAACGGGTACAAATAGAACCATTCATGTTTGTATGCATAAAGTAAGTCATATAGAACTGGAAAATATCCCATTTGTTCCCAGCCGCACCACCCTTCTGAACCAGGAGTCCTAAATTCTGAAAATGTTTCCATTGCATGCCAACTATATCTGCCCCTCTCGTCTACCATAGGGACAAGAGTACCAAAAGGAAAATACTACACCCCAAATCCGTAATGTATGCAGACATGTTATATGTCTCACAGAAACAGAAAATATCCCGTTTGTGTTCTGGAGCCAAACCCTTCCGTGTCCAAAGTCGCGAAAATCCAAATGTTTTCACCGGAAGCCTGCTATTCAGTCCTCCGTCAGAGCAATCTGAAAGAGAGTACAAGAAGACAACTCCTGCGACCCTAACCCTTCATACATATAGATATGGAATTTGTAGCAGAGAATCAAAAAATATCCCATTTGATCTCAGCCGCCTCACCCTTCGAGTACAGAACTCACGAAAATTCACAATTTTTCTAACCTCCCATCCTTTACTACCCCATCTAGCAGCCATATGAAAAAAGAGTACCAAACCAAAACTGGTACAAATATAACCATTGATGTTTGTATGCATAAAGTAAGCCATATAGTATTGGAAAATATCCCATTTGTTCCCAGCCGCACCACCCTTCTGAAGCAGGAGTCCTAAATTCTGAAAATGTTTCCATTGCATGCCAACTATTTCTGCCCCTCTCATCTACCATAGGAACAAGAGTATCAAAAGGAAAATACTGCACCCCAAATCCGTAAGGTACGCAGACATGTAATATGTCACACAGAAACAGAAAATATCCCGTTTGTGTTCAGCCGCCAAACCCTTCCGTGGCCAAAGTCGCGAGAATCCAAGTGTTTTCACCGGAAGCCTGCTATTCAGCTCTCCCTCAGCGCAATCTGAAAG